>CM023942.1:18131439-18220374 GCA_013407115.1 Glycine latifolia | reverse complement strand
AGCTTCACACAGATTGGGGAGGAGAATTTCAACCTTCCTCAAATGCCTAGAAATCTTAACTCATCTAAGAACTTATCTGATCACACATTCACACACACGCCACCAAATGATTCTGTTGAAAGGAACCATAGACATAGTAGAGAGAGAGCTCACTCTTTTAGCAAGCTAGTCTTCCATTTTTCTTTTGGGATCATGCATGCATTGTTGCTACCCATCTCATCAACAAGCTTTTCCTTCCTCTACACTACAATTAAATGCCTAAGCTTCACACAGATTGGGGAGGAGAATTTCAACCTTCCTCAAATGCCTAGAAAATCTTAACTCAGCTGAAAACTTATCTGATCACACATTCACACACACGCCACCAAATGATGCTGTTGAAAGGAACCATAGGCATAGTAGAGACAGAGCTCACTCTTTTAGCAAGCTAGTCTTCCATTTTTCTCTTGGGATCATGCATTCATTGTTGTCTACTTCTATTCAGACACTGGGAGCAGGAAGAGAATGAGATGAGGAGGGCTGAGGCTGTATAGAAGTAGACAACCCAGCAGGTGGAGACAGATTTGGACTTAGACTGAAATATGAATCAAAATGTTTTTCAGAACTTGAACATTTAGGAAACATTTCAGAATAGGGAAACCTCACCTCATTGAACAAAACATCCTTAGATATGTAAACTCTACCAGAAGGAGATAAACATTTGTAACCTTTATGAGAATCAGAGTACCCTAAAAACAGACATTCTTGAGACCTAAAATTCAGCTTGTGAGTATTGTAAGGTTTGAGAAGAGGAAAGCAAGCACAACCAAAGGTTTTAAGAAACTTAAAATCAGGACTTTTGTGAAAAAGTGTGGTAAAAGGAATGTCAAAGTTAAGAGAGGCAGTAGGAAGCCTATTGATTAGATAGACAGCTGTACTGAAAGCATAATCCCAAAACTGCAGGGGTAAGGAAGCATGATGTAGTAAGGTAAGACCCAAATCCACTATGTGTCTATGTTTTCTTTCAACCACACCATTTTGATGATGAGTGTGAGGACATATAAGTCTATGAGAAATACCATAGGATGATAAAAGAGTAGAAAAAGGCCTGTATTCACCCCCCCAATCAGATTGAACATTTTTTATTTTGGTGCTAAGTTGCAATTCAACTTGAGTTTTGAAAGCCTGAAAAACAGAGATGGTTTCAGCTTTGGTTTTTATGGGAAAAATCCAAGTAAATTTGGAAAAAGCATCAATGAAAGACACATAGTACTTATAACCAGCAAAGGAGGTTAAATGAGAGGGTCCCCACAAATCAGTAAATATAAGTTCTAAAGGAGAATAAGTGGAAGTGGAGGGAGAGGAGGGTAATCTGAGATTTACCCATACAACAGGATGCACAAAAATCTGAGACATTTTTATTAGACTGTGAAATATTACAATGATTGAGAACAAGCCTCATTACATGACCATTGGGATGGCCTAACCTATTGTGCCAAACATTGACATTACAAGGAAAGGAAACATCAGATTTTATATTTTTTGATGAATCAGCAGAAGTAGATAAAAGCTGAGGAGAAATATCTTGAAGCTTGAGATTATGAAAGTAATAGAGACCATCAGCTCCAACTGATCCTTGAAGCAAGGTTTTACTTGTTTCCTAAGATTTTACAAGACAAATGTGAGGATGAAACTCAAAGAAAACAGAATTATCCTTGGCAAATTTACTGGCACTTAACAAATTTTTTGAGATGGAAGGAACATGCAGTAATTTTTGTAATTTAAAGGTGAAGGGACTATCATTAGGAGAAATAAAAGAGAAATAAAAGAAGAGGTACCAGCACCATAGATACCTAATCCTTCACCATTGCCAATGAATATTTGATCAGGACCATCAAAGTGATTAAACTGTTTGATATGTTGAGATTCTCCAGTGACATGGAAGCTGGCTCCAGAATCTGGAATCCAGGAGGAATGATCAGCACCACACCCAGGAGAGGCAGTATTTGTAAGCATAGCACTAGGCTGAGTAGGGACAGAAGCTGCAGACTTCAAATTAGGATTAACCCAAGTATTAGAAGACCTGGATGAACCAAAGGTATAAGGAATGGGCTGAGAAGTGGCAGGATCAAAAAAGGCTAAAGATTCATGAGGCTGAAAGTGTGTATCAGTCCTGAAATGACACACATTGGCAGTGTGCCCATATTTGAGACAGATTTGGCACTGAAAGTTGGCAAATTTACCGCTGCCACGTCCTCTGCCAGCCCCTGTACTGCCACGGCCATAGTTATTCGAACCTCTGAAATTCCCAAAATTACCAGCCCTATGTGAATTGGAAGGTGAGTATCCTTGAGTATAGTTCAAGGAAGGAGAACTCAACAGCTGAGTTTCTTTATTATACCGATTTAAACGCGTCTCATGACCATATAGTAAAGCCTCAATTTCAGCAATTGATGGAGTTCTTTTCTTGCCTTCAATAACAGTGATAACAGATGCATAATCTGAAGGAAGCCCTTCCAGAATAGCATCAACATACTCCTCGTGGCGAACTGGAACACCTACACCAGCAAGCTCATCCACAAAACTTTTAATTTTTCTCAGATACTCATCCATAGTCCTGTCAGAAAGAGACACTGCACGCATGGCAGTTCTTAATTGTCGAGCCCTGGACTTGGTATGAAGACTGAAGTGTTCATGGATCTTTTCCCAGACCTGATAGGAATGGTTGGATCCAAGAACCCTTGAGAGAACTGACTTGGAAAGTGTAGACTGGAGCCAAACAAGCAGAGTTTGGTCCTGAACTTCCCAAGCCTCAAATTCAGGACTGACCTGATCAGCAACACTGTCCTCCTCTGTGAGATATCGAGGAGGAATAACTGGATTAACCACAAAGCGCTGAAGTTTGTGTGCTTTCAGTACTGGTTCTACGTGTTGACGCCAATGGAGATAATTGGAATCATCAAGCTTTTCAGCTATGGAGTTGGGAAAGGAATTTGAGACCAAACCAGAAGAAGCGGAAGCGGAAGCCATTAATGAACAGTGAAAATGCACAGAAACACACAGAAAGAAACGAACAAGACGAGCCAAACAGATTCACCAAGAACCAGTCACGAACAGAGAAAAAGCTGAAACTTACTTCAAACAGCACAGAAACTGCCGAAAAGAGAAACCCAAGCACCAACAGGACCAATTGCAAGCTCACAAACAAACAGGAGCAATTGCGATGAACAGTATCGCGAAATGAACAGTACGCAATAATCAAACTGAGATCAATCACAACAGAACACGATAACGAACTCAACAGAATGCACTGCACAGTCAGTGCAAAAATTTTGCTCTTGATACCATGTTGAACAAAAAGAACGAAAGAGAAAGAGAGAACAGAAAAAGTTTCTGAATATTATTTCCAAAATATGAAAAAGTTAATGAAGCTTTGTACAAATGAGGTATTTATAACCTCTCAATTCTGATACTAACTTACTAATAGATATTAGTAAGTTAACAGAAAAACCACTAACTAACTGACAGCTGTGAAGAGGGGTACAAAAAGGAAAGTGCTAACTACAGCCTTATTACAGAGGGTGCTGTTAGCAAAAACTAACAGCACATTACATGTTCTAATAACCTGTAACAGTGAGAAACAAAGGGAAAATTCAAAGGGTGCCCCGGAATGGGCAATGAAAGCACAAAACGAGGTAGAACACAATGGGGCAAGCATGACAATGTTGATGGAAGCTAGAAAGAGTGGTGGACAGTGGCACAGCAGTGGTGGCAAAGGCACGGCAGCACCAAAGCAGAGGAGAAAAAAAGCAATGCCGGAAAAAAGAGCAGGACAGTGGCACTACCCAGAAACCAAAAATAAATAAAATTGACACCAATATAATACAATATTCAGAAAGAAATAATTTTAGTAGAGAAAAATCTTTTGGTTTCTGATCAACTAAACTTGACTGCTAAAGTAGTCCTTCCTTTTGCCAAGGTTTATAAGCTAAAGAAAACGAAGAGCCAAGTTAAAACTATCAGTATTAACTATTAGATAATAAATAATTTAGTGTCAGCAGGTTACTACCACCTGCTAGTATGGTGGTTTCTTATGTTTGAATAAGTTCACAATTGCTATTTCTTAGGATGAGTAGTTTCTATAAATATTGTCTGCTGTACAGGACACTTATTTCTATTAGGATGGATAGTTTAGAGCAGTTAATATGAACTATTAGGATGGATAGTTTAGAGCAGTTAATATAAACTATTTGCTAAATAGAGAACACATTATAATGCAGAAATTTTCACAAAAGTTCTTGAGTACTTCTACTATTGAAGATCATTGGGTTCTCTCTATCCCAAACTTTGCAAGCAAAATACTATTCTAAAAAAGTAAAAAATCTGGGGGTTTTCAGCCAGATTCAGGGTCCTTTATAAATAAGATCTAAGGGACTGGACCATGTTAAAATCACTTATGTCAATGTCTATTTTAAACCCCAAAAATACATCATATACAACTTATCAGGTCCCAAAATCAAAAGTTGTAAAATTTCCAAAAGTTAAGAAATTTTCATGCATGTGAATTGTACATTAAACAGTCATTAAGCACTTCATAAGGTGACAAGGGGAAGATAAATATATGTTGTTCCATTCATACTTCATATTCTGTTTTGTATCATTTAAATAATTATGGGAGCCAAAAGAATTATGTCTGATAAAAGTATACATGTCTGGTGATTCCTCTTCCTCTAATATCTAATGAGACCTTATTTTATTTCTTTCAATTCCTAGTTTTGGCAAAGAGAGGCAGCAATGTTAAGGCAACAATTACACAATTTGCAAGAAAGTCACAGGTACACCCTTATCAAAACAACATATGCTTATCCTAAAGACGAGTTTAAAACAACAATCAACATTAAAATAACTCTTAATAGCAGTCTAGATTTATTAGCATATTTGTATAACTGTTAATAAGATTTGTGATTAAAAAGCTATTTTAGAGAATAATTGCCAAAGTATTTTAGGACTGTAATTAATAACTCACTAGTCACTAGAGAGGTATTTGACACATTCAGCATTCTCAATAATTTCTTCTTTCCATATGAACATAAGAAAGCTATAGAGATCAGAATAAGTAAACAAGCTTTAGGGGTAATTTTCATGCATTACAGATTATAAAATTCTTTGACATGTGATGGGATTATGAGAACCAAAGTCCAAATGGATTAGGAAATATCCATTGATGGACTGTTGTTATTGGGAGTGTATAATCTTGCATTAGTTGTGTATTGAAAATTGCATAATGACAGTTATTCAAGGAAAATAACTGCATAAGTAGAGTTGTGCAATTAGGCAACTGTGTTGTTAATTGTAGTTTGTGAGTAGAGAATACACTACTCACAAAATACAAAGTGTATTGTTGTTCCGTGTTCAATATTGAATTTTATTAGTTTATCAATTGGTGTTCTATCAACATTTGTTATTACTTCCTAACCAAAACAAGATGCAAATGGGACATTTATTTTCAACACAAAACAGTGATGCAATAAAAGGAGGGTGTGAAATTAATTTGGCTACTGTACATCCTAGAATATTGTCCTTCATTGAATTGCATGATCTATGGACATTGACTTTCATCTATTGTTTTATAAGTAGATTAAATATACAAAATATAAGTAAATATCAAATATTAGATTATACACATGAATGTGTAATCTTTCTAAAATTAGGTATATACAATTATCCAGATAATATCACATGGCTTAACAGTCAGATTTATTAAATTAGTCTTCTATAAAGAGTTCTTAAGTGGAGTAAGCGATTAGGAATAACTTCTAGAGTACGTGAATCCTTTCTATTATTATTACTAGTATTATTATTATTAAATACATTGTCTAATAATTATAGAATAATTACATTGACTAACTTGAGCATCTCTTAAATTTTATCAAATAATTATAATAATACACAAAAAGTACTTTCATGAGTATATATCCATTGTCCCATTTATCTCTAATCTTTATAGTGAACTATCAATTATTAAGGTTTGAAATTTCCAATACACACAATTTCCTTCTTGTTTGATGTAGCAGGAAAATGATGGGGGAAGAACTGTCAGGCTTGACAGTCAAAGAATTACAAAATTTGGAGAACCAATTAGAAATTAGCCTTCGTGGTGTCCGAATGAAAAAGGTTTGACTATCAAAAATGCAGTGCTCAAATTTGAAGAAAAATATATAATAGTTAACATAATATTGGCATATGCAGGATAAACTTTTAATGGATGAAATACAAGAGCTAAATCAAAAGGTCAGTCTTTAAACAGAAAAATTAATAATCTTAATATTTATTAATTAAAATATTGCTTTTATTTTTTGCAGGGAAACCTCCTACACCATGAAAATGTGGAACTGTATAAGAAGGTAAACCTAATTTGTCAAGAAAACATGGAATTGAAAAAGAAGGTATTGGTTTGGATGGCAGATCAAACCTAATTAGGACAACCTTGTTTTCTGTTTATCCTGAACTTTAAAAGAGTTTTACTAACTCAGGTCTATGGAACAAAAGATGAAAACGAAACAAACAGAGATTCTGTTCTGACAAATGGTCTAGGCATAGGAGAGGATTTGCAAGTGCCTGTGAATCTCCAGCTAAGCCAGCCACAGCAACAATACTACAAGGCACCTTCAGGAACTACAAAATTGGGGTATGAGCTTTTGATCATTTAATTGGTAGACCAATAATTATGATGCAAAAACATTGATATCAGATTTGTTTTGATTGTTGCAGCAGATTGCAATTGCATTAATCCATATACAGGATGTGAGTGTTTCAGAATTGCTATCAAGAAAAATGGACTCAGATTTTAACCTTGATGTCTTCGTATAAATGTTGTGGCATATAGGCCACAGACTAATTAGCTTAAAGATTTTAATTTGAAATTATTTAAAAAAGTAAAAGCAACCATAGAATGTATGTAAGAAACAATGAAGCGTCTTATGAGAAACTAAGACTCAAATCAAGGAAGAAATTCTTCAAACCGCACAAATGTGAGATTCATTTTACTTGTTTTATTGTGTTAAAATTATAACTGGACTTCAAATGGGTGGAAGCTGCCACATTAAAGCAACCATGATGTGAGTAATAAAGATATAAAATCATTGCAATCAAGTGTATATGGATTCCAGCAGAACAAATATAATACTGCTGCGAAATGAATTTAAACGCCTATGCAAGAAAAACAATAATTACAATGCATCCATGTACAAAGTCAAGCCCTTAACAAAATTTTCACTTAAAGTTCATAAATGAATGGTTAATATCATCCCACAAAGGAAAAGAAGAAAAAAATAGAACTGCATTAATGCGTTAAAAAAGGAATCTAATCATCAGGTCAAGAGACATGAATAAATATTGTTCTTATTAAACTAAGAGGAAACAACAAGTAATCTATACTTAAAGTACTTAAATTTTATGAAGGTGAGTGGGAGTAGAGACCACTATAGTTCACAAAAATCGAGCTCTTAAGTGATGTGTCATAATATTACTTTAGAGCGGTTAAACACATGGCAAAAATCAATATCCAACTCACTTATATTGAAAAGAAAAAAAAAATCACTTCTTTAGCATGAAACATGCATTTTAAAACTGACTTTTAGTTACAATCATGACTATTGAGAATCATAACTAAAACCATCACTATAGTCTACATCTTACAAACAATTAAATGAGCATAACTATGTTTAGTGAGCACTTATTTTTTAAATAAGAAAACACAAAAAAAAATATTAATATTGGAAACAGCACTACCAATAGACGAACAAAATTTTGTGGGTATAACTATGATGGAAGTCAGACCCCCTCAGCCACAACATGAAATTATTATTGTAAAGCACTGCAGAGTGCAGACATGATATCAAAACATGCATATGACCAAATAGTATACAGTCTGATCCTTGCCACTTCTATTCTTCTAAATAGAAGTTGAATTTGAACTTTGAACACAATGTAGGTAAGTCTGTACATTGCCCATGGTTCAAGCTCAAAGGGCTCTTACAAAAGGGGACATATTCAATAAATAATCATTCATGAATCTTAATCTAACAGCACAGAGTTAGGCTTTAATAGTTATGAAGTATTTTCAAAATAAGTCAAGGGAAAAAAAATAGTTCTCTAAAATGATTGTCAGATCAACTAAATTACTTTGAAAATATATAACAGTAAAATAAAAAAATTCAAGTAACTCAATTCAATAAAAGAATTTAGTACAAGATATCTTTTTTCTATCAATATGAGAAAGAATCTCATTTTGCTCATATATCTAAATCCAATAAAATTAGATCATTTAGATGCAAATCATCACATCAGGCTTGTAGAAAAACTAAGAGAATGAACAATTTTAAGGTATATCAGTGGCAAACTTGATTATACCTACCAGCAATAGTTAAGAATCAAAATAGAGAAAAATTAAGGAAAGAGCTTCGCAGTTCCCCATTCAATTCAATATAAAAAAATCAGAAATTGTACAAGTTGTGAGCTTGATACTAAATATAGGAAGTTCAGCTATTGTATAGAATAACAAATTACTATTTACATGACAATTCTAAACATGTTTTTCATTGGAAATAACATTTTAATAAAAATAACAAAAATAATTCAAACAATTAAGATGCCAACTTTCAAGGAAATGGACATTAACAAGGGGATGTAAGAGGCAGAAAAATATAAACACAACAGACTGTTTGAACACTAATTATTCACTATTCACATAAAGTCATAAAAATGAAGAATATTTTGACCTAGAACTTGGTTATAAGTAGAAAATATATGCCTATTTTCATATCATATATCATATATAATATACAGAGAAACAAATTTCATTATGATAATTCCCCTTAACATTTTTACAACCTCAGCTTGGTGTTTAAACATTGTTTCTTCACAGTAGTGCTCTTCATATGAGTAGAGAATGATTAAAATGGTGGTAGTGATGACTTCGTGTACGATTGAACAAGTGAAAATTTGAAAGTAAATTGTGATTACATTGAACTGAATGATGCAAGATTCAAGCTAGAATGATAGACTAAAATCTTGGCAGCTTGATGTAATTTTACTTCTTTGATTGTGTTTTCATTGTGGGTTCTATAATGGGACACAATTTGCTGCAACAAAGAGAGAATGTAAGCCAACAAGCTAAATACTTGTAGTCCTATGGATACTGTATGCTTTAACTGAGAGATAATAAGATTTATGGGCCTAGTGCCAATGGTCTAAATGATGGAATACCGTTTGTCGCAACAAAGAGATAATGTAGCCTATGTGCAAATACCATGATTAGATATCAAATGAGACATGCCCTCTACCATGTCAAATGCATGATATATGCCAAAACTGGTTGAGATTGTTTCCTCATTTATATATTGATATAGTTCTTCATATGTAACCACTACAAATTCACAGTATGAGTTGTACAGAAAATTGCTAACACTAGTTTTGAGTTATATTTATCACCATGAATGAGTTGCCGCAAGGGGAAGCATTGACTTTAAAAAGTTATATATCTTGTATCTTATATTTCTTTCCTCACTTTGTTACCTTAAATTCATATTTAAATGAGAACACTAGTGTGATGCTTGCTTGCTTCTACTACCTATCCACTTTATTTATTATGCTCTCATTTAGTGTCCATGACTCACCCCATTTTCTTTCCCTATTCTTCAAATACATAGGTTGCCAAGTAGATTGTTACTGGGGTTTGTAGGTTTGCCAAGGAGTTCTCTCATATTTTGGTAGGATTCTATTTTTAGAGGTGACTAGTAATTGTTGACTTTAACATGATGCAGCTATAGGTATAGGATTTCTCCTTTTCTTTCTGGATTGCAGTTGGTCAGTCAGAGTTAGTACATTATAGCTATCTTTTGAGAACTCATGATAATCATTGCATGATAATGATGCAAGACTTGGGTGAGTACATTTAGTTGTGTCATTGGCAAGAATTTGTTATTTGAGACATATGAAATAAAGGGGAAACTTTGTCAAATTCCTAATAGCTCTTTGATTAAGTAATGTGTGTGTGAACGTAGTGTGATCTATCATTATTCATTAAGCTTGCCAGACTAAAGGTTAAAGGAATGGGTCAAATAGTATATGTAGGGAACAACCTTCCCTCCATGAGCTAACGTTTGATGTTGAGCTATGCCAAAACTCAAATTCTAAGATATTTTTTATTTTTTATTGAACCACAAGCAGTTCTATCATGGTTATTTTAGAAAGTTGTAATTGATCAAGCAAAAATTGCAGGCTATTTGATATTGCTCTCTTTGAACTCACCCCACACCCTTTCACTAGTTTTCACATTTAAAGCATTCAATTGTCTTTCTTAGAATGTGGGTTTGGACCTAACTCAACCCCAAAAACTAGCTCATAGGGTGAGGGTTGTCCCCCACTTATAAACTTTATCTTGGCACTATCTCTAGCCGATGTGGGACTTGGGTTTTTCCCAATACACCCCCTCACGCCCAACACTTTTGGGCTTGGTGCGTGGATAATATGGTGGATGGCCCGTTAATGGATCTAGGATAGGCTTTGATACCATCTTAGAATGTGGGTTTGAACCTAATTCAATCCCAAAAGCTAACTCATAGGGTGAGAGTTGTCCCCCACTTATATCCTTTATCTTGGCACTATCTCTAGCCGATGTAGGACTTGGGTTTTTCCCAATAGTCTTGAAAACATCTATTGAAAAATATTGGCTTCAAGTTAAAAATATCCACCAATATTTTCCCAAAATTAGAAATTAATTGTTGTTGGAAAATCGTTTCAATTGCGGTCACCCTTAGCTCGCCTTAGCTGCGGCCTCTTTTGGGAGCTTCCTTGATTGCAGTATTATCAATGGCAGAAGGCCAAAATTTCGCCACATAAACATGCCATTGTGGCCTATGACACCACCATAGCAAGCATCCTTTCAAATATTGTCTATGGCGGTTGGCAAAAAATCCGTCATGCCATTTTGCCATGGCGTCATCAATTAACAACAATGCTTAATTGCAACCACAAACGTGGTGGTTTAGCCCCCATATTGACTAGAGATGTGGCTTAAATATACCTTATAAAGCATAGACAATTCTCATCTTACAGGCTGGTTTTGTGGGGGGAAGTTAGAACTTAATCCAAATTTTAAGATGGTATAAGAACCTATCTTAGATCTATTGTTGCGCCACTTTCATTTGCACACTCTAGGCCGATACCTCGAGTGTGAAGAAGTGTTGGAAAGTGGCCTTAATTGTAGTCACCCCTAGCCCACCTTAGTTGCAACATCTTTAGGGCTACCTTAATTGAAGCCCCAAGGGTGTTGTTTGGTCCACATCGACTAGAGATATTGCTTAAATAAAGCTTGGTTAGTCCTCACCTAACAAGTTACAAGTAGATATTGCTTAAATAAAGCTTGGTTAGTCCTCACCTAACAAGTTACAAGCTGGTTTTATGGGATTGAGTTAGGCCTTAAGCCCAAATTCCAATAATTGCCTTTAAATTCTTGAGCACTCAGCCAAATTAACATATATGCTCTAGATCATTCTCCTATGATTTTGAATAGTATAGCCTCTCTTTGAACTAAATATTCATAATGTCCTTTGTTAAAGCTTGGACAGTCCTCAACTTACAAGTTACAAGCTGATTTTATGGCATTGAATTAGGCCCTAAGTCCAAATTCTAATAATCGCCATCAAACTCTTGAGCATCCATAGCCAAATATATGCTCTAAACCATTCTCCTATGACCATGAATGGCAAAGCGTCTCTTTGAACTAAATATTCGCAATGTCCTACATCACCAGTATGTATTGTGTTGTGCTGAATGAAAAATTCAAAATACACCCTTACCATCAAACAAGATTCGAGTAAATTATACATGAGATTAAGCAAAATTAACCATTCCAAGAGATGCGAAGTATGTGAGCATTGTCTCAAATGTGAGTTAAAAATTCTTGCAATGTTGCTTAAATCTATGTTGTTTTCAAACATAGGGACAAGCTTTGTAGATTGACTTATTTCATCTCAGATTCTAACTTATTTACCCACATAAAAGTTCAAATAATCTAAGATGAGGATATATCAAACTATTTAATAAGATTTAAAAAGTAAAAACAAAAAAATCACTTTAAAATTGAAATTGAAATTGGGAATAAAAGTAATGATATTACATGATGGCCTACTATGAATAATTGTGTTATATAAAATGCAATTTGAAAAACCAGGAGTTGACACGTCAAGAATATGGAAATAAAACAACTCACGTACATCTGCAAACCCATTATCCTACATCCCAATGTCAGGAAAACAAAACAAAAAAATAAAATGCTAGCAACACTCTCTTTGACACTCTTCTTTTAATACTTTCTATGTGATTGGCAGAAATTTGTTGGAAATCATCAATTTTGGTGGGTCTCATTTCTAAATCAAGAAAGAATAATTAAATGAAAAGTGAAACGATTTCCAATAAATTTTAGCCAATTATAAGGAGATTGTTGGAAACAAAGTGTTAAAGAAAGTGTTGCTAGCATTCCTCTAAAAACAGGTAAAATAATCAAGTCAATTACAAACACACGGTAGAACTACATGTGACTAAGGAAAAGAATCCCGGATAAAATCATAAAATCTGTTTATAAATATCAATCGAATTCCACAGCAGTTTGTTACTTTAGAAATTGCCACTAAGTTATTTCCATCAACTTAATGAGAATTGGATTGGACATGTGTGAACTGCAAGAGATAACTCATCTGGTCAGCACCTTTTTTCTTCCAAGGACAATGCTAGAATAAGCAAAATTGACCAATTCACAAACTAGGAGGTTATACTTTTACCGTAAAACCTAGGTACCACTAAAGGTCATTAACTATAGATTGTAATACCTCGGTTAAGACACAAAGGAGTATTCCCCGACAGTGACACGATACTCATCTCAGTGAGTCGGTAAAAAGAAAGAAAAGGCAAACCAGGGGAAAAAACAAAGGCATTCGACGGGGTAAAGTTTACGATTAGGGGTAACGAAAAGTTGTATATATGAAAAGATACAAAAAAAAAAAAAAAAGAGAGAGAGAGAGATAGTGATCATTAAATACGCTGTGCAATGTCATTTTTTTATGTTCAAATGATGGAACTCTAATTTAAATATATATAACCAAAGCAACGAACAAACAAAGTAGACTACTGAAATATATAAGACTGTACCAAAAGTTGCAAAAGAAGAAACTAGAATAACACATCTAATTATCAAAAACGTATATAATCATTCAAACTAAACCTAATCTATCATACACCGTACATGTAGATTCTAAGTTACCTGAGATCCAAACGCACGTTTCCATCGAAAGCGATTATTGCTCCATGTATAGATTAAAGAACATCTCTATTCTCTAACCTATACAACATGAAAATACGCACTGGTAAGTGTACGACAATAAGAAGAACCACGTGGCGCCACGATGATGCCAAAAACAAACTAAAACAACTCTTCTCTTAGCTAAAAATAATCTAAACGAGAAGAAATCGAGCAACAGTTAGGGTTCGGTGCAATTAAGATCAACGTTTCGTTTTGGTTCTTCGGTTTTTACCTCTCTTTTTCGCGCGGTTTTTTGGAAACCAAACGGATTCAGAAGAAAGAAAATCATCGCTGTTGTAGAACGGAACAGAAACCGCGGCAATTCGTTCCATGAAAGCGGAATCCGCGAAGCCGCGAGAGAAGCGAGGCGAGCAAGGTTGGCGCGTGAATGCGGTTCGGGAAACGAATTTCGAAGAGAGAAACTGAGAACCGGAATCCATGGATGGATCGGAGAAAGAAAGAGAACGAAGCATTGAAGGTTGAATGTGCGATCTGCTTCGGAGAATTGAAGCTACGAATAGTGAGTGTGTGACCGTACGCAGAGAGAGAAAGAGAGGGAGACAGAATGAAACGTGTGAAGGAGGTTTACGCGAAGAAAATATCAAGAGCCACTAGGTATTTGAATAAGTAATCGTGGGAGTTTATTGTTCCCCTCGCTTTAATTATTAGCGTTTTGCAGTCGAAAAAGGGTTATTGGAGCTTAGTTAACTCGTAATAAACCAATTGTGTTTTCTGATAAATAAAAAACTAAATTATAATTTTGACCCTTATAATTTTAATTCATAATTTTGATCAAGATGATGTTTATATGAAAAATAATTAAATAAAATAAAAAATAAAAAATATTTTAATAGAAATTAAACTCATGATATTTTATTTATAAATAAATAAATAAATTACTAAAACATTTATTTTATTTAGTTAAATACATCAACATTATTTTATATATATTATTAGTCTAAAATTATTAATTTTTTAAAAATTATCAAAATTTATAAATTAAAAAATATTAAATATTAATATAATTAGCTAATGATATATAAAAAATAATGTTAATATAGTTAAGTAAACAAAACAAATATATTATTGTCTTGTCTATTTAAGTAAATAATTAGAGTAAAAATAATTTTTATACTTAAATAAATTTACAAAAAAATCATGTAATTTACATATTAATTTATGAAATTTAATTATAAATTGGTAAAATAAAAATAAAAATATATAATTTATTCAAAATAGAAACATATAAAATGATGTAAATAAAATTAAAAATACTTATATATTAAATATTTTATATTTTGATATTTAAAATAATAATAACTCTTGATTAATGATACATAAAAAATATTAATATAAGTAACTAAACAAAGCAAGTGTCTTAATAATTTATCATTTTTTTTATAAATAAATGGTCATGGGTTCAATTCTTATTAAGATATTTTTTTATTTTTTACTTCATTTAATTTTTTTTCACATAAACATCATGTTAATGGCCTACATAAGTTTCACATAGGAGGACCAAAATTGTAGTTTAACCAAAAAAGTAATTGTATTTTTTTCTTTAATAATATTATTGGTATGAAGTATTTAGTAATTTTATTGATAACATAAAAAAATCTGACTGATCACTATTCAAGTTTTTTACTCTCAAGTCAACCATATTTTTTCATTCACTCAAATCAAGATTTTATTTAAAGGAATAGATCGAGTTGAGTTTAGTATCATTATACCAACGACTTATTGATTTTAATATTCACATGGATGGTCAATTTTTGGTTAATTTTTTATTAATTGATTTTTTATATCTTCTTACTATATAATTCTAATGACTAAATGTTAAATATATTTTATATTTCAAGATTAAATACATTTCTTTTTATTTATGTAATATTCTTTTATCGTAAAATGATATAATATTACTAATATTAATTATTTTTTAGATATCATGATATTTTTATACACTACTTTTACGGTTGAATTATAAGACATTTATGTTTCAGTCTAGCATGTATGTAAGAAAATATATATAGAATCGGCTGTTACATAGGGCAAAGTGAGTTGAACTTTCCGTATTAACCTACCTTACTTTTCCCTCAAAAAATAAAACTACCTTACTTGTTAAACGTGGAATGGGCACATAAGCACATGGTAAGGTGACTCAACTCATTAAATTACTCAATAAATTATTTTTACGGTTTGAAACTTTGAATTAAAAGATGGTTAGCATATATGTATGTAAGAAAAGATAGAATCAATTAACTGTTATAAATGGCAAAGTGAGTTTAATTCTTTGGATCAACTTACCTTGTTAAATGTGGCATATATGCATGATAAGGTGACTCAATTCATAAATTACTTAATAAACTACTTTTGGGTTCAAATTAGATGAAAACTTTGTTTCATCCCAATATGTATGCAATAAAAGATAGAATCAGCCACTACAGATGGCAAAGTGAGTTGAAATCTCTCTATCAACTTACCTTAGGTCATCTCCAATGCAGTATCTTAGGAAGTTACTTATTTGACCTGACATCCTTTCTTCTTTTTTTTCTCTCTGCTGGAGTGATTTATCTGGCAAATGAGAAGCTTAAATTTAAGGTCTGCATCTTATATAAGTAACGGTATCTTAAAAGAGGACCCACTAAAAGTAAATAAGAAACTCATATAAACTCCTAGCACTGGAGTTGCCCTTATTAGTGGCATGAACGCATGGTAAGGTGACCAACTAATTAAATTACTTAATTTGTATGTCTAACTTGTTGATTAACAAGTTGAAAATGAAGCCAGTTAAAATAAGTGATGTGTGAAATAAAAAAGTGGTATTTTTAAATATTTTTCTTCCTGATTGATTTTTTAAGTCAACTAATCAACTAGCCAATTTTAATATATACTTGTCTAATCTAATACATTATTATTTTAACAAAAATCTACAAAATTTAAAATAACAGTGATTTATCTAATTCAAGAATGCTTATGCTTATTCATATTTAACATAAGTGCGTTTGAATGGGTGTTGAAAACATTGATTTTAAATAAGATTGATTTTACATAATATTAATTTTGGTTAAAAATGACAGAACTAAACAAATAGTTAAAAATGAATTTGAAATAATATAATTTATGTTTGGGTATTTTTATCATAAAAGAAAATTTAGAGTAAAATCAAAATACAAAAACTATCTAAAATTACTATAATTTATAATAATTTATAAATCCAAAATTAATTTTAAACTTTTTTTACTAAAAATTAAAATGTGAAAAATTATTCAAAATTAATTTTAAATTTAATTAAATTTTGAACGTGAAATCAAACAGGTACTTATATTTTGAAATTTCGAAAATTGATTAATTATAAACATAAAGTATCTTCTTACCAAGTTAAAAAATTAAATTAATCGAAACACGGAATAATAATATCTGAATATGACTTTGTCTTGCACTCTTGCATAAGAGTACAATCCAGAACATTTATCAAACTACCGTGGTTCTCTACTAACAAATGGGAACTAGACACGTACTCGCATGAGACCAAACACCAAGCCTCGTTTTTCGTTTTTAATTATAAATAAATAAACATTATATAAAATCTTATCTAACTATTTAGAATCTAATTAACTCATTAGTTGCCCCACACTAGTGTTCCCGGAGCTTCAGGAACGTACTGGGGGGAAGCTCTACATAAAATTAATTATTCTTATTTTAAAAAATAATATATAATTAAAAGAATTCAATACATTATAATAATAATACTAACAATAAAAAATAAAAAAGACACCTACTGAAAACCACTCATATGGACACTTGTCTGATGAGTCCAGCCTGCGGACACCTGTCGAAAATTTCAGTGTAAGTTACATTTTTTCCTTTTATAATTACAAAAGAGAAAGATATTTTCATGGTTACGATTAAAATATTTTGAAAAGTTACTCCACAACTTTCATTTTGACCCTTTTCACCCTGTATAAATGGACCATGTTTTTAAGATTTTTTTTTTCTATTTCACTTTCTTTCAAACATTTTCTATGAACAAAAATTTATTAAAAAAATAAATTATCAATTTTGATGGATCATATTTCTCATTTAATAATTCTCCAGATTTAAAAATATAACCCGTAATTTTTATTAATTTTTATAAAATTTTAATCAATTATAAAAAAATATTAGTACGAAAGTATCAAAAAGAATGTTGTTAGTTTTTCTCCTTTTTAACATACAATGTTTTTAGATTTATTAAGAGGAATTACCATTTTCACTAAAAAATTGTTGTCTGAGTCTTTGAATCAAGGGGGAAGTGTTGAAGATGTAACCAAGAAACTTCTCTTAAAAAGATAATAGATTAGACATATTTAGTATTTGAATTTTTTATTAGACAATATCATTTATATTGGACTTAAGTTTCTTTTATTAATGTGACTACTATTTGCACTATCAAATGACATGAAAAGACATTTATGTCCATGTATGTTTATCCTCCACTCTTCCTGCTTCACCGTCCCCTTCCGTTTCCTCGCACCTTTCCTTCTTATATTTCTCACCTCCTATTCTTCCTTCATATTCCCTCATGCACCCCGTGCCATCAAGAGCCATGTCCTCCACATCGGTGCACCCCACCGTCAAAGCTATAAGTAACCATGTTCTCTGCATCACCCCCAATGATGAGATTGTACCCATCATTGAGCTGCAAGCAACCACGTCCTTTGCACCACCCCAAAGATGAGATTGCATTGACATTGTATAACAGAATCATGTTGTATTATTTTATTTTTTATCCTTTTTGTCAGTAATGAAAAGATAATCAAGTTGTACATTGTATGAAGAAATCATATTTTTGTTAATTTATTTTTTTCATCCGCACGTGTGTAACGGAAATACAATTTTGTTTTACAAGTTTATAACAAAATCGTGTTTTCATGGAAAGAGTAATAAGAATAATATTTTTGATAGTGACAATAATAACTTCCTTCATTAATTTTTTATACTTTTAATATTTTTTGCTTATGTTAAGACCTTTAGTAATGGATCTTGATAGTCTTTACGTCTATAATATAATAGGAAAAATGTTGACCTTACATTTAGTTTTTTGACTCATTTTGAAATGATACTTTGAAGTTTTACTATAAAAAGTTATTTCTTAATTCTTATCTTTGAATTTTCTAATTTAAAGTGACCAATCTTCATTTCAATTTATCTTTAAATTTAAGGTATCATGTGTAGACATAATACCACAATTCACAAACACTAACGTGTGTTAATTAGGATGGTCATTTGTCCTTATGCTAAATCCATAAATCGTTAATGAGTGTCACATAATAATATGGATTAAAAATAAAAATCCAACTTTTTGAGAGATAAAAGTTAAAGAATTTTTTTTGTAAGGATCAAAATCAAAATTTGCTAAATTTACATAGAAAAATAATATTTAAGCTTAAATATAATAACCAATAACATATTTTAAATGTTATCAAATACTTTTAAAGAAAAAAGTGTTTAAATAAAAAAATGCACATCAAATATAGCTTATTGTTTGTTTTAAAAATACTTTTTATCACCCTTTCGAATTTAAAGCCCTTAATAAGTCATTCAAAAGAAAGGTACTGATATTATAAAAAAAGAAAACATATATTAAGTTACAAAAAATATAAAAATAATATTTAATTTAGTCAAAAAAAAGCCAGTGGCAAGTGATGCATGTGCACAGCCTTCACAGACCTTAATAAGGCATGCCCTAAGGACGCGTATCCACTCCCCAACATCGACAGATTGGTCGACGGGGCGTCCGGGTTTCACATCTTAAGTTTCCTAGATGCATATTTTGGGTACAATCAGATCAGAATGCACACCTCGGACGAAGAAAAGACGACCTTCATCACTGAAGATGCCAACTACTGTTATAGGGTCATGCCCTTTGGTCTCAAAAATGCAGGAGCTACATACCAACGACTGATGGACCGCGTCTTCAGAAAGCAGATCGGACGTAACGTCGAGGTCTATGTGGACGACATGGTAGTCAAGTCTCAAAGTGTAGCCCAACATGTAGCAGATCTCGAGGAGGTATTCGAAGAGGTTCGAAAGTACGACATGCGTCTTAACTCGGAAAAGTGCACATTCGGGGTAGGTGGTGGCAAGTTCCTTGGCTTCATGATCACACACCAGGGTATTGAAGCCAACCCAGACAAATGCTCGACCATATTACAGATGCATAGCCCGGCTAATGTCAACGAAGTCCAGAAGCTGAACGGGAGACTAGCAGCATTATCCCAGTTCCTTCCGAAACTTGCCGAGAAAGCAAAGTCCTTCTACAAGCTGCTCACCAAGACAGTGCCATTCCTTTGGGATGACACCTACGAGCAGGCTTTCGAGGCATTCAAGAAGATAATCCCTGCGCCACTTATCTTAAGTCAACCTCGACTATAATAACCAAGGTTAAATAAATAAAAGAAAAAGAAAGAAAAATTTAAATTTACTATATTCCGTCACAAAAAGCGCTAGCAACGAAATTAGTGACGGATTTTGTGAACGGATTTAACGACGGCCAGATACTGGCGCCTTTAGCGTGAGATTGGCGCCAGTAGCGCCAGAAGTGCTCCAGAAAGTCAATTTTCTCTGTAATCTGGCGCCGATAGCGCTAGAAAGTCATATTTCACTGGAAAGTGGCGCTGTTAGCGCCAGAAGACAATTTTCCACTGGAAGTTGGCACGATTAGCGCCAGTGTGGCGCTAGTAGCGAGGGGACATGGACTGGGGGCCTATAAAAGGCCATTTTCGTGATTTCTGGCCCAAAAACCCTTCTCTTCTTCTTCTTTGCGCCATTCATCCATTGTTGAGCTTGGGAAGCTCCATACCACTCAACCATTAACCAAAACACTTCACTCCTAACATGAAACTTGTAGGGAATCACCCTATGAGCTAGAATCCTTCATCATTTTTCCCTATGAGCTAGAATCCTTCATCACTCCTAACATGAAACTTGTTGGTTAAATTGGTGATTGTAGGACATGCATGAGCCTTGATGCTTGTACAATATGTGCTCAGGAGGCTATATAAACGGTGAAATTGTGTTGAAGTAGTCATTTTTTTAGCCATATTATTAATCCTTGAGTTTTGGGCCTGAGTAATGTTAAACTCTTTGAATTGGTTGATGCAGAGTCTTTGGGAGACTCTAGTGCCTTGGTTAGGCCGAGATAGATCCTGCTGAGGGTCTGTGAGTTGACTATAAGGTGGTTAGCTCTGATAACCTTAAGATAGGGGACTAAGGGGTTTTTAACTATATATATAACATTTCATGCTTTTCTAATGGTTGAGGACAGTTGTTGATTGTTTGTGCGCCTTTGTATAGGGCGTGACACCGAGGGTGTCAGTGGTGGAGACCACCGTTTTGGGATTGAACTGCAGAGCGCTGCTTTGTCAGGTAAGTTCTTTTCTCTTGGGGGAATATCTCCCACTGCCTATGTTTCACCATACTCCGAGGGAGTGATGATTGCATACATGATGCATGTGCATTGAATTGGTTGTTACAGTTTTCTCATGATAATATGTATGCATGATTCTATGCTTTGTGTGGATGGTTATCTGTTAAATAGATCTTCTGGCCAGTTAGATAGATATGGATCTCCCTAGGAGTAGAGCGCAACTCCTAGTTTGGTTTGTTCACGTAAAGGGTGATGATGATCCCTTATGACCAAGAGATAGGTGGTCCCGTCGCGATTGAAGCCTATTCTCGGAGGTACCATATACGTGCATCCATGTGTAAAGGGGTAGGTCCCGATGGGATGACACGGGTGTGAGTTCCGGTCTCACATTGGGGACTGAGAGTCCCAGATGCTGATGATGATGCATCTTGTGGCGGCGTAGTACCGCGGATATACATTAGAGCTAGATGATGGCTATGTATTGTTGTGAAGGCCAGGTGGCCAAGTGTTTGTGATGCTTTTGATGTTGTGTATCATGGAAGTGAGCCAGGGGGGAGGACAAGTCTCCAAGAGCCCTGAGCTTACTGAGATTGTATCTCACCCCGTGTGGTGATTATATTTTGCAGGTGATTCATCTGGCAGAAATGATAGGTCTCAGGGCGGGAGGCCCCAGTAGAGACAGATTCTTTGTAGCTGCTTGGCAGTTCTGATGAGAGCTTCGTGGCTCCTTAGTTTTGTTTTGATGTATTTTTGCACCCCTGTGAGGGAAGATGTGTGTGTACACATATGATGGACTCTGTTTATGTTTATGTTGTATAAACACTACATGTTTTGTATGCCCTCGTGTGAGGAAGTGATCTGTGAGATCATGGCACTTGGTGCTTATTCTTTTGTATAGACACAGTGAGTGTCCTTGATGATGTATATGTAAATACATGAGGTTTATTCTCCTGATATATATATCTACTGTAGATATTATTGTTGTATCTGTCGTCTGTTATGTTATTTGGATCGATGAGGCTGGCTAGGGTGTATTGGAATTCATACATTTTATTGAGGTTACTTACCATACATAATGAATCAAGAAATATGGTTTTGAAAGGAAAACACTTCCGTGGTTTAAAATCCTTGGTTTTTATTAAATTATTGACCGCGTTCATCTGATTAAGTAATTGTTAATACACCGGATGCATACGGGGTGTTACATCGACAGGGGACACCATTGCTCTTATACCTCTCAGTGGCAGACGAAGCCATCAGCTCGGCACTCGTCCAAGAAGAAGGGAAACACCAGCTTCCTATCTACTTCACTAGTCATATGCTACATGATGCTGAGAAACACTATCAAATGATAGAGAAGATAGCCTTGGCATTAATCACCTCCGCCAGACGCCTCAGGCCTTATTTCCAAAGCCACCAAGTGATAGTTAGAACTAACTATCCCATCAAACATATACTGCGGAAACCAGAGTTGGCAGGCCGGATGGTGGCATGGTCAGTCGAACTGTCCGAATTTGACATTCGATATGATCCCCATGGTCCTATGAAGGCACAGTTCATGGTGGACTTCATAGCAGAATTCGTCGGGAAGGACAAGTCCATCCTGGACAGGTGAAACCTTTACGTGGACGGAGCATCCAACGTATATGGAAGCGGAGCAGACATTATACTTGAAGGACCCGACAACATCTCGCTGGAACAAGCTCTCAAGCTTAACTTCAAGGCCTCCAACAACCAAGCCGAGTACGAAGCCCTTATAACAGGACTCAAACTCACAAAAGAAGTCGGGGCTCAACGTCTGAGATGTTACTCCGACTCACAGCTCGTCCAGGGATAGATAGCGGACAAGTATCAAACCAAGGAAGCCATACTCCTCCAGTATTACCATCTGGCCAAAACACTTATCGACAACTTTGAGTGTTTTGAGATGTATCACATACCCCAAGAAAGTAACACCAGGGCTGACTTGTTGTCTAAGTTGGCCAGTACCAAAAAGACCAGGCTCCTCAAAACAATCATCCAAGAAACACTACAAAAACCCACCATTGACACCCCAGCAGTAATGGCTGTTGAATTAGAAGAATATACTTGGATGACTCCTTACAGAGATTTCCTCACCAAAGGAACACTCCCTGTAGATGAAAATGAGGCTCGATGTCTAAAGCGAAAAGCTAGCTATTACGTCATCATTGACGGTGAGTTGTTCAAAAGAGGGTTGACAGTGCCTCTACTCAAGTTCCTGGACAGCTTGCAAGCAGACTATGTCCTGAGGGAACTTCATGAAGGGTTATGCGGACTCCATACTGGAGGACGATCCTTAGCCACCAAAGTAATTCAGGCAGGATACTACTGGCCAACACTCAGGACAGACGCCTTTCAGTTCACACGGAGATACAGAAGGTGTCAAGAGTTTGCGGACATCCCACAGATTCCCCATGACAACCTTCATACCATCTCCTCTCCTTGGCATTTCGCTATGTGGGACATGGACATCTTGGGACCATTTCCTAGAGCTCTAGGGATGGTCAAGTTCTTACTAGTGGCAATCGACTACTTCACCAAGTGGATCGAGGCAAAGCCGCTACGAGAGATAACAGTCAGTGAAGTTGAAACCTTCACCTAGAAACATCTTATATGTCAATACGGTCTACCCTATGCTATTGTTACTGACAACGGTACACAGTTTAAGGCACAAACCTATGAGGACTTCCTCACACGACTAGGTATCAAACACCTGGTTACCTCTGTTGAACACCCCTAGACCAACAGTCAGGTGGAAGCAGCAAACAGAGTCATTCTTTGAGTCATTCGCACTAGACTTGACAAGTCCAAAGGTCTCTGGAGGGAGAAACTACCCAGCATACTCTGGGCTTATCAATGTACACCTCAAAGCATTACAAAGGAGACTCATTTTAGCCTGACATATGGTACTGACGCCATGATCCCCGTCGAGTTAGGGGAACCTTCCACTAGAAGGATGCTTTTTCAGGAACAGTGCAACGAGGACAACATGAGGGTTGAACTGGAAACTAGTGAAGAACTTCGAGACATAGCCAAAGTCAAGGAAGAGGCGGCCAAGCTCCGCATGACAACCTCCCCAAAATCTAGGGCGAACGCACCACTGGTACGCTCTCAGCAATTCCAAAACCCCAGACCATGTCTTGGTAAAAAAAAAAAACCAGCATGGACAACTCCATTGGAATATAAGTTCTCAGGAACATAACGTCCAAGATGCACGATTGGCACACAAAGAACGGGGTCTGACCTCGGTTAAAACCTAAGAAAACTCTTGGTATCATTACGGACTATGGAACCCCTGCACGGTCAACCATAGTTATCATCAGATTTTAGCAATGTCTATCTTTAAACTGACATGGTTATGAACCTCATCCGGGATAACTTGCAAAGCTTGAGGACCATCCGTGGTCAACCTCGTATTCACCCCATTATCCATTACGGAAACACGAGGTATTTAAAGCTTTATCTTGATGATTTTAATGCTCATAAATTCTATTCATGCAGGAATACGAGCCATACAAAAATCAAGGAAACATCTTTGATATATCAAAGTCCAAGGCCCCCTTGGCACGCTAAAACCCAAGAAACATTCTTGGTACTAACTTCTATGGAATCCTAGCATCATATGATCATCTATTCTGCAGGAATAGCTGCTTGAGGTCCACCCTCTACAATTCAAACCCAAGAAACTCTTGGTACTTTCATTTGGTGGCAACCTCGATAGAAGAGTCCACCCTCGACATTGTAAACTCAAGAGGCATTCTTGGTATTTTGTCTATGCAGAATCTCAACAAGCCGAGTTAGAAACTCAACCATTGGCAAGCATCTGGCCTGGATGTCCATGGTCAACTCGACGTTCCTAAGTCTAAGATACACTCTTAGCACACATCATCGACAGGAACCCGACATTATTCCAATCATTTGATAACCCGACATTATCTCAACCACTTGATAATTCGCATGTAATGTAAAGAGATTGACGAAGAGGAAGAAACGAAAAATATTTTCATTAAAATATTAGAAACTTTACATGGCCGTCCCGACCAAAAGTACAAAAAAAGAAGTAAAAGACAAAGAAGTATAAAGCAGCCTATACATCAGCTGCGTCACTAGTAGACTCCTCAGCAAAACCGAGCTCCTCTTCATCAACCAAGGCGTCATCCTCTTCATCAAATTGACCCAAGTCAAGGTCCTTCACAAAGAGACCGGCTTGGCATACCACATTGGTGAAGCCCTTCTCATGTTGCTCCACTGCTTCGCACTTGTATATCTTCAGCTCCTCGTCAAGCTCCTTGTTGACTGTCATTTCAACGTTGAGCTTGGCATTAGTCTCCTCCAGCTTGGCCTCTAGCTCGGCCACCTTCTTCGTCAACTCCTCCTTCTCGGCCAAAGCCTTGTCAGCCTTAGCAGCAGTTGCTCGGCCAAGAGTGACCAGTTCATCACCATCAGGCCTAGTTCGCAGCAATTTGGACAAAGCCTCGCAGTCCTGGTGGACAGCTGATGGTTACATTTGACTGCCTCAGTAAGGGCTATCGACACGTTATTCAATCTACCGTGCTCTAAGCGCCAAGCAGCACGGACAGTGGCCCTCAGCTTGTTGTGCTTCTGCTCTAAAGAGGTAGCCTTGCTCATAGCCTCTTGATGTACTTGTCGATGTTCTTTGATGATAGCAAGGCCCCTTTGCAGAAATAGCTCGACCACATCAAGCGAACGATGAGTACTGGCCAACTTGATCAAATTTCTATTAAACGGGGTCGGTAGTCCGCGGTCAAGTCTATGCCCGACACTCCACAATGAGTCGACCTCTCTTGGAGCACTTAGAAACTCTAAGGGGGTGATAGGACGAGCAGCGGGTGGCGACATTGCAGATGGAGGAGGTGGAGAAGGAGCTTGAACAGTAACTGCAGGGGAAACAAGACGGGAGATAGGCGGAGTCATCCCGATAGCTATAGGAGGCACAATAGCAGATACAACAGGAGGAGCCAGAGTCACAACAACAGGTGCAGTGGAAGCAGCAGTAGGTGAAGGAGCTCAGGCAAGAGGAGGGGAAGTCTATATCATCCTTGCAGCTTCCCTCAAGGCACGAAGGCCACGAGGAGCATTGATAGCCCGAGACTTCTTGTGACCAGACGCCCCGGCACCCTCATCCCTTTTTCTCTTTGTTAACTCGGAGGGGATGGGCCGGGGAGCGCAACGAGTACCTCAGAAGGGCCAACCCGGACAGTGGGTTGACCCTCTTCTTCAGCCGGGGAGGGGGGGAACAGTGGGTGACACGACTTCATCACTTGCATTGCATATCAATAATCTCCATCGAAAATCGCCCATGATACCTGCAAAAACACAAAAACACGCACGTGTCAGGATTCGCACATCAGAAAAATAGAAGTTAAAAGGAAGAAAGATTACCGTCCAGTGTGGCAGAAGGGTCATTTGCTGAAGGCAGCGATAATATAGCTCGCGCATCCAGGGAGGTCGGCAACAACTCCAAGGTTGCCTTGTCAGACCTTTCCCTAAGGGTCAACATGTCCTCATCAAAGAACCTGAACCTAGTAGGGTCAACCTGCCAGTAGAAGGGAAAACGGGCTTCCCCATCCCTGTTGTGCATTAATGGCAACCCGTCAGCCACGACACCACTTTCGCGGACCTTGAAAAACCGGTCCTTGAAGCGGCGGAAGACCTTGGTGTCTACCTCGAATAGCTTTTTCGAGACACTGTGCAAGGAGATCCAAGCGACCTTCTCGGACAGCTTGGTCTGAAAGAAAAAGCAAAATAGAGGAACAGTAGCACGAATGTGCAAATGGGAACACAAAATCTCAAAGGCTCGTACTACTGCCCAACTATTAAGGTGAAGTTGGGAGGGGGCCACATTCAAGTACTCCAGTAGAGCACATTGAAAGGGAGAAAAATGAAGGACAATACCCAACACCTCGAAGAGGCATCGATACATGAAAAAGAAAGGCAACGAGCGTGGCATTGCCCTCAAGCAGGGAAAGTCACCTTCCCTGTAAAGCTCAACGATGACCTTGCCGGCATCCGAAGGAGCCGTCATTTGCAACATCGAGCGAAACACATTTACTGATATAATAAAAGCTATGAAGAACGGTACTTGAACATGTCCTCCCTTACCCACTCATAGCCACAAATGGCTGGACCAGTTGGCGGCAACCCAACACTGGGGCTGCGACGCATGCGTGAGGAGGCTCTAACGCCTCCAGGGCTACTCTGTCCCATCATTCCCGGAGAAGGAGCAGGAATGACGGAGAGTGGTAGAGGATTATCCATCCTTGCCTGCTGATGAGGATGGGAAGTGCCTTCACTAGTTTGGCGAAAACTCATCCTTTCTTTAGAGGAAGAAGACGAGTCGTCAACCTCTCCATGGGTATTCTCCTCCGAAGAGTCACTCATGGAGATGACCTCAAGCATAATGTGCTGCTCTACTGAGCCACCGGAGTCACTACCACCCATGCCTAAAGCAGAATCAGAAGCAGGTGAAACAGACATTTTAGTTACCTTGAAAGAAAATGGAAGCAAAAAGAGTAAGGAAGAAGACTCAAAGACACGAGAATAGCGTGAAAGTCACAGAAATCTCCTCTATTTAAAGGTACAGTGCACGTCGACGGTTATTGGAGGATTTTGAAACGTCCCCTGAAAATTCGCGTCACAACATTCACCCACTACTGCACGATCTCTAGAACGTGTCCACTTCCTGAGTGACACGTGTGCGTGAGTAATAGTGCGTGGGTGGCAAACGACTAATAGCAGTAATGAAGGTATAACGCATATTTTCAAGGATCACATCAAACGGTCATGCTTTGATAGAACTCATCAGCCTTGACTCTTCATTTACTCGTTATGATCGAATTTGTCATTATTCTTGACGATTCACTTACCTGTCGAGGTTCATCTATCAACGCGATCTGAGCTCGGGAACTTCTCTTGGCACAAAACCCAAGGTCCGTCCTTGGTACTTTACAAAGCCCAAGGTCCACCCTCGGTACTTTACAAAACCCAAGGTCCGCCCTTGGTACTCTACAAAAACCCAAGGTCTGCCATTGGTACTTTATAAAATCCAAGGTCCGCCCTTGGTACTTTACAAAACCCAAGGTTCGCCCTTGGTACTCTACAAAAACCCAAGGTCCGCCCTTAGTACTTTATAAAATCCAAGGTCCGCCCTTGGTCCGAGGTCCATCCTTGGCAACTTGCAGGTTCATAAACCCAAATTAAGCTGAACCATCCCGGTTTGTAAGTCTAAAGTTTTGGCCGACCTCAATATAGCTATCAACCTCGACATGCGACATTATTCGTCCACCCTGGGGGGCTGACATCACTCGTTATACTACTATGATACTGGACATTTTGCATCGACACTCTTTCATCCTCTTTCGCCCATAAATTGACTCAGAGGCTGAGGAGCTTATGTACAGTCCAAAATAATAAAATGACACGTGGCCTTCAACATGGAGTCACTGTACACGTGGACACCCTCCACATCAGCACTGCCACATTAAATAGTGCTTATTCACTCTCCAAGTGTCAACCCGGACACACTTGTCCGGGTTCCTCGTCAACCCTGTTACAGGAGTGCGAACACGGATTGCTACAGGAGCGCAGATTGCTACAGGAGTATTAATATCTATCGTGCATATCTTTATATTAACCGCTTATCAAATATGCTTGGTTATTCAAATATATGCAACCATCATATCTTATCATATCCTAACAAGTTATCTACAAGCTGTTACTTATCTACAAGTAACAGTATATCAATAAGGTACACATTATCTTATATTAAATTAGATAACTGTCTGCTATTATCTGTTATTATCTTATCTACAGATCACTAACAAACAGAGGCCCAAAGTCCACACTCCATACTATAAATACAGCCTTACAGGTTCTCTCTAAACACATCCCATTGAGACTTGAATGCATTACTCAAGTTACTCATTCTCTACATCTTATGCTGAGTTCTTACACTTAGTTATTCTCTTATAAATTGATGCACTTACTTGAGCGTCAGAGTATTTTTCCTTTGTTTTGCAGGTTCCTCCTCTGAGCAAAGTCTACACATCATCTGACGTGCAAAAGTTGGAGTCCACATTGGTCACGTCTACATCACATGTGAAATTTTCAGATTTTAATAAGAACAACATGTATACTGCTGTAAAAGAACACATGTAAAATAAAATAATATTAAAGAAGAAGAACAATGATAATTCATTCGTAAATGAGAATTTTTAAGATTCATAATTGATTATTGACATAACTAAAAGATTTTAAAAGCAATACTTTTGTTTATTAAATATATATTATTTTAAAAATAATATTTATAGTAAATAATAATTTATAATAAAAGCTATAAATATATAAAATCTTCATTTTTTTTAACATAGCTGGATTCGGTTTTCGCAGTAGTGCAACTGTGTAAATATCATTGTGTTGTGTTGCAGGAATTTTCATTTAGCCAAGTAAATTTGTATTTCTGACCTACTATCTTAAAAGGTCCTTGCTTATGGTACTGATCAAGAATTAAAAAAAAAAGGAAAATTATAAGAGAATTTTAAAAAATTTATAAAAAATATAATTTTGTAAATTTAAAGAAAAATATTCTTTTAATTTTTTAATTAACGTCCTAAGATACTCGTTAACATTTATTATTTTAAAACGAAGACATTTAATTTTTTGTTTAGAAAATTTTATAATTTTGATTCAATCCTTAATTTTTGCTACACTTTCTTTTTTATTTCTTGTATTTTAATTAATTAAATTTTTTTATGATACTGTAAATAAAGTGTAAAGAATTTGACCAATATTATAATTTTTTTTAAAATAGACTAACTAAATATATTTATTTTAAAATGAAGAAACTAACATTACAAATTAAGTAAAATAAAAAGACTGAAAATATATGTAAGCTTTTTTTTATTTTGAATGGCCATTTTATTGATGAAAGGTATTTATCAAGTTTTGTTACTATTTTTAGCGAAATGAAAAGTCAAGATGTAGACGAAAACATCAACCACAACAACCAATTTTTATCCCGTTAGGATGTGTTGATTACTTGGCTACATGGGTTGGTTCATCCCTATTCAAGTTTGGCAAGAACCAAAATTTCAATAAAATCATTTCTTTGATATTTCTATAAAGCAAACTATATGTTGGATACAATGCATTTTTACATTGCACAACTAAATGCTCTTCCCATTTATGCACTTAGATTTTGTTGTCCCCTATTTTAGTGTCCACAAATCACTTGGTCTACATTATAGATTTTTAATTTTGAGAGAGAACAGATACAATTTAAGTCAAGCGTTTTTATGATGATATGAAAAAGACTGGGGATATGTTTGGATGTAAGGTGGAAGGATCCAAATATAGTAAAATCAGTTTGAAATCATATTTGATTACCATTCAAAAGCATGAGTATAATTTTGCATGCAAACTTTATTTTGGAGAAGCAAATACTTGAACAGAATGAAACAATACATTAAGATCTAAGTCATTCCATATTAGTTTAGGCTTTTATTAGACATACCTCCCATCTTTACTTGTACACCTCCTTGCACTCATTAGTTTTCCAACTATTTATTTAATTTTTTTTTCTAGAAGTTAGTGCACCCCCTTCTTTATCCCCTTTATTCTTCTTGTTCCATATTATCTTATTGTCATCATCACCGAAAGAAAACATGCAAATGAACACATTCAAGTAAACGAGTATCACTAAAACTCCAGAACCTTATCAAGGAATCTGAATAGCGAAATCCCTTGCCCAAACTCTCATAGTAACCCACAAAAATTCGTACAGTGAACCCAGTCATGGCAACACAAATCCCAAATTTGTAGGCCTACTAAAATAGGCCAAAGCAGGATAAGGAATTTCTTTATTTGTAGAATTCATCAAATTAATTTTTGAAGCAACCATCAATCGCTGCAATTAGAGTTTGATACCTGAGTTCAAATCAAATTGAAGCAACACGTTCTAGGGCTTGGGTGCTGCGCAAACCAAACGATAAATTGAATCTAAAATTGTGCAACCAATTTGTCGTAAGGCTAGTTTGATTTGGGTGCTTCCTTTGGATTTAGGTAATTATAAGAGATGGGGGTTTAAGTTTTATCTCGTGTTGCAGAGTAGAAGGGGGTGTAGTGATCTTTATTATAAGAAAAAAAGAATATACTTGGAAAAAAGAAGTGAAAGGAAGTGTAAAAGTAAAGATTAAAGGTGTATTTAGTAATAACCTTAGTTTAAACAATGCTAACAACCAGATTTAGTATGATGCCATTTCATATCCTTTTAGAATTTAAATTTAGATCTAACTTAATCATCCTCACACTTAAAATTTAACATCTTACGTGTGAACCTTGCAAATTTGGATATTTACATGTAGTTTGATAATAATCCTATGACATATTTGATTGATCCCATAATACTTGTTAGAATAAATTCTAAAACCATCTTAAAATTTGTTATCATTCACTTATATAATTTAATTTCATCATATCATTGATTCACCTAAAATTTCAAATATATTCACTTTAATATATCCCCTTCAATCAATCTAAACTTAGTTGTGCAGACGGAAAAATAAATTTGTTAAATGAAAACTTAACTGCCTAGTTCTATACAAATAAACGCCTGGAGCTCAATAAGATTTGATTGTGATAAAATTGACCTATTTGAGATAAATAGTTTTGAACCTCATACTTTACCATTTGATGCTGGTATCATACCCTTTAGATAATCTAAATTCTTATTTTCTAATTCTTTGTTAAATATTTGGCCTGAATCTTTGAATAGTAGAAACAGTCCCAACTTACCGTCCAGGATAGCTGGGCCACATATTAAAATGGTGGGACTAATGAATCGTTCACTATCCCACAGAACTGAAAAAAGGAAATGCCATTCATATTCATATGAACAAGATAATTTCGTAAACGTCACAATTCTGTATGCCCACTAGGATTAAGGGACAAGTTGTGTCTCCTGCAAATATTCTCTACCCAAACCTACTCTAGATCTTTGCCCCACGCTGGATTGAATATTTTAATTTAATAATCATCACACCTTAATATAACAACTACCCATGTAGGATAGCTAGTTGCATTGCATGCATCCCTTTTAGGAATTATTTACTATCCTCAGCCCTCTATTATTAACCTATGATTGAAAGTGGAAAATTATCTGTTTCGGGTCGACTATTTTTTTCACTTTCTGATTCATGACCAAACTGTCCTGGCCCCACCTTGTTTTACTATCTGAATGAAAAACTTACTGTACCATTAGATTCTCTTTACATACAACTAATCAATTCAAAACGACAAATTTTTATATTCTTCCACTTTCATTTCAACCCCAAAGGTGTTAACTTCTTGACCATAGGATTTTGTAAATTATGAGTTTAATTGCTACATATTATTAGTGTAAATTTTATGTTATCATTTAAAAATTATTGTTAATTAATATGACTTGTAATATAGTGACAATGAGAAAAAAAAGACTTGTAACGTAATGAAAATATTAAGAACACATTTTTTTTAACATAGTTTTTTTTATTAATTAAAATTTATTAAAAAAATCAAGAGATAAAGAGATTCAATAAGATTTGATTCAAAAAAATTATCATTTTCATTAAATTTTTGAAAAAAAATGTGTATTTAAAAGAATGTATTAAAAAAAGTGTTTCTAATTTTTTAATATAATTATTATAAAGTTAATAATTTATTATAATGTATATAATATTTATAATTTAATAATAATATAAAATTATTTTTGGATAGGTAAGTTTCTCTAAAACTACTTCTAAACTAAGAAAATAAAAAAGAAAAAATGAGATGAGCTTTTTCAAAAATAAAAAAAAAATTATTAACTAATTTTTAAAAGTTTACTAATATAATTTTTTTAAAAGATGAAATAATATCTACAAATAAGTTAATGAAAAACTCATTTTAACTTATAGATAAATTAATTTCTTTTTTTTTCTTAATATTTTTTGTTCGTATGAATTAAACATACTGAAGTTTATAATACTCATATGATCAACTAATTTTTACCTGTTAGTATACTAGTATATATATAGCCTATTTTCTCTTATAATATTCTCTGCCACACACTTAAAATTACAGGCATGACAGCAAAGTAGTGAATAAGAAAGGCATCGTAAAAGCATTTGATACTGATCTTTCGTACTTTCATTCCATGAAGCACTCTGGAAGTCATGGAGAAAAGTTCATCATCTCCTAGAACAAGCTTGCTTTCGTGTTGGGGGTGTCTCAAATGGAAGCTTCTTTGGACAAGGAGAACAAGCACTAACAAACCCGTTGGTGGTTTTGGGTATGACCCTTTAAGCTATGCTCAAAACTTCGATGAGGGTTGCATGGACGACGAGGAAGACGAACCTACTTCGCGTCGTAGATTCTCTGATAGATTTGCTGCCCCCATATCAAGTTCAACTAAAACTCTCAAATAAGGATAAGGTTCAAGTTTTGAAGGTACGCTAATTAGTAACATACAATATATATATATATATATATATATATATATATATATATATATATATGGTTATATACTTATATACTAATCATGTTTATACAAATTATTTGGTTGATGCAGCTTACAAAGGACACTAATTTGCTCCACTGTATAATCAATTTGCTGTGACTTTTGTATCCAACAACTTCAAGAGAGATTGGAACGTTATTCCTTGAAATAACTGGAAACTTTTGTTAGCTTACTATTTAGTATATTTGCAATGGTTATTTGTACTATATATGTAGGGAAACTATATATATTCCTCAGTTTAACGTATGCTATATGTGAAAGTGGTTGGCTCTACGAGATGATCGAGGGGATTTTGCTGTTCTAAACAGAAAAGTACTACAGGAGTTTGAGAGCTATTCATTTTCATTCTTTTTGAGCTTATTGATTTTCCTTCTTTTTTTTTCATATCAGGATTTCTGATTATAAGTCTTTCATCACTCACTGATATTGTATTCTTCCTACCCTCTGACCCCCCCTCCCCCCAAAAAAAACAACATAATTTTAGTGAACAAATAACATGTTAACGTTTATTATATATTTTGCAGCACCTAAACCTCAATTTTGCACTGCATCTAGGAGAAGTTTACTTCAAGAATTACTTTGGAGGTAAATTTTGAAGTGGGTTATATATTGGAAAAGAAAATAATTTAAAATATTTAATATAAAAAGAATTAGTTTTTTTAAGAAATTAAAAGAATTAGTGTAGTGTGAAAGATAATAATATTTCATGTAGACGTTGCCATGTAAATTATTTTAGAGATAAAATTATATCGATCAAAAGAAAATTTCGTATAATTTTTTTAATCGGTACAAAGATTTTTTTTAATATTATTATTATCTAATCAAAATTGTCGTATATAATAAATTAGTTGAATTTTATAATAATTATTTTAAAAGTTTTAAAAATATAATTTCCTTACTAATTGACTTTTACAATTACAATTAATATGTCTATTAAAGTCTAAATTTATTTTAAAAAATAAGACACAGTCTTTTAGTATTTTTTTTAGAATGGAGTCTTTGACTCTTCTTTTTTTTTTTGTTGAATAGAGTATTTGACTGTTAAAGGATATTGACAATTTTCTTTGACTGTTAAAAAACTAGAAATTATCTTAAGAAAACGACAATGATATACATAAAATACAAACTAATTTTTCATCTTTGAAACTTAGCGTACAGCAAACCAACTCTTAGTATTGTTTGTTGAATCATTTCATTGAACACCAGCTTTGGTTTCTCTCAATACAACAATAAACCATAGATATATGAACCAATTTGAGAAATCTCCCTGTGTTGCTTTGATAAATTTGACAGTGGTAGCCAGCTTGTATATAGAATGGATAATTGGTAAATATATAATTGATGTTTGAATAAATCTCGTAATAAACTCTTATAAAAGAAGAAAATAAAAATAAATGAATTGAGTTTTTTTTATAAGTTAAAATTATTTGTTTTACTAAATGAGAGAGTGTAATTTACAAATTAACTATTACATGAGTTAATTTTAACTTAATGAGAAAAAAGAATTTTATTTTAGCTTTTATATATGTCGTTATTCAAGACTTCACCTATAAATACTTGTTCAGAAATTTATCAACCATGGTAACATGAGGGGCGAGGGCATTACAATTTACAAAATGTCGAAACCGCAAAGATCTCATGCCAACAGAGCAACCACAATACATAATTCTTAACACATACTGACACTAGGATCAAAGAGCTATCTTAAGCTGAGGTTTAATAAAATGAATGACATATATACTAATAATAAAAGAATACTTTCATTTAGTGTCCATATTTTATTAAACAATTTTATCTTTAAATTATTTCTTAAATTTTCAAAAAATTTCTTTTTTTTTCTCAAATTTTTCTGTTAATCTACAATAACTTTCCTTTACTTAAATTTTATATTTAACTTCAATTTTTTTATTTATTATTTATTTATAAAATTTAGATAGGCTTCTCTTCCCCTAGTTATAATAACTTAAACCGATATTATGTATTTATAAGTTGCAAACAATCAGAAAAATAAAAGGATCCAAACAAGGCACTCAAACGACCTAGTCCATAACAAATATTGGCATAAGTATATATAAATTCCAGTTTTCCCAGCACATCATTTTACCAGAAAATTTGCTGGAAGTGAAAAAACTTAATGCTGCAATGTGATGACTGATATGAGAATCAATGCACATGGCACCCATCAACAACTATAGCCTTCTGCTATGTGACATTTGGCACGTCCTCAGTATATGGCATTTGTTCCCCCACTAGGACAAGCTTTGTGTACACCATGGTAAATTACTATTGTAATTGTAAAATGGAGCAGAACTGCAGAATATATTCCCAACACATGCTGTGGATAGTGTATGGTTAGGATAAAAATAACCATGGTAAAGACAGAAAGAGACAATGACAGTGTCATAAATCGTAAAAATTAAAGAATTTCTCTCAATATATTTGACAAACCAATCCAACTTCGGTAGCTTAGTTACTTAGTTTGAGTTGAGATTTTTTTTTAAAATCCAGTTGGTCGGGTCAGTTTGAAATTTCTTATAAGCCCAAATACATGGACCGATGAACGTTTGTATTGAGTGGTTTTAAAATGGGCTCTGCTATTCTCACCTAGTTTTCGCTTTTTCACCCCAAGCTTTGTTATTTTTCATTTATGAAAATATCCCTTACAAAAGCAGTTTCCGTTGAACAATAAAGAATGGAATTGTGTTAGGGAGAGTAAAAACAGAGCCTAACAGAATCACATTTTTGTTATGTTTATAATTCTACGAAAATGCATTTTGATTGTATATTGATGGTTCACCTCCTAACACAACGGAAATATTTTTGCGTCTCTTCATATTAGTATTTTCATTTCTCTAGGCCAATATTCTTGCATGTACAAGTTCTAAAAACCAATATTTTTTTTCTAGGTTCTTCAAGTAGTATTCTCGTCTTTTAAAAAAGATAAATATTAGCTGATATTTTTAGGACATGAGTTAAAAAATTAATTTTTTTATTGAGATACGTCAACTTATATTTTTATGTCTTTTTTACTGTCTCTAATCTCCATAATAAATACTTATTTCTTTTAGTTTCTTAACCTAATTATTAACAACTACTATATATTTAATGAATTTACATAATAATTTAACCAATAGATAACCTTAAGAACTTTTGGTTTAATTGAGGTAGTGCTCAAAAAGAGGAATTGAAAGAAATTTACAACCGATGTCGTGTGAAGGTGCCCATTGATAGTTGGGATGTGGTACTGAACGAGTGCATGTCCCTATCCTCACTGCCTTTCGATTCGCAGGACCCACACACATTACAAAAAACACATACAAATCACCACCAACCTCCGCACCCACCCCACTCTCACTCTCACTCACCCACCGCCAACCCATATATACATACCTCGTTTTGAACCCAAAAACCAAACACTCGCGATAATCGCAATGGCCACGGCTCTTCCTCTTCGCAGACTCTCCTCCACCCTCAACAAACCTCTCGCCAACGCCACTTCCATTTATCATCGCATGGTATAAATATACATTTCTTTACTTTGATTTCCCCTTTCATTCTCTTCATAACACCGTGTATGTGTGTGTGTTTGCTTCTTCGTTGTTGCAGTCCTCCTCGCTCTCCGCTCAGGAGAAAGACAAATCTCGCGCCGATGTAAGCCAAATCATATTCTCTCACTAATCTCGCGTTTCGTTCGCTACTGATTCAATTTTCTTCTTCTGTGCATGCCAGTGGATAAAGCAGCTCAACGATCCTCTCGAGGCCATCGATCCCGAGATCGCTGACATAATCGAACTCGAAAAAGCGCGTCAATGGAAGGTGAATCCAAGTTTCATTGTAGTAGAGTGCTTTGCTTTGAAGTTTGGATTGATAAATAACGTTTCCCATTTTATGCATAATTGTTGTTTATGGAAGTTTATTTTGTACGGAATGCGTAGGGGTTCGAACTTATACCTTCGGAGAATTTCACGTCGCTGTCGGTGATGCAAGCCGTTGGATCTGTGATGACGAATAAATACAGCGAAGGATATCCCGGTGCTAGATACTATGGAGGAAATGAGTATGTGGATCTGTTTTTGAACGTTTTGCTTTGAATTTGGAAATTTAGAAATCTATTGATTATTAAGGATTGCTGTGTGTTGATTTTGGGATTACGTGTATTATTTGGGGTTTAGGTACATTGACATGGCTGAGACCTTGTGTCAGAAGCGTGCACTTGAAGCTTTTCGGCTGGATCCAGCAAAATGGGGAGGTTAGTATTTGTTTGTTTAGTTGTGACTTTCTTTTTATGGTTCAGATTTGTTGCTACTTGCATGAAAGTTGCTGAGCATAGCTAATATATTATTGGAGATCACGTAGGTTGTATTGTAGTTGCTGTTATCTGCTCTGATTGTTAACTACGGATTCAAGGAACAAGTATATATGTTTGTGCTTGGTATATGTCTTAGAACAGGACACAGGGTTTTACTGTACGTTTCATGCATTTTAAAAGCAAAACATGAGATTACAAAATGGTATATCCTGGTTCTGCTAAAAAGGGAGGAACCAAGGAAAACAGAACAGAACCTTGTTGTTTGCGTGCCAAATGTTCACAGTCCCAGAGAGCATATTCTGATATATTAATCATTTACTGTGTTCAAATGAACATTTTAAGTGGTTTGAGTTTCTTTTGTGGTAATAAAACAGCTATCTATTATTGCAGTAAAATATTCATCACAAATTCATTGATGTTTTATTCCTTGTTTTCTTCTTTCATTTCCTTTTATTTGTTTTTTTCCGCTCTCTTTGTATGTTGTATATCACCTCATGGGATGAGATAATGCTTTTGTTGTTGTTGTTGTTGTTGTTGTCATCTCTCTATATATTGTATACTATCATGATCGGTGTTTACTTCATTTCGTAGCTTGCTGATTGAAGGTTTAGATAGATAGATAGTGTCTAGAAGGCTGTTCTTTTTCCTTTCCTATTCATGAAAGAAAGTAATATATGGTTTGAATTCTTCATTTTCTAGAGTAACGTTTATTTTAGGTTTAAGGTTTATCACCTTCCCTTTTATAATGATTGAGGAGAATCTTGTATTTTCAAGACCTACCTACTGAATTCTTGTTTTAAGTCACTAAGACCATGCCACAATGGTTTCACTTGTACTGGTTCCCCTGATGTAGCCATCACTCTTTCCAGTATTCAATTTTATATCTGATCATAGAAATTTGTATATCAAGTGATAATCTTTGAGAAGTTTTGAATATATTGGAGGATTATCTTAATTAATTTTTTGTTGTACGCCTCATGTACTTAACATATAGAAAACTGTTTGGAGTAAAAAGAAAAATATCATTTCTTTGTGATAGAAATTACTAATATTACTGGAGAATCTATAGAATTCTTCTGCTTTGGAATTTTAATGCATATTATTTTTTAGCATGTTACCTGGTTGGATAAATAGTTTGTTCTTTGTTTGGTGAACTGGTGTTATTCTTTTGTTGGATCGTTCATATGTCTTTTCTATTATTTTCCTCCACAACTTGGGGGAACAAAATTTTGATAATGTGCTTTATTGGAGAATCTTATGTTCTCTGCTTTTTGACAGTCAATGTGCAATCATTATCTGGATCCCCTTCTAACTTCCAAGTTTACACTGCTTTATTGAAACCTCATGAGAGAATTATGGCACTTGATCTTCCCCATGGTGGGCATCTGTCGCATGGTTATCAGGTTAAGTTCTGCTTATGATTATCAGTTGTGGTCATTTTACCTGCTGCCATGAGTTGATAATCATATTAAGTCTGCAATAAGACATGATGAATGAATGTCGTAGCAATAGCTCATATTATTTTACTCCCCACCTACTCCCCCCCCCCCTTGTTTTTGGCCAAATTGGTACTCATGTGATCTATATGTGGACTTTATTTTTGTTATTTTGTAGATAAAAGTTTTCATTAAGCAGGAACTAGTTTAAAAGGGATTACTTCTAAGACTATAAAAATTCTATTTAGTAAAGAAAAAAATTAATTCAGAAGAGAAACCCAATCCCTTTGCATGTCACACCTAGGAGTAGGAACACCCTTTAAAAACCTGTGAGCAGAAATCCAAGAGGAAGCTAAGAAAACAAGCTTTTCGCGTAAAAAGGTGAGGGAGGAAAAAAATTGTAGACAAAAATTTTGAAATCATATTCCAGCCACAAACTTTGTGATTGAAGTCAATTCTCACTAAACTACCTTGTTAGATTAATACAAAGACTAGAAGCAATCTAAAAGATTTCAATTGGGCTAGAACATTTCTGAAATTATATGCCCCTTATGAAATCAAAAGAACAGTGTTGTCTGAAACGGCAAATGAACAACTTCCTCACTCTTCAATATCACCATAAATAAGACCCCTTATCTAACCTCTCACAACCTTTCATTAGCAATTTCCCTTGCACCCTTTTTTAACTGTAGCAATGTGTGCCATATTCTTTGTGACAAGTTTTTGATTATTTGTTTGTGTCATGCAGACTGACACCAAGAAGATATCAGCTGTATCTATATTTTTTGAAACAATGCCATACAGATTGAATGAGAGCACTGGTTATATCGATTATGACCAGGTAGGTAGGTACCATTGTATTCTGTATTGTGGATATTTCTTCTTATCAAAGAAAATCTTTTAAGCAGTCAGACTGTTTCTATTTCAGTCGGTAGAGATTATGTTATGAAAATCATTATCCAATTCCTATAAATTATTGCAGTGCTTATGAATTTTAGAGATATATTGATTGGTCCACCGGCCCTCCCCCCAATAAAAAAAATCAATGTGTATGGTAGGGGAAGAGGAAGTAGTAGGAGAGGATTGGGGTCATCAGGCCATGTGGACATATATGAAAGGTGTGTGGTCAGTATGTTCTGAGTTTGTTTTGTAACAACCTGCTTAATTTCTAAGTGGGGATAGAGGGCAGAATTGGTCAGTTGGAAAGGATTAGTAAAGAAAGGAGAAGATGTTTGTTCTAATCTTTCAAAAGTTAATCATTTCACAGCCAAGATCAAAATATTTTGTCCTCTTAGTAGCTGACTACCACAGCATTCATTGTTCTGTTATCTATCCGTATTGCATAAATATTTCCTTACAAATGGGAAAAAAGACATTTTTCTGAATTTATGAGGGGTTAGATTCACACTTATTTGCAAAGTCCCCCTTTCATGCATACTGTTGGTTGAGACTTTTCTATAATAGGTTGACGTATTTAATATTCGCAGTTGGAAAAAAGTGCAGTACTTTTTAGGCCAAAATTAATAGTTGCTGGTGCTAGTGCTTATGCTCGCCTTTATGATTATGCACGTGTTCGCAAGGTAAATTCTATCTGATATAGAAACTTAGGTATTTAATGTTTAGAACAATTCAGTCATGATGATATTGAATCTTTTATGCTTGAATTTGTACAGGTCTGTGATAAGCAGAAGGCAGTTCTGTTGGCTGATATGGCACATATCAGTGGATTGGTTGCTGCAGGTGTTATTCCTTCTCCTTTTGATTATGCAGATGTTGTAACAACCACAACACATAAGTCACTTCGTGGACCACGCGGGGCTATGATTTTCTTCAGGAAGGGTGTGAAAGAGATAAACAAACAAGGGAAGGAAGTGAGTTTTAAATTATAAATTTAATGTGTTATGGAGATAAGGAATTCAAAAATAGGGTAAAATACACTTTAAACCCCTGAAGTATAGCACTTTCATGACTTACTCCCCCAGTCCTATGAAGTTTTTTTGTTATTATTAACCCTCAAGTGCTTTAGTTTAAGTCAAAAACATTACTTTTTCAGATAAATCAAACAGAAGTTAACCTTCCAAACTCCAAGGTGGTTATGTGATAAAGAAACATACTCTATGGCAGTGGGAGTTGAATTGTTTAATAAACCAACTTCAGGGGGCTTTAAGTAATAAAATTAAATTGTTTTTGTATTGGTAAGGTCACATGGTGTGCATGTGCCTTGTGTTCCTTTAATTTTTTAAGAAGTAAACATTTCCACTTAAAATCAACCATCAGGGGGTTAAGTGATCAAATGAAAACTGACCTTTTCTCTCTTCCTTTATGTGAGGGGAGATGGAGTTGAGAAAGGGGCGATACTTCAAGGATATAAAATACTTTTTATCCTAAAAATATAACTTCTCCATTTGTAGTAGTTGTAGGCTGTGTTCATAAATAATTTTTATAGATATGCTTGTTTAATACTTTCTTAAAACAATTCGTCAGTATTTTGGATATGTAAAAATCCCACACTGGCTGAATATTTGGGTGACAAATATGACTTGAGCAATCCTTTCTCATTAAATTAGCTTTGAGTTATACCCTGTCTTTTCTCAATTCTGACATTTTATCAAAGCATATGTAAAACTTAATGTTGGGCCACCTAGAGATTTCCACATTGGTTGGGTATATAGGCAAAGTACCCCTTATAATGACTTGAGCAATACTCTTCAGTTGAGCTTGCTTTGAGGGTTGAGTTAGGCTCATTTTGTTTTCATTTGTAACCATTTTAAAGTTGGGTTACCTGAAAAATTCTTTACTTGCTGAACCCATCCTACAGGTGTTGTATGACTATGAAGACAGAATAAATCAGGCTGTTTTTCCTGGACTTCAAGGTGGTCCACACAATCACACTATTTCTGGCTTAGCAGTTGCACTGAAGCAGGTTCTATAATTGACTAGGCAAAGAAACTATAGTTATTATAATTTTCCTAGTAAACTTTTCATTTTCTATAAAAATATAATGATCATTCTTGTACATCTGTTGCCAGGCTGATGTAAGTTCAGTTCTTTCTTCATTTCTGTAAATGTAGGCTATGACACCAGAATTCAAGAATTACCAAAAGCAAGTACTTAGCAACTGCTCAGCATTTGCACAGGTAAAATGAATGCCATTTGTATGATGCACACCAATGCTGTATAAAGCCATCACAAACTAGTTATTATTTATTAGTTGTATCTTCTACTAAATGTTTAGCCTGACATTTTTTCAGTTATAACTGACCCTACTGTGTTGTTTGAACTTCAGAGTTTGTTAGAGAAAGGCTACGAACTTGTATCTGGTGGAACTGACAACCATTTAGTGTTAGTGAACTTAAGAAACAAGGTAAATGATGTGATCCTTTTCTCTGAAAATTTCTTGGTTATAATTTGTCTCAAAAAGAAACCCATATAGTGCCAAATTGTTTTTACATGTCAAATAGACCTGTTCAGAGCAGCCTTTCTATGCTTGGTTTAAATCATACATTGAGTACTTGGTGAGAATAGAAGATCAGCTATTAGTATGTGGATAAGTTGGCTTCAAAAGATATTTATTATGGAACATGGAATGTTACGTATGGATAACATGACTGGGATGTTTTTTTTTTAAAGAATTATGTTATGTAAAGAAAATTTTATTGAGAGCTCACTGGAAGATAAAACCCAATAGACATTGATAGACTTAATATGAAAGTGATGCTATCTTAGTACTTATTGCTAAGTAAGGAGTTAGAAATTGGCATCTAACATGTATCATTATAGTTATTCTACCAACTCAAACTACTAGAAACATCTCAAACCTTTTACAGGCATTTTATTAGAGTTATTCTAGGCAAACAAATTAACAGCTTCTTCAATATTTTTGAAGTGACCAATTTATTTTATGGAATGTTTCCAGAGTTGAGGTTTGGTAATTAAGGTATTTATTTGGTAACCCAAGATTGTGAAAGACGTTAATATTTTTGTTGGGTTCGATTTCATGAGTAGTATTTATATTTCATAGCATCAAGGAGAGAGCAGTTTTACATGCTGTGCTGTTTGACAGGGCATTGATGGTTCTAGGGTTGAGAAGGTACTGGAAGCAGTTCATGTAGCTGCCAATAAAAATACTGTTCCAGGGGATGTGTCTGCTATGGTTCCTGGAGGCATTCGAATGGGTACAGTCTGTTGCTCATCTTTTTTTATGCTTATTAGTGGATCTATAATTATATTGTTAATGAAGATTATCTTGTGATTCAGGAACCCCTGCTCTCACTTCTAGGGGATTTGTTGAGGAAGATTTTGAAAAAGTAGCTGAATACTTTGATGCAGCTGTCAAGTTAGCCTTGCAGATTAAGGAAAACACCAATGGTTGATCCTACCTTACCTTCGTACATCTGAGTTCTTTGTTATGTTTGCAGTTTTAACGTCTCATAAATCACTCTTTTTGTTGGTTACAGTTACAAAGTTGAAGGATTTTGTGGCAGCTATGCAATCAGATGAACAAATTCAATCTAGGATTGCTAATCTCCGTCATGAAGTAGAGGATTATGCTAAGCAGTTTCCCACAATTGGTTTTGACATAGAAACAATGAAGTATGGCAAATGAAGATGACATATGGAACTTCTTGAGGAGTATTATTTGGAAACTTTTGGAATTAATAACACGGAATTAGATGTGTTGTTCAATGGATTGTACCGGAGTCTTAGATGAAAATGAGAATTATACTATCAATGGTTTAAATGAAAGAGAAAAGGGAGAAATTTCCTTTCAGCTCGAGAAAATATATTAGATTTTAAGGTGAAAATTCCTCGTGATCGCCAATCTACTACTGATGTAGCAAAAAGGAGGTCGAACACTTGTGGATTTTTCTATTTGGTGAATTTGTGCCATAATTTGAAATAAATTACCATAATTTCTTCTCTATTTACAAATCCCAGCCTCTCTACTTCTATCGAATTTGCAGAAATTGAAGTTCCCTATAAATTTTATTATGGCATCGCCCCTAAAGCTATTTAATGTAAAGCTAGCACTCGCAACAGTTCTCAAACTTGCAGAGTAATATTTTGTACTATTAGTGTGACAATAATGAGAACCTAGTACAGGAAGAAGTCTTAGAATATCAATAGAAGGGAGAAGAGAGGGACCCCGAGGAGGAGTTCAAAACAAAGAGGAACAAGTTGTTTTGTCCCTATGAAGGTTAAATTATTCATTTAGTACCTATGTTTATCTCCATTTTAAGTTTTAAGTCTTATATGAGAAACTATAAGTTTGAGATAATATGGCTATTAAAAATTAATAAATTTATTATACTGTATACTATAATCTATAAATAGTAAAAATATAAAAATTATAAGTTAAATTGTAATTTTGATCCTGCTAGTTTTTCAAATTCATGATTTTAGTCTTCTTGATTTTTAATTGTAATATTTGGTCCCCTAATTTTATAAATTTGCAATTTTGGTCCCTTGATAGATTCTTAACTAATACTTGTGATTATTAGAGATATTAAATTAATTATAAATTAAATAACAATTATTAATCATTAATTTTTTTAATAAAAAGTTATTAATCCTAATATGGTATTATTACCGATGGAGTCGCGTGCAATAATGGAAATAGAATAGGTGTTTGCAAAGGAGATGAGGAGCACAATGTTATGGAAAATTAGGATTAATAATTTTTTATTTAATTTTAATAATGAATAGTTTTGATTAATTTATAATTAACTTAATGACTCAATTAATAAAAAATATTTATCAATTATCTATCAGGAGAACTAAAATCATCAATTTATAAGACTTGGGAGATCAAATGTTACAATTAAAATTAAGGAGAACCAAAATTGCATATTAGTCTAGTTTCTATATGTGCATAAAATTAAGTTTTGGTTTGTGCTAAGAATACTGGATAAAACTTTTTGACTATATAAAATTTTCACAAAAAGGTAGAGATAAATAGCTAGAAAAAAAAATTAAATAAGGACTAAAACTAAATTTTTTCTGCATAAGAACTAAAACTTAAAATAAGAACATTTATAAGGACAAAAAACTAATTAAACAAAAGAAGAACTTGTTTGAAATGCTGAACCTTATTGGATACACATGTTTTTTGATAGTCAAAGCTCGAATGAGTACAACAACTATACAACAATGGAGGAGAAACCTACTGGTAATCACTTACGAAGGCTATGATGCTCAAGTCAATATATGAGAGAATTGAACAAAAAATAAGGATTAAATGCATATTTCTTAGGCAAAGTAGTCTTGTATACAAGTTGTTTGAGTTGTTATATAACACGAGACACGTGGCAAGAACATTATAATGCATGTAGGGTGTGTGACTAATTAGTTACCCACAAAATTGGTCACACAAGAGGTCAATGTCTTAGAATTTGAGTTTATGTTTAACTTAATCCTACAAAAGGTTTGTAAGGTGAAGATTGTCCCACTTATATATTTTTATTTGATCATATCACTAGTTGATATGAGATCTCCAACACATTTCTCTCTAAGAATTAGAAATCTCGAGCATGACGTTTGTAGGATTGTACATATGTGAATGATTTGATAGTGGCTCAACAAGTGAAACGATATGCCAACAACAATTGTTTGGGTAAGTTATGATATCATCTTATAACTTGAGTTTGAACATAACTCAATCCTACAAATCGACTTGCAAGAGAAAAGTTACTCACATTTATACACTTTAATTTGATCACATCATTAGTTGATATTGGATCCTCAACACAATGTTAGTTTGGAGACCCCACCAGAAACATGTCTATCATAGAGGTTGGCCACGCAAGTCAACCATAAGGCTGATAAGGCCTACTCCAATGGGAGTTGCTCTTCAATTAGCACAACATCGTTGGAGAGAAACTCTACTTTTGCCACATAAGAGAAACAATTGTTGTGCAGAGAAACTGCATTTGTTTGTTTTTTATGGGTCCTAGGAAATTTTAAACCGTGTAAAATAAGTAGTGGAGTCCACATAAATAATTTGTTTTTGAGTTGATACATTGGGACAAAAGCTTAATTGGGTTGCTTGAAATACTAAAAATGTTATGGCATTATGGAAAAAATGTGTGAAATAATACAAAGTTCCTTTTAGCAACTCATAATAGTTTCTCTGTTAAAGTTGTCCTAAGCTTTCCTAAACTTAGTTGCCCCAGCAACTCGTAAATATATTTTTAATTTATGAAATATATAGTTTTTCATTATAAAATTATTTTTTAAATGGTTTTATAATATATTTTTTATCCTTTTTATTTTTTTAATCTTTTTAGTATATTTATTTTTCGTTGTAGTCTTTATAATATTTTATTTAATTTAAATTAGTCTCCTTAAATTATATTTAATAAGAATTAAAAACAAATGATGAATATAATATAAGAACAAAAATAAAAAAGTGAATATAGTAAAGAATTAAAATAAAATACAAAAGTAAAAAATAAATTGGCAAAGACAATTTAAAAATTATAAAAAAGAGAGTATATTTCAGAAACATTGTTTTTTTTTTCTGAATTATGAGAAACATATTTAAACCTATTTTAAATGTTACTAATTTCTACTTAAGTTCCCATGCTCAGGGAGTGGTTGTCATCAGATATCCGTTCCCCTCCTTCCCACAATTTTTATCCGAGCAAGAAAGAACGGGATATCATTATCAGTCATGAAAGCACTAACACTAGAAAACTCATGCCATAATCCCCCTTTCTTTCCTTCATAGTCACAGTCATAGGCATAAGGCTCACTCTACCATGGCTTCTTTCTTTTCCTCTGCTGTCACTGCAACTCTCAAGCTCCACCCACAATTCCCAAAATACTCACCAAGCTCCTATCCCCCAGAGAAGGTACTCTCTCTCTCTTTGGTCCTTATGTTAACTCACTTTTACATTTTGGTCTATTATTAACCATTTTTCTAAACTTAATAAAACAGTTCTTAAAAATGAATACAGAGTTTATAATAAAATAATAATAAAACTGTAGCTGAAATCAAGTAAAACACTAGTGTAGTCCCTGATATAACGCTGTTACATTAGTTCTTGAAATTAAGGAAATTTAATTTGAAGTGTCAATCATATTAGTCCATTTTAAAAAAAAAAATGTGCGACTTAAATGATAATATTAAGATATTTTAGAAATTAAGACGATAATAAGTGGTTTATATTTGGGATTTAGATGAAGCAACAAGAAATTTCAAGAATTTTATTTGAAATTTCCTTAGTTCAGAGACTAATGAACATTGCGTTAGACTTTCAAGAACCAAAATGGTAGTTTACTTATTGAAGTCTGTACTGAAGCTATTTCAATATCATTTTAAAACTTTAATTGGTTATATGCATAAGCAGTGCTCACAAATAGATTATTCACATCACATACAATTTTATATTTTGGTCTATAGTGCAGCCATTTTCTACGGATTGTTACTTCAAGAAACGTATCTTAATTTAATACAGTACTTATATTAAAATAATAATAAAATTCTTGTTGCAATCTGTACTGAAATTATTTCAATATCATTTTCAAAACCTTTAATTAGTTTTATGCAATGTATAAGCAGTGTTCACACAAAAACTACTTACCTCACGTATACAACTAATTTAACTGCAGCTTATGTTTTCAGGGTCAAAGCATTTCTTTCCAGAAAAGCCACAGATTCACACATTTGGATTTTGGGGAAGCATTTTTGTTGAACAAAGAGAGGAGAGAGGAGGAGGAAAAATTGTTCTACGTTCCCTTGTTGCAACAATGCTTAGAAAAGCGCTCCTATTCAGACACACAAATTGTTCATGGTCATGTCATGAAAACAGGTTGCCATGATAATTTTTTTGTCATGTCATTTCTGGTCAATGTTTATGCCAAATGTGGGAACATGGAGGATGCTCACAGGGTGTTTGAGAACATGCCTAGAAGAAACGTGGTGGCGTGGACCACGTTAATGGTGGGATTTGCACAGAACTCACAGCCAAAGCACGCCATTCATGTGTTTCAAGAGATGTTGTATGCAGGAAGTTACCCTTCAATTTACACTCTATCTGCTGTTCTACATGCTTGTAGTTCTTTGCAGTCTCTCAAGTTAGGAGATCAATTCCATGCTTACATAATCAAATACCATCTTGACTTTGACACCAGTGTTGGCTGTGCGCTTTGTAGTTTATACTCCAAATGTGGCAGGTTGGAGGATGCTCTTAAAGCATTTAGTAGAATCAGAGAAAAGAATGTTATTTCTTGGACTTCAGCTGTTTCTGCTTGTGGGGACAATGGTGCACCTGTGAAGGGGTTGAGACTTTTCGTTGAGATGATTTCTGAGGACATAAAGCCTAATGAGTTCACTTTGACCAGTGCCTTGAGCCAGTGTTGTGAAATTCCATCTTTGGAACTTGGGACTCAGGTTTGTTCGTTGTGCATTAAATTTGGCTATGAATCAAACCTGCGTGTTAGAAATTCTTTGTTGTATTTGTTCCTCAAATGTGGTTTTATTGTTGAGGCTAATAGGTTGTTTAATAGAATGGATGATGTCAGTATGGTTACATGGAATGCAATGATTGCCGGGCATGCGCAGATGATGGAACTCACAAAGGATAATCTGTCTGCATGCCAAAAAGGAAGTGAAGCACTGAAACTTTTCTCCAAGCTGAATCAATCAGGCATGAAACCTGATCTGTTTACCTTATCTAGTGTCTTAAGTGTATGCAGTAGAATGCTGGCTATAGATCAGGGGGAACAAATTCATGCGCAGACTATCAAAACCGGATTCTTGTCGGATGTGATCGTAAGTAGTTCACTAATTAGTATGTACAATAAGTGTGGAAGCATTGAGAGGGCCAGCAAAGCATTTCTGGAGATGTCTACTAGAACTATGATAGCATGGACTTCTATGATTACAGGTTTTTCACAGCATGGTATGTCACAACAAGCATTGCATATTTTTGAGGATATGAGCCTAGCAGGAGTTAGACCAAACGCGGTCACTTTTGTGGGTGTTTTATCAGCATGTAGCCATGCTGGCATGGTCACTCAAGCACTCAACTACTTTGAGATTATGCAAAAGAAATATAAAATTAAGCCTTTTATGGACCACTATGAATGCATGGTTGATATGTTTGTTAGATTAGGTCGGCTAGAGCAAGCTCTGAATTTCATTAAGAAAATGAATTATGAGCCTAGTGAGTTTATTTGGTCAAACTTTATTGCTGGTTGTAGAAGCCATGGGAATCTGGAATTCGGGTTTCATGCTGCTGAACAGTTACTAAGTCTCAAACCAAAAGACCCAGAGACTTATGTATTGTTGTTGAATATGTACCTCTCAGCTGAGCGTTTCGATGATGTTTCAAGGGTGAGGAAGATGATGGAAGAGGAGAAAGTTGGAAAGTTGAAGGATTGGAGCTGGATTAGCATTAAAGACAAAGTGTATTCATTCAAAACCAATGACAAAACACACCCAAAAAGTTCACTAATATGTAAATCATTGGAGGATTTACTTGCCAAAGCAAAGAATCTTGGATATGAGATGCTAGAAAGTGTGGAAATAAGTGATGAAGAGGAGGAGGAAAAGACATCCTCCCCTACCATTTATCACAGTGAGAAGCTGGCCGTTACATTTGGGTTGGAGAACTTGCCAAATTCTTCTCCAATAAGAGTTGTCAAGAGCACCCTAATATGCAGGGATAGCCATAACTTTATTAAGTGTATCTCAACACTAATCGGTAGGGAAATCATCGTTAAAGATAGTAAGCGGCTTCACAAATTTGTCAATGGAGAATGCTCATGTGGAAATTTGGGCGGTTTTCTCTAAAAGCAGCAGCTAAAAGTTCATGTGTTGGCAATCAAAAGCTGACCATCAAAATCTGATAGTTTTTTTACACATCTCTTACACTTATTAATATAACACGTGACACTACATTGATTAGTTTCTAATTATTGTGATTATAGCTTCTCAAAAGTTGAGATCATGTATTACTAGGTCATACATGAAACTGTTAACATGTATTAAACAATGTACAAATGGCAAAAGGCTTGCCTGTCTAAGATGGTTTAATGATCTTAGCTGTGCAGAACATGAGACATTGGATTTCTTGAGTTTGACTGAAATTTTTGTATTGCTGTTACATGTTCAAATATAATCGAACACTCTGGTTTTCAATTGAATCAAATAATTTTAAAAAAATTAATGTGGGACAAAAATTATACATCACTTTTTCTTCCTATTTTTCCATTAGATAATTACTTACATTTTCAACATGGCTCAAATAAGGGTGTTTAACTGTTTATAGCTGTCATATCTACTAATTTTGTAAATAGTTTGGAACAAAGGATTGCTTGGATGACGTTACTCCGATGGCATATGTTGAGCACCACGCACAACATACAAATGACAAGTCAAATTTCAAATTGTTATTTCTAGGACTTCGTAATTCCAGACTTTGGACTGCATTAGGATAATGATTTTTTCTTTTTGTATTATTTGTTTGCAATGCTAGTTGTAAATGCTTCCAATTATTTGAGATTGGTGGTTCTTTCCATTTGAATTTCAAAAAAGTTTGAAATTTAACTAAGAGTAGAAAAAAAAAAGGAACATTCACGGTACCAGGTTATCTATAAATATTTATTTGATTTTTTTCTTCTATAAATAAGTTTTCTTTGTCATTTTATATTGTAAAAGATATGAAACAAGGGAGTTGGAAAATAAGACAAGATTTAGATATAGTTATGCAAGTATTTTTGAACTATTATTTAATAAAAAAATATAATTTGTGATTGAATGATGTAAAATCTCTTTATACTATTTGTGCATGAACTATTAAAATGAGAGCCAGGGAGAGGTAACTGAAATTATATAGATAGACAACTGAAATTGAAAATAGATTCGTACAATTCAATCAACACTAGCACTCTTCTGACTAGGAACGGGATACAATGTAATGGCAGGACCAAAAAACGGAGATAAAAACTAAAAAGAGATTTACAAACATCAACCTTACAAAATTGTAGATATATGTCTCTATACCTGATTCCTATTTTCTGTTCGAATTTGAATTTGGTCTTCTATTTGTATAGGGATAAAAAAAAACTTGGGTTGATTAAAGATACTAAGGAGGTGGCATAGCCGAGCTGCCTTAGTGGCTTTTCAACCTTTTAAAGATATGTAAGGCTCAGGGTCTCCATAACTATGTGTTTGTTTTTACAATCAGAGCAGAATTTGATTGTTTCATGAAACTCACTGCCCTTTGCATTTAGTCTTGGAGTTCCTTAATTTGCTTGTTTCATGGGGCGGTTTCCACATGATATCCTCAAGATTGCTAGAAAAATTCTTGTAAAACTGCAAGTCATAAATTAAAAAAAGGAAAATTAAAAGGGTGGGAGGTGAGGTCACAACCAGCAATAAAAGCATCACAAACAAACTGACCTTGAGATATTCACCAGCATCTCCAGCTGCTTTCTGAATATCCACCATGAAAAATGTAGGAGCAATTTCAAAGACCTACATAAACAGAGGGGGGGAAAGAGGGATCAAGAAATGGATTAAATTGTTAGCCAAAATATTTAAGGACTTTTAAAGTCTAGAAGAGAATATAAACTTACTTCTAGTATAACTGAGAAGTAAGAAGCCTTATTTGTTGAGATACTCTCTATTCTCATCTGAAAATGTAGACCAATATCATCAGTTCAGGTTAATAAAATTAAGAAATTATGGCAACTTTTTTCAGAAGAATTAACTCTTAAGTATTTAGGTTGATGATGGGAACTAAGAGTTGGAGACAATTATGACACTTATTGGTAGAAAGTAGGAGTAATTTTTATCAAAATATGTGTAATAGTAACTGTGATGGCGAGTCCTGACACAGTTGTAAAATTGTGTCTTGGTGACTTGTTGGTTATGGGTTCAAATCCGAAAACAACCTATTTGCATATGCAAAGGTAAGACAGTTTTATGTGTAATAGTAACTGTCATTAGCAGCTATGTATTATTATATATTATGTTGTATTCTAAGCATCTTAGGGAACAAAGTTAGGAGCAATTCCATATTATTAAATATGCGTATATGGGACAGAAAATACCGAATTCTAAGCATTTTATGTGATTTAACTGTTAATTTTTTAGAATAGATGAGTGAACACTGAACATGATACAAAATAATTCAGAACAGCAAAGGTAGGAGGGCATAAGAGAAGCAAAGCGATGCAATTTTCTAAAGCATATATTACAGGCTACAAACCTTATAGTTGCGAATATGCGTCTTAAATCCCATTGATTGTGCCACAACTTCCATACTTGATAAAATCACCTTTGGTGGCTTTTGACTGATGAAGCGTGTTTCGTATTTCATAGAGTCCTGTAAGGAAGGATAAAAGAGAAATAAACATGATTCACACCTCAAGATAATGCAACAAGATGGGATGAGCAATGGTGCTTTTGTCGCAGCATGCCACAAAACTTGGTCAGGATTACAAGTACAAGCTATGCTTATGCAAAGTTTCATTACTAGGTTAAATGGGCGATTATTTGACTGTTTGCACATATATCATGATTAAATACCTGTCCATGATCAAATAGGGTTGCAAGGTTTAAGCCTTGAGATAAAATTATCATGTCGAATGCATTAAGAGTTAGAGGACCTATGTTGTCATTCTCACATTGCTGGTTAGTCCTCGGATCCTTCAGTGACGAAATAACCAATATGTCAACAAAACTGAGAAGTTACATTTTATATAAATGCATCAGGAAAAAGCAAGCTTCCTGAATTGAAGAGACATAAAAAATTAATAAAGATAAACAGTGTCATAGTTTTTGCATTTGAATCAGTTTCTTTCTGTTAATACATCATCATTGATCTTTTTGAGATTTGAGTACACCAGAGGTTGGGGCACCATTATCATTTGCTAATATTGTTATTTTGTACCTTTGAACTACTCTAGAAAAATATTAAGGTACATAGGAGAACAGGCCATTTACAATACATTAATATTGAATTCATCCTATGGATAGGAAGCTCATCGTGTACATTTGAAAAAGTTATGGTGAATTAGCTTAAATAGAAAGCTTTTTTTTTCTCTATAAAGTTAAACTTGACTTCAGGCAGAATTAAAAAGTAAACAGACCTCATCATTGTCAAATAATGCATTTACATCATCCAGATTTACATCTTCATACTCGATGAGACTGACTGGAACATATTCCTTTTGAAACCACTCATCATTCCTTATCTGCTCAATGGTTATACGCTGATATCAACATGTACACACAAGCACACAGCAATAGGAATGAGAGTTGTGAGAAACAAGTATTAGAAGTAGACACTAAATCCACTAGAATAGTAATATTAATACATTAATTCATGTAAACTAAACAAGCTCCGCTGCAAAAAATGGAAGAAATCCTTGAACTGCAAGAATGAACCGAGCATGTTCACTGATATTAATGGAACCAATAATCTAGAAAAGGATCAAGACGTATTTGGTGAAACATAATTTAGTCTAATTTGGCTTGATGGAGAGCATATAGATTTCTCACTAACAGGATAACAAAAAATATTTTTTGTTTTCATTTTCTGTTCTCACTTTTAATTATATCATTGTATTTTTAATTCTGCTTTCTGTTTTCAAAAGTTAAAATAGAAAACATTTAAAACATCATTATTGGTTTTGATATCCAAACGATCCATGGCACAACAGAAAAGCCACCAAGATTGTCAGTACAATAAATTTATTTTGGTAAGGGACCATATTCCATACTCTACCCTAAACTTTATCCTTTTTACAAAAAGGAACCTTCAACTTTCATTTCTCCCTAATTAGTCCATAAACTAAAGCTATAATCAGATTTCTTCCATTACTCAGGGTAAACTTATTAATGACAAACAAATTTCTTCTTTTTTTCCCATCAATTTTTAAAGGGAAAATAGTCACATAGTTCATACTTATGCTTGACAACAACATATCATCATACTTTAGGCTTTCTAGATGCCTTCTAATGCAACATGAACCACATCATAAACCCAAACTTATTTTCTGCTTGTGTTCAGACAATATTAATCATAAATTAACAGTGAAAGGCAGTGTCTCAACAATCATATGACATTAAGAAAAAAATCTTGCTCCACTGAGCCAATTACTTACACGTTCAGGATTTGGGTCCAGCATTGTGTGTATTAAAGATTTTGCTCCCACAGGAAATGAAGGAGGGCACGAAAACTGTGCTTTCTCAATCTGCAGAGTAAGAAAAAAATCAACTGCGTTAATAATAATAATCTAAAAATTTCATTTTGCACAAAACATCTTGCTAAAAATAGAAACTATACACAAAGCAGTATTTCCTAAGCCATTTGACAAAAAAACCAACCAACCAACCACGTACCCCATTGCCCGAAGGCTCCACGCTATGCGCAGGTAAGGGAGAGGGATATTGTACACAACCTTACCCTTGCATATGCAAAGAGGCTGTTTCTGGATTTGAACCCATGATCAACAAGTCACCAAGAGTCCAAGACACAACTTTACCGTTGTGCCAGGGTTCGCTCTCACCCTGAGCCATTTGACACCAAGAAAAAAGGTATTTATCACCAGAACTTGCTGGAAGAGCAGTCACTATAAAAAAAATTAACGTATCCCAATGCCCAAAGTCTCCTCGCTGTGCGAAGGTATGGAGGATGGTCATTGTACGCAGCCTTATCCTTGCATATGCAAAGAGACTATTTTTAGATTTGAATGCATGACCAATTGGTCACCAAGATACAACTTTACAACTATGTCAGGGAAAAGCAGTCACTATATGCAAGATAAATGTCTTAAGACATATTAACAACTGGGGATCCCATCTATTTCATAGTAAAATACATATTTGACGAGTATAAATTCATGCCTTACTGTACAACGTAGTTAGATCAAGTTCGTCAAAGGGAAGATATCCAGTCAATAGAACGTAGAGGATAACTCCACAGGACCAAACATCTGCTGGAGCACCATTATAACCCTTGTGACTGAGTACCTGAAATCATAAAGATAGATGTTAAATGCAGAAGCCAAGCTACATAAATAGTAGGTAGCTGAAGATGGCACAAAAATCATATTAACAAAGAATTAAGTCACCCATGTATTACCTCAGGAGCTACATAATTAGGAGTCCCACAAGTTGTCCGAAGCAAACTGACCCCCTATGAGAATTTCCACAAAACAACATTGGACAAGTATGAAAATGTTTGAATATCATTTGATTTCATACACATGAAATTAAACTCAATTTTAAGAATTATTTGTTAACAATCTCTTACCTGTTCTGGAAATGCACTCAAACCAAAATCTGAAATCTTTATATTTCCTTGTGAATCAAGTAAAAGATTTTCAGGCTGCAAGAAGGGAAAAGAAAATACTAAGCAGAAATCATGATAAGTATAAAGACAGCAATCCAGATCCCAGTCAATACAAACCTTTAAATCTCTATGATAAACTCCCTTACTGTGGCAAAAATCTACACCATCAATAAGCTGTTGGAAGTATCTTCTAGATTCAGCTTCACTAAGACGCCCATTGCTTACCTACACCATTACTTTCTTCATTAACAACATCAACACTGAGAAAAATATTGATAAAAATCACACTAAAAGCTTTAAAGAATACATCCACCTTGAGCTACTCACAATTTTATCAAACAATTCACCACCTGTAATAAACTCCAATATGATATAAATCTTAGTACGGCTTGCTAGAACCTGAAAAAAGTCATATATCAAAACAAAATGAAGAACTTGTGAATATTGAGTGGTGACAGCCAACAAGAGAGAAGCATTAAAAGACTTATCAAGAAAATATTTAGACATTGTGTCTCTTCTTCTATAACATTTTAAGGAAGAAAATGTATTGGAGAAAAGGAAATTTTCAAACCACGACAAATTCTGAAATGATTTTTCCAATATTAATCCTCTCTCCAAGCTATTAATAAGCAGAAATATCTATAATTTTGATTTTACATTAATAGCCAGAAAAGACTCCTAAAACTTGATAGTTGATATCATATTTCATATAGTTATTTGAAAAATAAAAAACATTTCTCTTCCAAAATGTCTTTTAGTAAGCCTTTACTTAAAAGTTTATCTGCCCAAAAACACGTTATTCCATACACAATATAAGAAAGGAGAAAGAAAATATCACATGCCTCGTGTAGACGAACAACATATGGATGCCTGACTAGCTTCATGATAGAAATTTCCCTCTTGATCTGCATTATATTAAAATAAATAAATAAAAATCAAATGCAGTCCAAAATAGAAACCATAATAATCACCATTCACAAATATAATCACCAAACCTCCAGCATCTTGTGATAGGCTTGGTAGTTGGTAGTTAGCATGAGGTCATTGGTTCAAACCTTACTGATACCATTGTACCAAAACAAACTCACACATCTTAAAATGGAATAAACCCAAGCCTAAACGTCTTAAAGTCACCCTTACTCACAGGAATTCCAATCCAATCAAAGTATTAGCGTCACTCAGCAGTAAAGAGATTAATTAATATTCATATTAATAATATTAATAACCTCGCCGAAACCACCGTATATATCCAATCATCATATGCACAAATTTAATACATCTAAGCTTTTGGTTGGTGTGTTCATGTAAGAATTGCTCAGGGAAGACACTTGAGCTCTGTGCTTTACTAAGGTTATCATCCACGCTATGGCAAGAACACATATAAACAATAGAAATATGCAAATCAGAATTAATTTATTTTAAAGAAATACTTTTGTATAGCTTATTTATTTATTTTTTTAAAATATCATTATTTGTCATGACTTTTGAGTAGCAAAATGTAAAGAGCAATACTCCAAATTAGTCCCTGAATTATTACAAAGATATTTTAGTTCCTCAAACAAATTAATAATTATTAGTCAACTTGGTTTCTAAAATTGCATCATCCATCAATTCTATTCCTAACATTACAGCATCATCCAATTTGTCAGTTGATTTTGAAAATTATCACTCAATTTGGATCCTCACATAAGAGATCAAATTGAGTGATAATTTTCAAAATAAGAAACTAAAGGAACTGATAGCAGCGAGAACAAAGATCAAATTGACGGTCCATAACATCATGACTAAACAATTTTATTTTCATAAATTCAGTGACTAAATGAACTTATTCTTGTAAATTTCAGGGATTAACGTGATGTATTACTTCAAAAAAACATACCTGGTCGACCATTTTGTGCTTGATGATGGCGCTACGGTCTAGCACCTTCATGGCAACACTCTCGCCACTTTCTGTGTTCTGAGCGAACTTTACCTTCGCAAACGTTCCCTCTCCAACGGTCCTTCCAATCTCATACTTACCCACTTTCCTCAACACCATGTTGCTCTTTCTCTCTATGTTTTTTTCTTTCTTTTTTTTTTTTTTGGTAAATTTTTTCCCCCAACAACTCTACCACAAAAAATGTGGAGATACCAATCAAAGTTTAGCTTCTAATTTGGAGTATCTTGTGGCAGTTAATTGAATTATTATTTGTGTTGGTGTTGGTGAGGAATGGAATGGAATGAAATAATGGAAGGAAAGGTGATTGGGTGGCAGCACAGGTCAGGTAATAAAGACGAAGGCCTAACCTGTGGGAAAGAGAAGGGACAATGCTGAAAATTGGAATTTGAAAATAATGTTGTTGGTGGTGATGCTTTATCTTGTTTGGACTTTGGGATACAGGCGGAAAAAGGGACTCTTGAATTTGAATGAAAAGCAAATGTTAGGCTATGCTAAGCATTAATTAATGTAATCTCTCAAATTCCTTCTTAGAAAGTCCGATGCGCTGATAATTAATTTTTTTTTCATGATTAATTTGTCAATACTTACATTTTTTTTGAAAAATTTGACTATTTATCCAATGAGAAAATAGAGAAATTTAGTTGATTAATTTTATAAAATCAGCAATTTTTGTATTTCTCAAATTTGAAGAGTATTGATAGGTAAGAAATTAATCTATGTGACTCAAATTAAGTAATGTGACACCAAATTATTTGTTTAATTTACTTTATTTATCTATCTTAAATTAGGAGATTAAAATTGTGAATTTTAAAAAATAAAAAATTAAATACTCCTATCTTAAAATATAAGAATGATATTAAAAATAGAAAGATTAAAATTATATTTAAATACAAAATAAGATGGATTTGACAAATTAAATCAAAAGTCAAAACACTTCTAGTATCTTTTTCGAGTTGCTTAAATTTCTCTTGTTTAGCTTATAAAAAAAAGGGACAAATAACTATTTTACTCCTTCAATATATAAATGGGTAACAATTGGATCTTTTAAAAAATGATTTTTTTATTTAATTTTTGAATGTGTAAAAAATGTGAAATAATTATGTTCTATAGAGATAGTTTTGTAAAACTATTTTGTTATTAAGCTCTAATATTTAAGAATTAATTTTATTTTATTTTTATTTTTATTTTTTAAGGATTAATTTTACATTAAATTGTAAATTTTAATGTCAAAATTATCATTAGTTTGGATGTAAACTTCTCTAGAAGCACTTCTAGAGGTAGAAAATAGGAAGAAAAAAATGAAATGAGCTTCTCCATAAGTTAAAATGAGTTTTTCATTAGCTCATATGTAGATATCATCTCATTTTTTTAGAGAAACTATATTGGTGAGCTTCTAAAAATTAATTAATGGAAAACTTATTTTTACTTTTAGAAAAATTTATCTCATTTTTTCCTTCCTATTCTTATTTTTTAGAAGTGCTTCTAAAGAAGCTTACCCAAACAGGCCCTTAAGTGTTATGCATAATATCATTGTTGCACGTTTTATACATTCAAATATTAAATCATAATTTTTGTTCCATCTCATGTTATATTGTCATTGATTTATACATCCAAAATAAAAATGATATTTTATCCAATATATATATATAAATTTTTTTAGTGTTATATAAATTTTGATTGTCTACTGACATGTCATGTGAAACAATGATACATAAAAATGAGAAGCGTGTGATGATGATACTTTGATTGATCAGTTCACACTCCCTCACGCCTTTTCAAATTCTGTGTTTATATTTTTAACAATCATGACTTGCACCATGTTTTCTCGATGAATTTTCATCCTATAATTTACTATGACAATTGACAAGGGTATGGACAAAAAATACTAGTTAACATTTTCACCCTCTTTCATGTGTAAGACATCAAAACTCTTTTCAAAGGGCTTAATGAGCTTTGTTAAACTTTGATATTTTTGCTTCATAAAATCTCATATATTTTGGAACTATTCTTATTAGGATGGTCTTCAAAATGGTTTGACCAATGGCTTAAAATGAATAAATTCTTAACTTTCAAGCATTTTAGCTATTGTTCAACAATTTATTTCTCTAGGCTTAAGTAAGCTTTGTTCCGTCTACTGTGGCAGAGATTCCATTTTTATTTAGACTCTTAACATTCCTTTGAACAAAGCAAGTTTTCCACAAAGCATGACTAACAATCATAATGACCATCAAACTTAGAAATACCTATCGAACAAAAATAGTTTTTAAGTCATACCTCATTTTTTTTATCAAACAAATCCCATGATGCGGATCTTAGGGGTGTAAGCGAGTCACCGGGTTAGTTTGGGTTAAGTTTGATCAAACCCATGATCCAATCCAATCAAACTTAAACATGTTAATTTTCTAAGAAAAATAAATGAAACTCAACTCAAACCAACTCATTTGTAAACAGTTGGGGTTGAGTTGTATCAACCTATCAAAACATTTTATTTTGTTTGTTTTTTTTAAAAGACAATATTTTTTATAAGCTAAATTTTTTATTAAATGAATCAGATACAATTGTTTCTTGTTAGATTTTGTATTAAAAAGAAAATTTTGTGTTGCTATCACACCTCATCTGTTTCACTAACTTCAATATATCTATTTATTCATAAGAGATGAAAATTAAGCATACCGTATTTAAGATAAGGAGTTTCAATAATAATTGTGAGGATGAATTTTAAACATTTTTTTTTTACCAAAACCAATGAAACATTATGAGAGCTATACTTTGTAAATAGATTCAAAATATTTTTAGAAGCTCATTTGAAGTGATTTTGATTAATAAAACCCTTATCGTTTTGATCTTGAGGGTTAAGGATGCGTCGATGCTTATTCAATTCAGGTTGATAAGTCTATGTAATCAATAGACAATAGTATTCGATTTTTTTTTTAAATTTAAAAACATATATTCTATTTACATATACTAATAATTTAATACAAATTAACGTGTCAACAAGTTGGCGGGTTCAAATATTAAAACTTGTATCCCAACTCAAACTTAACGAGTTTAATTGGTTTAGTTCATATCTGACCTAAACACAAAAATTATCCAACCCTAATTATTATATTAATTTAGATCAATTTCAATTCAAGATTAAGGAATGACCCACACCCCTTATATCCCTTGAGAATCTTATACCATACTTTATTAAACTTTAGACTAGTAAGTTGGAAAACTTTACGAAATAAAAATCAAACTAAAAATAACTCTAAAAAGGTTGTGACTCAGAATTTTTTTACACGTTGAATTCATGAGTAATCCTAATTCCTAAGTAAATATTTTTAAACATATAAATTATGTATGCTTTAGATTTATAATAAATAATTATATAGAGATATAAAATTAGTTTTAATAGTTGATAATTTTAAAAAATACTAAAATTCAAGACTTTTATTTCCGCGTAGCGTCTGAAGTTTCAACTCAAGACTTTTATTCTTTCTAACCCGGTGACCGGCGCAGAATAAGAGAGGAAATTCATAAAACTTAGCGGCCGAGGAGGAAAAAGAAACAGAAAAAGGAAAGGAAATTTCGTTGCGAAGTTGATTCAAAAGTTTTAATTTTTAAACAGCAGCTACCATGATCTCTTTGTCCTGCAGAGTTTTGAATCTTTTTATCCGCAAATGTTAACCTTTTCCTCCTTCCTTTGTCTTTTAACCACTGAGTCAACCTTATAACTCTGCATAGTTATGAATTTGATGTTGAAGCAGCAATAATTATCTTATCATGGAGACAGAGCAAGAATTGGAATGGGCTGAAGCCCAGAACATGGTGTTCTTAAGCGAAGACCTCGTGGCCACGGCTAAGCAACAGCTTCTGTTTCTGGCAGAGGTTGATAGGAATCGTTGCCTTTATGATGGCCCAGTTTTAGACAGAGCTAACTACAGGTTATGTATAATTACTCTCACCACAAAAACACTTAGTTACTTCTTGAAATTGAATTTATAACTGTCAATAAGTTTAGTTTCTAATTTACAACGCTGTCATTTACGTTTCTCATCTCTTTTCTATTTTCTCCTTCTTCCCTATTTCTCTTCTGCCAAAGACACCCTTGTTCTTAAAATTACTACCTTTTATAAATTATTGAATGTTTGATGAATTCAAAATGTGTATTTTCTCTTTAAAATTTATAGGTTCTATGTTTAAAATTAAAGCACCCTGCATCTAACGAGCGTAAAAACTAGTTATGAAACAATCATTATCTTTCCAAAAGTCATTGGTATAAATGGTTTGATACTTAGGTTCCATTAACGACTGAGGTGGGGTTTGATCTTCAACTTGAGAATAGAGTTGTGATTTGAGATACCACTTTATTCCAAAATGAGTAAATCTAGTGGAAGAGGCTTAGCTAAGTATTAAATTGAAGCTTCCTATGCCTATATATAACATATTCCTGCGGATTATTAAAAAAAACATTATTTTTGTTTTTAACTACTAAATGACATTGACAATTATTTTAATCCTAAAATTATAAAACTAAAGATTAAAATAATTTATGTTAATCCATGGAGAAGAGATATCCACGTTTAATGTCTAATAGTGTCTTGAACCGGGATTACTTTTGGAAGAAGATATCTATAGTTCTATACGAAACCAAAAAATAATAATTGACGCTGGACAATTTTAATGATTGAAATAATAATTTTATAATTTTAAAGATTAAATTAATTAGTGCTCAGTATTTTTAGGTACTAATTGATGTACTCTTGCCAAGTTTTTCATAGGCATGTAACTGAACTTCTATATCTGTCAGTGTCTGCAATCTCCATGTTTCCTCTGTTGTAAGTTGACCTTTATTTCTAAAGGTTGTGCTTTAATTATTAGTGTTTGTGCATGTCTTTGTTCATCAATGTAGGTATAAATATTGTTGGCTTCCTTTACTAGCCAAACATGCTGAGTCACATGTGACACAAGACCCTTTTGTTGTTCCTCTTGACTGTGAATGGATTTGGCACTGTCATAGGCTTAATCCGGTAAGCTTGAGCATCAAAACCAAAACCACACATACTTCTTAATTCATTTGTGAACTTGTTTTCTGAAAAAAAATTGTTGTAATTACCGAACCCTTCAACATGTGTGCACATGTTTGTCAGGTGCGTTACAAAACAGACTGCATGGAACTGTATGGGAGAATACTAGGCGATCCGAATGTGGTATCTTCAACTCAGGGAACTAGCAAAGAGGAAAGTGAAAAACTCTGGGAGACAATGTATCCAAGTGAGCCATATGAACTTGATCTAAACAATGACTCAATGCAAAATTTTGCTGAAAATTTCTTGGAAGCCAAACAAAGTAGCACCAACTATGATCTGATTTCAGCAGTTAAAAGACAGACCACTTTCTTCTATCAGGTAATTAAGAAATTTTGATTTAGAGCACCATGTCTTGTCTTGTTAATTACTAGTTGGCCATACATTTTATTTCTAACAAAATTACTGAGCATGTGTAGTAGAGTAAATTAGTTTTTGAGTAACATTTCAATCAAAGGGTGATCTGTAATTGGATAAAGTATATATTGAAATTGTCAAAATATCAAGAGACCAGAAAACATATTACAATATGACAAGAGCTTTTTGTTTTGGAAAAACTTGTCTGCCTTCTGTGGCCTTTCTTTCTTAAGTAGACAGCAAGACATGTGCCTTTTCAAGGAGATGAGAGATTACCGGAGTTATACAAGGAAGGGAGGGATTATAGGAGATTTCCTATTACAGGAGATATACAGGGGAGAGATTATAGGAGATTTCCTAACAGCTAGGATATGTACACGTTATAAATAATACAGCTATAAACCTATTAAAAAAGGTAATAAATTACATTAATATACATTAACATCCCCCCTCAAATTGATGCTGGTAAGTCAACCAGCAACAATTTGCCAACAAGAAACTGATGGCGCTGTCTTGTCATAGCTTTGGTAAAGATATTAGCCACTTGAAGATCTGTGGAGATGTAAGTAAGAGAGATGACTTTATTGGTCAAGGCTTCCCTGATATAATGACAATCAACCTCAATATGCTTGGTATGTTCGTGAAACATGGGATTTGCAGCAATCTGAATAGCACTTATATTATCAGCATGAAGAGGGGTAGAGTTAGGCTGTGAAAATCCAAGCTCCTCTAAAAGACTGCGTAACCACACAATTTCAGAACAAGCAGAAGACATGGAACGATATTCAGCCTCAGTAGAAGATTTAGAAACACGATCCTGCTTCTTACATTTCCAAGAAATGAGGGCACCTCCGAGAAACATACACCAACCTGTAGTAGACCGACGTGTACCTGGACACCTTGCCCAATCAGCATTGCTATATGCCATAAGTTGTAAAGGTGAGCCGCGAGGAAAGAATAACCCACGTGTAGGGGACCCTATAAGATAGCGGATAATGCGACGAACAACAACAAAATGAAGATGCCGAGGAGAAGACATAAACTGGCTGACTTGGTGAACGGCATACGAAATGTCGGGTCGAGTTGTCGTTAGGTAGATAAGACTTCCTACCAAACGCCGATAGAGAGTTGGATCAGCCAAAGATCCCCATCATCTTTCCTGTATTTGACATTTACTTCCATAGGAGTATCAACTGAAGTAGTTCCTTCTAAACCAGCCAAAGTGATCAAATCTTGAATGTACTTATGCTGGTTTAAAAATATGCCGTTGGATCGATGATGTACCTCCAATCCTAAAAAATATGTGAGTTGTCCAAGATCTTTCATGCGGAATGTTGCATGTAGCACAGCTTGAAGCTTAGTAATCAACCCATTACAATTCCCGTAATGATTAGATCATCCACATAAACCAAGATGAGAACTATACCCGTGGGAGACTTGTGGAAGAAGAGAGAATAATCATATTGACTTTGTGTGAAGGAGAAATTAAGAAGCATAGTACGAAACTTCTCAAACCAAGCCCGAGGAGCCTGTTTAAGCCCATACAGAGAACGTCGAAGTTTACAAACATCATTAGGAGAGGAAGTAATCATACCAGAGGGAAGCTTCATGTAGATTTCTTCTTTGAGATCACCGTGAAGAAAAGCATTCTTCACATCCATTTGATGCAGTGGCCAAGATTTAGAAGCAGCAATGGCTAGGATAGTCCGAATTGTAGCCATCTTGGCAACAGGAGCAAATGTCTCCTCATAATCAACCCCATATTCCTGTTTATTACCAAGGGCTACTAATCGAGCTTTGTAGCGGTCCAAAGAGCCATCAGAACGAAGCTTTATAGAGAAAACCCATTTACTTCTAATAGGTTTGACCGTGGGAGGACAAGAAACAATGTCCCAAGTGTGATTCTCTTGAAGTGCTTGTAGTTCTTCTTGCATTGCCTGTTTCCAACATTCATGTTCCATAGCTTGTGTGTAACAAGAGGGAATGCAAATAGAAGACAAGGTAGCTGATAGAGATACAGGTGTATAAAAACCATACCATTCAGGGGGTTTAGATGGTCGAGTGGACCAACGAAGAGGTATGACAGGAGTGACAAGATCGAGTGTCGGGGCAGAATCATGAAGAGGACCAGGATCATTGTGACAACGTCTTTCATACACAAAACCAGGCTTGAACCGTTCCACAATTGTTGAAGAATTTGAAAAATGTGGCATAAGAGATAAAGAGGAAGATTGTGGTTCAATAAGCGATGGAAAGAAATATTGATTTTCAAAGAAAACCACATTCCTGGAAATTCTAATACGACGGGACTGTGGATCATAACAAACATACCCTTTTTGAGTAATAGCATATCCTAGAAAAGCACACTTAACAGATTGGGTAGTAAATTTGTTACGTTCATGAGTAGGAAGATGCACAAAACAAACACAACCAAACGTACGAAGATCAGAGTATGAAGGAGAATGCCCAAACAACTTTAAAAAAGGAGAATCATTTTGTAATGTAGGAGAAGGCAACCGATTTATTAAATGTACAACAGTACCAAGTGCTTCACACCAAAAACGAGGAGGAACAGATGACTCAAGCAAAAGTGTTCTTTCGGCAACACCATTTTGTTGTGGTGTGGATGGACAAGAACGCTGAGATATGATCCCTTGATTTTGAAGAAAACTTTGAAATTCATTTGACATATATTCTCCTCCAGAATCAGATCTTAAGATTTTTATGTGGGCAGAGAATTGAGTCTCAAGAAGTGCGATAAAACGTTGAAAAACAGAGAAAACTTCTGCCTTAGACCGAAGAAAGTATGCCCAAGTAAATCGACTGTAGTCATCTATGAAAGTAACAAAATACTTATAACCTGCATGAGAAACAACAGGTGAAATCCCCTAAACATCACTATGAATAATGTCAAAACAATGGGTTGCACGAGATGTATTATTTGGAAAGGGTAAAACTTTACTTTTGCCAAGTTTGCAAGTAGTATAGTCAAAAGGAACAGAAAAATCTTTATTGCCCAATGAACCAGATTTTAACAAGGTACTAAGTACATGAGAATTTGGGTGCCCTAAACGATTATGCCACATTTTATTTATTTGTCTATCATCAATACTGACTAGAGAAAGTAAAGGAAAGGTAGGACAAATTGTGGAAGAAGATAAGTGTAGCGGAAAGAGTCGTCCCACTTTAGGTCCCTTCAGGATTATCTTCCCGGACACTTGATCCTGCACAAAACAACCAGAACGAGAAAATTGAACATTATAATCATGATCAACCAATTGGCCAACAGAAATAAGATTTGTGAAAAGATTGGGAGATACAAAAACATTAGTCAAGGAAGGTGAAATATCACCAATAGCACTGATAGGCAAAGAGTTGCCATCAGCTGTGTGAATTTTCTGATTTCCATTATAATTTTGCACATTGGAAAGAGACACAGAAGAATTGGTCATATGGTTAGAAGCTCCAGAATCAAGGTACCAAGGTTCAGAAGAAAAATTAGGATTACCTGAGAGCCCAAAGGCAGAAAATGCAGAAAGAATAATTTGTTGTACCATTTCAGGAGTAAGTGTGTTTTGCTACAGAAGTTGAAACAGGCAATGTAGTAGAACTAGAGGCACCAACAGAGGCATGATAAGCGGTTCCTTGCTTCCTTTCAGGTCGAATCAGACAAGCTGTGATGATATGCCCTTGCTGCTTGCAGTAGTTACAGAATTTTTGTGGGCAATCCTTTGCAATATGACCAAATCCTTTACAACTGTAGCATTGGACAGAACGCATATCTCTGCTCTTATTCCTTCCTTGTGCTGCATAGGCCACATTAACAGGAGCCCTAGTATTGGTTTTGTGTTCCGTGGCTGCTTGAGTTGCTATGTGTTGTTCCTCTCGAAGAAGTTCACTCAAGCAAGCATCCAAAGCTGGTACTAGGTCGCGGTTCATCAAATTAGAACGAGTGGCTTCAAAGTCAGATCGCAGCTTCATCAAGAATTGGTCTCTCTTGCTGGTCTCGTGAACTTTTTGGACAGCAGAGAGGGCTTCGTCAGAGATATCAGCATAAATAATGTTTGAATATTCAATCCAAAGATTTTGAAAACCCGAAAAATATTCCTCAATTGAGAGACTCCCTTGTGTGAAATTAGCCATCCATACTCCAATTGAAAACTCCTGGCTGTGTTTTCTTGATTATAAACCTTTTTCAAATAATCCCACATTTCCTTAGCAGTTTTATAAGGCCTCAGATTAAGAATAAAGTGAGCCTCAACTGAGCTAAGTATCCAGGTCATGATTTGGGCATCTTTGATTTCCATTTTGCCAAATCCTCTGGACTTGTAGGTGCTGGTTTTTTTCCATCAATATGACCCCATAATTCTTTCCCTTTGACAAACAATTTGAATTGAAACTCCCAAGAAGAATAATTTTTTCCATTAAACCGAACAAGAAAGGAATCGGACTTATCATAAGACATGATGGAGTAATAAGGAACAACAATTGAAGTAATGACAGAACACAAGAACAAAACCAGAACCCTAGGAAGGTGCACAAACAGAGGGCACAGACTTGAAACAAAACCTGATTGCAAATCACGAAGACATCCACAAGATCCCAAGACAAGAATAATGTTTTCTATCGACCAGAACACAAGAGTTGACCACGGTTCAGAGTTGTAGCTCTGATACCATGTCAAAATATCAAGAGACTAGAAAACATATTACAATATGACAAGAGCTTTTTGTGTTGGAAAAACTTGTCTGCCTTCTGTGGCCTTTCTTTCTTAAGTAGACAGCAAGACATGTGCCTTTTCAAGGAGATGAGAGATTACCGGAGTTATACAAGGAAGGGAGGGATTATAGGAGATTTCCTAACAGCTAGATATGTACACGTTATAAAATAATACAGCTATAAACCTATTAAAACAGGTAATAAATTACATTAATATACATTAACAGAAATTACTCTATCAATAAAATGACTGAAAACTGAACCAGTTTATGCTTAACCATTAGTCTCCAACGTTAATTACAGGTTTCAAGGCCTTATTGGAATGTGGATACTTTTCTTGAAGGAGCTGTGGCCAGATACAAGGGGTTTCTGCATTTGATCAAGAGGAATAGAGAGAGGCATATAAGCCGATTTTGTGTTCCAACTTATGACATTGACCTAATCTGGCACTCTCACCAATTGCATCCTGTGTCTTACTGTAACGATCTAGTGGCAATTATGGGCAAAATACTAGAACATGATGACACGGATTCTGATCGGAACAAGGGCCAAAAGCTGGATGTTGGCTTTTCTGAAACCACCACACAGTGGGAAGAGACATTTGGTTCAAGATACTGGAAAGCAGGAGCAATGTACAGGGGTATTCCACCATCACCTATTACTGTTGATAAGTATAAAATAGATGCTATAAACAAAATTTCAGCTCCATCCAATAAGACAAACCAGAATGTGATTCAGCTTCCACAGAAAATGCTTGTGCAGGTAACCTCCAATAATTTTTCTCCCCTGCTATTTTCTTTGTTACATGAGAAGACACTAGCAACTGTAACTTGTCACATGTATTTTTGGCCATCAACAGTTGTTAGTTGTAACATTTTTAGTTCATGACTCTTATTCAGGTGATGCTTGAGATTGTTGATGTGAGAAACTTACCTTCTGGGCATAAAGGCAAGCTACTTGTATCCTTCAACAAGAAACAAGAAGACGTGCTTTTTAATACCAAGAAGCAATTAAGCATTTCCTCAGAGTCACAGGGGAAACAAGTTGCTGTTTTCCAATGTGAAAGTAATGGAGAGTTAGTCCTTAAACTCATTTCTCGCCCAAGCTTCAATTTTAGAGGAGTAAGGCCAGTCAAAGTATTGGGAAAAACTTCAATCAATCTGGGGGATTTGCTAAATGTAGCATCTAAACTGCCAATAGAGAAGTGGTTAGATTTGACATCTACAGTCAATTGGTCAAAGCCTATTGGTATTCGCATTGGTTTGTCTTTAACTCCTCCAGTTTCGGCACCATATGAGTTGCACTTTGTTTCTATGTATCCATTCAAAGGAAGTTATTTTTCCTTCTTGTTTCCAAGAAAGTTCCAGCAAACAAAATGTTGGACAAATGTTGTGGATGAAGCTGGCAATGAGATCATTGGCATCCAGAAAGGGTAAGCCAAAATGAGATGTGGAATTTAGAATATCATTAGCGGCGTTTATTAGTGAAAGAGAGTTTTTCTTGCATCCTACTAACAAGTTCTCATTCAGATAAGACGATTAACTTAAATACGAGACAGTATGGATATTCTAAATACTACCATATATTAGATTTATGTAGTTTTTATTGAAGATATTGTGAATTGTCTAGCATTTGTCTGCACTTGCTTTTAATTTTTGGGTCACCTGCTTGGACACTAAGCTTGATGCTTCCTTGACATTTTTTTTCTCATTTTGTTTTTGCAAATAGGAACTTGTCAAATGAGAAGACAGAGAGTAATATCAATAAAGAAGTGATTGGCAGGACTGTATCCGGTGAAACTCATCTTCTTGCAGAGTTAAAAGGAACAATGTGGTCTATGATGAACTCTGATTGGATGTTACAGATAAAAAAGACCAGCGATGAAGATCATAAACGTGTATTTGAACTCAAAGGCACTCGGAAGGTAACCTTGTTATTCTTGTCTTTAGATTCTTAAATCTATTACCTAGTGTAGGCTGTAGAGTTCTTGTGCTAGGCATGCATTCATCTAAGGTTCAATATTTTGTTCATCTTAACATCGTGTTTTTTCCCAGGTGATTATTTTTCCAGGTAGAAAATTGGAGTATGGAACAAGATACTACCGAAATGAAGAAGGAAATTGCTTCATGACAGCAGTAGAATTCTCTGGAACACATCCGTATGGAAAAGCAGTGGCTTTGATGGATTTGGCAAATGGACTTCTGGAGGTATTGTACTTGTTCAGCAAAAAAACAGCACCACTTATGATTTATCTTCTTCATACCTAACATCACTAGTTTGTGTCTGTTTTAAAATTTGTCTGTTTGGTGAACAGATCAAGGAAGAGTGGCTGGTGTTGCCTGCCATATTGTCTGCATTTGTTCTCTCTAATAATTTTCCGGATTTCAGTAATGAGACTGAGAAGGCGAATGGGACTAATGCATAAAAGGAAAGCCAGAAAAGCTGCCGAAAAATACAGTTGGCAAATGTTATGTTACGTTCCTTTCCTCTAGAAAAATCCCAGGATAGGAAACTGGTCCATAGTGACTCTTATTTAATGTGACTCGTTTGTCGGCCAAGCACACTTTATACAATAAAAAAATTATTGGAAGTTTAGACAATAGACCTGTGTACGGTAGGGTCACTTTTTAAGGTACTAACACCTTGGTGTAATCAGTTTTAGATTTTAGTTTTAACTTAACACAAATCATTTGTAGCGGATTTTATGTTGTTGTGTTTGATTTAAAAAATAGAAATAGAGAATATGAAAATAAAAGATATATTTTTAAATTAAAATAAAATGTAAAAAATACGAATTTCATGTGATACCTACAACTTTTTTCTCATATTTATTTCTTCTCTTTCTAAACCAAACACAACCTTCCAGTATACAAGACCAATTAATCTAGCTTATAATATATCTACCTTACCAATTATGTACCCGTAAAAACTATAAAAGCATCGCCAGAATTTTAAATAATAAAAGTATTATTCTTTTTTTTGTGTGTGTGTGTAGAAGGGGCATTGCCCCGCTGCACAGCACAAAGATATATGCATTCTAAAATATTTTATCAAATCCAGTTGGTATTCAAGTTATTTTATCTTTTCTGTCTCTTTCCTACTTTAGAAAAAAATTAACAAAGGAAAGGACAAAAGTTATTTCAATCCCCAAGCTTGTGTTGTTTATGGAATTATGGGTTCGCCAAAGTCCAAAGTATTGTATTTTTTCTCTCCTATTATATTATATAAAAATATAAACGAGAACTTGGTTTAGAAAAATATATACTACTATTAATGAGAATATTAATTTCTCTTGCCTAACAATGGCAGACAAGCATTACGTCAAAAACATTGAGCTAGTCAGACACCGAATATTATACTTTTTAGTTATACCTTTGTTAATGGTTTTAATTTTATACTATCAAGAAAAAAGAGCACAGTAAACAATTAGCGACAAACATGGATGGAACACAATGAAAAATTGCAAGAATAAGGGAGACAATTAGTCAATCAATCACTGATACGAAAAGCAGCAATGTACTGATTTGAAAGTAATTACACTTCCAAAAACAATTCCTGAACTGAATTCCTTCACTTCACCACCTATGCACAAGAAACAATGCCCAAACCAATATTCCAAACAAGTTAAAAAAAAAAACTGAAAAACCAATATCACCCCTGCACTATGCCACAAAAAAGAACAAATGAAACGACCTTTATATCCTTCCGTCACCACCGTGCACCGCCGCGTCCCGCCGACGCACTAAGCTCCGATTGCGAAACCGGACCGGGCGCGTGAAGCAGATAAACCGGTTGACCAACCGGCCCAGTAACGGGCCGAACCGCTTGAAACATTCCAGAAGGAGTCTGAATGAGATAAATCTCATTCCCCGTAGTAGGAACCGCCAGCGAATAACCCGCGTTATTATTATTCCTCTCCTGCATGAACGACACCGTTCCAGTGACCGAACCAGGATGAACGAATTGCGTGTGTGCGTGTGCATGCGCCACTAACGGCGTCATTTTCTCCGCGTTCTTCTGAGCATAACAGTCGCCCCCGCCGTTAACGCCGTAAACCCTACCGCTATTGTTATTATCATCTTCCTCTATCTTCATTTTCCGTTGCAGAAGTTGTTTACTGTTGTTCTCATTCTCAATCCGAGGTTCGGCTTCACGATCCTCGGGAAAACACTCCGAGTCCTTCACCAGAGCATCCTCCGCTGGCGGCTTGTCGAGTCCGAACAGAAAATCCGGATTCGCCGTCGCCGGCGGAGGCGGCGGCCGAGAATCTTCTGGAACGTGAACGGAATTGAGAGCGTCGACGAACCACTGGCGCTCGGATTTGGATTCGGTTGGAGCGAAATTGCAGTTGTTGTGGAGAGGGAAGAGGAAGAGGCGGAGGCGCGCAGGTCTAGGTGAGGCGCGGGAGAGGCGATCGTACTCGATCATCATCTGGTGGAGGTCGTCGTCGTTGGTGACGGAGATCAAGGCGTCGAGATCTTCCCCGGGGAGCTGGTACTTGAAGAAGGAGAGGTTGGAGGGGGTGTTGTTGGCGAAGGAGGAGAGCTTGGCGATGAGGGAGGGGAACTTGACGTGGCGGTCGACGGCGAGGATCTTGGTGTCGCCGGCGACGTAGGTGAGGTGGTTGTCGTGGGGGCGGGGCTGGATGCTGCCGCCAAAGCTGCACATGAGCTTGACCTTGGGAGGGGCGTCGTCGAAGGAAGGCTGGCGGCGGTGGTGGTGGTGGTTGTTGTTGTCCGCGTCGGGGTCGCGGGAGCGAGGGGAGGAGTCGCGGGAATCCATGGAGGAGGTGCTAGGGTTTCGGAGGGAATTGGGGAATTGAATTTGAAGAGTGTGTGGGGGAGTGGACTCAGTGGAGTGGTTGTTGGAAGAGTGTGGGTTTACATATTATGGTGGGCATGATGGGGAGCAAATGGGGACGAAGAAACAAAAAAGAAAAAAAACAAAGTGACAGATTCAGCTGAGTTGGATGGCCATTAATTATATGTTTATGTATCAGTATCGAAAAAAATTATAATTTATGTATATGTATATAATACCCCTCTGTTACTATATATAAAATTAATTATTTATTTCATCTGGATTTAAAAAATATTAATTTAATTAATAATAATAAATTTATCTTAAATTTATAATTTTTTTAAAAATTATTCATTATTAATATTTTTTCTTTTAATAATTTGTCAATATATTTTATTTTTTCATTTAATAAATGATTTTTAATTTAAAAATAATTAATATAACATTATAGATGAAATATTTTATAAAAAAATATTATTTCAAACTTAATCTTATAAACAGTCAAAAGATTATAACAATTTACTGTTTAACTAATTAAAGTTAAACTCCTTAACATAACTATCTATATAGTATATTCTGCCGGAAACAAAAATATGAATATATAAAATAATATGAATACTAAATACTTTATCATGTTAAAAACTAATAATGAAAAATGAATATAAAAGTGTATACCACATTCGTCTTATGCTTTTTAGTCCCTCTAAATTTGATAACTTTAGATACTACTAATTTAGTTCTCATAAAATTATAAACATTTTTTTTGGGTAAAAAAATGTAAACTTTTGATGACCATGTATAAAAGTTTAACTCAATTAATTAAAGATAATGCATAAATTGTTATAATTTTTTTTACTTATTTTTTATTTTTAAACATAAAAAATGACCATATTATTATTATTATTTAATTACAAATAATCATAAGTTTGTTAAATTTTTTTATAATAAAATTTATTAGTTAATAATATAAAATTAAAAATACACAATTTAGTTTGAGTTTAAAGGCATGTACAATAGTGTAATTTATTATTATTATTAATTCATCAAAAATCATTTGATGAATGACTTTGAAGCAATAATTATTTAAAAGCCAATAAATTTATCTGGCTTATAATTAATGATAATATAATGTTTTATATTTTTACTATTTATAAATTATAGTAGAGAGTATAATAAATTTATCTATTTTTAATAGCCATATTAAAAAAACATATACAAAATAATTTTATATTAATAATATAAAAAATTACACTAATAATAAACTAAATTCTATAATAATACTTTTCAACCTAATACGTTATGTGTATAAGTCAACGACCTAAAAACATAGAATTTTATTTTATTAAAAAAATAGAAAGTTTTTTTTATTTTAGATTTGATTCATTTTATTTAGACGGAGTAAAATTATTAAAAAATCATTTTAAGTTATATAGAAAAATGGTTTTACATTAGAATAAGAAGTTCTACATAATTATTCAATCTCAACTCATATGATAAATTTATTAGTTTTTAAAATAATTATTTTAAAGTAATTAAAATAATATTACACTTTCTGGGCATAGAAATTAAACTTTTAGTAATAACATAAATGGATTTCAAAGATTTAAATTTGACATAGAAATTAAACTTTTAGTTATAACATAAATAATGGATTTCAAAGATTTAAATTTGACACTACTAATTAAGTTATAATGATTTTGTTTTGTGACATAAAGTTATAATGATCTTCTACGAGTTAATTTGCGATTGCAATATAATAAAACGTTTTTTTTAAACTCATTATCCTAGTATCTATATGCATAAGATAAAAGATCCAAGAAATTTATTGAATATTTTTTTTATATATTTATGAAAAATATATTTTAAAATGCATTTTATTTTAAATTTTGATAAAATTAATTTTAAATAATTAATATTAAAATTTCATATTTATATTTAAAACTTATATTTATAAGTACAGTGAAAAATATCCAAAATAAACATGATATTGATGAGTTCTGTATCTTAAGTCAAATTTATGTAATAAAAATTTAAAAGCTTATGTATATTTAAAACCAACTATTTTAAGATGAGGTTACTTTCAAATTCAACGGCATTTGTGAAAATATCAAAATATATTATGTTGTATGGCATTCCTTCACCGTGATTCCAAAAGCATGAAAGAAGTTAACAAAAGGATACACATAAAGAGAAATTAAATTTTTTGAATGATATATTAACATTTAAATCACTATTTTTTAATAATACTCCATCCACTTTATCTACATCCTCTTTTTTAATTGATCACTAGATGATAGGACATTAATCAATTCATTAACTATTATCGCAAAATAAATGTATATTGTCTAATAAGTTATTATACGAAATGAATTTAATTAGAATGTATTGAAAAATATTTTTTTATATATTATTATTTAATTATTAAGAGGGTATAATTTTGTTAGTAAGATATATGAGTTGTTATAAATTTATTGGTATTTTTAGTATAAAAAAAAACACTTATTGGGATCTGTCTTTAATATCTATGAGTAAAAATATTATCACTCAATTGAAATTTATCATGTATTAAAAGTTAAATTTAAGATAACTTAAATTAAGGCTAATTTCAAATCGCATATCACGAAAATGAATGAATTACCTTATATCACATATTGTCGATCTTTGAGTTATGTCATTGCCTCAATAAGAGGTTTATTCAACAACAAAAAACAAAATATATGAGATTTGTATTGATACAGAGAGGGACAAGAGGTCAGCTAAATAATAAATTATAGATTTTTTTGTTATAAAAAAATAAAAAATGAAGGAAAGTAATAGTTTGTTTGGGATTTTTTCATGGTTTCTCGAATTCGAAGGGAGTTAAGGTTAACAAGTTTTGAGGGGGGTTATGGTTCATGCATGTTCCAAGTGTGATTGGGGTTGTGCGAGATTGAAATAGATGGTTTAGGGGGCTAGGGTTTTTCTAAACACGAATTGGGTAATGGTGGTGTGAGCTCAAATTCTGTATGAATTAAGCGATTTGGGGTATGGCTCGTTTTGAGCGCGAATTGGGTAGTGGTGGTGTGGGTTCAAATTCTGTACGGTTAGGTTTTGAATTTGTTTCTATTGACCTTTGTATTTTATTTATGTTGTGGCATTTGCTTTGATGATAGTTTGTGTATTGCAAGTTGACATTATAATTTTGTTGAACAAGGATAGGGATAAGGTTTTCTATTGTAGCTCACTTGATGGGGGCATGGGTATATAATCGACACTGAAGTGAGAGGATACAAAATGAGCATGCCTATTATAATCTTCAAATGACACATGGTCCTACTTTGAAATTTTATGGCTGATGAAAGGCCTTAAATATAGTGTTACTAAAAAAAAGTATGTACCCCATTGCCCGGAGGCTCCACGCTATGCGCAGGTAAGGGGGAGGAATACTGTACGCAGTCTTATCCTTACATATACAAAGATGTTATTTTTGGATTCGAATCCATGACCAACAAGTCACCAAAATACAACTTTACCGCAATGTCAGGGCTCGCCATCTTAAATATAGTGTTACTAGTGGGATTAAAATATTTTGGAAAGGAAAATATGTTGATTATGACTCCCTAAGAGATTTGATGACTGATCAAGACACACTGGATTTGGCAAACTATGCTTTGGAGCATAAGTGTGAAGCTCATGTTTATGTGGTGCCAGGTGTTTCTTAACATGAAGAAGTTAGTGGATTTGATATGCTAGAACATACACCAACAACTCCTAATTCTGAAAACTGCAATGAAGCGGCCAATAATGTTGTCAATGAGGAGGTAATCAATGGTCAAGTTTTTGTTGAAGTTATGATTCTAAGTATGGTGTAGATGATGTTTTTGAATGGGGCATTGGTCTAGATAATGGTCAGTCATTTGTAAAGCAGAAAGTAAATAAGAAGGTGGTTGATGAGGATCCTCTTGATATGCCTAGTGACAATGAAGTTGACCCACCATATTTGTATACCCATTCCAAACTTAGGGAAATGTATCATTTGGTGACATTGGAGACCTTGAGATCAACAAATGGGTGTTCATTTTTTACAGACAAAAGGTAAGTTAGTATTCATTACTGAATGCAATTATATTGTTCTTATTTTGTGTTTTAATGTTGTACAATGTTGACACTATTATCAATGTTAAAGTTTGTTTGCAGTGATTTAATATAACAAGTTACTTTGTCCAACTAATTTTGTTGAATATAAATGAATACATGAATAAATGCTATTAATTTCTCCAACTTACTTTCCCATACTTGAGTAGGTAGGGGACTTTTAATTTATGTACAACAACTTTTCAGACTTGCAAGTGTAGCTAATTTAACCAGCTGTTTCATTACTTTAATGGAAAAAAATATTTGCTTTTTAATGTTCAAATGGCTAAATTTCAATATGAAAGCGAAATTTGAATTGAAACATTAAATTGAAAATGTTTGTGAGATTACATTAAATTGAAGCACTAACATGATTTGGTTGTTAAAAACACATTACATTTAAACACTAACATTATAACAAAAGCAACTAACATTCCTAAATTTATGACAAAAGTAACACTAATATCATTTGCGCTAGCAACACAATGACACTAAACCCTCTTACACCAACCCATGAACACATAACATTGACACTTCAAAAGAAAAGTTAGAACCATGGCCAATAACATTGAGCAACCCATGACCAAAGCACTATTCAACATGCATAGAATGTTTCTTTCGCAGTTTGTTATTCTTCCTTTCAGCCTCCTCTAATTGCTACAAATGATGATGCTTTATTTTTTGTTCACTCCTCTAAAATGTGCCTTGCATTACATCAATAGGTTGAATGTGTAGAGAGGTAGTGGGGCGTTTGAGAAAGGCTACAAGAATGAAAGCAAAGACACTCAGAATTTAATACTTAATTTGCAATTGGGTGGTTGGTTTCTCATTGTCGGAGCAGAGGTGGAAGTGCACCTTGGTGAAAAATCGATAATGAGCCTTATTTTCATCGCCTTCTATGTTCAACATTCACAAAAGCACTTTTTAACACCCATTGCAGATGTCAACGTTGATCACCTTCCATCACCTGCTCTATCACGACCTTCATAGCTTCCAGATCTTTCCATGGTCACCAACGATGACAAAAAGAAGAAGTACCATGGGTAACCAAATGCCAAGGTTTTTAATGTACACAAAAAAAAAAAAGACAATAATGATGTGGAAAACAAAATACATGTGTCTACTCTTTAGCGAGATAATCAAACAACATGTAGGATTGAATTTTACCATACCTAATTTCGAGCTAAAAAAATCACATATTCTTGTTTTATGAGGACGAAAAATAGATGAAAAATTTTATAAGGACAAAAAATAAACTTTATCAATTTTGTAGGGACTAAAAATATATTTTGACCAAAACAAAATTATTAAATGAGATTCATGTTACTTTTTAACTGTAAATAATCAAATTCCATCCGAAGTTAGGTGTAATTTGATTCCATGGAATTCATATTGCTGCCTTCCACGGGAAAGTGCATAATACGTGAGCCTTTGTGGTTTACATTTTTCATACACAACATAGTTGTTCTCCAGGCTCCCACGTAATAAAAAGGCATGGAGGCTCCCATAAGTCTTTCAATGGATATTCTCTGAAGATAACCAAAACCAACAACTCTCAGCCACTTCAGATCCTTCCATGCCACATCGCTAATACAACTCTCAAGTCACAAAGTTCAAAATAGAACCGTTGGCATTCTGTCTTTTAATAAGAAATTTAGGATATGGAATAGAATTAGAGTAGGCTATTTGTGTTTTCAATTTTTCATAATGAATATCTTGAAGGATCTGTCTAACTTATGCAAATATTCAAGTTTTAAAATTACAACTATTCTAAAAATATATATATATTTTCATTTAGTTCATTATAAAATGTATTTGTTTTAATTTTTATTCTTAAATTACTAAAATGTTTTAAACAGTAAAAAAATGCTATCAATAGTGAAAAAACGTTATCTAAATTAAGCGCTTTAATAACAAAAAATAAAACAAATACATTTTACAAGAACCAAAATGATTTTTTTTTCAGAAAGACAAAAATGAAAAAAAATTAAATTATAGGGACGAAAAATATATTTAACTCTAATGAAAATTATATAATAATTTGTGAAACTTCCTAACTTAAATATAAAATTATAGAGAATTTACGAAAATAACATGTTCCTTTGCCTTTCCTAAAAAACAAAGACATGTTCCTATGCCGGCAAGGAGTTGGACATGCTATAAAAGAAATTTGCTTTAAAGAAATTTTTGTAACTTTTACTATACATATTTTTCAAATCTCGAATATCTCAAAGAACACTTTATTATTGGAAATAAACACCCAACAACAGAATCATTACTTCTTTTAAGTAAAAATTCAAGTTGATGAGATACAAATTTTTACTAATAATAAAATTGTAAAATAAAGCATGAGATAAAAAAATTTGGTAATAATTATAATACCCCGACGAGTCACACTGAAAAGAGAAAGATCCGGTTGTACGAAAAATGTATAATTGATGATGACTTAAAAAAAAAATTGGTATTACTTGTATCAACAAGATGCATATGCATTTTGGTAGTCTATTAGTTAAACTTAATAGTTAAACATGCTTGACTTGAAATAGTTATGAAATGGATAATTTTTCGAAAAGTTTCTCATGAAATATATGAATAAAGACAAAATACGCTGAAAAATCTTATATTAATTTGTGGAAAACAAATACTTGAATGAAATGTGTGTGAAGTGTTGTAAAAGTCACCTATAAGTAAAAAATCAAATATGTTATAATAATAATAATAATAATAATAAGCGTAAAGACAAGCAAAAACACAAGGGTGATGAGTTGTATTTCGAAAATCTATTCACAAATCTTTTTCAAAACAAAAACATTAGAGGCACAACAGTAACAATACACAAGGTGTTCGTTGGAACAAGACGAAACTTTGTCATATAGAGTATCTGACGATGCAAAACATAGTATTTACAAATCCAAAAACTTATGTTCTAAAAAATAACCTTTAAAAACACAACGGCTACATTTCCTTTAAATTTATAAAATAAACCAAAAATCTAAAAAATGGTATAAATCGTCTAAATTAATAACCTGATTAGTCCCCCAAACAACTAGTCAGTCTAATCTGATTCAAATTTTAAAACTGTCATAACCATAAATTTAAAATGGATGAAATCTCAAATTGGTTCTTGGTGCAATAGTTCCCCTCAGCAAAATAAATAAATGAATGACAGGTAAGCTAGATAAGTAAATAATTCAATAAGGTCAAATAGGATACCTGCATCAATAAATTAAATAAAGATACGTGGAGAAGATGAAAGTGATATTGAACTCTTATTCTGTTCATTCTCATCACAGCTCCTAGATAAATTTGATTTAATTCACTCTACCATTACTCTGGCAAACATAGGAAGTACATGCTTAAAATATACTTGGATAAAATGGAAAGACAAATGTAAATTGTTCATACATGAATGTGGAAGTAACTAAACTTGGTATAATCATTGTTGACATCCTTTTATCATCCTAAAAATTGGCACCTACATATGTTACCAATCTACTTTAAGCCACTAAAAAGGAATTTTGAAACTGCTCCATGGATATAGTTTGTTCGGGTAAAACAAAAAATTGAACACTTGCCTGTAAATGCAATTAAGAAATAACCCTATTATACCAATGAAAATTCCAATATACGACCAATGATCACGAAGAGGAGCTATTATTTGGTAAGAATAATCCCTGAATGTTTTTAGTCAGCAGCTTCACTGGGAACATCGGGGCCACGAGGAATCTTGCCACGATAGTTGGTAGTTGATTCACTTGATCCAATCATACTGCAGATATAATAAAGCTCAAATGAATTTTCTGCATAACATTGAATATAAGTTGTGTTCTGAAAGTACAAAATGCTCACCCTCTATCAATGATGACGATTGAACGCAGCTCACAATTAGCAAAGCTGTAGAACAAAATTTTGTCAATTATTCTTATGAAAGAGTAACTCAACAATTAGTCAATTAGTTAACACATTTACACCATATTATTATTACATATAAGAGTTTTTCCTGAACATCCAAAGTCTTTCGACTTGTTTCCATTTTTCTAGGTAACAAAATAATATTCTATAAGGGTAAAGTTAATTGTCAATTAACTTCACGACGAAGTCAGAAAATTCAAGTTAGATAATAAAGACTTAATATATTTTTAGTCTTTTGTAATTTAGTGTTTTTTTCACTTTCATTCCTGCAAATTTTTTTATTTTAATTCCTTGAAAAATATGATTGTTTTATTTTTCGACCTTAAAATGTTTTAAATAACATTTTTTTCACTGTTTAAAATATTTTTTTTAATGTTCAAAGTGTTATTTAAAACACTTTAAAAACGAAAAACAAAATAAATACATTTTGTAGAGATTAAAACAAAAAAAAAAAATCATTTGCAAGAACAAAAATAAAAAAAAATTTAAATTACAAGAACAAAAAATATATTTAAGCTAATAATAAACGTAGAAGATCTAGAAAAGGATACATATTTGAAGATCTATTAAGATATAAGAAGTTACCGGTATATATGAGTACTTTATTGTAAAAGAACATAAGATGAAGTCATGAAGGTTCTTTTTTCTTTTAATTTTTTTATATTTCCTACCTTTTCTTGAAGGATTGAGATTGATCCTTTCCGGAGACACTTAAAAAAAGCAACTTTTGAGGCTGGTAAAGTTCAAATATAAATACTAAGAATCTTATTATTTATTATTTCAAGCGTATATAAAAGCCAGAGTATGCTGTTCATCAATTAGACAAGGCAATCTTTCAGGAGAAAGACTTACTGTGTGCATATTTCATTCTTTATATCTGGGTGGCAATCATTTCCAAAAGCACGGAGCGTATTAAACAGAAAACTGCTGTGGGTAACAACTGCTATCTCCTTCTCTTTACGTGTCCACAACCTAGACCAACAACAATATTTGGGGGAAAGATGTCAGATCTTTGGCTGTAGCCATTCTGCCACTAGATAACACTTGCAAGGAATTGTCTAGAGCATATTCAAGCTGAACAATTTAAGAATCATCTAAAAAGTGGATTGTGGCATTATTGTCAAATTCACCTTTGTACATTCTTTAGAATCTAAAGCCACAGAAACTGGAAACCAGTGCTTCAAATGCAATGCAAAAACACAGGCAAAAATATGAACAAAAACTTGAAGTGATTCAATCCATTGAAGTTTTTTTCTTTTTCTTTTTGAACTTCAATTATGTAAATATGAAGCTTCGTTTTCAGTATGCTCAGGCCTCTTTGGCTATGCCTACTTTTTTGTTCAACGTGATTATTTTTCCTGTTAAATATGCATAGTCATTGGGAAGAAACATATATAATATTATTTAATCACACTCACCATTCCAAAAACTTCAGGCCCCTAGCAGAAACTTCATCTGTCTTCTCTCTGACATCAGATTCCCATAAAATGTCCTCGTCACTTTCAATCTAAAACAGATTTTAAATTAAGCATGAATCTCATTCAACCAAATTCTGATCATCTTCTGGCAACCAGTGCAACAGAATAAAATTTATTATTGTAGCGGCTAGACCATTATGAGATGACAATAAAAATATCACTTACAAGTGAAAAATCAATTGCTGGAAACATATTCCGGTACTCGCTAATGGTTCTTCTCTTATCACAAGGATGAACTCCCTGCATTACAAAAACAAAGCATTATTTAAAAGCATATTTATTCATTTTTATAGCTAATGAAATTTAAAACAATAAGAGGGAGGCATTTCAAAGTTTTTTTCCTCCTCATCTGTATTTAATCTTGTTACTAGCTACAAGTCCATTGGCCACATACATACACACAGAGACAAGTAGCCTCCAATAATTGTTTAGTGAAGAGAAAGGTATATTGAAAAAGTTTCTGCAGTGCAAACTGAAAATTATAAAATAATTCAAAGAAGCCATACCCACCGCATACTCCAATGCACCAACCAACTTTGGACAGTTTAAAAAGATTCAGGAAACCCAGTTAAAGATATAATAATCAGAAGTTACATAAGAACGAACAATACTGTGCGATGTTTAAACTTTGAACTGGCAAGAATGATCTTATAGCCATTCTAAACCCTCAGAAAGCTGATATAATGATTTTAAGTTAATTCAGTCAAGGTCACTGACAGTAAATGCACAAAGGATGAGACTGGCGGACATGATTTTTATAAGTTTACTTGAGCATTGTTAAAGCTCAAGATGACAGGGTCAATGATCTAGTAGCCATATTGTAACTTAGGTAGTTTATCTGTATATTTCCAAAATGCAGATGCTATGCCAACTTGACAATTTTAGGAACCAGGAGAATTTAAGAAACCAAGGGAATGATTGATGTAAATTTAGTTGATTCAATCATCCAAACTCCAAAACAAGACAATACTTATCATGTAGCATTTGTCATCATCATTACAAAATTACGTACTATTTGCTCTCGGCAAAGCTCCATTGCTATGAATGGAGAGCAGTTCACACTAGAAACTGCAGGATGATCACTGTGTCCGACATTTTCCGTCATCAGAGGTGGCTCACCAATCCCATCAGTGTATGCTTCACCACCAAAGACTCCGACTGCTGTTTGCATGGTCCTGTGATGTAATAATTATCAATTTCAACTATCGATAGCTTCAAAGACATAAGGACTCTTATTTTCTCACTAAATGAAAGACATTTAAAAATGATTTCTTCACACATACCATCAATATCATGATCCATAAGATCAAGTTCAAATAATTCCTATCACCAACTAAAAGGTCAGATTCTATCTCATTATCAATACTTAATAATCCACACATTAAACATAAAAATACATGGTTGATATTATTTCCAACTTTCCTTCCTTTTTCAAAATTTAAAAGAATATTTTAGAAACCACTTCCTAAAAGCCATAGTGTGTTGGTGATTTAAACTATAGTACTTGAAAGACGTTCCAATAACAAGGCTAGAGAAATAAATACATGCATCAATAGACCAGCAGACACAAAATGTTGAAATTTAAAAACTAATTTCAGATAGTTTCCCTAATTATCCGAATATTTGTGTACTATAGGTTTCAAGTCAAGAGTCATAAAAGATGTCGCAGGAGAAAACATAACAATCAGTTAATCCATGAAAAATCAATAAGACATTTAAGTTTTTACAAACATCCTACTGTTCAGTCATTCTAGCCAATTTCTGGTGTTTTATCCACAGTGGTCAGATGCAGCCCTATCTGGTCCCTTCTTTGTGAAGGACTTTTCACACATTTCATAAATGTGTGTACTTATGAGAATAATGCATAACATACATTCTTTGCACTTGCATTACCAATAAATATCATTGTCAGGTATGGCTAGTTTTGCATTGCAAACTTGTTCAGATATACATTTTTAATAAGTCGGCAAAAGAAATTGACTCAAAGTGATATTCTGATACATGTCTAGGCAAAATTCCAAAATAACAATGAAATTATACCTTAATAAGGGAGAAACGACAAAAAGTTCAATATTTTTGGAAAGTCCACTTGCCTTCACGTGCTTTCGCAGATTATTAACCTGTCACAGAGCAACAAAACACAAGCATTCCAACATGACATTTAAAGCACAGAAAAAATTGACCAAGGAAAGAACTAGGTAGAGATAGATCAATGCTACAAGATTGTTATTGACTCATTGATTTCTTTGATGAGAAATCAAATTATTGAATACCAGGACAGAATTGTTGGGAAATTGAGGGGGGTAAATATCGGAGAGATTTACACCAATGGGTTATGAGTAATCATAAAAGTGAACTAGACACCACATCTTAACCCAAAACCTTAAGGCTCAGATTTATGAGTCTTCTCCACACTTATATGGTGCTCAACTTTTCTATTTTTATCAGATGTGGAACTTTACCTCACAATTCTACTTCAACAAGAATACCTATACCAAACTCTACAGAAAGTCTGAAATTTGAAAAATTTATCATCATAATTGTTATCACTTTGAGGAGGAATTTCACGTAACATAAAATCCATCCAGAAATACATGGCATTTAGGTAAATCTGACTAGCAATTACCTGGTCCCAGCCGAGAGAGGTTAGGTGTGCATCAAAAAACTCATAAGAATTGTATGCATCATGGTTCTTCTCTCCTGCTACATTATGAACTCCTTGCGCATGCCTAACCTGTATACAAATTTGTGCAAGACATTAATGCTATATAAAGTAATGCATATGATGAATGATCTCAAGAATCAGAATACAACATGCACAACACATAAGCTATGAATTTCTGTATATTTATGTGCTGAAATACCAAGTTTATGGGATTTAGTCATTATCAACTGATTTCCATGCACTTCCTAATCTTTTTGAAAAATCACACAAGTATGCATGTATAAGGAAAAGTAAGCATTAAAAAACTGGAATGGGTCAATTGGTTTGACTAGAAAATCAGTGAATTGAGTAGGTCAGGGATTCAAATAACTCAGAACGAGGAGTGAAAATTCAGTGAAGACCCAGTTAAAAACTGATGACAAAAAATTAATTTGAACCCCTTTGTTTTAATTTTATTTATTTATTTAAAAGTATATATGTATGAATTGATGTTATCAGCCCTTGAGTAGATGAGTAAACCATAAACCAGAGCCTTCACTAGTTTGATTTTTAAAATATTGAGATGAACACAAATATGCTTCAAGGATAAAATTGCCACAAACCAGGTGAACAGTTTTGCAACGGTGCAATGGATAGAGACTTTGACTTGCAGCAGCATCCATACCTGCAGACAAATAAAAAGATAAAGCCAACAAGAATGTGTTATCAATGAAGGTTTCACTAAACTTGATCTATGAAAAAGCAAAAAACTACACACCCTTGTGTTATTTAATAATAGACAAGCTAAATAGACAAAACAATCACACAAATCAAGCATAGAAAAGTGGCCAATCAGCGTTTGTAGCAAAAGCTAGGAAGAGCTAACAGTTGAAACTTGCAAAACTATATACCCAAAAGTTCCAAGCAACCACAATAATATATAGGGGGAAAAGGCCTAAAAACTTAGAAGCACAAGTTCTTTACTAGTTCAAGAAAAAAAGTATCGTTTCATATTACACCTCTACAGTGTAAATTCAGATGGCTTTTTGGACTCAAAAAGGCGTGGACAATGGCCATATATGTTGGAACTTGGAAGTTAAGTCTCTGCTTTTTAAAAAACTAATGGAAGCAAGAGAGTTCAAATTGAAAACCATCTCATCAAACACTTATTTAGAAACATTTAAGCTGTTAGGTGCCGTCACATTTCTAACAGTAAAAGAATAACAATAAAAGTGAAGTCGGCTATGCATATCACATTCTGCCATTAAACTGCGTTAAAAATGAAATTCTCGTGGATATATATTATCAGAGAAAAAGATCCTTTTAAGAATTTGTTCTAATGTCCTTATGATGATACTTTAAATCATAAAACCATGCGATTTACGCTTCTCAGTAGTGCCTCTGGTAGTGTTCTTTGCAATAAAAAAGGATAAGATAAAAAAATTAAATTAAATTAACAAGGTGGTTGCCGAGTAAAAAAAAAATTAACGAGGTGGATTTGAAGAAAATCTGCAAACTCAAGGAATAAACGGATAAACTTAAAAGGCGATTCTGCTCCGGGCGTGTAAAAGCGCAAAGGAACGCTGTGAATCTCTGCAATCGGAACGGATATCCTAGAATTTTGGAATTCGGAATCCGAATAAACCGGTTTGGTAATAAAATTATTCTAGATGCAACATATCATAACATCATAAACAAGCAATTTGATTTGACGTGCATAAACGGAGGAATATTTCCTAAAACAACTAGCACACAAATTCTGGTGCGAGGGAGAAATAAAGTTGAACCGAATCAATAGAAATTAGAAAAGGAATCCAAACGAGTGTTACTGATAGGCATGTAAAACGATTGAAAACGACGCCATTGGCGTTTGAACATACCAGAACCAGAAAAAGAATCAATTGCGAGGAAGAGAGGGAGAAAGTGGAAGGAGAAGTAGAGAAGCGAAAAGAGCAGAGGAAGCGTAAAATTTGGTTTGCTGGGGACAAAATTGGAATTTACAAAGTTTTGATTCGTGCTACTTCACGTGATGTGTGAGGTTCGGCGAGTCCATGACATTGATGACAATGGTTGGTAGTTAACATGATTTGGAACGATAGGACATCGACGTGGCAGCGTTAGGTCTGTGATTCCCCGAATATCTTTAGCATCTTTATTGAAGCTATTTGTGTCATTGTGTATTTGTGCGTGTTTACTGTTTAGGTATGATGAAGTGTATAACACGCTGGTTCTGTCCATTGTCCATGGTTGAAAGGCATGGCTTAGGTAGGAAACACCATGGTGCATCTCTCGTAACTTTATACATACTTAGGATTTAGGAAATTCATCAATATTGAAGGAAATGTTTCTTTATTAGATTTTTATCTTTGAATATCTTTTTTCCCATTTTGTGATGTCAGCAGAGTCAGTTGTTGCACTAAGTACACCGTGCATCGATACAGAACTAGATTAGTATAGGCAAGCATTCGATAATCTATTTAGAAGAAGGTTGAAGTTTGTTATTGAGCAGTTTGCACATAAGAGTAGTATCACATATTTTAATATAATTTTTTAACATTTTTTTATTAAGTGATATTTGTTGGAAATTATAAATTTTTGTTAGTCTCATTTTTGTACAATGTTAATCATGTTTAATTATGATTATTTTTAATAAAATTTTAATAATATAAAATATGTTAAACAGTGCAATGCATATTTTTTGGAGGAAGGAGAGGAATTGAGAGGGAAAAAAAGTGAAATTAAAAATAAAAAGAATTGACAGTGCGGTCCAACCGGTACAATGATGACGATTGAACAGTTTTGATATAGTTATTGATTATTGGATAATATATGATATAAACTAGTTGATCTGAAAGCAAGTTAAGCTTTTCATCTCATTTTTCTCAATAAAATGATGTTTGTTTGTCATTTTTTAAAATTGGTGGTGCCTGTTGGCTGTTGATACAGTGTTTTACCTAGTTCTATTTATTGTTTTTGATGTTTTATTTGTGAATAACTACTTTTATTATTATTGTGATTGGATTTATACAAGAAAAGATGACTCGGGGAGCAGAGCCAAAAAGTGCTGGGCAATCAATGCTGAAAATCCAATTGGAAATTGGGAATTTGGTGACGATTGGAAGAAGTCAAGCCTATCAACTATGCTTGATATGCGTTAATATCGACTTAAAATAAACTACATGAAATGGTTTTTTAATTAGTACTTTTATATAATTAAGGACTATAATGCCTTTCCAGAAACCAAATTTAGATTTTAAAGTCTACTGCTTTATTGAAAATTATGTCTATGAGCAACTCTTTCAATTCATATAGCCATCAACAAGGATTGGTTTATGCACTTAGTATTTTGAATGCAAAGCAACCTGATTTTCATCATGTTGCGGACCTCATCAAGTTCACGTCGTGGCAGTGAGAAAGAGCAAAGTTGGTGGCTAACTTTAATGGCCATTAGGCTAACTTTAGGCAAAGATTGGTCTGTGCAACCATTAACATGCTTAAATGCACTCTATCTTAGGAGTTATTTGCACCAGCTTTTTTGTAATGTGTCGTTGGCCACGTTAGGACCTGTTGGAGAATCATTGGGGTTGGATTTTGTATGTATTTATGGCATTGGTCCAGAGGCGGATCTACGTTCTTGGGGGCAGTGCCCCCCTTAGTTAGAAAATAAATGTATTGAATAGTAGAGGAAGAAAGGGATTAACTACATAATTAAGATAGTCTTTATCTAGTATGACAGGTTTTACTGTATTTTTTTTACTGTCTCCAAATATAATTGTTTAACTTGGTTAAGCCCTTTAAAAAAAACTTGGTTAGGATTTCGAATTGAGTTGGGTGGAGAAAAGATTGGATAAAAGTTATTAAAAAAATATGGATTTTAGGATTCAAAAATGATCTCTCGATTAATAATTTAATAAGAACACATAACAGGAAGCACGCTTCTGCTAAGTGAATTCTTTCAAAGACACTTTAGTAGTACTAAGAAATTAATTGGCTTTGGAGAGAGGCTTTACTCATATCCTCATTGAGGCAGTGAAGATGGTGTCTCAGAATTGCGACTCGAATCAGTTAGCCCTTGCTTTGGTCCAGGACATGAAAAAGATGATGCAACTGTTGGTGGGCCTCCTCAAGTATTGGGCCAACCACTTTAATAAAAAAAAAATGTTATATCTATGACCTAATAAAAGACAGAAAGCCTTCACTCTTTTCTTAATTTTCTTTTCTTCAGTTGTCGTCAACGAGAGAAAGAATAAGGAGGTATTTTGCTTACTTTGCGGTATTGGTTGGATACTCATTCGTGCTTTGTTTTGGATGAAATTTCAGCCACTTGTTCCAAAAATTGTGGGCTTTCATCTGGTATACTCAGAACTTTATTTCTCTCATATTTTGGCAGAAGATATTTTTACCCTATTGTGGGTCTTTATTTAAATATTGGTGCATTATTGATTTCCACTATTTTAAGAGTGAGTAGGCTTTTATTTGTGAGGTTCTTTTGAGAAACTCTTTGCTGTACTCTTTGATATTTTACATA
>CM023942.1:18105524-18121439 GCA_013407115.1 Glycine latifolia | reverse complement strand
GTGGTAGTTCTCAAAATCCACAAATTTCTAGTCAACCATCACCCCCCATTAATCCAAACACGTGTTATAGGCCTTCATTATCGAATATTTCACCTCCTATGAATGAAGTTGAATCCACAATGGGTGTAGAAAATATTCTACTACATGAGGGTGACAACAATGGTAGTGGAAAAAAATCACGTACAACATTCTCGGTGGCAGAAGATGTGATTCTTGTCCGATCATGGCTCAATGTGTCAAAGGATTCAATAATCGGTGTCGACCAAACATCAAAGCAATATTGGACAAGGATTAAAAATGCGTACAACAATGACGATGCCCGAGAAAGTGGGTTATTTTGTGAAAGAAGCTCAACTCAATTGAAAGCTTGATGGAACAGGATCCACCCAGCAGTTCAAAAGTTTAATGGATGCTATAAACAAGCAGATAAGCATAGGAGAAGTGGAAGTTCAGAGAAGGATTGTATGACTAATGCTCACTTGATTTACTCCCAGGATACAGGTAAAAAATTTGAGGTTGAACATGCTTGGTTGTTGTTGAAAGATCAACCAAAATTCGATGCAGATTTTATGTCAAATGCTTCAAAAAGAACCAAGGTTTCCGCAGGTGGAAATTACTCGTCGTCTTCTAACACCGAGACACCCGTTGAAGCCGAAGAATATGATACGCCTTCGCCAATGTCTCGCCCAATTGGACAAAAAGCAGCAAAAAGAAAGAGCAAAGGAAAAGAAGCTTCTAGCAATATCGATTTATTTGGTATAGAAAGTGTAATGAATGAGAAGAATGCAAACACATTAAAACTCATTCAGTTAAAGGAGGAACAAGAAAGGCGTATGCAATATGAAATCCTCATGAAGGATACATCCAACATGTCAGATAAACAACGCGAAGACCACGAAAAATATTGTGAGCATATTAGGAAGAAGCTGTTTAATTAAAGTTCAGTCCATATCTTCGAATTAGTTGTTATTCAGTTACTATGTATCCAGTTATTAACAATGTAGTTCCTTGTTGTATCAAATAATGAAAATTTTATTTTATGAAACAAGTTGTTAGAAACTAGCCGTTGGAAACTAGCCGTTGCAAAACTAGCCGTTGGAAACTAGCCGTTGCAAAACTAGCCGTTGGAAATGAAGCTATATAAATGTCTAATGTTTCATCATTTTCACATGTTCTCATACAAATTACGCAATATATCTCTCTCATTTCAAACACTTCAGATACCATATAATGGATCCAAACATCGATTTGGATGAAGTTTTAGATCAAATGATAAATGAGGAATTGAAAGACAACACCGATCAAGACCTCATTAGGTTGATACTTCAAAGCCAACAACAACTACATGACAACACCGCCGGTCGTATGCAAAGAAGAGTGGTACATCGAAATCGTGAAGAAGGTCATGATCGATTGTTCAATGACTACTTCTCAGTAAATCCTGTGTACACAGAGATTCAGTTTCGACGAAGATTTCATATGCGAAGACATGTGTTTCTTCGTATTGTAAATGGGCTCAGCAATCATGATGAGTACTTTCAAGCGAGGTTCGATGCACTGGGTCGAAGAGGACTATCTCCATTACAAAAGTGCACAGCTGCACTTCGTATTTTGGCTTATGGCTCACCTGCTGACAGCGTGGATGAATATGTTTGAATTGGTGAAACAACCGCGGTGGAATGCTTGGAGCGATTTGTATCAGGCATCTGCACCATATTTGGGAATCAGTACTTGAGGAGACCAAGTAGCGAAGACATCGAACGACTACTACAACTAGGAGCGGCACGCGGATTCCCAGGTATGTTAGGTTCAATTGATTGTATGCACTGGGAATGGAAAAATTGTCCTGTTGCATGGAAAGGTCAATTTTGTCGAGGTGATCATCACAACCCAACAATCATTCTTGAAGCCGTTGCATCACAAGACTTGTGGATTTGGCATGCATTTTTTGGTACCGCGGGTTCTAATAATGACATTACTGTGTTAAATGGATCGAATGTGTTTGATGAAGTTTTGTCGGCACGTGCTCCCGCAGTGCAATACACAGTGAATAGAACCCAATATAATATGGGATACTATTTAGCCGATGGTATTTATCCAGACTTTGCTACATTTGTAAAGACCATCTCAATGCCACAAGGAGAAAAGCGAAAATTATTTGCTCAACGGCAAGAATCGGCAAGAAAAGATGTAGAACGAGCGTTCATAGTGCTCCAATCTCGATTCGCAATTATACATGGTCCGTCACGTTTTTGGGATATTGGTAAAATGAAGAATATCATCTATGCATGTATCATATTGCATAACATGATTGTCGAGGACGAACGTGACACATATCAAAGTAATATTGATTACGATAATGTAGGTAACAACACGTCAACATTCGAAGTATCTTCAGGTGCTCACCCTAGTATCAGATCAACATACCTTCAAAGGAGAGCAGATGTTCACGACAAACAAAAACACCGACAACTCCAAGCAGATTTAGTTGAGCACATTTGGGAATGTTTCGGAAACGAAAATAACAATAACTAAATTTATGTAATTTTTTTTGAGATATAGGTTTTTTATTTATTTCGATGTTGTAGTGTTTAATTATTTATTATTATGTAAAATTTTATTTTATATTGTTACGCATTTCATTTTATTTATTTTAATTTATATTTATGAAAATTGAAAAAATGTTAAGTTTTATTAAAAAAAATATAAATATGTGGATTTTTTTGAGTTCCTTGTGATTTCTTACATTGAAGCAAAATATTGAGTGAGTTTCTTAGCTGTGACATGACACTGTGGGGACCACAAAAAGTACTGCAGGGACCACAAAAAGTTGCTTAAGAAACCCAAATGAGTTTCTTGCATTGGAGTTGCTCTTAGTATTTTGAATGCAAAGCAACCTGATTTTCATCATGTTGCGGACCTCATCAAGTTCACGTCGTGGCAGTGAGAAAGAGCAAAGTTGGTGGCTAACTTTAATGGCCATTAGGCTAACTATTATGATTGGTCTATGCAACCATTAATATGCTTAAATGCACTCTATCTTAGGAGTTGTTTGCACCAGCTTTTTTGTAATGTGTCGTTGGCGACGTTAGGACCTGTTGGAGAACCATTGGGGTTGGATTTTGTATGTATTTATGGCATTGGTCCAAAGGTGGACCTACGTTCTTGGGACTCCTTAAATTTTCAAGAGAAATTACGAATATACCTTTTATTTTGAAATTATTTTCCAATATGCCCCTTATCACTTATGGTCTTATTTGCTCTACAGCCATAGAACGGGTCCTTCTCGGCTTCACCAATCACTCCTTCAGTCTCCTTCCTCACCTTATTTGCTCGAGTAGAATGCACCCCTGGCCATCGTCACCGTCGACTCATCGATCCACGCGAACCCCCCCACTGGCCACCACCGTCCTTCCTTAATTTCTGCTCCTCCTCTGCGCGCAGCTTCGCCAATTGCCAGCCCAGAACCAGAACCAAAAGGCCGCCAGTAGCCCTTCTCTTCACGCTAGTTGCACCACCGCTGTCTGTCGCCCACAGCACCAGAACTCCGGAAGGTTTGCGACTGCTATTTTGAATTGAATAAAGAAAAAAATAAAGGTGATGCTATTTTCCTTTAGCTTAGGATTAAGACCCACTTTATAATTGCATTTCCAAAACGTGAATAAAGAAAAAAATTGAAAAATTAAATTTTAGAGGTGATGGCGTGATGCTATTTTCCTTCGGCTTAGGATTAAGAAAGACCCACTTTATAATTGCATTTCTAAAACATGTTGAATTGAAGTTACTGCAATTTGCTAAGAATAAAGAATAAAGTAAATTGAAATGTGATAATTGCATATATATTGAGATGTTTGTGTACTTGATTATTCTCTCTCATTAACTTCATGGTATTTCAAATCAATTAAATTTGTCACTTTGCTAGCTTAAGGCAGAATTAATATTTGGCTTTATTATGTGTATAAAAGAATTAGTGTTTGACTTTATTATGTGGTATAAAAGAATTGTGTTATCAACTTTATTTTGGAATTTAGAGTATGAATAAGCAAATTGTTAATATTTTGGAGTATATTGATTCCAAATTAGGTGTGTACTTATATATTGATTCATTTTTGTCATTTTCCATTTTTTAGGATGGAAAGATATTTAGGTTCTTTTTTTACAAAGTCAAGTGGTAGTAGTGCTAAACGTTCTCGATGTGAATCTTCTTTATCTATTGATTTAGTTCAAGATAAACCAAATGAGTGTTCAAGAAAGGAAAATGATTTGTATGTTCCTAATCCGGGTAAAAGACTTTCTATTATGAGCATTGCAAAGAGTGATCAAGAAAGGAAAATGATTCTAAGAATTTATCTAACGAATGGTCCTTGTCAACCAAAACTTGACAACTTTCCTCAATCCTTAATTGGGGGTAAAATGCGTAGATTTAATCCTCAATGGTACAATGACTTGGCACTTGGTTGGAGTATAGTGAATCAAAAGATGTTGTATTTTGCTTGCTTTGTTATCTATTTAGTTGTGAGCATGGTGATGGAAGGGGTGGTCATGATTCATTTGTCGTAGAAGGATTTAGCAAATGGAAGGACAAACAATGGTTGATTAAACATATTGGGAAAGTTGGAAACACTCATAAGTTATGCTTAAGTACTGCCAAAGATTTGATGAATCAAAATCAACATATTGAAATTGTTATGTCTGGCATTTCTGACAAAGCCAAACATGATTATTGTATTCGTCTGAATGGTTCTATTCGATGTGTTCGATATCTCATATGACAAGGTTTGGGTTTCTGGGGACATGATGAGACAGATGCTTCAATGAATCAGGGAAATTTTGTTGAGCTTATAAAATTCCTTTGTGAAAGCAATGAGGAGGTAAATAATGTATCTTTGAATAATGCCCCAGAGAATCTCAAAATGATATCTTCCTCAATTCAGAAAGACATTACTAATGTTGCTGCTAGTTTAGTTACCATAGCTATTATTTCAGATATTGGGGATAATTTCTTCTCTATACTAGTTGATGAAGCTCGTGATATATCAATTAAAGAACAAATGACCATTGTTTTAAGATATGTGAACTGCAATGGTGACATTATTAAGCGTTTTCTTGGTCTTGTTCATGTTTCAAATACTACAGCTAGTTCACTTAAAGAAACAATTGAGTTAATTTTTGCCAAAAATGGTTTGAACTTGACAAAGATTCGTGGTCAAGGTTATGATGGTGCAAACAATATGAGTGGTCAATTCAGTGGTCTGAAAAACTTGATTTTAGTTGAAAATAATTCTACTTACTATGTTCACTGCTTTGCACATCAACTTTAGTCAGCTCTAGTGGATTGTGCAAAAAAGGTTTACGCATTGACTGACTTCTTTAATTTTATACCGTTGGTGTGCAATGCAGTTAGTGCTTCTTGCAAAAGAGCAGATATTTTGAGAGAAAAGCAATTTGATGAGATGATCAAAAGTATTGCAAGCGATGATGTTCAATCAATGAGAGGCAAAAATCAAGAAATGAGTTTGTCACGACCAGGGGACACACGTTAGAGCTCACATTACCGATCATTGCTAAGTATGTATACATTGTTTGATCATGTACTTGATGTGCTAGAAATTATAAAACACAATACAACCCTTATGCATGCAAAAAGGTCTGAAGTCTCTGGCCTTATGATGCGTATGCAAACTTTTGAATTTGTATTACTTTTGAACATGATGATCAAGGTCTTAGCAATAACGAATGAGTTGTCCCAAGCACTTCAGAGAAAAGATCAAGATATTGTGAATGCTATGAATCTTGTAAAAGTTTCAAAGGTGTTATTATAGAAGACAAGAGATAGTGGGTGGGATAATCTATTTCAGAAGACTTCTGCATTTTGTATCAAACATGATATAGATATCCCTGATATGTAAAGTGTATTTGTATTACAAGGGAGAGCAAAATGTAGAGGACCAATTACTCATCTGCATCAAGGTTGACATATTTTATGCAGTGATAGATACTCAACTTGAAGAGTTGAATTATCGTTTTAGTGAAGTTAGTTCGAATTTGCTGAAATGCATGACATGTTTAATCCGTGCAACTCTTTCTCGGCATTTGACAAGAATAAGTTGTGTGAATTTGTTGGCTTTTCTCCTTCAGATTTTGATTTGAATGATTTTGTCATGCTTGAATATCAACTTGACACGTATATTGTTGATGTGCAAAGTGATCCTGATTTCTTGAATTTGCAAGAAATAACTGATCTTGCCAAGAGGATGGTTGAAAAGAAAAAACATATTGTGTATCCTTTGGTTTATTTACTTGTAAAGTTAACATTAACTTTACCTGTTGCAATTGCATATGTGGAAAGAACATTTTCAGTTATGAAATACATCAAGATTGCATTTCGTAATAAGATGAGAATGAATGGTTGAATGATTGTTTAGTGTCTTATATTGAAAAATATATATTTGAAAGCATTGATAATAAGGCAATTATGAAGGAATTTCAAAAAATAAGGACTAGAAAGATGATATTATAATTATTTTTCTGTATATGTATTTAAACTTTTGAGTGTCCCCTTGATTTATTTTCTGGATCCGCAACGGGTTGTGATGGGGTGGGGTGCTTGCTGTTGTCGGGGTGTTATTTAATTTTGACAGCACTATCTCTTGTATTTGTTTCAGGCTTTCAGATGTTCACTGCGGGCATACCTTATACCTTGGATTAATATATTTCCTATATTGGCTGATAAAAAAATGTCTGATTCCATGTAAACAGACATGTACGCACTACGCAGGTCCACGTAGAAGCAAAAATGTGTAGCTTCTGCACTTGTATTCTTGTTCAGTTCTGTACTCATTTTTTAAAATTATTCATATTTGATAGGAATTGAACTCAGACACAAGATAACTTACAACAACTTTCATACCCCCATACACTTAGTAACATGTATCCAATCACACGCTATATATATGTCAAAGAAGGAGAAAAAAAAATTAAAATGAAATGAAACGTAGGCTAATTTATTGACAACATAAAGAGCTAGAAGTCTAGAACAGATTTAATGGAACCTTAATCATCATGAAACAGTACGACTAAACAAATGGTCTTAAATTAATTTAATTTATAAGAATAAGACAGTTTAAAATTATATATATATATATATATATATATATATATATATATATATATATTCCAAAAAACTGACAATGTTCGACAAATATAATTATAAGATGTTACGTACAGTTAAGCTTATCTACATAATTCACCCGAATATATCTTCACCGTTTATCAACGTTATTATAAAATAGACTAAATAATACAGATGTTTTTTTTACAGCATAAATAATACAGATGTTAAAATTAAAAGATTATAAAGTGACGACATATTCATGAAAAAAATAAACAAAAAATTAAAATTAAAATGTAATACGTAAGATCTCTATTCCCCTAAACATACGTAGAAGAAAGTATCATGCATGTGCTTAGTAAAAGTTTGGTAAAAATAGGATATATCTCACTCATTCAAATAAAAAAGAGAAAAATATAATGAAAGTAATAAGGGGAGGGGGGAATATAGGCCATAATGTATTGTTAATAAACAAAAAACACAAAATCTTCATATAAAACCTAACCATATCAACATAACTTTTTTGGATAATCTCTACACTTACAGAAAAATTCAAGGCATTAAAAGCAAAGATAACATAACATAATGGAAAAATAACAAGACAATTATAAGGCAAATCAAGAAATTAAAAAATTATTAGCAAAGTACACAAATACTAAAATCAAGGGTTAACATAAATGTTTAAAGGAGGACAGAGAAGTGGAGGAGGAAGAAGTAATGAATTCGAATAAGGTTGGTTTGATAGTTAAAGTGAGAAAGTCGTGGGTTCGAATCTCTCATAGTAACAAACTAATAATTAATATTTACTCATAAAAAACATAAATGTTTAAAGCAACATGCCAAAACCATTTATGCATGAAGGGCTCATTTTGTGGTTAAAATATGATATGATTGGATGTAATATAAGAACATGATAAAAAGATGATCATAAATTAAGAGTAGAACAAGTTTTAATCTTATCAAATGTTTAGTGCACACCATAGTACATAATAGATAATGTTAGATGGTGGTGGTGGCTTCTGCGATGACGATCGTGGTGAGAATGATGATGACTGAATAGTGATGACCATGATGATAGTGATAACAAAGATAACGGTGCAATGGTGGGAGTGGTGTGACAACAATGGTGTGATGATGACAATAATGAAGTAGTGACATCGGTGGTGATGGTGTGGTGGTGGTTGCTACAACTAAGATGACAATGATAATGGTTGTGATAATAATGCAATGACAAAGGTAATGACAATGTAACAATGATGACAATAATGATAATGGTAATAGTGATAATGATAATGATGACAATAGAGTGAGAATAATAATAATAAAAGACTATTCAATACATTTTTTTTCTAACTAACCAAATTATCCTTACATGAAAAGAAACATTTCACGACACCAATCAATTGATTACAATGGAATAAGATACCCTGTGCTATCATATCCTAGCCACCATATAGGCTCTAAGAGCATCTCCAATGCAAGGAACCCAATTGGGTTCCTTAAGCAACTTTTTGTGGTCCCCACAGTGCCATGTCACTCCTAAGGAACTCACCCAATATTTTGCTCTAATGCAAGAAATCACAAGGAACTCAAAAAAAATCCACATATTTATATTTTTTTTAATAAAACTTAACAATTTTTCAATTTTAATAAATATAAATTAAAATAAATAAAACGAAATGCGTAACAATATAAAACTAAATTTTACATAATAATAAATAATTAAACACAATAACATCGAAATAAATAAAAAACTTAGACCTCGAAAAAAAAATTACATAACATATTGTTAATAACTGCATACAAAGTAATTGAATAAAAACTAATTCAAATATAGGGACTAAACTTTAATTAAACAGTTTCTTCCTAATATGATCACAATAATTTTCGTAGTCTTGGCGTTGTTGTTCCGACATGTTGGATGTATCTTTCATGAGGATTTCATACTCCATGCACCGTTCCTGATCTTGCATACGCCTTTCTTGTGCCTCCTTTAACTGAATAAGTTTTAATGTGTTTGCATTCTTCTCATTCATTAGACTTTCAATGCCAGATAAATCAATATTGTTAGAAGCTTGTTTTCCTTTGCTCTTTCTTTTTGCTGCTTTTTGTCCCATTGGACGAGACACTGGCGATGACTCATCATATTCTTCGGTTTCAATGGGTGTCTCTGTGTTAGAAGACGATGAGTAATTTCCACCTGCAAAAACCTTTGTTCTTTTTGAAGTATTTGACATAAATTCTGCATCAAATTTTGGTTAATCTTTCAACAACAACCAAACATGCTCAATCTCAAATTTTTTATTTGTATCCTGCGAGTAAATCAAATGAGCATTAGTCATACAATCCTTCTCTGAACTTCCACTTCTCCTGTGCTTATCGGCTTGTTTGTAACATCCATTAAATTTTTGAACTGCTGGGTGGACCCTGTTCCATCGAGCTTTCAACTGAGTCGAGCTTCTTTCACAAAATAACCTGCTTTCACGCTCATTGTCATTGTTGTACGCATTTTTAATCCTTGCCCAATATTGCTTTGATGTTTGGTCGACACCGATTATTGAATCCTTTGACACATTAAGCCACGATCGGACGAGAATCACATCTTCTGCCACCGAAAATGTTGTACGTGTTTTTTTTCTACTACCAATGTGGTCGCCCTCATCTAGTTCAATATTATCTACACCAATTGTGGATTCAACTTCATTGATAGTGGGTGAAATATTGGACAAAGAAGGCCTATAACACGTGTTTGGATTGATGGGAGGTGATGGTTGACTACAAAATTATGGATTTTGAGAGCTACCACTAGTAGGTGACTCTACATTAGATGGATGATGCATATACCACATGTGTGGGGGTGGTGGATACATGACATATTGTGGTGGATTTTGAGAATTTTCATTGGTAGGCGGTGGTGGTGGATACATAACATACTGAGGTGGATTTTGAGCATTTTCACTGGTAGGGGGTACTTGATTTTGCAAATAACTATAGTAAGATTGCAAATTATACTGATTGGGATCCATTCAAGAGAAGTTAAAAAAACTTGAGGCTTAATAGAAACAAGAAAAAAAATTAAGAGTGAAATGCTTCTACACACTTTTACAAAGAGAAGGTAAAAAAACTTGAGGCTTAATAGAAACAAGAAAAAAAAAATTAAGAGTGAAATGCTTCTACACACTTTTCAAATTTATAGACTGAAAATTTTAAGGGTGATAATTTATAAAATCATTTTTTTTCCATCAAAGCTCCAGAACGTTCCCTTCTCTTTTCTCAAGCTACCTTCCTCCTTCACTTCTCCAGAACTTTCCAGTGCCATTCTCGTTCACGCTTCCTCTTCCTCCATTCTCGTTAACGCTCAAGCCTCCCCTTTCCTTCCCTTCCTATCCTCGTTCATGCTTCCCCTTCTCTTTCTTCTCACGCTTCCCCTTCCCCTTTTCCTTCTCCTCACGCTTCCCTTTCTCCTTCTCCTCACGGTTCCCATTCTCCTCCATCCACCGGTGTGAATGCGTCACTTCACCGCCTCAAACCATCAGGTCGCGTCGCGTGACTTCACTGCCTCCATCCACCAGGTTGCGTTGCGTGATTCCATGGTTACCGGCGATTTCTGCAACAACACAACAACGACACCATTCCATGGTTACCAGCGATCTCTGGTAATTTATCCTTCTTCCCTTTCCCCATTTCAGTTAGTTGGTATTTCTGTTATGTTTTTGCCTTCTGATTTAGTTGGTTTATGCATTGAAAAATAATAAATTATACTAAGAAACGGTTTCTTATATTAGAAACCCGAAATTAAGGGGAAGAAACTCTTGTGCCACGTAGACTGTCTCCAGTGGAGGATTTCTTAGAAGAAACACTTTATTAAGCTAAGAAATGCAAGAAGCACTTTCCATTGGAGATGCTCTATTAGCACTCCGGTTGATTTGCATGGAACGAACCAAACATTAATAGCTAGCTGGTTGCTTATATCCCACATTGAATGCAACTATTAGTGTTCTAAATTATGTGACTGACTATTCGTATTAGAATATTGATGAGGAGTGTTTTTAAGATATTGATTAATGAATTAAAAAAAATTAATGTATTTATAAGAGAATGTATAAAAACTATGAATAGTGTAATTTTTTAATTTTTAATAAAAACTTTTTACTTTAAGGTATTTAAAGAATGTCCTTAGAATAAAGATAGCGGTTATAATTATGAGTTGTGATTAAAGAAAGAGAAGGAAAAAAATAGATAGAAAATAAAAAAAAATGCAATGAAATGATGTGATAAAAAAAGGAGAGTGATTTTGTTAAAAAAAAAAATGAGTCATAAGGAAAAAAGTAAAAAGCCGTAGGGTTATCTAGGTAAAGGTTGTTTTAAGCTTTATGGTTGTAGTGGTAATAGTGTGTAATGAAAACAATTATATTTGGAGACAGTAAAAAAATACAGTAAAACCTGTCATACTAAATAAAGACTATCTTAATTATGTAGTTAATCCCTTTCTTCCTCTACTCTTGGAGAAGGACTTGCTAGAAATATTATATACACGACTGATAATTGCTTAAGTGGAGATTATAACAACTTTTCAATAACAGCTAGCGTGATCATATTAGGCTTCCATAGTTTCCCGTGACAACATAAATTTAAATTTATAGAATACATATCCGTACTACTAATCATTCTTAACACGGTTACAAATTAACAATTAATTAAAAAACGAATTACGTGTAACAAAATCTTATACACTGATTCTTACTTCATCAGGAAAGGAAAGAAAAGAGATAGTGTATCATAACCTTCCTTTTCCATAAACAGTACCCAAAATAATTTAACAATCTCTCTTCAACAAGAACAAAATAAAAGGAAGAAGTAGCATATAATGGTTTATAAATATATTCTGAAGATTTGTTTTGCTAGTTTATTTCAGCTATATATGAATAAGTTTTGTCTTTAGTGCTCCTTATAATTAGTTTGGAATTAAAGTGGTTCCTTTTTCCCCCCTAATTAACAAAATCAGTTGCCAACTAGCAAACCTGATACCTTATGTATCTTTTATTGAAATTATGGTTTCCATCACTGAGATTATAAAAAAGAATTGGTTTCCATCACTGAATTATGTTTTTTCTGGTCAAGGAATTAGATTGTCAAATTTCTTAAACGTAATATGATAATATATAGCCTCACCAATACTAAGCTAACAATTGTTGCGGTTAATTCAAACAAATGATCTTCTGCCCTAATCCTCAAAATTCAAAACTATATATAACTTGAGAAAAAGAACTAGCTAGTGGAGCTTCCCTACAGCGAAGCTATTTAGTTTACTGCCACAAATTTGGTCCGCGAAAGAAGAAAATGATTAAATAATTAGTGTAATTAATCAAATAAAGTAAAATAATATAATATAATAACAATATAGATAAATTTCAATTTTAGTTCACCTATAATTTATGATTTTCATCCTCCAATTTTTTTTTCTGTAATTTTGGTCTTTCTAGTTTAAAAAATATGTAATTTGATTCAATCTTCAATTTTACATACATTTATTTTTATATTTTAATTAATTAATTTTTTTATAATATCTTAAATGAATATGTTAGATATAGTATTTAATTAATAGACCAAAATAAAAGAAATAAAAGATATGAAAAATTAAGGATTGGATAAAAATTGTATATTTTCTAATTAAAATACATAGACCAAAATCGTGAGAAGAAAATGATCAAAATCATAAATTAAGAATTATAAGAGAAACATAGTTACAATTTATGCTAATTTACAATTTATTATAAATAAAAAATTCAATTCTCGATCAATATATATGTGTCATTACAATATTCATTTTCTTCGTCTAAAACATTAAGATTTTAATATAATGATTAGAAGAAATTGGAAAAACCACAATTACAAAACATTATCATTTAAATTAAATAGTATTATATATATAGTAATATCATGAAAAATTTAAAACAGTATCATAGTTAAAAAAATTGGGGGGGGGGGGGATTTAATGCCACTATTTACAAACAATTAAAGTGATAAAAACCTTGTATAATGAATACATTAACAACTAAAATTGGGAATAATATATGTGAGCTTGTTGTCTATCTAATCAAAATGTAAAATTGAATATATCTAGAAAACCTTAGCTAATGAACTATAAATTGGGAGTATTAAATATTGGAATTGAATGTATGTAATTGTCTAATACACAAGATGATTGTTTTTTCTTTCAAAAAATATAAATTACTCAAAAGAAAATAAATACAAATTAAAAATTTGTTCAAAACTAAATATTAGTGCAATTTAATATAATGGAATACTTTTGATATGGGCCAAGAAATGATGAAAATAAATGTCTTTTATCACAATAAAAAAATTTAAATGAAAAATTAACATCAATATCTAATAATTAAAACTGCAAAACTTACTACTTAAAAAGAAAAAATAATTGAATCCTATGTGCAATTATAAATAAATACATAATATGTAGGAAAAGTTAAAAAAAAAAAAAAAACTTCCTGACAAAATGTTGTTAAGATCAAGAGTAATACAAATAGTGTTTTATACTTGATACGGTAAAATAAACATTTGAATGATTGCTTCAAAATATTCCAAAATCAAAGTCAAGACTGTGGTCTATTACATATTTATTTTAAATAAAGTATTAGTGTCATTTAATATAAATAAATAGTTTTAATATAAGACAAAAATAATGAAAGAAATCTTCATTGTCATAGGAAAATATTCCAACTGGGGAATTGAGATTAAGAAATATGGTATCATTTTAAAGAAAACACTAACTAAGAATCACTTTATTTAATTTAAAATATTTTTTAAAATATTAATGTCTCTAATATATATCGAAGTCAAACTTATATTTAAATGAAAATATATTCATAAAGTCAATAGTTTTTAAAAGACAGATTTATAAATTAAAATAATGAGATATGAATATAAAATTATTTAAATATATTAATATAGACTTTTTTATTTTCATAAATATTGATATCTATCAATAAATGTTTTTGAATAATTAATTGGTATAAAAAATGTATAAAAATTATAATAATACAAGAAATTTTAAATTATCAACTTTAACGGCCTCTAAGGTACGAATTATTACACTAATATAACATATATAAGGAATTATCGAAGTCCGAATAGTTAACTTGATTCCTCCTTTTTTTCTCTCTCTATATGTAATTTGTTTTAAAAGAAAAATTAAATACATATTAAAGTTGGATTATATATATATATATATATATATATATATATATATATATATATATATTACAAATTCATAACAAGTTGTATTATACAAACTCAACCTCATCAAAATTTTCTGCTTTCCAAACTCATGATCAATTATATTAATTAAAATTCTACATTGTTGGCCACTTGAATTGTAAATTCGTTGTTTATCAGAGTGAAAAACAATAAACCGGCATGATTCAATGTTTCTGTCAACATTAGTCTGCTGCCACTGACGTTGATTCTTAAACTAGGACACAACTTCTTATATCAGCAAACTCTCCTATGATCAAAACGACAAAAACCTAACACAAACATGTCGACACAAATCCTAAGCATATGTCACAAAGTCACTGATAATAACCTTCAGAAACAAATTACGCTAAGTTCTCTTTTATTTTATTTCGTTGTTTTGCCAAGTGAACAATACTTCGGTCAAGCCACATAATTATATGGGCATATAATGTTTGTTTGCGTAACTTGGCTTTGTGGGAGCATATGGAAGTGCGAAATCGATGACTCAACCCAAGAAAAATAAAAACCAACATTTTCAAAAAAAATATTATAACGTACAATTCTTCTTCTGTTTTTAGTTTTTCAGAGTGATTGCCTGTAGTTTTAGAAGTGGTATGTAGCTAATTATTTTGCTGACTTGTGAAGCAGTTGCAAGGGATTAAATGATTATTCTTCTCACTTTCATCATATTATTATTTTACTCACAGTACAAAATGTGTGGCATTAAGCACTTATATCTAAGTTAAAAAATTATGTTTTTTCAGGGAATCAAACCCTATATATCTTGATTCTAATATAGTTTTTCTAATGAGACACTAATCACTGTACCAAAAGCAACAATGCTTGTTTTTTTTCTTTTTCCAAAACAGTCAGCCAAAAGCAAAATATTTTTGTTTTAAGATCTATAGTGCATGGAAAGTCTGATTTTATATGGAAAAGTGTGATCAAGTTGTGACTGTAATTAAAACAAAGACCCATAAATCTATAATCGTTAGTCTAACGCTAACTCTATTTATAATTGAAATCATCAACAAGTTCTTACTAATTGTTACTTTGTTAGTTTATTCAACCAATGACATATAGTATATGACAATGATAGAAAATAAAGGAAAAGAGAAGATAAGGGAGCAATATATAGGGCCACTACCATGACTTTCTGACCATGGAAGAGTGAAAAAATGTGGTGGCATTGTGGGGTTGCTGCTCCTTCCTCGTTTTCTTGGGCAGGAAATGACTCGTGATCATTGATCAAGCAACAAAACTCACTTTTTCTGGTTTCCCCCATAAGCATTATTTCACACACACATATATATAGTAACCTCACAAGTCATTAAATAAGAACCACTCTCAATCATTTTATACACACATATATCTAGGCATTAGCAATCAGCCAAAGCTATAATTAAGAATTATTTTATTTTTGTAATATATATTTATAATATTTTCTTGTAGTTCTTTTTTTTTTCATCACATTACTCATTTTATATCATAATTTTCCTTTTCTTCTTATTTCTCCCCTAATTGTATAACATATGAAAAATGAAAGAAGG
>CM023942.1:18022858-18105514 GCA_013407115.1 Glycine latifolia | reverse complement strand
TATATATATATATATATATATATATATATATATATATATATATATATATTTAATGAAAAATATTTAGCAAATTTAAAGTATAAAATGATTGAATATTACTTATTAATTAATTAAAAAATATTTAATAAAATTTGTTGACCATTTCTTAATCAGTATTTTAAGAGAAAATCTCATATTATAATATATTCTACTCAATATCCTTAAACAAATGTAATGTTGAAAAAAGAAGGTGAATTCTCACTCTATTCTTTTTTTAGTATCAATATTTAAGGTAATTAGTATAATAACCCATGTCATGTTAGGATATTAAAATTTTAAATTTATATTATTATAAAATTATTTTTTAATGTATTTCTTACATATTTATTAGTATCATTAAGGTAATAACGTGCAAATTAAAAAATACAAATTAACAATATCTTACATTAACAAATTCTGATATGCGTTTTAATCATGTTGTTTCACTTAATAATTATAATTATTGCTACTATGTTAAAATAAACATGTGAGATTATAAATACATAGGGACATGCCGAAGAGCTGTTCATATTGGATTTTTTTAAACTGTAAACTTTTAATAATTTATTATATGATTTTTGTGATAAATGTGTAAGATAATTAAAAACTATGGTAAGGTAATGCTGTACTTGAAAAATAATAATTAATATTATATCTTAGAATTATAAAATAACGTATAAAGAAGAAGAATTTTTTATTTTTCTAAATGTTAGTAGTAATTAGCATAAAGAAAATCTAGTAGTATCTAAAAACTGAAATAAAAATTTTGCGAATGACTTATGACTTTTGGTCTTTTGGAATGAAACCGCTATTTAGGATTGCTAACTAACAAATAAAGTGCTAGCAGACAAGAGTGGCAGAAGGAGAAAGATCAGTGGTTTTGGTTGAAGCTAGAGCTACAAAAAAATATATTGTGGGCTGTAAAGCTGGTATTATATTGAGATTTTTTTTTATATTTTTATGAATGAATAAAAAAATATTCATGCATCAATGAGTGAAGCCAAAACTGCTTTTGATAGTATCACTTTTTATGTCGGGGTGGTACGAGGAAACTGCCGCGGTTTTCTCCAACAACCTTAGTCTATTCTTTTTCAGCCACATAAATATTTTTGCCCTGTACTCCTCGTGGTCACTTCAGGTTCTTTGTTTGCCTTTTGTAATTTGATTTGTTTTGCTACATGTTGATCATTAATTTTTAACCACATGAAATATATGAAACGTGTACTCATTTAAATCAAGCAACTCAAATGTAATTCAAAGTTCTAATCCTTTTTATAAAGTAAAATTATCATAGTTGGGTACAACTAGCAACAAAATCGTTAAATCGTTAAACCAATTTACGCTTATAAAGCAGCCCCATTACTACTTGCTAGATACAGTCATACAGAAGATGTGATAATTTAATCTTAGTAACGTAATAAAAAATGGAAATCAAACAAACCAAAGTGTATTTATGGGAAAGTTTTGAATTTCTATGTGCGGCTACTTGAGACCAGTGGGTCTGTGTAATGACAAAGTTCACAGCGTGTACATGTATATTTCGTTACATTGAGCTATAATATTTTTGGCTAACAGCGCCAAAATCCTTCTTTTCTAAGGGTTAAAAATATTGAAATTACATTATACAAATCAAACAACGATGAAAGAGGAACTAGTTCGCATGGAGTTAAATGGTTGAATGATAGATCAGTTATTGTCCGGATAGTTTACAAAATTTTCGCCATTTGTTATAGTGTTTGCCAGGATGTAGTTAATGCGTGTAGAATTTTTATTATTTAATAATTAGAATAACTTTGAATGAGAATGTTTTCACGATTATTCTTCAAGAAGAACATTTATAAAATTATTCAACAACGGTACTTTAAGAGAGTTTTTCTTCTACAAAATCATTTATATATATTTTTGTTAATCCCCTATTTCTTTTAATCTATCCTTTTTATTTTTTCTAAATTTAATTTCAATATTTTTAAAAGAAATTTATTTATTATAAATTTTATGTATATAAAATAAATACTTATCTAGTACATTACACATGCTAAAATACTAGTATAAAATAATATTGATAATATAAATTAGTATTTTATTATTTAATTATAATAATGATTATTTGTTATTTGAAACTTTTGATTTATATGAATGATCCATAATGAGTTGAGATACTTATTTTGGGCAAAATGAAGGCTTTTTGCTCTTATTTAATGTCATTATCAAAGATTTTACTTATTACATGATTTATTGTGCACAAGTGTGGGGAAACTCTAGTCATTGAATAGAGAGCAAATTTATCTTATTCCTTTTTATTAAGACAATGCTCTTAGAAAGTAGGTTATGAATCTAACTTAATCCTATGTACAAAATTTGTTTGTAAGGTGTCTCCACATATATACACTTAATAAGTCTCATCATTAGTCGATATAGAATCTCCAACACCCCCTCACGCTGAGGATTGAACATCTCGAGTGTAAAATTTGCATAACTGAACATCTAAGGGTTGTCTAATAGGCCCAACAATAGATCATTGGCATAGATTTTGATACCATCTTAGAAAAGAGTTATGGACCTAACTCAACCCTATAAAACTAATTTGTCAGATGAGTAGGCATGACAATTGAACTTGCCCCTATGGGGACCGAGCAACACCTACCACAAGTTTGACAGGAAAAAAATCAAGTTGATCGAGTTTGGATTTTTCTAGCTTGAGAAAGTTGGGGGTTGGGACCCGCACTCGTACCTGCAGCCACCCTAGTATTAATATAACTTATATAACTAAATTACATAACTAAACCCTAATTCTTAATACATATATAACTTAAGAGATCTCTGCATCATTGCTTGTGCTCGTGCCTCCTTTATCACATTGCCCTTTATGCTCTTTCATCACAGTAGTTCTCCATGCTTGTTCATCGAGCTGCATCATGCTCATGGTCCTTCATCTCGTCGTTCATCTTGTAGAGTAAGGCTTGTCATTCTCTTGTGTCGTTCATCTTGTTCATGGCTTGTCACGAGGTTAGGGTGGGGAAACCCGACACCAAACGGAGACAGGGGTGGGGAGGCTAAACCCTCTCCATTTATATACACTTAATATGCCTCATCGTTAGTCGATGTGGGATCTCCAACAATTGCATTGAAATCGTAAAAACAACGACTAACATACTAATGGAGGGAGATAAGAGAAATAGGATGTAAGAGAATGTGAGGATGAGAAAGGGTGGATTTGTGTTAACCAAGGAGGTAGAAAGTGAAAGAATCAGGAACAATATGACACAAGGCTAATTATGGCAAAGAAGATTTGTATCAGAGTAACAGGCAAAAAAATGGCTTATTATTACTTCATGAACTTTCTTGATAACTTTAAGGTGTCATCACAGTGACAAAAATATTTCAAGAGTGGGGAAAGGTGGAAAGAAATTTTGGTTAATTATATACTATGCGAGTGTAAAGATTTAGTAGAGATAGGATCGTATAAATTTAGGATGCAATATATCAACGGATGCCAACATCGTGAATAAGAAGAGGTAATTGGGTGTAGCAAGAATGAACATTCTAAGACGATTTTTTTTAAAAGTCATCTTCTAAGACAGTTCTAAGAAAAATAATCTTAAAAAATGAACATTCTAAGACGGTTTTTTGGAAAAACCATCTTAGAAACACATTTTTAATTTTTTTTAAATACCATCTTCTAAAACAGTTTTCTGTAAAACTATCTCAGAAACATATTTTTTATAAAAAAAAAATATTTTCTAAGACGATTTCCTTGAATAACCGTCTTCGAAATTGTAAACTACAAAGACAGTTTTATAACCGTCGTCGAAAGTTATGACTTTCCATGATGATTGTAAAACCATTAAGTTAAAAAGGTTTATAATCTTTGTAAAAAGCTGTTGTTGTAGTAGTGATATTTATTTAGACAACATCTTGCAGGGCGACAAACTTATTTAAGAGGCCTCTTATTGATGATCTTTTGTTCTCAATTTGGTTAGTGGATGAAGTATTACTTGAGTTAATCCTTTTGAATGGTGCAAAGAGTTATCACTTGTCCTTATCATCTTTGGGGGTCGATTTTGAATAGTCTTACCGTGTGTGGTTTGAGGTGGAGGCTGTCTCTGAGGAGGATTGGTTTGAAATTCAAAATGATATGAAACTGAATGAGATTAATGATAGGGATTTGAGAAATAATATTTTGAGGGATTAATATATGCACTTGATTGATGATGTGTTGAAAATGGATGATATAATTATAAAGGTTGAAGGAATTATGATTGCTACGAAATTAGTGAAGATCTTAGGGGTAAAGATTAAGGAGTGTGAAATTGTGGATATATATATGGAATTGCAAATGCTAACGTAAGAATTAGGAAATGTGATGTACATAAGGCTAGATAAAAACAACCACAAATTCATCTATTGTGGTTAACTACCAATTAGCCCGGTCAATTAATGAATTGGGATGTGATTACCTGGATATTGAAAGGATTGGTTAGCCAATAATATACACGGATGGCCAACAAGTGCAATATGTAATTAATGGTGACAAAAAGTGGGAACAGTGATCCGAGAAGAAAGGGTAGGGAGATCTTGTGTGGTAGGGTGTATAACAAGAAGAGTGATCCTACGGTTAAAATTCATGGTTTACGGTGGATCACCCTAGCCTTTGCCCTAGACGCAATCCTAAACCATCAGTAAATTTGATCGTAATGTGTTTTATTCATGTCAGCAAGGGTGCAGAATAACATCTTCTCTTTATGGTGTTTATTAATGCTTAAAATTTATGCTTTATAGGGGTATTAGGCCTAACTCAAGTCGTTAGCCAAATTACGATTGTAAGGATCATTTTTCAATACTAAAATATTCAAAGTTGCTCCAAATATGCAGCATTGTTCAATCATGTTGCAAGCCAATGTTGTAAGCCATGAGGAAAAAAGATAAAAGCAATCGCAAATTACTAATATAAAATTGTAGTCGATAGTCAATAAACTGTAGTATAATGCTTGCAATGAAATAATTAATACATACGTAAAAATCTCAAAGTTACACTAGCAAAATTTGTTTGAAAACCTTGATGTACAAACAATCGGATATAATTAAGCATAAAATCTTTGGAAGTATATTACAGCAAGGTTATAGATGAGGATAGTTTAGACTTAAGTTGAAGCTCTATATTGACTTTGTGAAGTGATTTTCAATCTTTGTAATATGATTTCCATGTATAACTCTTTAAAAATAAAACTATATTATTATTTAACTTTTAAATCTGGTGACGTTAATGATTGATTTCCATTGGTTCATAGAAAAGAGATCACAACCGGGCATAGAGAAAACATCGATCATATCTATCTAAATTCAAACTTAAAAGTCGAAACCATGAAACAAAGATAAATCGAGGCCCACCCCTCCTTTCATTATTTTTTTTAATTAATTCTTTTCAGAAATTTGATCATATATACTCTTAAAATTTAATACATCTTGCTCAAAATTATTTCATTGTCTTTTCTAAATATTAAATGAAAAGAAAGAGAGAGATATCATATTGTTTTATAGTTTTATCACCAAATGGTGTCACTCCTTTATCTATTTGCTTATTGCGTAGCCTATGCTAATATAACACCATTCAACATATAACGTACGTAATTTATAATTTTTTACAACTTATTTCTATGATAATTAACCGTAACATAAAGTTATAAACTGTAAAAAATGTATAAATAAAAAAAAATCAGCCCATTAGATAATTGCATACAAATTCATATAAATAGAATTCTAAATTTCAGGATATAGAATGTAAAACAAAAAGGATATAGAATGCGTGAAATTAATTTTATGTGAATGTTTAGATGTTATTAAAATGTTGTTGCATTACTACACAAAAAGGTTATGACAATAATCTATTGACTGACTAACCATTCCAGCTCGTGTACATTTTGATCAATAAATGATTGCAATGCAATAATATAAACATCCAGACATTGTTATTTTAAGGAATATAAAACCAAGTCTGTGGGCTTGGGATAGGGATCCCAAATTCTCTACTGGGGCCATAAGCAGAGTAGGAGATCGAATGGAAATTATAATAGCAACAATAATATTACTAATATCTGATATATTTTTATACATATTTTATTTGTGTTAATTTTAAAATAAATTATAAATTTTTTTTGTTTGTTCACTTCTTGTTTGATAAATTTTAAATTTATTTATAATTTTATAATTTTTAATAAATTTAAATCAAACTAACATGTCGTTGCAATTGGATTTAATACTCTTTAGTAGGGGTGTTTAAATTCAAATTGATCCAAAATAAAAACCAAAAATCACTTAAAAAAATTAAACCAAATTAATAACTTTTGGGTTTGCTTGGATGTCTTTGTGCTCAAACAAGTGAATTAGGTTCAGTTTGTGGTTGTATCTTTGAAATCAATTCAAACCAAATCAAATCTTATATAGTATAGTTTACTTTTTTTCCGGACAACATGTTTTAGAATATGATTGATTTAAAATAGATAAAAATTTGAAAGATTTTTATTATAAAAATTTAGCATATTAATTAGTTTTGTAGATTATTATTTACAAATTCTTAAATATAATTTGATATAAAAGATGAAAACAAGTATAAAATAATAATTAAATGAATATTTTAGCTAGTAAAAATCACAAAAATCAAATCAAATCAAACTATAAAAGATTAGTTTGACTTAGTTCAAATTTGAAATTAAATTAAAATAAAATAAAATAAAATTGCATATGATTTTATGTTTGGTTTGAATGATTTTTTAAATAAAAATTGAACCAAATCACATTGCGAACACTTTTAAGTAAGTTTTCGAATTCAAACTTTGTGAATAAATAATACAATTATAATAAGAGATCTCACTAAAAGAAATAAATTAGATTTTTTTAACAAATATTAGTTATCAATAAAATTGATAAATAATGTCATAATAAAAAAAAGTATATTACTATTTGTTAATATTTTTACATACTACTCAATCAGTTAAGGTTAGATCTCATTTATAATATTACTTGTCAGTAATGAGAATTAGAATTTTTCTATTTTTAATTAATTCTTATTAGTTGAGATCTTTGGCTTCAAATTTTATACTCCTCTAATATATACGTATTTATTTATTTATTATGAGGATTTACTTAGCCATTTTCGTGTAGTGGGTTAATGGACCGAAATGATTGATCAAATGGAGTATTACGTACCCCGGCCTTGTGCTATAAATATAATTAAGGCTACCACCGTATAACCTAAATTTAACTACTAAAGAAAATGTCATTATCATTTCTTTTGTAGACTAGCTAGCTTTTTTGTTACATATCCATAGCATGTTCTTAGATTCTTCATACGATCGATGATAAAAACTTAAAAATGACTTGTTACTTGAGTGGCGTTTTCATAAGTGTTTTTATATATAATCAATTTGATCTGTTTTTTTTTACAGTTGATCTTTTTTTTTTATAAAAAAACAAATAAATACATAAGCATATATACATATTATCACAATTTAATCATTAATTTTCATAACCTTACACTTTTTAAATGCACTTCCTCAATCTAGACAATACATTATTGAAACTCTCTAACCATATGGTCGACTTCTATATGACAATGAGAATTCTCAACAACCTTGCTATTCATAAGGAACCCTTCATCAATGGACAATTCAGCATCAACTTTTTTTAAAAAAGTAAAAATAAAAATTGTTGGACAAGCTTCAACTTTAATGAGTTACGAAGATTTGAGTTCATAGGTATCCCAATTTGGACAGGCTGTCTCCTACTGCATAGTAACGTCCTGAATCTGCATATGTTTAATTACCACAAACGATTCTTATTCATGGCAGAAGAACCATTTCGTGTATCATGTACATAGAATCTACTACGTTGCAATTTCAAATACCTACTTGCAAGTTGCGAATCAAGTGGCATGTATTGCGGTAGCTAGATTAATTGTTAGGCTTATAGGTTACTAACATAGAAGCTACTAGTAAAAAAACAAGCACGTGGACTTTGTGTTATAAATGCATATACATGCATACTCCCCAATAAAAACAGCTATAGTATTAGTATTACAATAGCGACAATAATAACAACAATAATAAATTATATCCAAAGTATAACTATGTGGATCATGATCAAGTAATAGAACCAAAACTGGAAGAAACTCTATAGGGAATCCCTACATAGAAAAAATTTCCATATAGGGAACAGGTCAGTAGAGTGTAGAAGTCAGGATAAGTCAAAAGTGGAAGCAAAAATTGGTTATGATATTTGCATATTCGTAAAGTAGCTACAATTCAAATACATAAGCCAAAGAAGATCCGTTAAAAAAATAGTGAGTGGTTGCGTTCACACTGCTATTATTGTATTCGTGTACGTAAATATATTGTCATAGACATACAGCAATGTCTACAATTGCCAGGTGTGGGTAAGAATAGAGGTTCTACACTTATATATGCTATTAGAAAACGAAAGTTAAATAGATACATAGTGTAATTTATTATTTTACTAGTAGACGATTTGTATTAACTATATTAATTGCACATATTGGATAGAAAATTAGAGCCGTAGAGCAGAAAAGAACAAAAAAAGATCACCAACCAATTTGAATTTATGAGCTAAGGCAAAGTTTGGAAGCATTTGGGGATTGGGACCCAACTCTCAGATCTTTTTCAAAGGTGTGAGAAATTTATGGGTTGGTTTTTTTGTTGAACTTTTAACATGCTAAGAACCTGAGAAGGTTTTATGATGTTAACTCTCCCATTCTGGTTTCAAAGACAGATCTGAGGGTCAAAGTTTTCCAAAAAATTCCTATTAAATATTTAATGTGGTTTTGGTTGTAGAAATTTCGGTGAAAAAGACATAAATGGCCCCCTCTATTTACGGGGGAAGATCTAGAGAGAGATGTGTAATGTGAAAAGCAGATTCCATTTTGGTTTTAGGGTATTATAGGTGAAAATGATATATCTATAATGCATATAATAAGCAATTTGCAAGAAGCTTTTCTGTGTACCCTTATAAATATGCTCCAACTTAGTACTCTATTTTCTCAAGGTAGTATTTCCTACACAATTAGCCATCACAACAGAGAGAAAAAGAGAGAGAGAAATGGAGCTTCAAGACCATGATTTCTTGGAGGAATTAATTTCTCTAAGAAGAGAAACATGGGATACCAATCCATGTTCACAAGAAAACCAGTTTTTCTCTAATGGCTGGAGTTTTGATTGTTTTGAGTATCAAAACTATCATCAAGGTTTTCCTCCAAACTCTTTCTCTTGCCAACCAGTTCCTCGAAGTTACAACAACAACGGCTACACCTACAATGAAATTTATAGTTCCTTACTTCATGAATTCTCTGCACCCCAAGTTATAGATTCATCATCCTATAACACCATTGATACCCCTCCTTTTCTGGCTCAAGAAGATTATCCATTGTCCATGATGGAAGAAGAAGATCCGGGCTTTCTTGGGGAAGAGCTTCATTGTTTGGACGTTCAAACCGCATGCAAAATGGAACCAAGCCATTCCCCTGAAATGCCTATTTTCAACACAACTTCATCATGTGTGGAGAGAAAGAATAGAGCAAAGAAGCTTCAGGGGCAGCCTTCAAAGAACCTAATGGCAGAGAGGAGAAGAAGAAAGAGGTTAAATGACAGGCTCTCCATGCTAAGATCAATTGTGCCTAAGATAAGTAAGGTATGAAGTTAGAATGAGTCATTCGGAGAAGTACTAGATTTTTTTTTCCTAGGTCAAAGATTATCGGTGTCTCACTATCCATTGGTCAAAGAATAATCCCGCACAAAGAACATAATTTTTCACTAAAAAGATCATTCTTACTTGTATGAACCTAGCCCTTTGGGTTGAAGTACTAGAATGTAAAACCACATAGAACTACTATGGTTTGTGTCATATATGCAGCATAAGTGCTAATTTGCTTGTTGAAAATGCCTATCACAGATGGACAGAACAGCTATACTTGGAGACACTATCGATTATATGAAGGAGCTCTTGGAAAAGATTAATAATTTGAAGCAAGAAATAGAAGTGGATTCAAACATTGTTGACATTTTCAAGGATGTGAAGCCAAACGCAATCATAGTGAGAAATTCTCCAAAGGTATTTGTACTTTTTAAGTTTGTGGAATTTGAATTTTTGTCTAACTCAACTTTAAAACTAGTTCATGAGGCAAAGTTGTCTGCTAGTTATATATTCTATTTTGATCATATTACTAGTTGAAGTGAAATCATCAACACGGCTCAATTGTCTTTGGAGATTCTTTTGAAGTCAAAATAAATCATCATTGAAGGATCCCATTTGTGATTTTGTGCAGTTTGATGTGGAGAGGAGAAATGTTAATACAAGGGTGGAGATCTGCTGTGCAGGGAAGCCAGGCTTGTTGCTGGCTACCGTAAACACCTTGGAAACATTAGGCGTCGAGATCCAACAATGCGTTATTAGCTGTTTCAATGATTTCACAGTGCAAGCTTCTTGCTCAGAGGTAGATTAGATGGGGTAAAAATGATGCTATATTCTATAATAAAAATAGATAAGAGCATCAGGGAAAACCTGGGTATTCTCTAGTAAAAAATTACGGACTAATCTTACAAGTTATTAAGATAAGAGGTTGATTTTTCTCTAGAAATGTTCTCCTATACACACAAACATAATGATCAAACCCCTTGATCATATAGATAAGAACATCAGGGAAAACCTGGGTATTCTCTAGTAAAAATTAAGGACTAATCTTACAAGTTATTAAGATAAGAGGTTGATTTTTCTCTAGAAATGTTCTCTTATAAACACAAACATATGTTTAAACAACATAATTATCTGTCAATCGTATTACACCATATTAGTAAAATAGCATGAAAAAGTATATTTTGGTTTCACTAAAAAGGTGGAATTGAAGAGATTAAGAGAACATATATAACCGAAAAATTTAATTTTGTCCACTCAGAAAACCCCACCTTGGTATGATGGTTTTTTGGCCGTGTCTAAAAATCCCTACTTTGTAGATTTTGGGTTCAACCCATATGGTCATTTTTGTTGAACAATTAAGCAATCAACTTTATTGTTCTATATGTTATTTAATAGGAATTGCAGCAGGAGACAATTCTGAGTTCTGAAGATATAAAGCAAGCACTATTTAGAAGCGCAGGATATGGTGGACGATATTTGTGAAAATAGAAGAGAGGTGCAAAATAACACAGAAAGTGCATCATAGCTAGGGGAGAGTTTTTGAGTTTCTTATCATAGTGATATCCATTGATTTACAAGCCAATCTAGCCGGATTTCTTTTTTCCCAGTGTAAGACAATAATTGATTTCTTCAACATGATGCCTATTGTAACATGTTCAAATGGAATCGTCAAAAAAAAGGTTCAAATTATGGGAGATGCCTATTAATCATGGTGATTGGTTTTGTTCCCTAACATTATTTTTTTGGATAAACGTTTCCTAACATATTCTTAACACAAAAGTCAAGTAGATCGATTGAATTGCCAGGGCGTGATGAACTCGTGCTTAATTATGATTATCAGGCGCATTTCATCTAATCTAATACAAAGTAGGGAACATTTACAAAGCTTTAATTTCTTGCTGAGGGACTGCATCGTTTATGGCATAAACCCCCCACACACACAGAATGAATTATATAATAATAAACGTATTAAGTGGTAGATTAAAGTGTGTGAGAAGCAAATATTAACCTATAATTTTTTTTTACAAAAAAAGTAAAGTTAAAATAAATTAAATTAATCTTAATAGTGCATTTATACAGTGAAGATATACATACATGGAGGGTCAAGCCAAAGTGCAACTGCAACATAAGAGAGTAAAGTTCCAGATTTTTGTCTCTATTCCCTGCATATATGCCTTTTCAGTTTCTCTTTTTGTACAACTTCTATGTATAAAGAGTGCATACATTTTTAGCATTAAAAAGTAGAACGTACAGACTTTTTTCTATAGAATGATGTAACAGTAATTTTGCACTGAGCTGGTACAGTTACGTATCTAAAGGCTTTAAAATTTTAAACACTCTTTTTAAGTGCTTATTTATCATTGAATTTAATTACATGTATCATCAGTATACATTTTTTATACATATATTTAATGAGAAGATTACTTTATTATCACTTCATCCTATTTATTAATAGATATAGGGTGATAGGATCAATTCTTATTAAATGCTTATGTAAAATAACTGCATAAAAATATATATAAAATCTGTGCAACTATTCATTATTAATTTTATATAATATCGATCAAATGAAGATCATTATTATGTTAATAAAACAATATCAATTTGAAGGAATAAAATTTGAGCAGTTAAAATTTAATCGGCAGAACTCAGAAGATCACGAGCCTTGAATGTGTAAAAAAAATTAATTCTAAAGAAGTCTTGGATGACAGCTTTTATAGTATGTTTTCGATCAATTTATTTATAAAAAAGAATTATGAATAAAAAGAATTAAATTTTCATATTTATTTTCTTCAAACAAAGCCCTTTCAAATATATGTACTAATTAAATAATGCAAAAATCAATTATTAAGATGTTGTAAAAAATATTTTTAAATAATTAAATTGGACCAAACCCAAGTAGAACTGATTAATTATTGCAATTGCACCATCAAAATAATTATCTCACACAGAAGATGTGAAAACCTACAAAGTTTATTCATTTTGTGTTTTTTTTCCTTGTGATAAGAAAATGATATTGAAAAGAAGGAAAGGAAATGAAGTTGTAGGTCTTAATATAAGAAAAGTTGATTGGAAAGGCAGATAAAAATCACAGTGGTTCTCCCTATTTTTTGCTGAATGACAGTGGTTCTCCTTAGTCACTGAGAAATGAAGAAAATACAATCATGCATCAACTTGAATTAAATATGCATCGAAAAAAAAGTCCTCTGAAAATAAGGAAACAAAAGGCATAAGCTTATACGAAGCATTAAAAAAGTTATAGGATTAGAAAAACAAATTAAATGTAAAAAAAGTAATGAAAATAATTTTTTTTCTTAATTTTTATTTAAATATTTTATATTTTTATTGTCAATTCATATAAATTAATGTTACATTACACCTCTATTATTGTATTCTATACAAAAAAAAAACTTTATTATTGCACTTATGTTAATTATTAGACAGGATTTGGAATAGGAAGTAGTTTAATTAAACAATTAGAACAAAATCTATCAAAATTACATCCAAATTTGTGGGGGAATTCTGACTTAAGATTTTGAAGGGGCAAAAAACAATAGAACAAGCCGGAATCCCAGGAAAATAAAATGTTTGACGCGTTTGGTGATTCTCTAAAGAGGAACGGTAATGAAAAACATTAAACCAATCACATTGCTTTTTTTCTTTTTTTTGAATATCACATTGCTATTTATCACAAAACATGGTGACGGCTGTTAATATAGATAGACAAAATAAAAACTAGCCACGTAATTTTATTATCAATTTGTGCAGTTGTCTTTCCTAATATCCAGCAATTTGCTTCTCTAAAATCCATGTCATTTGAATAATCGAGTTTTTAGGGGGAAAATTGTTTTAGAAGTGTGATTAAACTGAAATAATTTTATATCAATTAATTCACATATTTGGTGATATTGAGTTTTTAAAAATGAACTAAATAATTTATAAAAAAAAATGAACTTAATAATATTATTATTAAAGGACAGATGCTGATAATAATTTAGGATAAATAACATTTTTAGGAGTTTAAGTTTTATATTTTTTCAATTTTTTTTTTCAACTTCAATTCGTCGATCAATCTTGCTTCAGAAATATGGGGATTTTAAGAAATATATAATGATGAGTATTAAATGCAATAAATTACCAGACTACTATATAGAATTCAGAACTCTTCTATTAACAAAATGGATGTTACCATCCATCCACTCCATCAAGTCATCAACATACCATCATTTATTAAGGCATTATTTTTTAACCACAATAGAACATCCATTATAAAATTTATTTTCTATCTGTTTTGTTATGAAATAATTTATTTATTTTTAAACAAAAAAGAGGTATTTAAGCATCACTATAGAAGCATAAATCCCAATTAGATTGACACCACCACTCCTATTGAAGGTAAACTCTAATTGTACTTAAGAAGATCATATGATATGAAACAGAGGTGGTACGTCGTTCTACCAATAATGACTTATGAAACCGGTTTATAAGCAAGGATAATCTCTTACTTATATATATCACTTTGTTCTCACAACTAGTTGACATGGGATTTCATGATAATAACTATATATCTTAAAGGTGAAATTTATAAAAATAAACTTTTATAGATGATTTGATAACAGTTCAATAATGTACAATCCATTATTGTCTGATAATGAGTAGTCCGATAAATCTAACAACAATTAATAGAATAGATTATTATACCATCTTTGAATTTGGAGTTAATTGGATCTAACTTAATCCTATAAAACTGAATTTTAAGTTAGTTAAGATTACCACTCACTTATATACACTATTTTGATATCATCATCACCTGATGTGGAATTTTCAATAGTACTATCTTGTATTTTTTAATTCTAACTATTCATATATGATTTTATGATCTAAATTGACTCAATATCCTCTCATTCAAACACACCTCTCACTTGCATCCTCATATATACTATAAATCAAGTCACTTACATCCTCTCATAAATTTGGGTCATAATATAATTATATATAGATAATCAAGATTAAAAGTTATAGATTATGTAATTACTTACAAAAATCATGTATAGTTTCTTTTAATATATTGGCTAATCGAACATAATCTAGTTGTCTATATTTATAATTCTTATATTTCCGAAAACTTTTCATTTAATTAATTAATACGTTCCTCAATCATTTCCATTTAATATTGTCCATTCCAACCTTACACACCTCTCTGGCAGGGTCATCAGATCAGTTAATTTGTGTTTCAATCCCATTTATGGTTAAGCATTCTTTACAATTAAAAATCAATTGGTAACAACCGTGCATGGGCAAAAGAGGTTCTAATTAAAATTAAATAGACTACTAGAGGAAGGTCTTTCCCATATAATCCCTATCAAGGGATTAATATATAATGTTAACTCAAACGTCTGATTTTAGTATAAATCAGAAGCCAACATTCATATGTGAATCGATCCAAAATGGAATTAACAAGTCCAAGATAGCCAGAAACAAACACAACTTATTATACTTCATGTTATAGTACTAAGTACTAACTCTAAATTTGTCTTTAGTGGTGAAGGGTACATTCATATTATTTTGTTGGGTAAAATCGGCACTACGATCGTACCCTCAAATAAACTCAAAGATGGGTTATCATCAACCCTCAATCAAAATGCAGAAACGTAATAAAAAACAAAGGGAGCGAGAGAGACAATCACACAACAATCTGTTTTACATGAGAAAATCTTCCCTGAATCTGGAAAGGAAAAACTCATGGGACACTTGTCCAGATCAAATATCCACTATAACTGAAAACGGTTACAATGAATCAAAACACACCAAGGTGGTGGTTCACTCAACCTCTCCAACAATGGTCATAATCAAACTCTCAAAGTGTTTCACTCTGATCACTCAAATATGCAGGCACGCAGGCTTGCTCAAATGTGCGGAATCTCTCACGCACTCAAATGTCAAAACGGCAGAGTATCTCAAGCTCTCTCAATTCTCAAATCTGAGTCTGACCTAATTACACCCTCAACTAATGTATTTATAATGGTAAATTAGGTCTGGGATATTAAACCCCTTAAATGGGCTTGGGTCAGCATTGAAGGAGTAAAGTCCAACAATTCTTCCCCTACAACTTCAATGCGGTAAATCAAATACAACATGGCATCTTTAATGCAACAGGTTCAACTCAGCCCAACATCTTCAACTCTTCAAAACAACCCGGCTTCTCTATTGTGCGGGTTTGACATAACCCGTCAATGTGACGAGTGTATCATCAACCAGACCTCTTCAATGAGACGGGTTCACCAACCCAGCACCTTCACAACAATCTTCAAACTTCATTGCTAATACCGGCTTGGTCATCATGTCGGACCAATTCTGGTCAGTGTGCACTTTGGCAAGTGCGAGTTGTCCATCTTCCACCACATCCCGGATCCAGTGATATCGCACATCAATATGTTTAGTGCGGAAGTGATAGGTTGAGTTCTTCGCCAGATGAATGGCGCTCTGGTTGTCACACTTCAACTCGTACTTGTCCTGTTCATGGCCGAGTTCCATGAGGAACTTCTTCATCCACAACATCTCCTTGCTTGCCTTGATCACGACAATGTACTTGGCCTCGATCGTCGAAAGTGCCACACACTTCTGCAATTTTGATTGCCACGAGATTGCTCCTCCAGTAAATCTCATCAGATATCCGATTGTCGACTTCCTCGAGTCGGGAATCTCCCCCTAAATCAGCATCTGAGTAGCCTTGCAGCTCAGCTTCACCATCTCCAAATCGGAGGCATAACTCGGTCGTTCCTCTCAAGTACCTGAAGATCCACTTCACTGCTTCCCAGTGCTCTCTGTCGGGGTCCAAAAGAAACCGACTCATCATTCTAACTGCAAACGTCAGATCGGGTCTAGTACAAACCATTGTATACATCAAGCTTCCGACAGCAGATTGGTATGGGATCTTTAGCATCTCTTCTCTATCTTCATCAGATCTCAGACACTGCTTCTTATTCAGCTTCAAGTGTCCGGCTAAAGGGGTGCTGACTGTTTTGGCCTTGTCCATGTTGAACCTCTTTAGAATCTTCTCAACATATTTCTCTTGACTTAGCCACAGTAGCTTCTTCTTTCTATCCTGGATGATCTTGATTTTGAGAATCTACTTTGCAGGGCCGAGGTCCTTCATTGTGAAGGACGAGCTCAATGCCTTTCTTCAATCCGGTAATCTTCATCTTGTCTTGCCCTACAATCAACATATCATCAACATAAAGCAGCAAAGTCAAGGAATCTACGGTCTCATACCTCTTCACAAATACACAGTGGTCGGCTTCAGTCTTCACAAACTTGTGCTCGTTCATGAAGGATTCAAATTTCTTGTACCACTGCTGAGGTGCTTGTTTCAAGCCATAAAGACTCTTTTTCAGCCGGCATACCATGTCGTCACATCACAGAGCTCGGAACCCTTCAGGTTGCTCCATATATATCTCCTCCTCCAATTCACCATGAAGGAACGCCGTCTTCATGTCTATCTGTTCTACCTCGAGGTCCATCAAAGCCGCCATGGCTAACATAGTCCAGACCGAGGTCTCTTCACAACAGGAGAGAAGATCTCTTCAAAATCAACACCTTTCTTCTGATTATAGCCTTTCATTACAATTCGGGCTTTGTATCTTGGCTTCTGCCCATTCTCTTCAGGTTGGATCTTGTACATCCACTTGTTCTTCAGAGCTCATCTTCCTTTAGGCAACTCGGTCAACTCATAAGTCTGATTCTCATGCAAGGAATTCATCTCGTCCTACATTGCCTTCAACCATTCTTCTTTGTCTGAGCTCGTCACGGCTTCATCATAACTCTGAGGCTCACCATCTTCAGCAATGATGGCGTATTCATCAAAAAAGTCTCTTGTAGAAGGTCTTCTGTCTCTAGTGGGGTATATTGGTTGTTCTTCTTCAGCCGCTTGAGAACCCGGTTCATCCCGATCCTCTACATCAACTCGGACCTCAGTATCTCGGTCCTTATCAGCATGTTGTTGGGGGTCAACATTTCTTTCATTGGGCTCTCCCCCTGCTTCAACTCGGATAGGAGGGACGAGTTCTTCACGTCAGACAGGAACCCGGACTTCGGGCTTTGAGATGTCATGAATTGTCTCATCTTCATGAAATACCACATCTCGGCTTCTCACTATCTTCTTGTTAATCGGATCCCAAAGTCGAAACCCGAACTCGGTTTTCGGCGAACCGAGGTAAATACATTCTTTAGTCTTTGCATCAAGCTTCGCCCTTTCATCTTTAAGGACATGCAGGAAAGCTCAGCATCCAAACACTTTCAGGTGGTCATAGGTCACTTTTCGACCTGTTTAGACTTCTTCAGGAATGTCTCCTTCCAGTGGTCTTGATGGTGACAGGTTAATCAAGTCAACAGCTTTTCTGACGGCTTCTCCCTAGTATGGTTTCGACAATTCGGCATTGGATAGCATACTCCGGACCTTCTCTTCAATAGTTTGGTTCATCCTCTCAGCAAGTTCATTCAACTGCGGAGTCTTTGGAGGTGTCTTCTCAAGTCGGATCTCGGCTTCTCTACAGTAAGCTTCAAAGGGACCTCGGTACTCACCACCATTATCTGATCGAACCACTTTCAACCTTTTGCCAGTCTTCCTTTCCACCATAGCATGGAATTCTTTGAAACATTGGACTACCTGGTCTTTAGTCTTCATCAAATAAACTCACACCTTGCGGGAATGATCATCAATGAAAGAAACAAAGTACTGAGCTCCTTCAAGTGATCTCTTTGACATGGAGCAAACGTCAGTATGGACGAGGTCTAGAATCTCCCTTCGTCGTCTGGGTTAATCCGGTCTCACAAACGAAACCCGGTGCTGCTTTCCAGCTAGGCAATGTGTGTAGCTCTCTAACACTTGGCCCTTCAACCCGGTCAATAGTTCTTTCTTCTCCAAAATCTGGAGTCCTTTCTAGCTTATGTGGCCGAGGCGCTTGTGCCATAGCTCCAGGCTCTGTCCATCCTAGATGGCATTGGTCTCTCCACTAATCGTCCTTCCTTGCATCACATACAATGAGTCTTCTTTCTTGCCTCGGGCCACAACCAAGCTTCCCTTGGTCAGCTTCCATCTACTTTCTCCAAAGTAGTTTACTAACCCGACATCATCTAGCTTTCCAACCAAGATTAAATTCAAACGCATGTCAAGTACATGCCTCACATCTTTCAGCGTAACCCGACACCCTGTATCTGTGGTCAGGGTTACATCACCAATACCAATAATCCTGCTGGTCACCTGATTTCCCATCTTCACGACACCATAATCTCTCTTCCTGTAAGCAGAGAAGAATCCCTCATGTGGGGTGACGTGGAACGAGGCACCGGAATCAACAATCCAGGTGCAATCATCATGGCTATGTTCAACATTTCCTCACTAAGGAGGAATATCTCGGTATTCGGGTTAGCAGCCACAGCTGTGGTGCTCCTTTCATTTCTCTTCTTGGGAACAATCTGATCGGGCTTCACATAGCCGTTTTGTTCATCATTCTGTAGAGCTCGGCAGTCCGGTCTCTTGTGTCCTACCTTCCCACAGTAGAAGCACTTCAAGTCATGCTTTGGCCTTGACCGGCCTCTGGACCTATCTTGTCCACCTCGATCCCGGCTCTTACCATGACCCCGAGAATCGAAATTTCTTCTATTCTCAGCAACGTTAGCCTCAGACGTGTTGGTTACACCTCGTTCTCTTCTCATGGCTTCTTCATTCAGGAGGCTGTCCATCACAACATCCATATTCAATTTTCCATCAAGAGCCGAGTTACTCAATGTCACTACCAGAGTATCCCAACTTTCCGGCAACAAACTCAATAACAGCAAAGCCTGTAACTCGTCATCAAGCTTCATCTCGGCTTTGGTCAACTGATTCACAATCCTTTTGTAGGTGCTGAGGTGTTCAATCATGCTCATCCCATCCTTGTATTTTATCTTCACAAGTCAGCGAACCAGGTGTGCTTTGTTCCTAGGAGTCTTCTTCTGAATCATGGATTCTAGCTTGTTCCACAATTCATATGCGTTCGTGAACTCGGACACGTGCTCAAAGAGGCTTTAATCAATATATTTCCTGATCATGGCAACCACCTTTCGACTCAGGATCTCCCATTCCTTGTCGCTTTTGCCAGTTGGTTTCACAACAAGGGTAATGGGCTCAAATAGATCTTTGCAGTAGAGGTGATCCTCTATCATCGGTCTCCAATACGCAAAGTTATCTGCGGTCAACCTGAACATATCTTCGTCGTGGGTGATACCGCTGGTCTCCATCTCGTCTCCTTCAGAACTCGTCGAACCAGGCTCTGATACCACTGTTGGATAAAATCAGCGCTATGATCGTACCCTCAAATAAACTCAAAGGTGGGTTATCGTCAACCCTAAATCAAAATGCGGAAACGTAATAAAAAACAAAGGGAGCGAGAGAGACAATCACACAACAATTTGTTTTACGTGAGGAAATCTTCCCTGAATCTGGAAAGGAAAAACTCACGGGACACTGGTCCAGATCAAATATCCACTATAACTGAGAACGGTTACAATGAATTAAAACACACCAAGGTGGTGGTTCACTCAACCTCTCCAACAATGGTGATAATCAAACTCTCAAATTGTTTCACTCTGATCACTCAAATATGCAGGCACGCAGGCTTGCTTAAATGTGTGGAATCTCTCACGCACTCAAATGTCAAAATGACGGAGTATCTCACACTCTCTCAATTCTCAAATATGAGTTTGACCTAATTACACCCTCAACTAATGTATTTATAATGGTAAATTAGGTCTGAGATATTAAACCCCTTAAATGGGCTTGAGCCAGCATTGAAGGAGTAAAGTCCAACATATTTCCACTCCATCCATAAATACAACAGGCCGTATCTACATAAATTTGGGCGTAAGGCAAATTTATAAAAGTAAATAGTCAAATATAAATTTCAAATTTTCAAATTAATTTTTTAGTTTTTTCAGAAAAATCATTTATTAATGTTTTATAATTCAATAATTTTAATATTTCACTCTCAATAGATAAAATAACTAATTTATTCAATCTATCTTGTAACATTGTTAATCTTAGATAAGATATAAGCAATTTTAATTTTGCAAAATTTCTTTCAATTGTTACAACCGTTGTCGGTATTGTTAATAATATTCTATAAGCAATCCATGCATTTGGAAAAGACTCTAATCATTTTTATATAATTTAATATTTCTATTGGTATGTTAACTTCATCTTTTAATATTTCTCTCATTAATACTTTTAATTCTAAAAATAAATCTAGATCATAAATATTTGAATGTTCACCACATCTTAAATTCTTTTCAAGATTAATACAATAGTTTTTCAAATTATCTTTGCTTAAAGTTTTAAAATTTTTAAATACAAATAAAAAACCAAAAATAGTTTCATATTATAGAAATTGTTCAAATCGAGTCTCTATGAAAAAAAGGGATTGATCTATTATGTATAAAAAATATTTGATACGAAAAGAATCTTCAGCAGAATGTTTGATTTCATCATTAACATTTCCATCAAATTGTGATTTTCTACAAATTACACATTTTTCACGAAATCTGGACTCAATATTTATTTTGATAGCTATTTTTTTGTGGAATCCAAAGCCAAAGTAAAGCCATTTTCCCTATAATTTTTTAAATAACCAATAAGACCCATTAAATGATCCATGACAACATATATATGCATATCTTTTGACTGTGAAACCTTACTAACATAAGTAACAGCAAACACAATATCATACCAAATATTCATTCCTAATAAAAATTCAAAATTTTCAATCTCATAAGTTGCTAAACACATGGCTTCACTTTTAATTTTAGGATCTTCACACCATTTTGATCATTGAAGTAAAACATCTCTTACTTTTGGTGATTGAAATCTTATTGCTTTGACACTTTCAATTCTATTCTTCCATCGAGTTTGAGATAATGATTTAACCGTAAATTTACATACATTATCTTGCAAAATTTTCCATGATTTGGTGGATGAAGCAAATAGAATAAAAATGTTGCAAAACTCCAAAAATGAAATAGTCCTACGAGATAAATTAGTCATATCACATAGAACTAAATTCAAATTGTGACATCTACTTGATGTATAAAATGCTCTTGAATTTATATCTAATAATCTTTTTTGTACTCCTTGATTTTTACCCTTCATGTTAGATCCATTATCATACCCTTGTCCCCTTATATCATTAATATCAAAATCATATTTTTTCAAAACATTAACAAGCTCATCAAAAAGTCATTTACCTTATGTATCAAACACTTTTAAAAACTCTAAAAAGTACTCTTCTATTTTTATTGGAGAATTCAATGTATCAACACATCTCAAAATAAGAGTCATTTATTCTTGATGACTTACATCAGATGTACAATCAAGAATAATAGAAAAATATATTTTGCATCTTTAACTTTTTTTTTATTTGTAAGGCTAACAATTCTATACGTTCATTTTGTATAGTATTACTTAAGTAATGAGCATGAATTTCACTATTTTTTATGCGTCTAACATGTTCTTCTTTAATCGGATCAAATTTTACAAATATTTCAATCAAACTCAAAAAGTTACCATAATTTTTTTTCATATATCTTCTCATTTGTCCTAAGAAAAGTATGATTATTTTCATAAAGATGTTTGACTATAGCTATAATCCTAATTAAAACCTTTTCTCTATGATCCTTTTCTTTATTAATTTGTTTTTGTGAATTTTGATCAATAGTCTTTTTTTCCTTTTAATCTTTTTTCCAGTTCAATTCATCTTATCATACTACTAATATGATCATGACTTGTCTCATGACTTTTGAGTTTAGAACAAAGTTTTTTCCAATCACTGGTTCTTTCGTTTACTAATTGACTAATATCACTTGAACAAAATAACTTACAATAAAAATAATAAACTTTATCTAAATCTCTAGAGTAAACTAGTCATTTTCCTCTCATATTTCTCTCCATTTGACGACATCCTTTGATAAAAAGATGAATTAAAATGTCTACTATTTTTATCTTTTGAAAATTGTAAATTGTTAAATCTAATTGCACTTTTTCTATCATTAAAGTTCTAAATTTTTCATCAATAGTTTTCCATTTTCTTGGATCATAAATATTTTCAAAAACTTCACTAGAGGTGATACTATTATCAATATTTTCTTCCAATAAAGTATTATCATTTAAATCTTTTTCTTCTATCTGTTCTTTATTGGAATTAAAACTAACATGTTTTTCATTGGAATTAAAACTAATAGTATTTTCAGCATCAATTACGAATAATTTTCTAATAAATTTATCCAATGCACCATGTTGAGATTGAATTAATTTAACAACTTTTCTCTTTTTCTTTAATTTTTCAAAATCATATTCAAATTTTTAATTTGTCATTTTATAAAGTATAAGAATAAAATAAATCAAAAGAGAATAGCAAAATTTATAAATAGAAATATTATAAAATAAATATAAGGAAATAATAAAATAATAAAACCTGAAAATAGAGAGAATTACACGATTATTTTTTCACTGCAACCATTCAAATCAAGTCTTGAAAAAATGATAAAAATATGAGGAGAAGAAGAAAAAAGAATGACATGAAAATATTTTTTTGTTATAATGTATATATAAAAAAATAAGTAACTGTTGCATTTTTTACTCCAATACTAACAATGGACAAAATATTAAAATTATAATTAACGTCATCATTAAATGTTATAATTTATTAAAAAAACTCAATCAATCCAATTAAAATTAATGATCAATCTTTTTCGTTTTCACACAATCAGATTCTAAATATATCATTAATATATAAGATTTGTTAAAAAATAATACCTAAAATACTAATAATTTTCTAAATAATAAACCTAAAGCAATTGATTCATTTACCTTACAGTCCACACGTTCCTATTATATAGTTATTCCATTTTCACGTTCTGCAATAAAACTAAAGAAATTAACATGAATAATCCAACCACGAAGCTGCCAGACCGAGGAATAAATTAAAAGGAACAACAAAAACAATACTTGGAATCACTGGGTGTATGACATGATTACCCTTGTACTCTGCTGATAAAATCAGTGTCTTATCCAATCACTCTTTTGTTGGATATTTTCCCAAAAATGGCTCTTATTGGATATTTTCTCAAATCTCAAGATTCATGTGACATAAAACCATGCACCAAGACTCCAAGATGTTACGAAACTAAGATATTTCAACTATAATACATGAATTACAGTTCGATTCAACTTGTATGTATACTGTAAAGGGAAAAATATCACCTGAACTGAACATAAACAAAAGTAAAATATTTGGGTGAAGAATCTTTACTAATAATGGAGACTAGTTGTGGAGGTAGTGACGATGATTCAATGATTGATTAAAAAATTATTTTAAAACAAACTCTTTATTGTATTAAATTTCATAGCTCATTTAATTTGTGTAGCCCAAAAAAAAAAAAATGCAGTATAGCACGTTAAGATGAATGTGCCTGTGCAGAAACGAAGACCTGCTCACACTAGCCTGGCCAAAGTATATTCTATCTTTGAGCCTTAAAGATAGATTCTAATTAACTTTAGGGGATGGGTAGACTTTTACATGTTTCATATATGTGTAATTATTGGAAAATGGGTAGAGAAATGATGAAAAAGCGATTTGGATATCGGGTTACACCGGAGGTTTACCGAAACAGAAATGATTGATACTACGAATTACTTTGTGACGAAAATCTTTACGAAGAATCACGACCGTTAATAGAGATATTGTAATATTGTTAATGACATATGACACATGATGATTGACTATTGGAATATTCAGTCTTTACCAGAAAGAAAAAATAGTTTATCTTATGTATAAATACATTTTCTATTATATGTTTTTAGACTATTTTTAAGAATATATAATTGTATTTTTTATATAAAATTTGATGCTTATATTTTTATTGGATGGACTTTAGTTTTATAATTGCCCCCCTCCAACCAGCTCAACCTGATGTTTATCCGATGCAATTTTCTATTATTTATATGTTTATATGACGAGAATTTGATGTTTAACATAATTGCAGTTTTATAATTTATATATTAAAATATTTATTTATTATAAATTTAAATATATTATAATTCATATATTAAAACTTATTTATTTATTATAAATTCAAATTATATAAAAATATTTTGTGTTAATGTATAGACTAAAATACTAAATTACTTAATTTGACATAACTTATTTTACAATAAGCGTCTTACTAAATTTCCAACTATTAAAACACTGTCTAATCTGTTTCAAATTTTGCATATATAATATTATTTTTGGTATAGAATACAAGTATTTTTTACTAGAAGCAATAATCAAATTTGTGTCTAATACGATCACTGTAGACATAAAAGTTCCCCTCCAAATATTTAATGTATGCATATATAATATTATAAATTATATTTTTTAATAATTAAAATAAATGTAAATAATTTGAACATATGTTTTCAATTAAAGTTTTGTCCTAATGCACATCATATGCAAAACCAGGAGTTTGCAAAGAGGCTCTTCCAATAGCCTAATTTGGCTTGTTGATAACATTTTTTCTTCATGAACTCACCCCTAATTTTGCATCATATACAAAGCTAGGAGTTTGCTGATAGCATCATTGATTATAATTTTGTCCGGAGACTTCAACCATGCATTTTCCTTATTGAATCATGCACCTCCCATTATTCAATTAAAAGACCATCATATCCTTAATGAAACTTTCACCTCCCATCTCCAAACCTTAATACCTCCTTTTTCCCTTCTCTCAATTCTACCACTCCCCACGACGACATCTCCTTCGACGGTCACCCCATGCGATGGCATCTCCCTCTCACTCCTTCATTCTCGTTCCTTCTCCTAAGAAGGTAAGTGGCTTCTCTTATCAAATTTAATTAACTGTATAATAGCTTTCATAATGATAATTCCGTAAACAAAAAAACCTTACGGAATGACCTTTCCATAAGCAAAAAAAGCTTCCAGAATGGTTGTTCTTGAAGTATTTTTGCTTTAAAAAAGGGGATTCCGAAAGACGTTTTTTAAAATCCAAAACAACATTTTCCGGAAGAGTATTTTATATATTTTGGAAAGGGGGTTCTGGAAATCAGTATTGGCTTACGAAAAGCCCATTCTGGAAGCAAAAACTACAATCTGAAGTAGCCTTTATGGAAGTGTATTTTGCAACTTCCAAAAAGGCCATTCTAGAAAGTATTGTTTTGGCTCATGAAAAGACCATTTCGGAAGCAAAAATAGCAACATGAAATAGTCTTTCTAGAATTACAATTTGCACCTTCCAGAATGGTCGTTCTAAATAGCACTTTTTTTGCTTACGGAAAAGGTGTTATGCAACAATTATCCTTCCAGAAGGATCATTCAAACTGTTCTGAAAACATGTCCACAACGTCAATGTGAATGTGGGACTTGCTGTGTCGAGTTGGACTTCTACAGCGTCGAGTTGAGCTTGTTGTGTACCTTCGATGACTGTAGAAAGAAAAGAAGAACTAGAAAGGGGGTCTAGAGTTGCACTACGGGAAGAGGAGAAGAACGAAAATGGGCTGCGGCTGCGAGAGAAAGAAGACTAAGAAAGGTAAGAGAGGAAGAAGATAGAAGGGTTAGGTTGTGGTTTTAAAAAAATGGGACGTGCAGGATACATTTAGGGAGGTGCAGAATTCAATTTCCTTTTGTCTACTATATATATAGCCCACAATTCTTTTGGGCTAGGAATGCCTAGATCCATGCCTAAGATCACACAATAAGCTTTTGGAAAGGGCTTGATTGTGGTTGTGGACAAGTTGTTATGTTCCACCATATATATTACTTGTGAGTAGAGCTAAGCATGCAGGTAAGCATGCCCCACAAAGCCTGCATTCTAAAAGAGTTTGTTTTTTAACCTGCACCCGCTCTGCCTAACTCGTGGGTTTTGAAGGTTAGCCCGCATTCACACAAAAAATTTCACTCAACTCTGCGAGATTGTGAGAGAGATTGCAAGTACAAGGGTGCAAGGTGTGGAAAATCCATGGAGGTTGTGGCGATGCCGACGTGGTGAAGCGCGAAGAGAGGAGAGAAGTGACTGTAGAGTGCAATCTGTGTGATTGCGACTGCAAGTGCAAGAGAGAAAGAGATTGTGAGCGCGAGGGTGCAAGGTGTGGAGGAGGCGTGGAGGTTGTGGCAGCGTCGGTATGGTGGAGCATGAGATTTTGACTGTGGAGTGCGATCTTTCATCTAAGTGACTGTGCAAGGAGATAAGAGGAGACGAGACGGGAATTAGGGATTTAGGCCTATGCGAATAGATTTAGGGGTTTTAGTTTTGCTAAAACACCTCCATGTTTACTAAACCACACATTATTTTATTTTTTTAATAAAGATTAAAATACCCACTAGGTCCATGGATAAAACCCATTTAACTCACATGTTATGCAAAGTGGGCTAAAAAACCCACTTTTTAAATGGACTAAAAAAAATGAGACTCATATATTATGTGGGTTGCAGATTTTACTAATGGTCCGTAAGCCCAAATCTATTTGTCCAACTCTACTTCCGAGGTTGGATTCAATTTCAAGATTTATATATAAATATATTATTACTAGAAGGAGTTCTACCCTATTTGACATTATTTCGAAAAGCCAGTCTCGCGCTTGAAAGATACTCTAAGAAGATTAAAAAAAAAAAAAACAATGTTGCAATTTTTTGTTTAGACTAGAAGCCGAAAATAGTTATATCGAAAAAATTATCTCATTGTTTCCCATTTGAAAGATTCTTATACATTACGCATGTTCATGAGAAAATTTTAGAGCTTAATTAGAAAGCATCAATAAAATTGTTGATTTTTATAATAATTATATTAAAAATTAATATTTAAAATAATTCTTAATTAATTAACAGTATAAACAAATTTGGGTTGTCAATATATAAATTAAACTGAAAATTTTATCAATAATTATCATAAAAATATTTTATTTTAATTTTTAAAGGAATATATCTTGTCAAATGTCAATTACTTTATGTAGTATCTTAAAGAATATAAAGCATGCTCAACAACTAACGGGTCTCTTTACTTTGTGGTTTGTGTGGTGCAAGGTCCCCCTTTCTGATTATGGAATGCACTACAGCCCAAAAAGCATGGTAATAAAACTCTTTACATGTGGCAATTTGATTTTGATAAAGTTAGGTTCAAAATTATTTTGCTTTACACATAGGAGTTCCAATTTTGACGTTGACCTAGACCTAATGTTAAAATGTTATTGCCCCTTTCGAAAGAGCCCACTGAAAAATTAATTTGATGTTGCATCAAAAGTATGTCAACTCAACAGCGATCGTGTCATTTATAAGCCGCACATTAATTAATATTTTTTTCAAATTTCCTTTTGTAACTTTATATTTTACTTAATTGAAATTTTAAAATATGCGTAAAAAGATAGTTTACATCTAAATCAAGGCCGTAAAAAAATACATCTGATTCAAGACCAACAATGTGATAGCTTACGAAAATTATATTTATCTACGGATCTCATTTATCAATCAATCAAGACTAATAATGTACTAGTTTTGCAGTTAAAAGAATATAAATATTACCAACGTATGGTTAAAATTTTGTAAAACAATGAGAAAGAATTTAACTTTAACATTCTTTTCGGGTTATTTTTTTGTTTTTTATTTGTTATCATAATTAGTTAGTAACAATTTATATTAAATTAAACAAAACCCACAAACTTTCACTTTGTTTAAACATTAAAAAACGTTTAATAGTACAACTTTTGTTAGAATTTTCCTTAGAACATATTTTTTATTTAGAATAAAAAACTAAAAAATAAATTTTTAATTTTTTTTATTTCAAACTTCAAAGATTACTTAATATAATTTTCTTTAAACTATTTGACTGTTTTTAATTAAAAAATAATTTTCTTAAAAAAATTACAAACAAGCGCATTAATACATTCTTGATCACATTCCTTTAAAGATATTTTAATTAAAATTTATTAAAAATCATGAAAATTTATGGGACACACTTCTCATTTGATGAAATATTTAATAAATTTTGACTAGTACTAAAGAGTATTTAAAAAAGAAGTATAATATGTTACGAAGTGTGTTATAACACCTCTAGAAAGAAAAAAAAAATGTTAATAACAAATTCTTCTAAATATAGTCTTTACAATTTCCAAAGAAAAAATTTAGCAATATACACTTTTAAATACACTTTTGATGATATCGTTTTCTAATTCTTCTAAATATAGTTTTTTAATTAGTGATGGATGAAATAACGAAAATATTTAAGAGAAAGTGTCGATGTGTATGTCTTTTGTAGAGGATATTATGTTTATTGATGAGACCAAAAATGATGTTAATAGAAAACTGAAATTGTGGAGAAACACTTAAAGTCTAAAAGATTCATGATAAGCAAGAACAAGATGAAGTATATAAAATGTAAGTTTTCACAGGTAAGAGATGGTGATCAAGACACATTATACCTACTTGGTCAATAGAAACCCAAGAAAGATGTTTTTAGATACTTGAGATCAATTTTACAAAAAGGTGGTAAGATTGATGAAGATGTAAATTATAGAATCAGAGCAAAGTGGATGAAATGGCAGAATGCATTAAGGTTTTTGTGTGACCACAAAATTCCCCTTAAGTTAAAAGGAAAATTTTATAGAACAGTTGGGGTAGCATAAATGAGGATGTTAAGGTGGATGTGTGGTTATACGAAGATGGATAAATTAGAAATGAGGATAGTCGACGAAAGGTAACAGTGGTATCGGTGTGTGAAAAGAAGAGAGAGCATAGATTGAGGTGGTTTGGGCATGTTAAGAGACGACCATTGGATGCTCCCGTAAGAACAAGAGTTTGTTACTAAGAGTTTGACACAAAGAGATATAGAGGTTGATCGAAACTTACCTGGGGAAAGGTAGTTAAACAGAACATAATAGAGTGAGATATAGATTGACGAACAGTATGTCTTAGAACGAAGTGAAGAAAAACTATAAGTTTGGTAGATGGTTAAATCCATTAGTATTTCTATGTTCTAGTCGTTCATTTGTTTTTTTAATTTCTTTTCCCCTTCATTTATGTTCTCCTCCTTTCACCCATATTTTATTTTAGCTTATTTTCCCTTTCTTTTATCTTATTTCTACTTTTTCTTCCCCTCTCTATTTCTCTTTCTTTGTCTTTTTTTCGATCTATCATTGAATTCATCTAGCATCGGTCCCAATTAACTTGTGTTAAAGATGCTGTTGATGCTGATATTATTGACACTTTTAAATACACACTCAATTATATTTAGGTTAAAATGTAATTTTTGCCCTATTATTTTTAAATTTATAATTTTAGATTTTTTATTTTTTAATTGAAACATTTGTTTTTCATTTTTTAAAAATTTACAATTTTAGTTCTTATATTTTTTAGTTTGAGACATTTTGTCTCCCACTTTAAAAAAATATGTAAATTTAGTCATTTTGATCAATTTCAGACTTGTTGATTGTGTATTTTTTAAATTCTTTTTTAATAAATTATGTTTGTTAGCAATTAAATAGTTTTTAAAAAATATTTGTCATATGTATAATAAATAAATAGTTATCAATTAAATTTTATATAATATATAGATTAATGTTTGAAATAGGTCACAATAATTAAAATTGTAAATTTTTTAAAAATGAGAGACGAAATGTTTCAATTAAAAAATGGATGACTAAAATTGAATTTTTTTTTAAAAATAAAGGATGAAATGTCTTCATTAAAAAATGAGAGGACTAAAATGTAGATTTTAAAAAATAAAAAGACAAAAATTATATTTTAATTTTATGTTTATTAAAAATCATAAATTTCAGTAATCAATCTCTACATAGATTTTATAATTCTTAATAAATGTTAACTAAGACTAGTATAATGTTAGAGAGTATATTACTAATAAATTTTTTATAGAAAATGTACAATAATAAAATTGTAATATGTGACAGTTTATCATTGAGTATCAATGTAAGCAAGAATATTTATTTATATTAATTATTTGTATCACGTTGTAGAATTTGTGATCTCGCATCGCTTTTCCCAACAACATTCTTTTGGTCATTTGAATTTTTCAAATCTCGCGACCTTTTTTTTTTTCTCTTCCTAACTTGTATTCCAATCACCCATACTTTAATTTTCTTCTCCTTTCCCTTAAAAAAAATATTCCCCTTTTTTCTTTTTAATCCCACCAATCAATTTAAATGGCTGAACAAAGTGAACCTAAACCATCTTCATTTTCCAATCGAATTTAACAATATTGGTAAAATAATTCACTTTTTTTTACTGTGCCTGTGTGGATGAAAAGCCTTCTTTTTAATTTTGTTATGGGATTTGCGTGGTGAATCAAGAGAAACCTTTATAAGCAACCGTGCTTAACAGCAATACGCTACCAATCTCATCGATCATGGTCGTTGTAGGGTAGTCTACGCACATTAATATATTCTACCAATGACTCACCTGGGAAAGCTACCTTAAAAAGTTTTGCGAGGCTTTTGTCATTTTGTGACTACACCATATAGGTCACATTGCTATCTTTATGAGATTTACTCTAACTAACAAGTTTCAACAAGGCTAATGTGTTGTCCAAGTGTGGAGTATTATTGTACGTACCCACAAAAAATTGAGGAATATTAACTGAATATGTGCCAACAACTTTTCTTTTGTGCTTCATAATTAAAGAAGTGATGTTAACTAACAGAGTGTGATGGAAAAGCTTCACTTGTTCCATCATTGCTTAATTAATGCAATTGCAATGCACGTTCATGAATAATTGAATTGAACAGGAGATAGATCCGTTTTATTTGAATTGAGATCTTATAATTTTATAATAGGTTCAGATTCAAACAAACGATAAATAAATAACCAAGCTTTGATTAGGTTGATTGTTAAAAGGTAATCATTATGAATTTTATCATCTTTGATTGGTCGAATCTATTCTTATATTATAGCATCAAATTTTGTAATCATTTTAATTAGATTTAAAAAAAATTCATTGTTTTCCTCTAAAAATTTTTCCATTTGTTCCACAAAAGGCTAAGTTATTTTTTTCAAGTATTTTAACAACTACAATAATTCTAAATAATACATTTCTCCAATGTTTTCTATCCCTATTTATTTGTTCTTAAATATGTTTGTCAATTATTTTATTTTTTAGCAATTACATTGCTGAATCAATTAATGAACTTATTTTAACAATATGCTTATTACTTATCTTATGACTTTTTAACTTAGAACTAATATTTCTTCAATCCCTACTACTTTCACTAGCTAATTTACTTATACTAGGAATAATATCAAACAATTTGCAATAAAAAAAAAATACTTTATCCAAGTCTTGAGAATAGATCAACCATATTCTTTCACGTTTTTCTTCATTGGGTAACTTTTGAATGTAAAGTGATGAAGAAAAGTGTCTTGATGATTTATCCTTAGGAAAATCTATATTAGTAACTCTAACATGACCTTTTTTCTACTAATAAATTTCTCAAACTTATATCAATATTTGTCCAATGACTTGGATCATATATATTTTTAGTAGTGGATTATTTTAATTCATTATGAGTATGAGAATCAATATAGTCTTATTCATTAACTAATATTTCTTCTATATTTTCATTTTCATTTATGTCTACATTGTTTACATGTTCATTCAATGAACAATCACCTATATTTTCAAATGTACTTTTCTTGTTTGTTATATTAAATTTATCTATAGCCCCTTTTTGTGATTCAATTAAAGCTTTAATGCATTTTTTTGTACTGTTTTGATTAATCAAATTTATATTTTTGAGTTAATATTTATATATTTTAAAATAAAATAATTACTATAAAGCAAGATTAAAGAGAGAGAGGTTAGAACAAAACAACTTGATTGAACACGAGTGAACAATGACTATTGGTAAAGACGACTCCATTAATTTCGATGACAATTTTTTGTGGCAATCTTGCTCTATTTTTCAGAGTGAATTCAGAAGATTGCTATTTGATAAAAATGCAAAATAGTTACACACTCAAAGAGAGTCAGATAGATGGTGTAACTGTCAGATTAAGAGATGAAAAGAGTTAAAATTTAGAAGAGTGTTTATCGATTTATAAGATCAAAGAAAAATGTTATTATTTTTTGATTCAAAATTAAAAGAATTAAATGAGTTAATGAAAGATTTTTTAATTTCCAAATGTGTAGTTGGAGAACTTTTCGTTTTCATACCACATAACCTCATACATAGCAACACGGAGTGTTACCACTGTGATCCTTGATAATATATATATTTAGTATACATGTATTAATAACCAAAACATTATTTTTTAATGAGCCTAAAGCAAGGCTTGCGCCACCTTACTCTTGATCGGTCCTAAATGCTAAAATAAAATATGTTGCACTTATAATAAATGTAATAAAATAATAAACAATAATGTCATCGACAAAGATACATAAACATCAATTCAACTTTTTTGCTTTTCTTTATGGAGTGGATTTGGATCTATTTTTTGACCATGAGTATCCCATTTACGAGGCACACTGATTTCTGTTAATGTCTTTGGTCAATCTTTGATCCTTGTAGGCCCGGATATTCTAGAATCTTCAACGTTAAGGCAAGCTTGTCCATTACATTAAGATACATGGCCTCGCATACAAAAACCACTAAAAGGAGCTTTGTAATGATATTCAAAAGTATCCTTTATAATTTGCCCATAGTAAGGACTAAGGAAACACTAGGGTCTTCTGAATACAAACCAACAAATATTCCTAAGAAATGTACTCTATTTTAATAATAATAATAATAATAATTCACGTAGCTTCAAGTCTTCAACAAATCTAAAACTTTCAATAAATATATGTGTGTGATTTACCTGTAATTTAAGGAAAATGTTAGCCTGTGTATTAAGGGTACACTGGGATTTTTTTTAAGAGAAGGGTACACTAGTTAAAGAATGAAAGTTTTTTTTTATAGATTGTGAAATTCTTCATAACAAGGTCCCTGAATCTTTTAGATGTTGAATAGGAGCCTTTATAAGTGTGGCTTTAATGATTGGTGTAGAACAAGACTTGGACAAAAAGTTTGAGTGGAAGTAAAAAATTGAAGTAGAGGGAGTTAACTACCTTTTTTCCAACATGTCGTAGTTATTTTTCATATCAAGTTATTTAAGCATAAATAACTTCATTTTTAAACACATTTTCACTTAAAATTCAAATTTACAATACTAAAATCATCTACAATTAAATTTGCACTTAAACAAACACAAGAATTTCTTCCTCTCTTTCCATAAACAGAAGTGTGGAACAATTTTCCTCTTTCCGTACTAAATGAATTGAAAAAAGTGTCACCACTCACTCAACACTGACTCATGTCAAGCTCAATAAATGTCACTCTAGCTCCACAGTCCACCCACTAGCAAGTACACCCAACCATCAACCACTCAACCTAAAGCAAAGGTGCCTCACTTGTTGCTTATTTAAACATTCCCTGGTTTCACTCATTCAGGTACTATGAGAAGAGACACAACAACAACAACAACACTAGAGTGAGAAAATGGAGCTTCAGGACACTGCTGCAAGCCGTGTGTCAATTGGATTTCCTTTGGGCTTAGCCCTTCTCTTTGTCTGTTTAATCTTCATGTGTGGCTTCTTTTGCTGCTGCTTACATTGGACTATGCTTCAATCTTTTCTTCGATCTCATGGAATCATCAACACTCAATCTTTGGAACAGACTCAATTACGAGCTGAATTGGCTTCCTCCTACCAGAAACCAGCTTTTCCTGTTGTGGTAATAATCACTTCTCTTCCTAACTCCCAAAAACTAAACATATGCAAACACATCAAGTGAGAAACAAGAATAAATCTTAGTCACAACTAAAATAGATGGTCAATTAGAGTTTAATTTTCATGTACGGTAAATATGAAACATAAATTTTACCTTGTCCATCAATCAATCAGATCATGTCTTAAAGTATTTATTGTAAACATCAATAAACACATCAAGTATGTCAATTTGTGATTGGGCGATATTGTAAAAAAAATTATACTGTTAGCAATTTTAATTAAATTCTTAAATTTGTACAGGACATTTTTCATATATACTTGTCACAGTATAAGTAATTTTTCTGACGATGAATTTTATGGTAAGCAGATGATGAAGCAGAATTATGCAAAGACTTTGCCTGTGTTGATGCCGGGCGATGACATCCCGAAATTCATAGCCACGGCATGTCCATGTGAGCCTCCAAGAGATGAAAGGATCACAATCCTTGTGCAGAAGGAAGAAGCTACTGATTTATGCAGTAGTGGCAACTAAGAGTTTATGGTTTCAAGCCTTGAAGAATTCAGGGTACTATACATATATTATATATATTGGAACTTCTCAATTTACAACGGCTAATAGCTCTTTGATAGCTTAATTTGTGAGCAGTGAGATGCTAGCTAGACCAAGCAAGCACAATGAATTAAGATGCCATACCATAGCTTTTTGCTGAATGAGATGATAGACCAAGCACACTGAAGCTGTTGTAAGATACAAAGTTTGAAGCCCATTTGATTTTTTTTGTTAGAATGGGAAGAAAACGGTTGAAATTGAAACATCAACCTGTCTTTTTTTTTTTCCTTTTCAAAAGCTGATTCAGGGACGCTTTTTTTTTTTTTTATCTACTCCTTTCAAGTTCAAACTAAAGTTTTGAATATGGAGCTTATTGGAATAATATGTGTTTATTATGAACTTTTTTGTGGTTTTTTTAATATTTTTATTGAAACTTTAAAATAATCTCTTTTTAAATACAAAAAACTTAAGAAAATAATAATATTTAGCAAGAATGAAATAACTGTAAAATTATGATAAAATTAATAATTACTAAATTTTGATACAACATAGAATCAAATCTATAATATAAGTGAATTACATATTGAAAGACTTTTGGATTATTAATAGTCAATATAGTATTCGTTTAAATGTATTATATCAAAATAAAAAAATACTAAATATATTTTTAATTACAATTGTTGCCGAAAAAATTATGTATACTTAATCCAATGCTATTATGAAATACCCAAATCATATATGAATTTCAATAAAAAAAAATGTTTCTTAAAAGTAGTCAAATCTACATAAAGCACTACATGCAAAGTCATTTATTTATGTCAACTTTAAGAAAATATCCTTTAGATTGTGATTTACAAAATTATTCTAAAAGTTGTAATTCATGCCTACATTATATTAATCGGACACTGCAATTCTAATATTAGAACCCATAAAATTTATATTTCACCCATAAGCTCTTTTGTTTAAGACACTCATTTTCTTCTTGAATGATAGAAGAGGGTATAAAACTAAAATGGTTAAATTCTTGATTGGATTTTAAAGCAATTAATAGTGAAAATTATAACATCAAAATTTTTAAGAGACTTAAATTTAAAATTCAAAAAGAATTAACACAATTGGAAGCATAAAAAAAAGTGTGTAGAATAAACTTTTAAAGAAATGACATCTCAAAACTTTTCATTAAAATGACTAAAAACTGTGTATATTACAAATAAATAAATTTCAATATGTGGTCATGTTTATAGAATAAATTCACATATTATAAAAGCTTATCAAATAATTACTTGATAAAATTTTCAGCTAAGACTAGTGCCACTACCAGAATGCATCACTCCACAGCCCTGTAAAATAATTAATGTGTTGAAATCTTCAGACCTCTCCGTATGAAATATATCTATTTTTTTATTATGGTGTTGGTGACATTATTGACATATGAAATAATTTGCAGATGATTGTAAATGTTACAGATGATTCACAGAAGTGAAAGCATTGTCATGGTAAAGAAATAAGGCTTAAAATATGCCATTTTTTTCACTCTGCATGATTTCCTAAGATGGAATGCCTGAAGATTAAACATCATATGTAAAAGTCCGGCAAAAAATTAAAAATAATACAAATTAAATATTTATTTAGAAAAAAGGTGCAACTGGGCCAATATTTAGAAAAATGGGGCAGCCAAACACGCCCATTTGGGGCGTGTTTAAACACGCCCAAATGGGGCGTATTTGGTGTGGTGGTGACACGTGGCAGGCAAAAACAGGGACTTAAGGTTTTCGCGGTGTTTTCGTAAATTACGGAAGGTCATAACTTTTGACTGGGACGTCCGATTGAGGCGAAATCAGTGGCCATGTGTTCGTAATTGAGAGGAGAAGGCCTGGTCAAGTACCCCCTTAAAGGGGGGACTTGTCCAAAAATTTTTCTCAAATGAGACCTTTAAGTGCCTCAAAATTATGATTTAAGATTTAGGGTTTCTTATTTTCTAATTTTTTATATATTTAATTACTGAATTGCATGCTATTTTTTATGTTTTTAGTTACTTTTCTTAATTTCGAGCATTTTGACATAAAATACGCCTTCATCGGATATTTCTATCAAAAGTTATTATTTCATACCTTAAGATTAAGCTTATCAAAAATGGGGTGCATTTAGCAAATGTTAGGTTTTTTATTTTTTTAGCTATTTCTCTTAATTTCGAGCGTTTTGCATTGGTTATTGACTACTGGTCATGCTCTGGTGCATGCCTAGACTAAACTGTACAGATGGATGAAGAAAAATCAATAGCGGTGTCGTTTTCTACTTTGCCTTCTTCTTCTCATTCTGCCGAACTCATTTTAAATATTAAGATTAAGTTTTGATAGAAATATCCGATGGAGACGTATTTTATGTCAAAACGCTCAAAATTATGTCAAATCTTATATCCACTTGTTCATGTGCCACGTTTGGTTACAACACATTTGGAAAAAATCACAATTTTCTGTAAAAAAAAGTGTTAGCGACTGAATTAGAGACGGAATTTAAAAAAACCCAATATTATGCAAAGAAGTGTTAGAGACGGAATTAGAGACCGAATTAGAGACGGATTTTTTAAAAAACCCCAATATTGTATTAAAAAGTGTTAGAGACCGAAATAGAGACGGAATTAGAGACGGACTAAAACACGCCCCATTTGGGCGTGTTTGGCTGCCCCATTTTTCTAAATATTGGCCCAGTTGCACCTTTTTTCTAAATAAATATTTAATTTGTATTATTTTTAATTTTTTGCCGTAAAAGTCCGTCCTAACATTTATTTTATTTTATTTTTGTGAATCCGTCCTTACAAATCTTAGCAAAGGTACAAAAGAAGTGGGAACGGGAGACAAGACCAAAAGGCACTACTTCCTATTACCAATTATCTTTTCCATCATTAGATTGTACTTCAAAAATAAGCTTTTGCTTCAGTCTTAATTTGATTTTTTTTCTTCTAAAAAATTAAATGCATAATTGCTATGAGCTGTATAGCTTTATAAAATCAGTTTTACAAAAAGCAACTTAATTCAAACTTCAAAGAGTAAAGTTAGTTGCCCAAACTTTTTTGTATATAAATTTCATTCAAATTTAATAAAGTTCAAGCATAAGTGATTAATCAAAGGCCAAATTAGCATGCCGCTAAGACAGGGAACATTTTATTTAAGGAATATTAAGTATGTAAACTGGATTCTTTATTAGAATTAGGGTGGGAGCCCATCAGCTATTAGAATTGTAGAACGACTCATGAACTTATTACTAGGTTTCATTGACCAATAAGTAGAACTAGACTAACTTAAAAAGGAGTTCAAATGCATGCTAACTTTTTTTTATTATCTGAAATTATAAATATATTAAATAGCACAAGAAGTGCTTAAAAAAATTACATCTCCAAGATTCTCACAATATTACATAATTGCAAAACTAGTCAAGCAACAAAAACAAATACCTCAATTAAAGAGGAGCTGAATCTTAATATATACTCACTAAACGCTGCATGAAAAAAAATACAACACCTCAATTCTAAAATCAAACCAGAATTCGTACTCAATCACCCTACAAACTTAAAATTTGATACAGAAACACTTGGATCAGCTTGCCAAAGTTGATAGGTGATAGAAATCCTTGAAAAGCCTTCAACCATGACCATACAAAAAACATGATTTATTTGCCAAACTTTCTCACTGTCAAATTATTTTCCTTCAAAAGCCATTTCATTTCGCTGACTCCATAAATTTAGAGGATAGCACACCACTCCGCCACCCACCAATCATTTGCTTTTCTCCCAATCAAACCACGTGCATGTTGCCAAAAATGATCCGATACTGACTGAGGCAGTGCAGAATTTAAATTCACAATGTTGTACCAATGTTTTCAAATATTATGTGAAATTGGACATGTAAAAAACAAATTGGGTAAATCCTATACCTCCTTTTTACAAAACACGCACAATAAGTTTTTGTCTTGAATTTAAATTTGTTTACGTTGTAGATTCACTTTTGTTGGAATCCTTAAATGCATGCTAACTGTTATTTATGTTTACATATAAGGATTCGTCATCATCTTATATGTGTGTTTTATGTACAATGGGGACAAGTATAATAGTTAATACAAGTAGCTAAGTTGTGGCGCATTTTTTTTAATTAATTTGTTAGTTGATGGAAAAAACAAAAATATAATATCATGTAGGGAAAGGGAAGAAAGGATGGAGGGAGATGTTGAGGAAGAGAAGGAATTTCAAGAAAGAAAGCAGGTTTATTGAGGAAAGAAAGTGAGGGATAGGTATTTTTATTTTATTTTAGGGTAGTGCTGTGCATGATACAACTTTTATCCCATGGTTTAATTTAATTAGTAACACAGTTTAAGACTTTTGTCATATTTAGCTTTGTTTAGTTCCGTAAACATTTTTAGAATTAAACATATGCATATAGCATGTTTTTTTTTAGGGTGAAATTTTGTCAAAAAATATTGCCGAACATCACCATTGGAGCGTTGCCGGCCCATTTATTTCTGGTCATTTTTGTCAATATAACTTAAGCATTTCCACTAATAAAATTTGTGTTGAGTGTCAAGTTCTATGGTAATATTTTGGTTTTAAAGATTGTGAAGTCATTAGTCTGAGACGAAGATAAATAATTTAGAGTGTGTTTGTTTATCGATTGAGATGTAGTGACATGAAGTTTAACACGCATTTACATACCCAAAAAAAAAGAATGTGATGTTTCTTGAAAATAAAAATTGGTGTAAACATACATTGAGACTGACAATCCATACACGCATTGAAAAATCTCAGTTTGAAAGAAAGAAAGTGAAGAGATTTGACTGGAGAAAGGAAAGAATTGATAGAGAAAAAAAAAGTAGAAAACAAATTGATAGAAATTTAAGTGGCCTTTTCATTTGTGATACTATTTAATTTTTAATGATAGTTGACGGTAAGGACAAAAATACTAACGGAATAAAAGTTACTAAAACTATAAAAAAAAAAATAGAGACTAAAAGTGAAGACTTAAAAAAATTTAGTGACAAAAAACGTAGTTAATCCTTTCTATTTTGTAACACTTCTAATAACAATAACGTCTAACACTTATACGACATTTGACAACTGGATAAAAAATATATGGTGGTATTAATAGTGAAAATTATATTTATTTTTTGAAAGGAAAATATTTTTAAAATAATAAAGAAATTTTCCCTAAATGATTCTATTAATAAATAAATGTTTAAATATTAGACATAAAATCTATTTTCGAGTATCAGTTCTTCTTAATTAAATAAATAAGTTTATAATTTTCAACTTATCAAATAATTATTTAAATACTTAATGCATACAATAATTATAATTTCGATAAGATATCTATTTTTATTACAATAATATAGTAATTCAAAAGATGATTAGTTTGGAAACTTGATAATAGTGTTTTCGATTTAAAGATTATTTTTATAATAGTTTCGATTTCAATAGTGATTCTAAAAGTAATAAGAAGTCGAGATTGAAAAAATAAAGTTTTGATAAGAAATAAAGATCAAAAGAGTAAAAAATTTAGAAAGATACATTAAAGTAAATAATCAAGAATTCATAAAAAATGAGAATTGAATACATACATAATGATCTACTTAACCTGTAGCCAATTATTTATGGTAGGCGTTGTTGATGTTTGATAAATTAAGTGATAGTGTTTTCAACCTCCTGAAAATTGGTCGTCAATAGTTTTATTGATAAACTTCTAATACTAATAGTCGAATTGTATGATTTTGATACGTGTACAACGATATTTCTAAATACATTAATTTTATATTAGTAATTGTTTTTGTATAACTTCTCTGCAATAATGTTGACGGGTAATTTGATTGTCAAAAAATACCTTATCAATGAAATTACCAAACTTATCAATCCTAATCAAAATAACTTCCTTCGATTACATAGTCAACTTTCTCAAACTTTTGGCCATAGTTTGATCGTTTTTAAAGGAGTTTTTCTACTCATTTCTAGACAAATATATCGAAATAAGATTTTCATAACTTAGTCAAATTTTACATAACAGAGATAACATATGTTTATCTTTAAAATAGTTTGTGGAATAATATATACATAAAATTTAAAATAAAATTACAAATATTATAAAGTTGTCATATTTAACAAAAAAAACTACCTCCTACCATTAAATTTTTTTATTTTTATTACTATTATTTTATTTTTTTTATGCGTTGGGCTAACTTGGTTGAATATTGTTTTTAGGCTTCTACATTGTGTTCTCCCAACTCAACTCAGTAATGCCTACGTGCTAGCCATCGTGACATTTAGGATTAACCTTTCGAAATATAAAAAGAGGTTCCTTTACTTTTATCAGACTAACACGCCCAGCCCAATATTGCTCAAGTAAATGCTACTGTTGATTTCTGTACTTCCATAAATTGCTTACTGCACTTCATTATATTCTGGAAAACTCACTCAAAATTACATTTTGCATCGGATTTTTTGAAATATAATGAAATGTTGGTAACAATTTATGTAGCTGTTTCAGTAAAAAAAAAAAAATTATGTAGCTGCCGGAAATTTCCCTAAGAGTATGTTTGGATGAAGTATTTTAAAATTTCAGGAAAATTAAAATGTATCAATTAAAATTTTTTTATTTTTAAAATTCTGTGTTTGGATAAAGAAATTAAATTTCTTCATTTTCAAAATTTTGAACCTCATGCACGGAGAGACACTTGAGGTAGGTATCATGAGAGTAGCGCAGAGTACTCATCGATGATGGAGACGGAGCAAAGAGTGATGCAGTTAGAGCTTCTATAGAAGAAGAGAATTTCAATTTCTCACATTTTAGAAGGAAATTCAAATTTTACATTTTTAGTTATTTAAAATTCTGTTTTAAAATTCCAAAAATTTAAATTATTCATATAAAAATATTCAAATAATTAATTTTAAATTAAAAAATTTTAAATTCCCTGATAAATTACTTTCCCCAATTAAAATTTTCTATCCAAACATACTCTAAATGTTTTTCAGTGCATTACGCTCTTATGCAGGGGAAACAACTATTAGCCTATTATGCACCAACTTGTATCCAACGGTTAGCCTTCATCTAGGTATTATTGACCATGGGATGGCACCTTGGTTTTGGGCTCAACACACATTAAATGGGTAAGTTTGGGTTTGCTAGAATGGCTGTCTCAGTCCAGCAAAGAGAAGAGGAAAAAAATTGAGGCTAAAATAAGTTTATTGTTTTTAGTGTTTAAAATTTTTGTTTTAATCCTTTAAGTTTTAAGAAGCCAATTTCATCATTATGTGCGTTTTACACGAATAATGTTAACATTTTTGAATAATTTATTTGTTTAGTTGCACATTTAAGCGGATTGGTGCTTATTAAGGCTAGCCTGTCTATTAACCCTCTTATTATAATTTATAAGTATAAATCTGTGTTTTTTTTTTCAATTTAAAAATATCAATTCAATGACAAATGTTTAATTTGGGCGATGAACATGGGCTTGGTGATGTTGTTGGCCCATTTGCACGGGTAATCCATTAGGCTTTTGTTTTTTATGTGTGTGTAATAATTCATTAGGCTATTGTATGAGTAAAATCTCATATGTATTAAGTTTAAATTACGATGACCAAAACTGGAAAAAGGCTGACATATGCTACCGCAGCTTCAGGTATCACATATTATGTGGTAAAATATTATGTATGAAATAAAAAAGGGGGTATTTTTACCATTAAATAATGAATTATTTAATACAATATCTAATTAACATTTTACAATATTATTTAATATTTAAATATTTTTTGTAAAATTATGAATCCATTTTAACTAATTAATCAAACTAAGTTTTTATTAAACTATTTTATTTGTAATTGTTATTTTAGTATAAAACTTATAAAAATACAATAACTTAATTTACTAAAATGAAATAAATATAAAATAATTTATTAGAACGCACTAAAATTATCCTTATTTTTAGCCTTAACTTTAAAGTGATTTTTACACAATAAAAAAATTATGCAAAATAAAATTATACATATATGCATGTAACTTAACTTATACTAGACTAGTTTTAAATTTAAATTTAAAAATAGTACCAAAAATGCCAGCAAAAGTGACACACAACCGTGTGTAGGCAATGTCAGGTAGGAAAGAAGAGAAAAAATGAAATGTTTTTTATTTAAAATTTAGAGTAAATTACATTGATTTCCTCTATTTAGCATTCATTACACGTGGACTTCTTATTTAAAATTACATTTCTTATATCTCCCCTAATCTAGAATTGTTAGTAACGGTATTAGTTTTTTTCTAAAATATCAAAATATGTCTTACTAATTTAGTCATATACACTTAGTAATTCGAAATCTCCAAATCCTCTCTGCTAGGGTTTGCGAAAGCCAAAACCATTATTGAGTCTGGTGTGTGCATCATTTTGATACTTCAAGGGAGGTCTAGAAGAGGCAACCTCCGAAAGTGGGTTGCACACACGATGCTTGTTAGTGGTGGTGGTTGTACAATTTTCAATTTTTAAATCGTACAATTTTCAATTTTTTAATTGGATTTTTCAATTTTAATATTGTGAAAGTGATTTTAGCTGGAAACCATTTTTGTTGGGGGGAATCATTGTGTGGTGTTCACACTACTGTTTGTTTTGGGACCATTTGTCTTTGTAGTGGTGTTTTATGAAACTTTTTATTATTATTTGATTTGTTTGTTGTCTGTATGTAGGAAATATTATGGATGAGTTTGGTATTTACTTTAGTCATGTACATGTGAATGAACAAGTGAATGAGGTTGTGAATAACACTCTGATTGATGATGTTCCTATAATTGAAGATGATATAGTTGTCAATGAAAATGACATTGTGGAGGTTGATGAAGTGTATGATGAAGATGTGACTTACCAACAGTTAAGTGAAGATTCTTCATCTGACAATGAATATAATCCTATTTGTGAGGATGCAAATTTGAGTGATGTGGATGACTTAAGTGACTTTAATGAAGTAGTGGATGTTATTGGAATTGTGCATTCAGATTCAAACATGGATGAAATTTATGAAGAAAGGGGATTGAATTGATGAAACTCTATAGTTGCAGCTATTTAAGATGTTCAAGCTGAAAACACAAGGGTTGCCCAAAATGAAACAATAAAAGTTGGTCATCCTCAACACTCTCAGCCAGTCCAAAGTAACTTATCTTTGACCTAAGAATTTGGAATCAGCTTTTCAGGTATTGTAACATCACCTCCAAAATTCTAAAATTATGTTGTTTAGTTATATTCAATTCCAAATTTTATATTGTGTCTAAATTACAAGATTCACAAACACATTCTCAAATGACAGGACAATCATCCAACCTAGACACCAACAATAACCCAAATGAAGTTGCAAAGAAGAAAAGACAAAAAATTAGAGGAAGATTAGAAATTAGGAAGTAGTTTAATATCATGGTAATGGCTGGAAACTTTATGTTTTTTTTAGCTCATTTGCTGGATTAGGCATGTGTTTTGGCAAACAACTTCTTAAGATTGATGGGTGCATGGGGATTATTTTCTTTTGTTTTTTTGGGTATAGTTTATTTTGAGAATGCAAATGATTGAGACAATATTGTGTATGGATGAAATCTATTTAATTATGAAATGAAAGTGACTATTTATACTAGCAAAAGTATCTCTTTTTGAATTGAATAAATGTAATTATATCACAAAACATATCTTTTTTATTTCTAGATGAACATTTGCTCAATTGTTGCAAAATAGAACTTTATAAATTGCGCGAGGGACATATAAATGTTCAAAATAACTGCATGTACAGGGTATTATAAAATGCACATCAGACTTACAAATTATTGATATAAAATAATGAAAGTTAACATTAACATCATGATCAACTTACAAATTAACATCAACAATTACAATTAACATTGTGAATGTTACAATATTTTGTTTATTACATTCACAATTCCTTTCTAAAAGTAACAACTTAGTGTGCATTCTTGCAAATTTTCGCTTCCTGTCTTATGTTTCCGTCATCATGCCTTCCATCTCCGTGCTAACCTTATCAAATTCATCTTCCATGCCTTACAATTAACTTATCTTTCGTATAAAATAAGCATTCGGATTGACATCAGTTCTATTACATTTAATTTCCATTACAGATCTACATCGACAATATTTTTTTGTGTTTGACCCTAACTACATTCCAACTAACACTCGATCCAACCCTTAATTTGAGACATTTTGTCAAACACCTTTAAAGTAACAAAACAATATTAAAAATCTCTTCAAAAAAAAATAAGCTTCTTTAATTGGGAAATATAACACAACATCACAACCCAACAACAACTAATAATACTCCAATGGAAAAAATTAACTCAACAAAGAAACACGCGTAAAGAAATAATAAACTCATAACATGAAAATATTAAACATATGAAGAAAAATTAAACACACATGGAGAAAAAATTAACACACATAGAGATACTTATCCATGACGGAGATGTTTATGCATGAGCTTCAACCCGAAATGTTTCAACACAAGCTTCTACCTTTAACATCTTCAACTTTTGCATTTTTAGAAACTAAGAATAGTCTTGACTTTTAAGAGATGGTGTGAGGAAGAAAAGAACAAAATTGTCCTTAAATGACAACGCACACGATGAATTTTCGTTAACACAAATCAAACTTTATTGAAGAAGGGTGTGTCGTTGTAATGGAGTTATAAAAATTATAAAATTTACTGTAGGATTAATTTACAAAGAAGATTTCGGTATAATAAGTGCTAAATGAAGAAAAAATAAATATAATTTAACTCTAAAATTTAATAATCTAACAATCTGCAATCCCTTTCTTAACGAAGGAGACATGTTTTGCTCTCCCACCTTAGTTCTCATTGTCAATAGATAAATGTACTTGTTTGGTCATGCATCGTTAAGATACTGTTTCACATCTAAGTTGAAGCTTTCCGTTATAGCTTTCACATCCTTTACTTGGCAAACGCGATTTATCGGTTATCCCACGTCTTTTCCAAACATGCACATTGATAATAATCTCATTTTCAAGCTAGTTTTGAGTAATTTTTTGGAAATATCAAAAATTAATATAATTATCTCCATTTTAAACATGAGAAATATACATGACACCAAATCACAGCCTATTTTTATGTTATTGTTAGTATAATAACCAAGGTTTAATAAATAAAAGAAAAAGAAAGAAAAGTTTAAATTTGCTATATTCCGTCAGAAAAAAGCGTTAGTGACGGATTTTGCGACGGAATTAGCAATGGATTTTTCTGGCGCGGTTAACGCCAGAGATGCTGGATTTTGGCGCGGTTAGCGCTAGAAGTGCCCCAGAAAGTCTATTTTCACTGGAATTTGGCGCGGATAGCGCCGTAGTGGCGCGATCAGCGCCAGAACGCGATCTGGACCACTATATAAGGCCATTTTCGCGTTTTTGCGTGCAAAAACTACTTCTTCTTCTTCCTCCAGCGCCCAGAACTCCATTGGAGAGTTTCCTAAGCTCCATGGACCTTGTTTTGTGACCCAAATCACTTCCTTTAAACACCAAACTAGTGAGAAACCTCTTGTGAGCTTGAATCCTTCATCAATCTTCCCTTGAAAACCCCTTTAAGCTGAGAATTCCTTTCTCAAGGGAAATCCTTGGAACTTGAGTTTGGAGAGGAACGGCAACGAACCACGGACACCAAGGCTTGGGGGAGTGTTCCAGAGGCTTTCTTTATCGCCATTGAGGTAAGAAACTCGAGATTCCTTGGTTGATTTAAGAGTTGGGGTTTTGGGTGAATAGTGACCCACTTGTGATAGAGCTAGAATTAGCTCTGGGTCCTTTAGAGAGATATGTTTAGAATGATGAGAGGATGAAGGATTAACTCTTGGTTTGTGTTTTGGTGAATGTTGGTTTGGCTCTAGGTTGTGCATGTGTGACTTGGACTGAGTCACTTGATATTGAGACATGCAAGAGCCTTGTTGATGGGTCTGATGTGCTTGAGAGGCCATGGAAACGGTGTCTTGTGATATAGACCGTTCAAGCCCTATGGAAACCCCTGAGTTGTTGGGTTGTGTGAGCTTTGAGCTCATTGTGGATGGCTTGTATTGAGTCTGTGGGAACTCTGATGCCATGGTTAAGCTAAAATAGACCACTGAGGGTCTATGGAAGGGCTTGTGATGGATGAGCTTGATGAACCTTAAGTTAGATGTCTTAGAGGTCATGGAAAGGACTGAGGTTCCTTTCTTTGTGGCAGTTGAGGACTGCTTGTTGAGCTTGTGCATGTTTGTATGATGAATGGTCTGTGATATGCGTTGTATGCCTTGTTAGGGTTTGACACCGCGGGTGGCAGTGACGCAGGCCATCGCTCAAGGAGTGGAGCTACAGAGCACGGCTTTGCCAGGTAAGCTCATCGTTCTTGGGGATGTTCCCTTGCTCTTGTTTCACCACCCGAGTGGGTGATGGCTTGTTATGCCATGAAATTGATATTGTATGAATTATATATATATATATATATATATATATATATATATATATATATATGTGTGTGTGTGTGTGTGTGTGTGTGTGTGTGTGTGTGTGTGTGTGAGAGTACTGCTGAAAGAAAGGCCATTGTGGCTTGTTGTTGATTAATTATAGCTAAACACCATGAGGGTGTTATGATGTGAGTATCTGAGCATAGATTACAGACACTGAGATAGTGTTATGAGAATGAACATTGTACTAGTGTTCTATGAATGATGATAAACCTAACACTGTGATCGTGTTAGGAATGATATTGAATTGCTGGTAGGTATGTCAGACATATATATGATAATTAGTGTTAACTAAACCCTAGGATAGGGAATGAACGCTATTCCTCTGATTAGTGAATTCTATGAGTGTATTCTGTGATAGATGATCAGCTAACACTGTTATAGTGTTACACTTTACATTGATGTTACTGTGATATTGAGAACATGTCATTATGGCATGTTGGTATTGATGATAGATTGACACTGTGAGAGTGTCATACCTTGTAATGACTATGTGATTAGGTGAGCATTCTCTGACCAGAGAATAGTGGACTATGGACCCCTTTGGGAATGTTCCCACTCGGTGGATGATCTCCCTTGGGATAATCCATAGGCATCCATGTAAACCCTGAGTAGATGTGCCTTTAAGTAGATGACCCTATTCAGGTATTGGGCGGCAAGTCCTGAGTAGATGTGTCTTTCAGTAGATGATCCTACTCAGGCATGAGTCCTGAATAGATGTGCCCTTCAGTGGATGATCCTATTCAGGTACTCAGTGTGAAAGCCCTGAGTTGAGAGATTCCTCAGGCAATGGGTGTGAAAGCCCTGAGTTGAGAGCCCCTTAGTGGATGATCTCTCTCAGGCAGTGTATGAGAAACCTGAGTAAATGAGTGCTCGAGTGGATGATCTTCCTCAGGTAGAAAGAGTGTGAAAGCCCTGGGAATTGAGTGCCCTTGACGGATGATCTTTCCCAGGCCAGGATGGTTACAGATATGTTGTATCTCTAAGAGAAGGTATCCTGAGGGGATGAGAGTCTCTTAGAAGAGCCATATCTGGATGTGTGAAGTCCTGAGTGGTTTTCTCAGGCAATGTTTTATATAGTTTCATGAGGCGGTGCCTCTCTGATGTGGAAAGTGTCCAGTGGATGACACTCGTGTTATGATACCTCTGTGAGCTGGTTATGAGAGCCAGAATGAGATTTTTATGCTATGTTTGTGGTTTTAGTATCTTTGTGTGTGTGGAGGTGAACCAGGGGGAGGGAATACCTCCAAGAACCCTGAGTTTACTGAGATGTTTATCTCACCCCTGTTGGGGCTGTGGTTTTACAGGTGATTCTTCTAGCATAGAAGAGCGGCCTCAGGGCAGGAGGGCTTAGTAGAGGTTGCTGCATGGCTATGGGCTGCAGTTGAAGAGTGAAGTGAAGCATCTTGGTTGATGCTTGTTTTGTTTTCCCTGTGTGGGGACATGGTGTGTGTGCACACCTGTTATGCTGTACATATTCTTTTGTATAACCACAGGTGTGGTTTGAACTCTGAGATGTATATATATGTACAGAACTGTTGTTATATCTTTAGTTGATGATTCCTCCTGATTTTATGTTGTGAGTCTTCTTGTATAACTGCTTACAGCTTATGTCTTGTGTTATACTGGATCAGCAGGGGCTTATTTTATGATACTGTATGATGTGTTTTTATGTTCCATACATAATGTAATCAAGAAATTCGGTTCGATATGCTTCCGCTATGTTTTTAAAAAAAGTTTTAAGCGCTAATCTGATATTATGAATGTTAATACACCGGGTGCACAAGGGGTGTTACAGTTAGCCACTTAAATATACATGACACCGAATCACGGCCTATTTTTATGTTATTGTTAGCCGCTTAAATTAAAAAGAAAAATATCACGTGCACAATACAATGTCTCATATGCATAGTTGGAATTCTTAATCTTGGAAGGGGACCATAAACTTAAACTTAATAACAAGAATAAGAACCCAATGAATGCCGACCTAAGGAATCCAATGCTGCAAGCTAAGGGTAACCAGGAATATTGTTCCAAGTTGTTCTGTATTATTGATACTAAACAATCACACAACAACGAGAAAGAGTAGAAAGAGAGAAAATGGAAGAAGAAAATAACACAATGTTTATCCTGATTCACTTAATGTGGGCTAGGTTCAGCTATTCTCTATATTTTCCTCATACACTCATTACAATGCACTCAGGGTTACAAGAAAATATATAGGTTTAAAAATCGAAAGCACCGTAACTATTCATGGGTCCAAACCCAAATTACAAATAATAAAATACAAGACCAATAACAGTACTAGTCCTCGAAAAATGTTCTAAGGGTGCTATCTCCCGCATGGACGGCTCTCCCGGGCCCCCGCTACCTAAGCGAGATTCCATATTTATCTTCTCAAGACAAAGTATAAGTCATATCCAACACGTATATTATGATGACAGTAGCTTTATTTTGTATTAGAAAGTATGACTGATTTGTAACATTCTTAATTATGGGCAAGAGCTATAAAGCTTTAAGGTACGTGAATTGAGTGTTATACCAATGTGTGGTGTGGGACATGAAAGTCAGATAGCTCAAATTAAGTGTAATTTGACAATCAAATATCTTGGTTTTCTCTTAATCCTTATCTAGACTAGACATATGCGGGTGGTAGTCTAAGGACTTGCTTGAGTTTCAATCCTTTCAACAATGGAAGGCTATTAGGCAGAGATAAAATGAAGCATGCACCCGTAACAACATTGTGTTACGTACGTAAGTCTATCACCTAGATAGTCTAAAAAGAAATAACAGAAAATTAAAGATGAACATATCTTTCTAAAGCATCATTGGAGGTATATTTATGTACAAGAAAATCCTAACTATACACTTGTTAGTACACTATTTTTTTAGGATAACTAAGGCCAACAACTGTGATATCTATTACAATATTAAGGAAATATAACGGTGCTTAATGATTATCTATTGTTGGAGTGAATTTCAAAATAGGGACCTAGTGCTTATACAAAGTAATCTCAAAAAAACTGTGGAACAAACATATTTGTATTTTTGTAAAAAAGTGATAAAATATAATGATGTGTGATTATTTGTAAGACTTATTTAATAAAACTTGTAGAATTGTTGGATGGGAGAGAAGTAATATTCTTAAACTATAAAAGTAGATATAATATGAATAGTATACAATGGTGGGATCCATTTAACAACTTCAAAGTGAGTTAGGCCATGAATGTTTTAAGATAAGATATTTTTTTAATTCATACATAATTAAAAAAATTATATATTGAATTTAAATATAAATAAATTTAATTATTTTTATTTTTATTTAATAATATTATTCATAAAATACCTTTTATTTAATTATAATTTTATTTACGATATCAAATTTTAATGAATAACATTTTAAGAATAATATTACTCAAGATTAATAACTTACGATATCAAATTTTAATTAAGATTAATAAAATTTATTAGAAAGAAATCACAGTATTTGGTGGGATTCATTAACAATTTATTAATAATTTTTTCTCTTAATTTTATAATTTTTAATAAATTTTAATTAATAATAATTAAAAATAAACCATAAAGAGTTTATACTGAAAGCGATTTTCAGCAGTGACCCACATTTTTATATCTTTTCCTTTCCTTCACTCCTAATTACGAGCTTGAAATGGCGACCAGCGTCCTTCCAAACCAATAGATCTTGTTGGTGAGGGACTCTCGGAGTTGCTACTGGCCTTGCCAATAAAGAGTTCGACAAAGGACGATGATCAGTATTGGATCTGAACGTTCACAATGGGCGAAGCCTTTAATTGTTTGGGATCTTGTACCAACTTCAACTTTGTGTGTTGATTTTCAACTAGTTGATTGAAAAAGACAACGTCAATGAATACAAAAATGGCATGATAGTGACCAACACAAAGGGTTCATTTTGTATAGTTGTTTGTGCTAGAAAAATGGTTAAATGGTATAATTGTGTATTATAAAGGAAGGAAGGAGAGGGAGAAGAAACGGTAGGAATAAAAATGACACTAACACCCAAAATTACCTCCAATGGCAACGCTATAGCGTAGAACGTTGTTGGTGAAAGAAGTTTCTTAAAAAACTTTTTAAGAAGTTTTTTTTTAATTGAGATTAATAAAAATAAATAGTGGTAATCCACTTTTTAAACTAAGATGAAATTAATTATTTTTCTTATATTTAAGTTTGGAGGAAGTGATTTTTTATTAAAAAAGAAGTTTCAACATCTCGTAAAAGAAAAAAAAAAGAAAGAAAAATTATAGTTTTATTACACATTTTATTTTAATTGATATGTTAATTTTCTTTCAATCACAACTAATTTGGTATACGGTATCCTATCATATGTAATTATAATTATAATTCATTTTAAAGCTTAAACATTAATTATTATACTTCATGATTTAAACAAGAAACGTTTAATGCTAATCCATACATACTTACAAAAACTATTACTAAAAGAGAACCAAATGAAATGACTATCCTAATGGTGCCACCCACACGCGTGCGTTACACTTTGACATCAAAAAGCAACAGCATGATCGTTTGCCAAAACGGTGGTTGCGGGACCCACTTGGCCCTCATCGAAACTTTAAAGAGGTTGATCCGACAAACATGATTGGGTCGCGTAAACCACTCGAGGATGTTCTGCGCGTGGGCATTGACAGAGGTAGTGAAGGAAGTTATTGTCGCGGTTTTCCCCCGGCAAGCCAAAGTTAAAAGCCGCTTTCTTGTCTCCCCCAACACCATTTCGCTTTGCCTTTTTTTTTTTTGTCTCCATCAAATTTTTTAAAAAAAATAAATAATAGTACGTATTTTTTACTCTTTCAAAAACTTACCTAACTTTTCTCTATGATTTGTTTAATTCCTAATAATGAAAGGTTTAATAAACTCTCAACCCCCCATTTTTGTAGAAAAAATTCCCATTGGACCATAAGAGATGTTTTAAAATATTGGGAAAAAAATATTTAATTTTATAAATTTGAATTTGCAAATAAACATTCTAAATTGAATTTAATATTTATTGTTTCTTAAGCTTTATTTTTTTATAAAAATTTAATTTCATCTGAATTAATTCTTAAATTATTTTTATACACACACTTAATTTCATTTTCATCTCAATTAATTTTCAAATTTGATTATTTTTATAATTATTTTCTTATAATAAATTGGGATTAAAATATCAACATTTATTTATTTAAAACCCCATTTTTTTGTGAATAACTTTTTCAAACATTAAATATAATAAAATTGAGATTTTTTTTTTACTGGTATGAAATTTAGAGTTAAAAACAAGTAAAAACTGTTGATTCTTTTTAATTAGTTTCCCTTTTTATTTCTTCTAAATCCATACTTTTATTATATTTTAAATTTTAAATAGATGTAGAATTAATTTTAAGGAAAAAAGATTAATGAATGATTAATATTTTAAGATAAATAAATTATTAATTTTCCTTTTGGTTAGTATCTAACTCTAACTTTATGAAAAATATATTTACAAAAAGATAAATTTTAAGAATTAATTTGATTGAAATTAAAGTTTAAGGTAATTATTTTAAAAAAAGGTCATTTTCAGTTAAACTCTTCTGTCGTGATACAACTATAGACTATATAGAGGGGAGATCTATGGTTTGAGCTTCCAAATTTGCCCCATGCAAATAAAGGTCCTATGGATATGTCCTAACAATATATATGTGAAAGTAGTGGTGGGCATCTATATAGAGGCTATACATGTGATAGCATTGGGGGTAAATATGGCATTGCAAATATCATTTTGTGTATAATACTGAGGAAGTGGGTGGTAGAATGGAGAAGGGAATCTTGCCCATAAAATAAAAAGGGTAATGAGTGGATTGGGTGAAATTGTTTTGCTGATATAATTTTCAGTATTATGCTAAGCATGCCTTGTTTTTCTTTGTCCTCATAATCACAATGTTCCTCTCTTTCTTGGATGAAGTCTTTTTCTTTTCTTTTTTCTTCCGCCAGAGCAGTGAAAATGAACGGTATAATACTTTTTAAAGACTGAAAGAAAAAAAAAACTTAAAAATGGAGAGCATAATAAAATAGAGGGATATGGACAACATCATCATTACATTGGGTAGGAGCGTTTTCAAAAAGTCTAAGCATATTTTGGAGGGTAACATGGTTGGTCAATTTGGATTTGGATTTGTTTAGTTAACAACAAGAATAACTGATTAAGTGACCAGTCGTTGAAAAAGTTTAGAACCGTTAAAAATGATTTTTTTCTTTCACTTAACTTAACATTAAAAAAATAATATTATATATAATTATTTTTCTCTCTTATTTTTTATATTCCCATATAAAAATATATCCTAAAATTAAAGAAAATAATCTTTTATTATTCTATTTTAATGTTAACAAGATATTTTCTTTGAAAAATTGGTTCTTATCAAGACCTATGTTATACAAGATGAAATATTGACATATCATCAGCATTTAAGAGAGCAATTTCAATTTATTAACAATAAATATTCTTAAATTATCTCAAAGTAAATTTATGATGTAGGTTTTAAATAAAATTTTAATCAAACTAAAAATTATATTTTTCTTTTTTATTAAAAAATAATTAAAAAAACTAACTTTTAAATAAAAAATTTCATTAAAAGTTGTGTTAAACACATTTTTAAGGAATCAAACAAATCAATTTTGTATCGCGGTGATTTATGGGTTTTTCTATGATATTTGTTTTCATATCTGCATTAAAAAAAATCCGGAGTAATATTTAGGTAGGTAGTAACTTCAATTTTCGCAACCAAGCGAGTTTGCCAAGAAACCAAATGTGAATTAGAATTTTTTTCTCAGTATGTGGAATGTGTGTGTTTTAAATTTGAACATAACAGCATTGGAGTCCCGAAAAATTACGAATGCGGCTGTGGTGGTCACCTTGGTCTCATGATATGTGATGGTAATTGTTTGGGACTCCAATGCAACTGTTTTGAACTTTTTTTTTTTTTCAGTTGTTTTTATGCAGGTGTTAGTTATATTGGTCATAGAAATTTAAAACTGCTTTTCAAAGTGGTTGAAATCGTCTTTGGCTGAAAAGCGACTCGATATTCAAGCGTTTAGAAATCCTGGTTTAGTTCCTTGGAAGATTAGAAACATATGGCTAAATTGTTTAGACATCACTCATAATTCTCACATATACATGGAAGACAACTCATGCAGATAAATTTTGATTTACATTCCCATGGTTTTACTTGCTGAAATCTAATTTCTGACATCATTATATTAGACTTTTTCATAAATAGATGTTGATTGCCTTCTTATAGGATTCGTTTATAATCATTGGGTTTGGTTTATGTTCCCCAATATTTTTTGTGTTACTTGGTTTTTTTAATGAAGTCTTTGGTACGTGGTAGGTGATGAATTGGTTTGGCCGCTTGGGAGTGTCAACATAAGTGAAATGTCTTGATCTATTGTGATACTTTCATAATTAATGTTTATGGAAAAAATAAATCTAATAATTTTACTTTATTGAATTATGATTGTAATTTTTTTAATTTAATATGTAATTATTCAAATTTACCAATTTCCAACTATGTTTTTTTTAAAAGGCCCGACTATGTTATTTAAGTACCATTTTTTGTTGAAGTCACTTAATTACCACTCTCCAATGGCATAGAAGCATGCAAATAAATTTTTATCATGCCACGAAATATTTCGCTTTGGGGTATAGTCACATATCATTTTCTACTTTTGTACCAGATTCCGTGGTACCAATGTGAACAAGTTTGGCAGAAAAAAAAGTAAATAATAAATGTAAATGCTTTTTAAAACTACTAATCCGTTTTAAACTAGTTGACAATCTAGTCATAAAGGTTTCTACCCTAATATCTCCTACCCAACACTCAACTAAAATCCAAAATATCTATTGACATTGTTTTATGAGTCGAACTCCACTGCTTGAGCTGAGAAATAAAAATTCATTTTATTTTAAAAAACTTGCAAACAAAATTCGTAAATTGTGATATTTGATTTATTTTAATGACCTAGATAAAAGTATCTAATTGTGTTTTTTTACCTCGAGTAGACCTTTAAGTTTGTTGTTTAAAATTATATGAATCATTAATTATATTAATCTTTAAAAGAAATAAGTCACCAAATTAATTTGTCAATAATTTTAAATGTAATCATATTAACATTTTAAAATAATATTATCAAATTAATATCTTAAATATTTAAAATATTTCATATATAATAGTTTACCTTCAATAAAAATCAAAGTAATGATATAAAAAATATTACGATTTTAAAGTAGTAATATATTAAATCTTGTTTTTATAATTTTAATATATAATATATTAAATCTTTGAAAGAGTAATATGGTGACATATTTAATTTAAAAAAAAAAACTATTTCTATCATCCGAATTTTAAATAAGTTAATATAATTATGCAGATATCTTCGTAAAGGAATAACCTTTTGATTTTTTGTTTTGTTTTGGAAAAATAGCAGTGTTTTTTCCATCCTCTTGTTGGCATATGGCTATTTACTTTACCCATTGAAAAAAAAGAAGCTATTTATTTCTGAAGGCTTTCCATCCGTCGATTCCACCAGAATGACAGATCGACGGTGCAATGTCAATCACCAGAAAAGCCAGGCATTCAAGCTGCGTTTCCTCGTATCGTTCGGTGGAATCCACATCTTTAATAAATAAAAAGTTACAGAAATAATTATCCAGAATAAAAATAGTACAATATTTCAATTATTTTGATATTATTTTTAATTGAAGTTAAATTTTTTTGTTGAACATTGAAATTAAAATTGATCTCAATAAATTATTCAATAATTATTTTTATATTAATAATTAAAATGAAAATTTAATTTTTATTAAAATTAGTAATATTTAAAACATTAAACTTAAATTTTATCCATTTTAAAAAATCCTGCTAAATATTTCAGAAAAATATTAATTAATGAATTAATAAATATTTTTATTAAAATACAATATAAATATAATAGTAACTTAATTAAAGTAATATTTTTCATTATCATCTAATTACATATTATCATATATAACAAATTTATTGAAATTTATAATAATTGTTTTAAATTTCATATTTAAAATAATTTCCTATTACCAATATTATGTTTGTTCAAACCAAATTAAACTCAATACTTATAAGTAGAGTCTCATATTTAAATTTTGTGAATAAAAATAAATAAAACAATTGAAATGAGAGACCTCAGATATTTTGTATTTATAATACAGTAATAAAAAAAATCTAGTTACAAGTTAAAAATTTTATAAGCTAATAAAAAAAATTAAAATATCATATTAATAACTTCAAATATTTTATGAGAAATTATACACTCTTTATTATTTATTAAAATTTGTTAAAAATTACTTATAAAAATTATGCAGGTCGTCTTGTTTCATATTTAATGAATGCATTCATTTGGTAGTTGATAAATTTTAGCCACAAAATAGTATACATGTTAGAAAAAATGTGAAAGAATTGTGGTGTTGATCACTGTTTATATTATAGTTTCTTGTAGATATTCAGAATTTTGACTTGCTTCACTTCACCTTAACCTCTTAAATAAAAATGGAAATTGCATAAAGAGCAGTGTTTTTCTTGAGACGCTTTCTTTATATTAAAGTCGTATATTTTAATGCATGCTGTCGAGCTTTTGTTACTTTGTGACAAATGGAGGGTCCTTAGTTCTGTTTCTCTTTCTTGTCTCTGTGCTCTGAACCAAGTTCTCAAATCATTCTTCGTCTTTACCCTTCTGATCTGCTAATTGTCAAGGTAAAACATTGTCATCTTCAGCTTCTAATGTTTGCTTTCACGTTTTTTTTTTTCTTTTTCTTGTTACCTGTTTGTTTGACCAAGGATTGGGAAAGCCCAAAATCTTTTATTATGTTGCTTGTTTTTTTTGCTTTAATGGCTCCAACTTTGGTATGCAGAATCTTTCCCTCAAATGGGTTTGCAAAAAACTGATCAAACTTTTAGTCAATGTTTTCCCTTTTCAAACAAGTATCAAGCTTACTCTCTATGTGAGTGTTATACATAAATATATACATACACGTATGATTGTATTTCAACATTTTTAAGTGTCTTTGTTGAAGTGGTGATTTAGTGAAGAGTTTGGCTCATAAGTTCTTCATGTCATGCCCTCTCTTTTTTCTCTCTAGTTTGATCAACACTTGTCCAATGGTTTATTCTCTTTCGGTTATTTTTGGAAACTTTGTGCTACAAAGTAATTAATCTAATGCATTTTATGGACATATATTCATGATGATTGTTTCAATGTTTTTAATATAGTAATTTATCAAATTGCTTCTAATTTCATGCATCTTAGGCACAAAGAGAGAGAGAGAAACTGAGGTGAATGGATCAATTTGTTAAGGTTGTTTATTAATGAAATTGTGACCAATTGTGTTTCAATATTAGTTGTTTTTGTTTCTAGTATGTCAGTTTGAACTTTGAAGGTTCTGCGACAGATGTTGTTACTTGTTATTGTTTGATAAGGTATTCAAAATTGGGAGGTTTTCGATTGAACTGTGATGTCCAAGCCACTGCTAGGCATAGCGGAAGAGGAAGGTCAAAGCAATGTCACTTTGTTGGTTTCTTCCTCAGCCACCATGGAAAGTGTGTGCCTGAATAGCTCAAAACTGAAAGAGCGCAACTACATGGGGTTATCTGATTGTTCATCTGTGGACAGCTCTGCGCCGTCCTTCTCAGATGAGACTAAAAGCAATCTGAACCTTAAGGCTACTGAGCTCAGACTGGGGCTTCCGGGATTGCAGTCTCCCGAGCGAGATTCAGATCTTTGCTTGAGAAGTTTGATTCAGTTTGACGAAAAGCCGCTGTTTCCTTTGCATCCTGCAACTGATGAACACCATTCCTCATCAAAGCCTGCTGTTTTGGGAAACAAAAGAGGGTTCTCAGATGTCATGAGTGGATTCGCTGAGGTAAATACTAATTCAAATACAAGGGGACGTATTACATGTAATTTTTTAAATGGTGGACCAGGCACTAAAAGCCCCCAATTTACCATGCAGGAGAAATTGCTTGTTAGTTCTGAGGTCAACACAATATTGCCACCAAGGCCTTCTGCTAATGTGGGGTTGAAACCAAGCTCTATGCTTGAGAATGTCGGGGCTCAGCAAGCCAAAGAACTCACAACAGCGAAGGTTGGTCTTGAGAGGTCTCATGCTGTCAATCAAAGCAGACCAAATCTTAATGATTCTACTAATAACAATAGCAGTGCACCAGCTACCAAGTAAGTGGATAATGGGAATGGCATAAAGTTTGGGCTTACCCTTGGAAATGATCTTTGATGAATGATGATCCTTGTGTGGCAGGGCACAGGTTGTTGGTTGGCCTCCTATAAGGTCATTTAGGAAGAATTCATTGGTCACTACTTCAAAGAATGTTGAAGAAGTAGATGGAAAAGTGTGGCCTGGTGCACTGTTTGTAAAGGTCAGTATGGATGGTGCACCTTACTTAAGAAAAGTAGACTTGAAGAATTACAATGCGTATGCCGACCTATCTTCTGCACTGGAGAATATGTTCAGTTGTTTTACCATAGGTAGGAAAGAGTTAGTTTTCTTTGAAAAAGTTTAGCCTTTTGATTGTTGGAGCCATTTTGCCAGGATCCATTTACTGCTTATATTGATGTGATGTCAGGTTCTTGTGGATCTCATGGAAATCTGGGAGGGGAGGTGCTGAATGAAACCAAGCTGAAGGATCTGCTTCATGGATCAGAATATGTTCTTACTTATGAGGATAAAGATGGTGACTGGATGCTAGTGGGTGATGTTCCCTGGGAGTGAGTTCTGATTCATTTATGTACTTTCAAGTCTTTTATTGGCATTTCTTTTAAAAATAGTGGAAGAAGTACATTAAGGAATGTTGATAGATGGTAGAAAACTAACATTGTGCATAAAATATCTTTTGTACAAACCTAAGGAAAGGCTTGAATAAAAAAAAACTAAAAAGACTACATATCCCATTACTCAGAGGCTCCTCGCTATGCGAAGGTAAGAGGAAGGGATATTGTACACAGTCTTACCCTTGCATATGTAAAGAAGTTGTTTCTAGATTCGAACTCATGACCAACAAGTCACCAATGCACAACTTTACCGCTATGTTAAGGAAGGCATGAATAATTACTATAAATTGTAGTGCCTATCATGTTTGTCGTGAGTATATGAAAACAATGTGAGTACACAGAAATTAACCTTTTTAGCTAGAATGTATACATTGTAACATGCACTTGATGAATATGTGACATCGGCTAGGGAAGTGTGAAGAAGTATCATATCCTCTTGTTATTTGGAGAGCCATAAATTATGTGTTTATTAAATGTAGCCTGCTGAAAAATATAAGGATTAAGGAATGCCTAACAACCTAAAGATCTATAGAGTCATTGAGTCAGTTTCGTGTAACATCAGAAATTAAATTATACAAGATGCATGGGTATACATGGCATCGCAGAGCAATGAAAGGGAAAGGAAAAAAATCAATATGTTTTATGACTTGTTTAGTTCTGTATCTTAAAAATGAAAACATAGTTAGGATGTTGAGTACTTATTCTTTGGGGATGATTGACTGTTCATCGATAATAACATGCCAAAATATCAAATGTATAACATGTTTTTTATTACTGGAGGAAAAATGTCTTAATATAACTATTTTTCTAGGGGAGACCTTGGGGAGCCAATTTTTTTTTTTTTTTGCACAATGATAAATTGTATTGTATAGTTATTTTAGGTTCTGAATTAGCTTGAAATTTTTGGCCTGGGGGTGCAATACTTGAATTATTACAAGCTATAGCAGCTTTAAGGGCTAGGGTTATTTTTAATTATTTGACACGCTAAAGTCATTCTTGTCAAAAAGGAAAAATGAAGCAACTCAATATGTTTGTGAGCAACTAGGTTGGCTTGGTATAGCGCTTAAAAAAGTTCTTTGTCAATACGATGCTATGTATTTAAAGAACCACTAATAGATATTATTGAATGTTAAATATGGTACTTTCTTGTTTACTATTGTAGAGTTTTACATAAACATGGATTAAATACATTTAAGCACATTTTTTTGTAGAATTAGAAAGACTAAGCCTTTTTTTTATTCCACTTTGAGTTGTTCATGATAATGCATTTGAACACTATTTTTTTTATTGTCACTGATTTTGGGTATATCTGCAAATTAACTCAATCTAATATCTAAACTCTTTGCAGGATGTTTACTGAGACGTGCAAGAGGCTAAGGATTATGAAGAGCTCCGAAGCCATTGGTCTAGGTTAGTATTCCATTCAAGACCATTGATCTTAAAACCTATATAGCTGAAAAGATTTATTGTGAAGTTTGTCAGAAAAGTAATGAATGTAACTTTCTGGAGTTGGAGTTAATGAATGGACATAAAATTCAAAATTTTAAATTAGAATATTTCAAAAGACTAATGCATGTTTCAATTAATCGGTCAAAAAATTTCTTGGAAAGTTGGCAAAAATAAGTGATTATTTCTCCAAAATAAAGTCGAATAAAAAACACTTAGTGATCAATTTTGCAGTTGCCATTGAAATATGTTAAGGATTACTATAATTCCATAGTGAAGTTAGGAAACAGATAATTTGTTACCCTAAAAGAGAACCACAGCATGCTGACTGGGAATCAAAGATAAAAAAAAAACTGTGTTAAAAAAATGGTTGGATGTATGTTTTTTTTCTTTCCGATTTTGGAAATGATATATCCTAAGTATAAACTCGAGAGAGGCAGAATTTATTTTTTTGTTTTTTACATGAATTTTTGCGCCAAAGAAATCTGTAGAGGGAGAGATTGATAGAATCCTAGTTAAGCTAGTTTGCTTTTCCAATTACTTTGAATCTGCTCTCAACTTCTATTTGATACAGGCGAAACCAAATCAATTACAAGTTTACTGTGTAAAAATGTTCATGATTTGTATTCTGTGTGTTTTCCTTTCTGTATTTACTTTTATAACTAAGCATATCTTATTCAATGTTCACTTTTTTGCAGCACCAAGAGCTGTTGAAAAAAGTAAGAGCAGGAACTAGGCAGAATTAAGCATCTCTTCACACTCTTCTATCCATCTAACTGCTTGTGGGGTTAAATAGCTTTCTTGGCTATGTGAGGGAGCAACACAAGGCCATAATGGCTTGGAAGCACAACACAAGGCATGTTTGGACTGGATAGAATTTCGTACTAAAGCTGCCTTGTTGATCATAATTTTATTTACTATCGGTGTGTTCTGTTGTCATGATGTTTATATTCAGTAAGCTTTTTTCATGATTGTCACAACTTATAAAACCCCAAAAACCTGTCTGTGGGAGGTTCATGTGCTCTCATGTTCCTGTTGTGGTGAAGGATTTGCAGTTTGTAAATTGCATCATCTCTTCTATGTTTGCAACTTGGTGTGATAAAAAACACGAAGTTATTATATATGTAATGCACCTTCTACTGTTTCTCTTTTGTCAAATGTCATGTGGTAGTTATGGGTTGGTAAAGAATTGGAGCAAAGTAATTGTAGACCTATATAAATTCTTAATTCAACTATTTTTTTCTTGTAATTAAAATTAGAAATGAAAACATGTTCTAAGGAAATAGTGCATATTCATGTAAGTTTGTTGACTAAATATTTTTTAAGAACTGACAAAAAAGATAGAATTTCATAGTTCAGTGTTATTTTTTTGGGTTTGATCTACTTATAACTAGAAATCAGTTTTTTAATTTATATCTGTCTCCCGTATCAGAATGTGTTCAGTTTAGGCTAGAAGTTATTTTGTGTTGACAATTTTAACCTCCAATTCTGTGGCCTAGTTTGTAATCTTTCTGAATATAATATGTGAGAGTTATTAAAAATTAATGTTGTGCTTGATGAGGCTTTGGGCCTTTGCATTAACTATTGAGATTCTGTCATATTGTTGGATTTGGTTGTCGGGTTTTCCAGGAACCTAGGCCTATAGCATGTGAAGCTCTGATCATAGAGTGTAGTGCACAACAATGGAATCATGAAAGATGCAAAGTCTTCTTCATTAGCTCTTTTATTTTTATGAAACTTGTTTGATAGGGGAAAATTCTTGCATGAATGCTAATACTACCTTCCGTGATTCAGGATTATGGGAATTTTTCTCTTGAAAATTTGTGGTTTATGGTGCATGTTGTATGGCAATAATGGCATGGATTATAAAAAAAGGCAATAAAACATTAACTTTGGATCTCTCTGAAGAGCATACTCTTTAGCTTTGGTTTATTGCATGCTTTGGAAAATAAATTTATGTCTTTACAATCTTCTATGGTGCTTTGGATGGTATGCTCTTTAGCTTAGTAACCCTAGAATGTTGGGGATAAATTAATTGTAATAAAAAATATTGTAGTTTTTTTTTATTTTGTTATCTTATATTATTGTTTAACTAAATAGTTAATTTGACTAGGTCTTAGATTAGAATTGTAGACTTTTTTTATCGAATAGAGATTATGATAATGAGAATTTTTTATAATTTTAATTAAAATCATTTTTAGTATAAGATTATTGTAAATAAAACATTGATAATTTGGCTAAATTAATATATATGTGATGATCTTTATTGAATAAAGATTAATAGATTTTATTTATTAATTTACATATATAGATAACATATATGTAGATGTGATTATTGAACTGACTCAATTAAGAATTCTTATTAGTTATTATTTCATTAAATTGTCAATAGAAACTTTTCAAGAAAAAATGTAATGATTTTCTTCTTTCGGCCTATTATAGCTTGTTTAAGAGTTATTCAAATTGGTCTGCCTTAATCAGTTGGACCAGAACCCGGTAGCATAATCGGTCCGGTTCCACTATTAGACCAGTTATGTAGTTGATCCGGTCAAATTCGACCGGGTTGGACTAGTCGGATTGGCCAGGTTCACAATTGTTTTTTTATTTTTTTTTGGGATTTTTTTTAAAATTTTAGATTATTATCAATTATTATTTTGGATTTTGAAGTATGAATGAGTTTTTCTTACTTAAATAATATTAGTTATATACTTATATATAATAGATACATATATAATTTTGAATTTTTAACATATATCGAGTCAAATTGGATTAATTATTGACTCACCAGTTAGACTACTGATCCACTACTTCGACCGGATCAATGAATGACCAAGTCAGTTTTAATAACACTGTGTTTAGGGCTTGTTCGCCTTGGCCCCTTATTCATTGACCTAATCAACTCAATTCTTATAATAAATGGACTTTATGTTTTTAGTTACACAAACTGTTGTATTTTAAAACAATTTCTTGTTATAATTTTCTAACGAACTCATACTGGTTAGCAAACTTCATATATATATATATATTAAAAAACACAATAATTTATGGATCAACCTATTGTTAACCAAGTGACTTCAATGACTTGATAAATTGATTTATTTTAAAAAGGTTTTGATTTAATGGCGAAAAGTTCAATTCTCCAAAAATAGATGTAAAAAGAAAGCTTAAACCCTTAACAATTCTAATTAACATAATAAAGCATAAGCAATAAAAATAAAAAAATTAGTAATAGAAGAAAGTGCACTAGAATTTATAATGATTCTGTCAACTTGAACTACGTTTAACCCTCAAGCTTTGCTCAAGAGTTTTTCACTAAATCAAAGTATTACATAATAAGAAGCCTTTTACACTTGATCACCCAACTTGGGAAGCCCCTTTCAATGACTCTCAAATTGAAGCCTCCAAGGTGAACCACCTCTGAATTCAAAAGAAAAATACAAAAGTCGTTTATCACTTTGCATAATGAAGATAGTATAACTTGAAGCTCCAAGAACACTTTCTTTCTCAACGAAGCATAGACTCAAAGAATACCTGACGATCAAATATTCCATCTGGCTTGGTTCCTTTCTTACAAAATAACTTTAAAAATCTTAAAAGAAAAAACAATTCAGGAGTGTTAAGTGTTAATGACCTCAATTCACCAAAAATTTAAAAGTGTTAACTGCTTCACACACACACATATATATAATTTCCTTAGAAAACACTCATCTTTTTTATTCCCTTTTTTTTTCTGGTTAAATTTTTTCTACATCCAACATCGGATACGGCAATGTATGACACGAGACCAATATACTGCAAGCGGTCCAGCTTCATCAGCGTGGCCCAGTCTCCCCCTCCCACCTCTCCTTAATTATAGAAATTTAAACTATTTAGCAAGTTTAATCATGACAAAAAATATTATTTTTATAAATATTTTTATCATTTAATTAATGCAAAGGTCTATGTAGAAAAGCTTACATTTCTCCATTCAAAAGCTTATATGCAAATATCAAATCATCAAGTGAGATCCATCGGAGAAATATAGTTAGATTCAATTTATTTGCATTCTTCTTGAAGCAAAATAATTATGGGAATGGGATCATGTAGACTTAATCCCTGGACCAGAAGAAAGTTTATCACTTTTTTTAGGTGTTTTAAGATAAAAACAAAACCAAACACCATTTTCTCAAAAATAATGAAACTAAAAGGATACGTATTCAATCATATGGAGGAAGAGATGACTTATATAGTCCTATAATTGCCTATTTTTTTAATTGTATATCTTCTCGGAACCAATCGGATATAGCGTTTTAACAATCATCCCATGTGATTTCAATATTAATGCAAAAGGGGGCTATATTTTTAGGCTCTAAAGGTCAACTTGCTAATGCATGCACCATCATAATTATATACATCCAATCAGTTACTAAAAAGAAGCAGAATATTAGAAATAAAGAAAAAGGTAGCCACATATAATTAAATGTAATGAATCAATTTTGTCTCATGCAGAACCTGTCAAACGCCATAGAAAAATCCATGAAAAAGAAGCAGCAACTACTGCAGCAAACTAATCAATTTATAGGCGATAAAGAAATTAATTATATCCTTTAGCTTTTATTATTCCCAAATGATACTGATATTTTATTTCTTTATATAGAGGGTTTATACAAAAATTAGTGCTTAAAATTTCCAAGGTTAATCATCTAGACATAGACTTTGTAGCTTGCATGACTTTTGATTTGTTTCAGTACTCATTTTATGATTAAGTTAGGCTTTGAATGCATGTAGGAGTCATTAAACGGTTACTCATAATTGGAAAAGGAGCAACCAAATGCAGTGGTATGGCTTTGTTTATGGAGAAGCATGACAATTCTGAAAAGGCTATATAACCTGACACGTAACATATTAAATATTTTTTCTGAACAAAAATTTAGATGGATTGAATCTCAATCTGAAGAAATTTAAAAAATACTTATAAATTATTTATCACAAAGTCTTCATATTGACAATAAAAATTAAATTCATTATATATGCATGAAACTAAATATTAATCATTATCATTGATCTCAGAATTATATTTTACCAATTTCGATCTTCTTCCAGAATCTCATGCCCCACACCAAATCCAAGGCCAATCTAGCCCACTCCTTCAGTTATTCACATTGAAACAGAAGTAATCCTCCTGTAATTATAACAGTAGACAAATATGTAGAGCTCGCAGCAATGCCAGCAACAGCAGAGGATGGCAAAGGTTCACAACACACATCCATACAGTGAAAGCGGTGCATGGGTGTGCACAAAGCTGAGTCATATCATAAAAGCCTGTTTCAATCACCAATAAAATATATATATACATATTAAAATTTTCTGTTTGGGGAATATCAACAACCCTCAAATATCCTTGCACCTCACCTCAAATCCGCGTGTTTCGAGGTCTTATTAAAGAATAACATACTCTCTCAATCTCATGTATTGTTCAGGTTGATGTCTTAATTTGGAGCCAATGTATTAATTTCTTGTGTATTATATTTATAATTTTAAAAATTATACAATTTTATGTTAAAATAATAGGATTGGAAATAAGTCGAATCCAATTGAACCCAACTTAACTCGAATTGATGAGAATTTTTTCAGCTTGTTGATTCTAAGCTTGCGAACACAACTTGGTTTAGTTTGTTATATCAATTTGGTTGATGATCAAGTTTTGATTATGCTATATTTATTTCATGCAAAAAAAAATTGTATATCAATTTGGTTCATGATACATGTGATTCATCTTTCTATTTTATTTTTAAATCTCTAATGCAATTTTGAGTCTTAGTGATAATCAATTATTTTATGAGTTTGTCTCATCTTAATAGCATGTAGATAAAAATATTTAAAGTATATGTTGTTTAGGTTATCAAGTTCATCAATTATAAAATTTTAAGATCCAAATTAAAACCCTTCTTGAACAAGTTCTAAAAAATTTAATTTGATTAGAATTGTGAATTAGGTTAATTAGTCGAGTTATTTGAGTTTATTTCAACCCATAATCACTCTTAACTTATAAACACTTCTTTTCTTACAAGTCAAGCTTCAAATTTAATTGTTTGAGTATAACTTGATTCAACTCATTTTTACCTCCAATACTATTTGAAAACGTGGATTGCTTTCGAAAAAGAGGTTCATCGATGCAGATGTTGATCAGTAATTTCACAAAGAGGACGGAAAATAATATATTGATTCTTAGATATATGAAACGACCGAAAATGAAATAAAATTCTCGGTGGCAAATTATTGGATTTAATATGAATCCCCATCGTACACTTTATCTGAACTTTAATACTTTCAAATCAGTGTTTCAAATCAAATAGTACTGATAGAGAAAACACAACAATAATCGTGGCTAATTTTGCTACATCTTAATAACATCTAATCATCTACCAAAGCAATCCACACATGATCGACTTCCACTAATTATATATTCTGCTTATCTTTTTTGTGTAGAAGACAAGCAGTGCCCTACTTTTCTTGACATTGAATTGTGTAATAGAACAGTTGAATCTCATTTTTAGATAAGTTTTACGTGTATATATAATGATCATCACTTGTAAAACAATTTACTTGACAAAACTATCTGGTCATATATATACTTTGGCTAAATGTTCATATAACATAGTGAAAATATAGTTACAATATTCCATGCATGGCATATTAATATTTGTTCATGTCACTGGATAGATCAGTCTATGATAGGAGATATATTTGCAGGTATATATCTATCAATTCCGTGCTTACGCTCTCGAGCCAATAAATAATCTGCTCTGGTATTATTGTCACTTTTGAGAATTCCCCAACCTCGACAGAGTGAGACCTAGCTCTGTTAACGACGATTTTGGTACAATCGTCGTTGTTCCCGTAAAATGCTTTATTTCTAGTAGTGACTCTCTAGTTCATAGGTAGGTGGGGATGTTGAAATATGTTGGTTCGAAAACTTGGGTTAAGGAATGCTTCAAGCCATATCCAATCTCTTATCTGTATGGATATGTGCTTTAATTAGTTAATCAAATTTGATGTTTCCTCTTAAAAATACTTTCAAAAGTCCTTCAACTAAAAAATTCCAAATCCCTCATGCTACAAACTAATGTGACTTCACCACCAATTGATGTCATTATAACGAACTAGAACAGACTGAACGTAGCAATGATTTCAAATACTATTATTGTTATATGCTATTGTCACTTTTCGGTTCGAGACTTGACTCCACCAAAAAAATTGTTGTGGCCGTTAGCTCAATTAATTAAATGAGTTCACATCTGATGGTAAATTCATCAACCACACTAATGATGATTGAGCATGAATTAATTTTGTTGATCATATCATACCTAATACTGAAATCCACACTCTTCCATTTTTCCCCCAAAGCATTAGATGAGCGATGCACGTACAACACTCATTTGCAACTTAAAGGATTATTTTCTTTAATTTTTTTTTACTGAAAGAAAAAAGTATTTTCACACCTAAAAGTCACGAGACTAATTTTTTGAAGCACACAGATTACCAAAGTAAATTTTATTTCTCCTTACAAAATTTTGTCTATATGCTAAATAAATAATTGAACTTTGAACTTCTGCCAACATGTTTAAGGAACCGAATAATATAGCAATTGTGCTAGACTTTGGTTGTAACTTAAAGGATATGACCACTGATTTGCTAACAATATGTTATAGTCGATATAGCTGAATTAGGGTATATAAGTGGGACAATTTTCACTCATAAACTAACTTTTGAGAATAATTGACCTGTTAAATATAATTACTTACCTGCTCTTCAAATAACAGACTGCCATATCTCGTCTCTAATGTTATGTTCATATGAAAAAAAAAATATAATTAATCAAATGCATTTTTTTTTATTTAGTTAGAAAATTTTAGAATATATGTTTAGATCTATCTCCACCTAAAAATTAATTCATAAAATTGAGAGTTATCTTCCCGTTATATAATTTATCTTAATACTATCTTTAATCTCAAAACTCATAATGTTTTTCAATTTTCTCTTCAATTTCAGACCTCTTTTTGGGATTCATTTCAAACTTATCCTGACCATCACACTTTCTATCTACCGTACGAAACAGACCATAAAAGGTAGAGGCAAATCCCACGAGTGGATGAACCAAAGCCCGACCAAACAATGCTATCTAAGGCCAAGCATGTCGTAAAGTGAGCCTTAATTTGGACAAAAAATAGAGCACTAGATCTCACAAAATTCAATACCTAGCCTAGTGTGAAGGTCAAGTTCATCAGGTTACGGTGCTGTACCGCTGAAAGTGAAACCATCGCCAAGGAAAATTCGACGGTCAATGCCTATTGCCGAATATGGAATTTTCTGAGTGCTACTATAGTCATACATAAGGATTGATAGGCAATAGGCAATAGGCAATAACACAAAAAGCAAATTATAGGGTAGAAATAACAATCTATGAAACAAAAAACAAAAGTTACCATGATCCAAACGTCACCATATGAGAGATAAGGATGCTTTTCTATTGAGCTTAATTGCCTTGTTAAGAGGATTGAGCTCAAGTCCAATCCAAAACACTGTACGTACAATAAAAACTTTATTTTGGGAGAGATAAAAGCTATTTGTGTAGTCTACGATGAAGATTTGATATAAATTTTAAGAATTTAAAACACAAAACTAACAAGTTTAAAATATTAAAAAATTGGACACTTGGTATCTGTTTGGATTACAGTAAAAAAAAGTGGAGTTTGATTGAATATTGTTAACTTAAGTTTAGTTAAAAGTAATTTTAATGTAATGACTTGATTTTAATGATTTATGTTTAGAGTTTTCTATGTTCAACACAAAAACAATAAATTAAAGAAGTAACATTAGAGTAAATCTCAATTTAGAGGAAAGTCACTGTTAAAAGAATTTACCAAACAAGCAGGTGCAACTTGTCGTAGAAATGAATCCGAGTTTGGGTGTCCAAATGACTAAACATCAAACCAAATACACTCTTAAATTTGCTATCGAACAAGTGTTACTCAATAAAAAAAACTCTAAATACACTTAGTAATATTCTTATGTAAATAGTAAACCTTAAAATTATTAGCTATGAGGTACTTGGGATCAGTACATTAGTTTTTGAATAGCAGACCTAACAAAGGACAAGCATAGAAAGGGGGCAAGGCATGATGTGATCGCGTGGAGGGTATGGCTATGATAAGAAATAAGGCTGTTTGGGGAAGAGGGACCTCCAAGGGCTGGTCTCCAAATTGCACCCAAAGAACGGACCATAAAATGAATTGTCATGTGGATCTGATTCATTTGTTTTTTATTAAACATGTGATTCATATTTCTTATGTTATTGACCGACAGAATCAAGAGGGTTAAATTAGTTCTAATAATTCAATGAAAGAGAGATATAAATTAAATTTAGAAGAAACTGAAATACAAATAGTGCAGACATTTCAAAGAGCATTTGTGCTAATAGATATTCTAGTTCTGTGTGACTTTAGTGTAGGCTCCAAGCAACCATTTGAGATTAATTTTTCTTTATTAATTATGTGCCAAATTTTGGCTTAATAAAGGGACTCCACTGCACCTTTCTTCACCTCATCACAAAGCAGTGTGTAAGATATTTCCATCGGTATCGATTCACCTTTTTTTGTTGTGTTTTACTTATGCTTGTTTCTTCATAAGTCACTTCTATCTTGTACTACATTTGCTTGACTGTTTTGCATTTAGATTTTTTTTTCTTCCAAATCATTTCAGAATACCAACACGATACAAAATATTCTTGATTCTTGCATTTTCTTTTTCATGTCTTCGTCTTTGAATCGCTTTTCATCCTTCTCCACCTTCTTTTTCATCTACCATATTTTGGAATAGTTGGAGCCTTTTCTAATTCAACACACCAGCTAAAAGCTAGTCATAAATGTTCTATATGAATAAATTCCTTCTAATAAGCATTATTTGTCCCATCAAAGTACGATGGCCAATTGAGATGGACTTACCCTTCAATGATAGTTTATTTTTTGGATCAATCAAAAGTATTATATATGGGTACCAGAGATACCATAAATAATTACATAGAGATAGAACTCCAGTAGTTAGAAAACATTTAGCCTCAATGAAAAGACTAAATTTACCCTTCAATGATAGTTGAATAATTCAATTCGTCAAATTTCCAACTCGGATAAAGTTGTTGAGCTGTTAGCCTTCTAAATTAGAATTAGTTCTGAAGCCAAATGACAAAATCAAGTGAAAATGAATTGCATGTTCTATAGGTTCGGTGAGAGAGAATTTTAAAATTGAAACACAAACACTATAGAGAATTCAAAAGATAAAGGAAAAGAGAATTGCACTCACATATTTAACCTAGTTAGCCACATGTTAGTGATGTTACCCTAGTCTAGTTCCCAAGTAAGTATTTGAGATTTTTTTACTGCATGTGTTGAATTTTCACTGGTACAAAAAAGAGTTTTTTTACATGGATTATTTTTTACTTTCCACGTTATTTCATAGGGAGATATGTAATTAGTCGATATAAAAAGTAAGTACTTTCTGAATTTATTTCAAAACTCATAAAAAGTATTTTTCTATATATATTGATTTTAATTATAATTGATGGAGAAAATATAATTTTTTTCATAAGTTGTGACTAAAATCAATATAAAAGTTCTTATTTCTACATGGATTATGGATATCACCAATGTGAAAACACCATTTTATTAAATAATTATATTTTGTACATCATGCAATATACAAACATTACAATTCGAAAACTTCAGGAAAAAGGAAATTAAAAAACATGAATAATAATTCCATTCCATTATATATAAATAAATGATGCACCTTATGTGTATGTACTTGTGTGCGCGACACATAAATATATATCTCAAAATTATACAAGTAAAATTTTTGTATTACAATGACTTAACTGAATGTATACAATTTTTCTATTACACTAACTAAACTTACAGAAAGATACAAGGTTGATTAGGGGATTAAAAAGAAAGGAGAGAAAAAAAAGATACAGTTCGATTTCTCTTAATAAAAAAAAATTAACATTTGTTTGATAAAAAAAACTAAAACTACCTAAACTCAAAACAATGTAAATGTTTAAAAGAAAAAGATATATTCGTCAAATAGCTTATGGAATTGTTTCCTTCCACAGACAACAATAAAAGAGACCATAAATTTTCTCTTTTCTGGTTACATGGACTTAATACGAGAAATTTAACTGCCAATTCTTTTTTGTTTTTCTTGGATACATAATTTTAACTAAAAAATTATATAAACAAGGAATTAAAATACTATTATTCAACAGTTTTAAAAGCTAAATCATCCAATAGTACTCATAATTAATTTTAATGTATTACTTTAAAGAAAATGTGACAGTGATTATGTAATTAATTATTTTGAAGATTCTCACATTTGAAATAAATAGAAAAAAATCTAATTAATATAAAGAGACTATTATATATTTAAAAGAACAAACTTAAGTCCAATATCACTAGTTGGATGTTGTACGTTTTTCAATTAAAATTAAAATTTTATCTTTGTCTACTGAATTAAAATTTTATCTTAATAACGTACTTAATTAGTAAAGATCCAAATTAAAGGTTCACACATATTGAAACTTTATTTTCTTTTGAGAATGATTAAAGATTATGATAGTGCACTTATATCTTATTTACATAACAGTTTAAATTTGTCTATAGATTTTCACAGTTTAAAGTATTTTAATTAGATTCTTCTTATTATTTTTAATCAGAGGGGCTCAAGACCCAAATCAGAAAACCCTTCACTCTAACAAAGACATGCACCAAGAGCAATCGACACATGAAAATTCACAGATCGAAACCATGATATTTGGAGACCAAATGCTTTGCTAATCCATCTGTTACTATTGTCTCCCCTGAACACATTCTGGTACCTAACATTCCAAGCCATATTCATGAACCTCCTGATATCACTAATTATTTATAATTAGCTAGCTAGCTTGCACACGTATGACAAGATGTGACTCCATGATCCATAACCAATTAGTTGCTATTTTTGTTAATAATATTTCAATGGAATTAACTTGTTGGTCCTATATAATTATTCTTATCTCAAATAATTCAAGGTGAAGAGCATGTATCTTAAAGAACGTATTATTGTTAGATGTATGATTAACCTTCTACGTGACGTGATGATGTTTATGCATGCACTATGGACGGGTTCGGGCTTCGGTTCTTCCCTTTGTTATCATAAATTTTATAGATTCTACACCATCATGTATTAATTATTGCCTTAAGTTTTTCTTTTCTTTCCTCTGATAACATGTGTAATCGTCCAATGAAAATTTCAATTAATGATTCAAGTAGCTGACATCAAAAGGATGAATGGGTTTAGTGGAAGATCTTCAAATTAATTTTTTTCAGGAAGACATTGAGATTTGAGATCCATTCCACTCCCAATGAATGTAAATATTTGTCAGTTCCAGAAGGAAATGATATGTGTTGTTTCCGGCTTTTAGCAAAGCCATGGTTGAGTAGTGAAAAGATCGATAGACTAGTATTATTTTCTAAAGATATTTTTTAGAATATTTAGACTGAAATTATTGAAAATTACAAAATTAAGTAGTTAAACTTCTTACTTAGTAATAAAATAGATTTCAAAATCTAGTCATTCAACTTCTTAAATAATTAGTAATAGGTTTCACTATTTTGTAATTTTTAATAAATTTAATTGATACTAAAATAGGTTAAAAAATGTTAGAACTCAAAAAGTATTAGTATTAATATTGTGATTTATATTAAATAAAAGTATATTTGAGATTTTTATTTATTAGTTATGTGTCAAATTTTGGTTTAAGGAGACTCCACTAAACCTCTCTTCACCTCATATTATAATAGAATATAATTAGTGCTTATACCAAAAATATAATGCATGTATGCCTCATGTCTTATTGACTTATACAAAACGAAGAGGAAAAGATTGAGTATACTAAGTGATATATATATATATTTTTTATAGTGTACACAAATGATTTTGGGATACACAAAAACCTATTTGAGACCTAGAGAGAGATATAAGAAAGAAAAATATAAGTACGAACTACTATAAAATCTACTTCACATGGGATCAAAGACAGTTCTAATAAAATTGATGTCTTAAACAATACGATTATATTTTTGTAAATAATCACTACTTTTTAAAGATGATTTTGTGAAAACCATCTATTCAAAGATGTTGAAATAAGATATTCAACATCGGTTTCATTAAAATCATCATCTCCGTCAAAGCTTCTTCTTCTTCCTCTTGTTTTCTCCCACCACCAGAAATCCACGCTTTTCGATTTCTCTAACTATCTCCAGGGCTTCCTCATCTTCAACGCTGCCGGCAATGACACTGGTTTCGAATTTGCGACAAATAAAGAGAACAAAGAAGAGATAAGGACGATCGTCGACCGTGATCGAGGCAGAAACCAAGCACACTAAAATAGATCTCGTTCGTGTTCGCTTGATCGTGGCCACTCCCACCATGCGTGTTCTACCTCTCCCAATGAACGCTCCCACCGCCGGCGTCACCACCAAACATTTTTCCCTGACCCTCTCGCAGTTCCTCGTTGTCGTTGTTCCTCTCAAACGACCTCATGCTCACCCTCCACTCCGGGGTCTTTCAATCTGTAGGTTTTTTGGTGCACTCAACTTCTGAATTTCTTGTCTTTTATTATTATTAATTTTAATCCTCTATTTTTCGGTATGTTTAGTTAACTGAAAGGAACGAATCCTTAATTTTTCACTTTTTCATCCTTTTATTTTTTATTCTTTGAATTTTCAAGATTACTCCATGTAATCGGGTTTTGTCTTCTTCATTGCAATAGATCTCACTACACTGCTTGCATATGGGGTATTTTTCTGAACTCATTCTTTCCCTTCCCCCTTTATGGCTATCCATAATTTTCCTCATCTAAAACAGTGAGTGAATAATAATCATCCAGTATTGTTATGCGTTTGAAAGCTCATGGTAAGTGGAGGAGCAAGATATTTTTCTGTTGAGAGATTACAGTGTTTCGATACTTGTCAAAATTCATAACTTCTGAAAGAGGTTTGGGGGAGATGTCATGGTTCTACATAAACAACTAATTCCATATTACTAGCTTTTCTTTCACAATCATTTAATGAAGGCAAAGATATAAGTTACACCATAAAATGGGTTTTCTTTTCATTTGACTTGATGGTGGTGGATTTGAAAAATGACAAGCTTGTAGACCCTATGTTGATTGAGGTTAATTTACTACGCCAAAAGGACTCATTCTCGTCCACGCCATATTAGTCAAAAGGTTTGACATCTCTTTTACTAATGAGATTGTCAATTAATATTATGCTGTTTTTTCCATGTTTTTTGTGGTATGTAGGTTCCATTGGATTACTCATTACGAGCTTATTTAGAAGTTATATTCGTAGTTCCTCAAATGAACATAAGTGTACAAGGGACACTGGTAATTGCATTCTTGTATTTGAAGTAGTTTGGTAGGGATGGGGGGAGTTTCTTTCAACCTTCCAAGTTTATAATCTAATTAATTCATTTGTCTTTGCTTATGTAAAAAGTCAACCATAAGCAAATTTCCTTACTCTAACTGTTATAGAAACTGATAATATGTTGGGAAGGTCTGTTGAATTAATTCTCGAATTTAGTCAATTAGACTAGGAGCAGGAAAACTGTGGAATATTTTTGTATTGGCATGGTCGCTTAATTTAGGTAAAGAGTTGCCTTGTTTGCTATCCGTTGTATGATATAGCATAATATTGGCTTTCCACCATTTTCTGTTGTTTGCAATTGATACTTTCTAAAAAGATTTATTTCTCGATGATTTTTAAAGGGTTTTGATCCACTTATGGTTGTCATAGTTTCTTTGGACAATAGGGAGGATAAATAGTTAACTAGTTTTTGGCATAACACAACCTGCTACTAAGTAGGTATGTTAGTGATCAATTACACGTGAAAGTGTGAAACCACTTGTAGGGTTAGGATAATTTCCGATGGAAATTGAAAAATGTCATATTAGTAGTGCTGAAAAAGTGCAACTAGAATTATGATTTTATTTAAGTTAATTAAAAGGGGGGTGTATAAGAGATACATTACAAGAAACTATAGGAATTTTGTATTCTAATGCAAATTAGCTATGAAAAGTCATATACTTGAACTGAACATATGATTTAAGATTAGAGCCTGAGTTGAAACATTGGCTATTTGCCAGTTTTTTCGTTGACTTGATTTCCAAAGTATTCCATCTTATATGTATTTTACATAATCTTGCTTGGAGTGTCTTATTGTATTTTAATGTAGACCCTAGGAAGAGAATTCTTTCTCTGAGTGTCATATTTAGAAATATAAAATGAGGTAAATGACAGAATATCGTTGGTTCCATCATTCTTGTGTTGAACATGTTCTAGTACTTACCTTAAAATTTTCATCTTGTCTCTACCACAATGTGGCATTGATTGTGACCTTGTTGCTTGTTATATTGTCTCTAATGTGTTAATGTTTGTTTTAATAAAGAGATTTTTGTTGTTTCTTCTTGCTATTTGGTGATAAATGATTTACTTGATGCAACTAGCAAAAATTTGTGAGTTAGAGAAGATGCATATGTTTCTTATATTCTTCCTATTTCTTATCTAAATTGAAATCTTTCTACAGTACTTGGTTCACTATTTGTATTCTATATGTAAATGATGAGTCTCTTTGTTTTCATTTGGCTTTTTACACATGAATATTAATATCTCCAATCATCTTGGAATGTGGAGTGCCAATATTATTTATGAACTTAAATTTAAAATTGCTTTGGTGATCATTGATGATAAATTGGTTCCTAGTATATTCTAATTTTGGTGTGATCTTTTTCTGTTTTCATTTTGAAAGTGCTTACATGTACTTTGAACTCCTCACTCAACAGATTGAAAATGAGAGTTAGAAAGATTCTTCTGCAATGTCATCAGATCTATTTCATAATGTTGGACATAAAAGATCATCTAGTAGATGGAATGAAGAGTTCTCCCCAGCTAGCAGTACTGTTACTGAATCAACACAAGCTTGTGAACTAATCAGTAGAACAAAATTGATAGTGGAAAACTCATCATCCCTTCTCTATAATAGTATATGTTATTTTTTAAATATTTTATATTACTTCTCAAATTTTGTTTTCAATAAAGTTCTCAAAAAGCTGGCATGGTATCAAAATTGTTAATTGGGATTTTAATTGAATTGTAGGGTGGGATGACAACGTCTGATCAGAAGGATCTTCTTGTTGAACATGTTAAAATGCTAGTTGGAGATATTGCTTTTAGTACCAACACTCCGAAGTGCTTGATGGAGCAATCTGTACGTGGCCTTGAAGCCTCCAAAAATCAAGTATTTTACCTTGTTTACAAACAACTTCACACTAAAATGTGTTGGTGTAAAAGTAATAAGAAAATACTAATAAGTAACTTCTTCCCCAATCTTTTTATTTACGTCAATACTAATGTCTCCAAATACATCTTTGCAATTCCTATAATATCAATCAAGTTTGTTTGATGTTTTTACTGATGCCAAACAATATAATGTAAGTTTTATGATTGCCTTTACATTTACGGTATTCATTATTGAAATGCTTGTCTTTTTTATTCATATTCTTCTTGCAAAATGCTCTCTTAATTATAGATTGAGAACTTGGAATGTGAGATCCAACAAAGAAGCAAACAAATGACACTTTCTAAGAAAATCGTCTTAGAAATGTTAATTTTTTAACATTTTTAAAAGAAAAAAAGATACATACTAAGATGATTTTGAAGAGAATCGATATAGAATGGAGATTCTAAGACGGTTGGATTCAAAATGGTTGAAAATCATCATGGAAAGCCATAAACAATCGTCTTTGAAAGCCATTTTTGTAGTAGTGACAGTAGATGATATGATATAATACGAAGAGAAATAAAAAAAATTAATCAGTACTAATTAGGTGTTTGAAAAAGTGAAGCATAAAAAAATTATTTTTTTATCTTGTACTTGTTTGATCATCGTTTCTTTGCTTTACTTATGGTAAAATTCATGATATTAGGGTAAATTAGCTAAGTAAGGCAATGCAGGTTGACTCCCTGAAGGAAATGAGTTTAGAAACATAACCCATCCTGCTTAGAGAGGTTGGTTAGTGGATTGACCTACCAAAGGGTTGAATAATAATTGTTGGTGGATCATATAGGGGGTTGGTGTCATAAAATGCATGGGGTGACAGATTAACCCTCTAAAATCGTTTAAAAAAATATTTCAATATGCATAAACTCCAAGTGCACTAATAATCATGAATTATGTGCTAAATACTCATCTCATTGTATTATGTACAATCATCTTAAGCTCAACAATCATAAAAATAAAGAGTAAAAAATGGTAAGTTGACAAGTTATAGATGAATTAAAAATGAACTAACTTGTCTCGACCCACCTTCAATTTTTTGGGTTGGCGGTTCGGCAGAGCAAGTTAAACAAGTTGATAGATTGAATTATCTAACTTACTGTAACATTTTATGAGTTAGATGGATTGATCTGACGTGTATAATCCCTTTTGTCATCCTTACATGATATTTCTCCATTTTTATATTTCTTCTCAGTTTGTGAACTTTTGCTAAAATTTATAATATATGAGGGATAAGAAGAGTAAATACATCACCCAAATTAGATGTATCAAAGATGAAAATCAAAAACTTTTGGTAAGAGATGAAGATGTAGGTGAAAGATGTTTAAACTACTTTAACAAACTTTTTAATGGGGATGACGATAAAAGTGAGATGGATTTGGAGGACGTTTTTGATTATCTAAATAGAATATTTGTGCGCATAATTAATACACCTGAAGCTAAGGAGGCTTTAAAAATAATGAAGAATAATAAAGGTTTGGGACCCTCATACGTCCCTATTGAAGTGAGGAGAGGCTTGAGAGATGTGGTAATAAAATGGTTGACCAATCTTTTCAATAAGATTCTTCAAACAAATAAGATGTTTGATGTTTGGAGGAAAAATATGTTTGTGCCTATTTACAAAAACAAGAAAGATATCCAGAATTGTTCTAACTATAAAGGCATCAAACTCATGAGTCATACTATGAAGTTGTGGGAAAGAGTTATTGAACATCGCCTAAGGAGGGAAACCAAGGTTTTCGTAAATCAATTTGAATTTATGTCAAGAAGATGTACCATGGAAGCTATTTTCTTGATATGATAATTAATGGAAAGATATTGGGAAAAGAAGAAAGACTTACATATGATGTTCATAGATCTTGAGAAAATATATAATAGGGTCCCAATAAAAGTCTTATGGTGGACTCTTGAGAAGAAAAGTAGCATTAAAGTATGTTAATGCAATCAAGGATATGTATCATGGGGTTACCACATCTGTGAAAGCTTGTAATGGAACATCAAGATATTTCTCTATCACGGTAGGTGTTCACCAAGATTCGACTCTTAGTCATTATCTCTTTGCCTTAGTGATGGATGAACTAACGAAATATATTCAAAAGAAGTGTCGTAATGTATGCTTTTTGCAAATGATATCGTGTTTATTAATGAGACTAAATATGATGTTAATAGGAAACTGGAATTTTGGATAAACACTTTGGAGTCTAAAGAATTCACGATAAGTAAGAGCAAGATGAAGTTGTGAGTTTTTACGAGTAAGATATAGTAATCAAGCATAGTGCATCTACTTGGTCCCAATAAAGATGTTTTTAGATACTTGAGATCAATTTTGTAAAAAGGCGGTGAGATTGATAATGATGCAAATCATAGAATCAGAGTAGGGTGGATGAAATGACGGAGTGCATCTGGATTTTTGTGTGACCGCAAAATTCTGCTTAAGCTAAAAGGAAAATTCTATAGAATGACTGCAAGACCGACAATGTCATATGGAGCAGAATGCTAGCCAACACATAAACAACATGAGCATAAAATAGGGGTAACATAAATGAGGATGTTAAGGTGGATGTGTGGTTAATGGATAAGATAAGAAATGAGGATATTCGACGAAAAGTAACAGTAGTACCGGTGTGTAAAAAGATGAGGGAGCATAGATTGAGGTGGTTTGGGTACGTTATGAGACATCCATTGGATGCTTCCGTAAGAACAAGAGTTTGCTATCAAGAGTTTGACACAAAGAGAGGTAGATGTCGATCGAAACTTACTTGGAGAAATGTAGTTAAACAAGACCTAATGGAATGAGAAATAGATTGGCGGATGGTGTGTCTTAGGACCGAGTGGAGAAAAGTTATAAGTTTGGTGGAGGTTAAACCCATTAGTATATATATGTTCCAATTGTTCCTTTTTTATAGTTCTTTTCCTTTTCATTTCTCTTATCCTCCTTTCACACTTCTTTTATTTTAGTTTTTTTGTCTTATTTCTCTTTTTTTCTTCTTCTCTCCATTTCTATCTTTTTTGACTTATTTTCGATCTATCATTGAGTTCATCTACCACCGATCTCGATTAATTTGGGTTAAATGTGTTGTTGATGTTGATATAATATATATATTTTGTTAATTTTCTTTCTTCCAAATTTTTTCTTACATTTTTATCTTCGTTATTGTTTTAATTTTTTAGTTTAAAATACAAATTTTTTTATCACATTATGCAGTACGTGTAACATTTTTCTCTTCTTATCTCTAGCCTTAGGATGAGTGTACAAGCCGAAAAAGATGTGAGATATGAAGACAACCTTTTTTTCCAATATAAAAAGGTGTAGATAGGGATCGAACTGTTCAGCACTTGTTCTATTCTCTTCTCATCTCAGTCTCATTAGTCTCGCATTGCGTCTCGAGACAACGACCACTGTGCCCCATTTTTAAAAAAAATTTACCCAACTACCATGCCAGGAAAACAATATACCAAAGTGCCACGCGTACAAATTCGCTTCCCCAACCAGCGAATTACCCAAGCTGACGTGGCGGCCATCTACTGGGCCACGTAATTCGCTACCCCCTCCAGCGAATTACGTGGTCAAAATGTCAGTTAAGCGCCAGAAGACCAGGACACGTGGCACGCTGTGCGTAATTCGCTGCCAATGCTAGCGAATTATGTGCCAACTGTGCGCCATCCCGGGACCGTTACGCCACGTGGCAGAACGTGGACGTAATTCGCTGCTGGGCCCAGCGAATTACGCCACGTGGTCCCCCCTATATAAACCCCCTCCCCCTTTCATTTTCACACCTTCCCTCAATCTTTTCCCTCCTTCTAAAATTCTGTCTGGCTCTGTCTCTCTGGCCCAGCAATTTTTGATTTGCAGTAGAAGTAAGTTGTATTTTATTATTAAATATTTATTTTGTAATTAATTTTAATGTAATTATTTTAGAAGATATATTGTTATGAGGCTTTAAACATTAGGTTAGAGGATATAGTTTTTTTTAATTAATTTTAATGTAATTATTTTAGAAAATATATTATTATGAGGTTTGAAACATTAGGTTAGAGGATATATATATTTTTCTATAATTAATTTTAATGTAATTATTTTAGAAGATATATTGTTATGAGGTTTGAAATATTAGATTAGAGGATATATTTTTTTTTTGTAATTAATTTTAATGCAATTATTTTAGAAGATATATTGTTATGAGGTTTTAAACATTAGGTTAGAGGATATATGGATATTAGGTTGGAAATATTAGTTTAGAGAATGAGTAGTTAAAAATTAGGATTGACAATTTATAGCATAGATGATTAATTTTTTTGTGCTTATGAAGTTGTTGTATGCGATATATATAATTTTGTATATTTTTTTATTGTAAATAACTTTAATGTATTTGTTGTAGTAATATATATGTGTTATGTTTGAAACGTTAGGTTAGAGGATTAACCCAGTTAATAAATAGGATTGGTAATTTATAGGATAGACAAATATTTTTTTGTTTTTGATTATTTAGTTGTTGTATATGATATGTATATTTTTGTATTATTTTTTGTTTATAAATTATTTTAATGTATTTCATTTAGTAGTATATACGTATTATTTATGAATATTAGGTTAGAGGATGTATAGTTTAAAATTAAGATTGGTAAATTATAGGATAGATGATTTTTTATTTTTTTGTAATTATTTAGTTACTGTAAATCATATGCATATGATTGAATTTTTTTGTTTTCTAAATTATTTTAATGCATTTATTTTAATAGTATATAATTATTATTTATGAATACTAGGTTAGAGGATGTATAGTTTAAAATTAAGATTGGTAAATTATAGGATAGGTGATTTTTTATTTTTTTGTAATTATTTAGTTACTGTAAATCATATGTATATGATTGAATTTTTTTGTTTTCTAAATTATTTTAATGCATTTATTTTAATAGTATATAATTATTATTTATTAAATACTAGGTAATAGGATATATGGTTTAAAATAAGGATTGATAATTTATAGGATAGAATGAATAATTTTTTGTCATTATTTAGTTCTTGTAAATGATGTGTATATTTTTGTATTTTTTTCTAATTTATTTTTATGTATTTCATAATAGTATATAATTAATATTTATTAAATACTAGGTAATAGGATATATGGTTTAGAATAAGGATTGGTAATTTATAGGATAGAAGGAATATTTTTTTTGTCATTATTTAGTTCTTGTAAATGATGTGTATATTTTTTTATTTTTTTTCTAATTTATTTTTATGTATTTCTTATAATAGTATATGCGTATTATTTATTATTTACCAAAGTGTTACTTATTATTATTGAACAATTTTGATAATTTGTTATAATATATTTTAATATACAT
>CM023942.1:18002828-18022758 GCA_013407115.1 Glycine latifolia | reverse complement strand
TTTTTAAACATTACGATGGATCACCACGAGGATATGGCAGCACCTCCGACGATTGAGGGTGCAATGAGTGTCATTGACCTCGGTCCATCTGTCCGCACTTTGTTGACTTTACAGGAGAGACACGTTTCCACTACCGTGTGGAATTCGCAGAAGGATGCAGCAGCACGCGATCGTGTCCTAAATGTGCGGCATGTTGCCACACATGACCATCAGGCGATACCCGAGGACATCCATCCGTGGCTCATGCAGGCTGGTTTTTACCACATTGCGCGTTTGTGCAACCACGAGGTAACTATGGTGTATATTATGTAATGGTGTTACAATTATGTTATAATGTACATGTAACTTAGGGTAGAATGGACTATTTCAGATTGATCATCACCTTGTGTCAGCGCTTGTTGAGCGTTAGCGACCTGAGACAAAGACGTTTCATATGCCGATGGGTGAGGTGACCATCACCCTAGAGGATGTACACCATCTGTTGGGCCTGCCAACTGATGGTGAGGTGGTTTCAGGACGTCATGGACGACACCTGATCCGTGAGATGATTGGTGAATTTTTAGGGGTGCAGCCTAGTCAGGGTCGGGATTTACACGGAGGTTTGTTGGGCCTGCACTTTTTACGAGAGCAGTTTCATAATTACACCGTCCATGCTGGCACGGAACTCGGACGCGTCAGATACACCCGTGCCCTGATATTGCGGATCTTAGGCTGGACGTTGTTTGTCGACACCGCCTCCAGCTATGTACTGGCTCGTTATTTACTTTTTCTTGACGACTTTGAGCGCACCGGTACATTTAGTTGGGGATCAGCCGTTCTTGCATCCCTGTATAGGGAGTTATGCAACGCCACACGTGCATCCCGTCGTGACATGGAGGGATGTACACTGCTGCTGCAACTGTGGGCTTGGACCAGATTCCCATCCATCTCTCCGCCCCTTCCGACCATTAGCGATGAAGACGTATTGCATCATGAGATTTACGGCAATAGGTAGTGCAATTGTCTTGCAAAATTAAAATTTATTAGTTGATGTTGTTGTTTCTAATACTATGCTTGATGTAGGTTTAATGTGTATCAGACGCGTCAATCCAGATATAGTCATATACGCAGATATCGGCATTACATGGATGTAATGCGTAGGAGACAGGTTCGGTGGAGGCCATATGATATTGTGGACGCAGTTCATCCACCGGATGTGGACAGGGCGAGACGCTGGATGGCTGTTTGTCCGTTGATTTGTTTCCAAATTGTTGTATATCAGCAGCCGGACCGTGTTCTACGGCAGTTTGGGTTTGACCAGCCAATCCCAGCTGAGCCGATTAACTGCAGCGAGCTGCTTACCATCAGTATAACCGACAAGAGTGAAGTTGATTGGCGGGAGCGACATGCGTTTTATATCTTACAATGGGTAGACAGGGATGCCCTTGTCCCGCAGAATGTCACTCCTATGAGGCGCGATGGTTATTTGTCTGTCAACAGTCAATACATGCAGTGGTACTACTCTGTGACACGACGATGGATGACTCCTCGAGCTGCTATTAATGTACATGTGGTTAGTATATTTTTATTTTTGTTATTGTATCCTAATTTTTATGTAATGTTGTGCATACAAACTAATTTTTTATTTTCAGACTGATCGTGCTGAGACTATTGTGCATATGGCGTCGCCGGAGTCAGAGTCGCAGGGAGCATTCAACATGCGGCAGGTGTATGACGAGGCTATTCGTCTCCTGGCTGCATGTGACGACTTGGACAGGGTCACAGATCCTGGTGATTTTGCACCTCCTACTGTTCACGTCCAGACTGAGGCTCCGCCGCCAGTGGTTCGTAGTAACCGACGCGCCCATCACGAGGGTTTACCCCTTCAACAAGTGACCCCTGCTGCTACTGACAGACCTGTCATTGTGCCTGCGATGCCTCCTCGTCCGTCAGGGATCTATATCGCACCAGGTTACCCAGCCGGACCATCGCAACAGTATTTCTGGCCCCCACAGTTTGTAGCCAGGTCCTCTAGTAGTACACCGGACCCATTTCCTCCTTCTCAATACCCCCCTTGGTTTACATTTCCCACGGTTCCCATGTATGGTGCTGGACCTAGTTCGCAAGCCCCGTCGCCCTACACACCTATGTATAGGCCTGACCAGCCGACATCTGAGGCAGAGCCCGTATTTGCCACGCCCGGTGCGCATTCCACGCATCAGATGCAGACCCCAACATCCACTTCTCAGTTGGATGAATTTTTAGCAGCCGCGATGCAGGGGGATGATTAGACCGGTGCAGACGACGATGACGAAGACCCTTCCCCACTGATTAGGAGAAATCCAGTGAGGGGTGCTCGTTATCAATGTCATTTGTCACCGTATCAGCATGACATGAGCCGATGCGGGGGATATCATGGAGACCATGGGGATCGTGACTGATTAGTTGTTTGTTTTAATTTTAATTAGTTATTATTTGGATTTTATTGCTTGGACATAGTGTTTGGACATTAAAGTTTCGACGACATTGTTATTTGGACATTTGTGTTTGGATTGTGTTTGCACGACTTTGTTATTTGGTTATGTATCTATGATAGTGTGTTGTTTGGTTACGCGTTGGGAAAAATTGTTTAGCAAAACTAACATAAACGATTTCAAATTAACTTCAAAATTCATATACATCTGGATGTTTTAAAAATCAATGATGCTGGACGCGTGAAGGACAATTTCGCCTATTGTGACCTACAACCTTACAATAACCACATTTTGTTCGAATTCCAGTTCCTTCCCGCGAATCCATTTCGTTGCGGATACGTGTAGACCTAGGTCGTCCTCTTTTACGTATTAGTGAAACATCAGCGATGATCGGTGGCTGTCCAGTAGGTGGTATAAAGTCCTCATTTCCAATTGGATACCACAGCGCTGAATACACTTGAGACTGATACGCAAGACTAAACACAAGGTCTATATATTGGGTGGGATCGACGTGTATAGACCGACAAGCTGCAACCACATGACTACATGGGAACCTGAATGCAGTAAACTGGCCACACTGACATTTTCTTTCCGATAAAGACACCCATCATTTCTTCCCTGACTGATGAGTACGCATGTTGTACGATTCTTGAACCTCAAATCTTGTGTACAATGCGTCGTATGCAATTACCGAATGAGTTGCGGAGGTTTCTATCCTTGTCAAATATTTTTGTCAGGCTACTTTGGCGAATTGATTACCTCTAGCCAAGTCTTCAGTGACCTCCTAACGATGTTGCAAAAAATATGCCACTAGTCTAGCGTATGTGAACCGAACAAGTGACATGATCGGAAGGTTTCTGGCGCCTTTAAGTACCTTGTTGAAAACCTCAGATAGATTGGTTGTCATATGACCAAACCTTCGTCCATCCTCATCATAAGCTAGACTCCACTTCTCCTTTGGGATTCCATCAATCCACGCAGCTACTTCAGGACTGGCTTCTTTGAATTGCTTTAAGCCGGCATCAAAATCTAATCGGGAAGTTGTGTAACCTACATATACAAACAACACGTAAATATCATGACATAATGCGGGTGTGGGACAAGTTGCATGTATCTGAGGTTGCTTACCTAACTTCTTCAATTGTTTCTTCAACATCATATTCTTGAACCTGTGATTTAAGTTGCTCGCCAAATGCCGAATGCAAAAAACATGGTATGCCCTTGGTGGTTGCCATCCGAGTTCTACATTGTTGACCGCCGCCAGAATGCCCACATGTCGATCGGAAATAAGACATATTCCATTTTTCTGCATAACATGAATACGGACCAGTGCCAAAAACCACGAGTAGTTGTCAATATTCTCACCGGAAATAACCGCAAATGCAATTGGAAGGATGTAATTGTTGGCATCAACTGATGTTGTAATCAACAATGTGCCACGATATTTCCCATACAAATGGGTACCGTCGATGCTGATAATGGGCTTGCAATAGTTAAAACCATCACAACACTGCTTGAATGTCCAAAACACCCTTTTAAATACCCTTACACTATCATCCAGTTGTCCATCATCAAATGATCCATCGTTTCCAACTTAAAGGCAGACCCATGAGCAAAATTTACCATGTAACCCGACCACCTCGGCAGAAACGCGTACGACTCATCCCAATCCCCGAATACCTTCACAATAGCCTTTTGCTTTGCTTTCCATGACTTCCTATATGAAATGTGAAATCCGAGCATTGTCGAAATTCTTTCCTGAATTAACCCAATTTTAACACTGGGGTCCTCACGAATCATTTCTGCATTTCATTAGACAATAACATGTTACTTACTTTTGCAACAATAAAACTTAACGAATAAAAAAAATTTGAATTACCTAGGATAACCGAACATATGAAATTAGAGTCAAGTTGCTTGTGATCTTGAGATAGATTATGATTAATACACGTGTGTTGGTTGTTCCATATGCCTACAATCCATTTCGTGCCACGCTTTTTTGGTATGCCCTCATCCTCCACACGCAACCCTCATTATGATTCTCACAAACCATTATAAGTCTTTTCGTATCACTTTTTGCAACTATGGTTGTGCGATGCTGACCCATGCAATATTGCTTTATTGCCATTTGCACATCGAACTTGCTTGGAAACAGCTGACCCTTATATAACTCTTGACCCATCGCCCAATTAGGTATTTGTGCTCCTTCCATGTCATCTAAGTCTTCGTCTGGGTGAGTCCAATTAATATTTGTGTAATGACTTATGTTAGACCAAAATGCTACATTGGCCTCTTCTACATATTGACACATTAAACACATTGTTATCCTAAACTGGCAAACATATTGGCCTCTACTATATAATGACACATTAAACACATAGTTATCTTAAATTGCCAAACATTTTAACACTACTAACTAACAGACAGTTTTGCATTCACACCTGGAATCGGAAGCGGACCTTACATTCCAACAATGCCTGGAGAAGGCATAGCAAAATCACGATCGAAATCACCGTCTACATCCGTATCTGATGAGTCAGTATCTGGAACAACACCTTCATCAACCTTTTCCTCGGAACTAGTCATGGGAAAATCTTCCTCCTGACCAGCCATCGTTTCTGTATCTTCTGCCTCAAATTCTTGTGTTGGTTGCGTTGTTGGAGGTGGTGACAATGAAACATCTCTATCTTCGGAATTGACCATCGGCTCTAGGTTAAGATCAATCGAACCAATGTTTCGTACAACATTACGACTGCTTGACTGTCCACCGCAATTCACTTCAGCATACAATTCTATAAATCTCGGATCTCCTCCGTCGGATATGCATGCGTCTGTAACTAAGGACAGATCGTCATCATCGACAACATCCACACCAACCCATTGCAACGGGTTGCCGGATGCATAGCGAGCACTCAAACGAGATACAGACTGACCTCGTTGTAATCTCAACTTCTTATATATGATTTTCATCAAATCATCATAGCTACATCCACGGGGCATACGAAACATTTTGCTCTCTCCTTCAAATATTTGACCATTCGGTCCAATGTATTTTCTCCCATTATAGTATACAATGGTGATCAACCCATCTCTGCTAGCACTCATCTTGCAAAAGCTTTCAAAAAAATTTAGACTGCTAAAATTAAACAAATGTTATGACAAAAGTATGCAGCGGGATGGGTTTAAATAGGGGGTGTTGCAGTAATTCGCTGGGGGGTTAAGCAAATTAAAAGCCCAAATTCGCAGGCCCAAACAGCAAATTATGAAAAAGCTGACATGTCCACCTAATTTGCTAGGCAAGGCAGCGAATTATGACACGTAATTTGCTAGGCCTGCCAGCGAATTTCACCTATTGGCGCCACGTGTCCTGGTCTTCTGGCGCTTAACTGACATTTTGACCACGTAATTCGCTGGAGGGGGTAGCGAATTACGTGGCCTAGTAGATGACCGCCACATCAGCTTGGGTAATTCGCTGGTTTGGGAAGCAAATTTGTACGCGTGACACTTTGGTATATTGTTTTCCTGGCGTGGCAGTTGAGTAAATTTTTTTAAAAAATGGAGCACAGTATCTTTCTTACAAATTTTTTCTTACATTTTTATCTTCGTTATTGTTTTAATATTTTAGTTTAAAATACAAATTTTTTTATCACATTATGCAGTACGTGTAACATTTTTCTCTTCTTATCTCTAGCCTTAGGATGAGTGTACAAGCCGAAAAAGATGTGAGATATGAAGACAACCTTTTTTTCCAATATAAAAAGGTGTAGATAGGGATCGAACTGTTCAGCACTTGTTCTATTCTCTTCTCATCTCAGTCTAACTAGTCTCGCGTTGCGTCTCTCAGTATGGGTACTGGTTGGAGAAAAGCCTTTTGCACTAGCGACCCAGATAATTCCACAGTACGCACCGAACACAGAACCCAAAGCCCTACTCCTTCCCCCAGAAGCTGCGTCAGCCTAGGCTTTCTCTCCACATCATCACTGCACCACCACCTACAACAACAACCTCTCTCTTCAACTCCAAAAAGTTCAACAATCACAGAATTACCACCAAATGGCAGCCCCAGATTTCAAACCAAAACCAACAAGTCAAGCCCAAATTCTCCTCTCTCCCCTAAGCTCAACCTCTCCCTCTTCAGAAACAGCTTCAAATTCAGAGTAAGTAATTCAACCTTCTCATATTTGGAATCCTCCTTTTCATTTTTATCACAACACTAATTTATTTATGTTTTAAAACATAATAACAGAATAACTGTGGAATCTGTTCGAATAGCGTGAAGACAGGGCAGGGAACTGCCATTTACACTGCAGAGTGCGGTCACGCGTTTCACTTCCCCTGCGTCGTTTCCTTTTCCCATGCACGCACCCACGTCTGTCCCGTATGCGACGCCACTTGGAACGACATGCCACTTCTGCTAAACGACACCGAGAAACAAAATCAACCGAGTCATCATCATCATCGTTCCGATTCCGTCACCTCCTACGATGATGACGAGCCTCTTCCTTCTCCTCTCACATGCTCCGCACAAATCGCTTCAATCCCCGAAGATGAAGAAAACGACGACGTATCCGAGTTCCCTGGCTTTTTCGTCGATCCAAAGCCTCAATCCTCGTTGAGACAAAACGACGGTGGTGATTCGAGGAGCGTTCGAGTGAAGCTGATGCCGGAGTGTGCGGTCATATCAGTTTCGCAAAGCCACGAAACACGTGCTTTGGTTTTAAGAGTGAAAGCTCCACCGGTGCCGTCGCCGCCGCAACGGCGGCGGCCTCCGATGGATCTCGTGACGGTGCTTGACGTTGGCAACAGCATGAGCGGCGCGAAACTTCACATGCTAAAGCGCGCGATGCGGTTGGTTATATCTTCTCTCGGCGGGGCTGACCGGCTCGCCGTCGTGGCTGCCGGGGCTGATTCCAAACGCTTGCTACCGCTGTGGAGAATGACGGCTCAGGGACAACGCGCGGCTCGGCGCGTGGTGGATCGGCTCGTGTGTGGCCATGGAAACAGCGTTGGTGAAGAAGCAATGAATATAGCCGCGAAGGTTCTCGAAGATCGGAGAGAGAGAAACCCTCTCGCTAAGATTTTGCTCTTATCAGACGGTCACGGTAACGCCAACGACAAAAATGAACGGAGATTATTAAACCACGTGTCTTCTTCCATCCGGTTCGATTGTATCAAAGTTCCGGTTCTTTCGTATGGCTTCGAGACGAAAAGAACCGGCTTAATGCACGAACCGTTAGAGGATGATTTTGCATTATACGTTGATAGAACATTGAGTGTGGCGCTGCATGATTTGAGAATTCAGCTTGGCTTCTCGGCGCCGGCTGAAATCCGAGCAGTTTATTCATGCAGTGGGGGACCCACTGCGCTGAGTACTAGCGCGGCTCGGCTTGGTGATTTATTTGCCGAAGAAGAGAAGGAGTTGTTGGTAGAGGTTAGAGTGCCCACGTCAGCATTGGGGACCCACCACGTGATGACATTGCGGTGTGTTAATATTAACAAAGACCCTGAGTCTCAAGAGTTTGTATACGGTGCGGAACATGCGTTTACGGTGGTGCCGCCTAAGAGTATTTCAATTTGTGGCGGTAGGGTGGAGCGGCTTAGAAATGTCTTTATTACTAGCCGAGCCGTAGCCGAGTCGCGGAGGCTGGCTAAGACCAACGAGTTTTCAAGTGCTAATCATTTGCTTTCTTCGGCTAGGGCGCTATTGGCTCAGTTTGATTCGGCTGAGGAATATGTGCGTGGCTTGGAAGCCGAGCTTGTGGAGCTTCAGTGGCGGAAGCAGCAACGGGTTGAGAGGGAGGCGAGGTTGGTGGACGAGAGTGGTGAGGTTTTAACGCCGACGTCGGCTTGGAGAGCCGCTGAGAAGCTGGCTAAAATGGCTAGGATGAAGAAGTCGTTGAACAAAGTTAGCGACTTGCACGGCTTCGAGAATGCTAGGTTTTAATTATGCTTAGTTGTATTTGTATTTTTAAAAAAAGAAAATGTAGATTCCCGAAAATGTATAAAATAAAAGTGTGGAAGTGTAGTTTGCAGATAGGGTGCTGAATGGAATGGGGACAGGTAGGTGGAAGAGGGTGTTATGCCCTTTTCTTCATGCATAGGAAGATTACTAGAAGAAAGGGTGTAGAATGGTATGTGTATAATACTGTACTACTGTAGAGCAAGTTTATTTATATTAAGAGTTTTAAATTGCACGGATCAACACAAATACTTGGTTAATTTTGATTAATCAATTTTTTTATATACTTCATGCGTTTTTATTTATAAGACATAAATTTAAAATAATATTTATTTCTCTTTAGAGGATTGTTATTTGGTACCAGACAGAAAGAATATGAATCACCTGGCACATGTAAAAAATGTAAAAAAAAGTAAAAACATAAATCATGGATGAGATAAAAAGCATAATTTAATAAAGTAACAAAATACGTAAGTAAGACTGAATCCACCCTTAGTATAATTTGACGAATTCAATCTTTGATTAGTATTTATCTTCTTTTTATAACATTCAACATATAAAATTTTTGCATGAATTATTTTTAAAATAAAATACCTCTTATTACAAATTTTTTTTATAAACTATTATGAAAGAAAAGTATTAATGACAACAATAATTTAAAAAAATTATAAATATAAGAAAAATTTATTATTATCAATTAAATTAATCATTTTTCTTAATTTTAATGAAATAAATAATTGAATCTTATTTATATATATATATATATATATATAAATGGAGAAAATGTAAAAATAAAAAATAATATAAAAAATTAAAATAATTCATACATACGTTTAATTTATATTTTTATTTTTTGTGCAATATAATAGTACTCAGGTATAGTATGATTAATAATGGGAAATAGCATCCCTTATGGGAAAGCACGAAAACTGATTGGATTATTTCCCTTTAACTTGTGTTTATGAATTTCAACCAATCCCTTTTGAATATCAGAATTCAAACAATTTGTATGCGCCGACAAACCCTCAAACTAGCACACTCAGATTTCGGCATGTTGATTTTACGATATGAAATATATGAATGCAAAATCGTAAGAGGTTGCAACAAATTAAATAACGTTTTCTGTTCTTCCCCATTTTTATTATTATTAGTAGTAAATAGTAATATTTTGGCTTTTGGAGAATGAAAATTTTGTCTAGTGAGTTGATGGGGATAATGATTAAGGGCCGGAAACGTGAGTAAAAAGCTTAAAATGATCCTTTGGTTGAATAATATGGCAGAGGACAGCACATAACATAGAGCGAGTTGGACGAATAATGATGAACAAATTATTATATTGAATAATAATAATATAATAATTGTATGCCTTTCCAATCTTTTACGTATTTAAATACTTTATCTTCCCGTTTGGCAATTAAAAATACATCGCAATCATTAGAAACATACTATGTCTTTGATAGCTAGCTATGGTAAAAGGAAAATAAAAATTCTTTTATCTTTGGGAAATAAAATTCCCCTACAGCAGTGAGAGTTTAAGTGTTTAACATGCAATTCTAAAGGGGTGTATCATGTTCAATCAAATCACCAGTAGTTTATGTGTATTTTGGTTGTTAAAGGTGGAATGAGAATATTGGATTATGTTATTAAATCTGTGTTTGGATTAACATTCGTTATTTACATTTGAGTTGTGTGGATAAAAATCCAATTAACATGCTAAGTGTGGAAAAAATTAAAACGTGAATCATATCTTCGTATCTTTTCCTTTTATATGTAACAAAAGTTTTATGCAGACACTATTTAAACATACTTCTATTGAACGTGAATTTACTTGGATAGAACGCATAAATGTTATAAATTGATTTCAAACATCTAACAAAATCAAATCTTTTACTTCCTTAAAAAAATATATTTATCTCAATTTAACTTCTTAATAAGAATAAGAAAGTCATCGAATAATTATGTAATTTTTTTTATAGATAAAATTATATATGATTTATTTTAGTTCTTTCATCTAATAGATAAAAAGAACTAAAGTGTCTTATATAATTTCTCTAAAACCAAATAGATATACTTTAAACTTTAAAGAATATAGAATGTCTTGAAAAAAAAATATAAAATGTAATAATAGTTTATTTAAGTTTTATTTTAGAATTTGATTTAAGTTAATAATTGAATTTTTAACAACTTCATAATTTATTATTTGTGTATGCATGTATTCTGTCTAAATCTCATCTATTGTTTTTAAAACTAATGATTATAACTATATTTTATCATTTGACATACACTCCTTTACAAAATCCACATATCCTTTGTAAGAGATCAAAGTTTTTTAAGCAACCATTTAAGCATTTACCCTAGCTATTTTATATATCTTGCCCAAATATTTCTTCAGGTAATTAAAGGGGTAAAGCGATTGAAATTGAACAGCCCCATCTTTTTGTTTCATTGTAGGACTTTTGTTGTCATGTACCTCAAGTGGGAAGCCGCAATCTCACTCACAAAAATTACATACTTTAGATTGATATATGCTTTATTACTCATATATGTTGTGACAATTCAATTCAATTCATTTCGTTCTCTTCAAACAGCCTCTGTCAACTATCTTTGACAACTAGCTAGCTAATAATCTTCACCTTATTCAAGGGCACGTTTGTACACGCATTGGCAAAATAAGATATACAGAGTATGTTTAATTTACGATTGTAAAATTATATTTGAATCAAAAATAATTTTGTGAACGGATTGAAACTCTTATTTTTATGTTCATTTTTTTATTAGTTAAATTTAAATTAAAATACGATGTAATTTTTCTAACTACATATCAAACATGCACAAAGTCTTCGATAATAAATATAGTAAAGTGATAATAAGAAGGATCATATTTCTAGAGATGTGGAACCCAGCACAGGAAGTGTCTCAGTTGTCCAATCCATCAATATCTACCTTCGTCCTCCTACAATGTGTTGTTGCTATGATTTTTCTTTCTTTGTGGATTTAATGAGGAAACTCACTCTCCTGAGTGGTTGCCAGGTTCTTTTTTTTCTTATGCTAAAAATAAAATAGAGTCAACATGTGTCACAAGTGAATAGAGTCAAGGGTGAATCTGAGAGTTTTTTTTACCAACTAGAGGGGTGTGAGTGTCATTTAAGAAGACCTTCAGATATATTAGTTCAATTTTATTCTAAAAAATAAGATTGATTTCCAGTTTAATGACAATTAGTTTTTTAAGTGGTTGAAGAGAATTTCAGTTATGTTTTGATAGTCATTGAACAATTATTGTATGTTTCTTCTATAAATTATCTACCCGACATGTAAAAAGGAAAACACTTTATTCAGAAAGGACACTGAACCATAACTATACATGGATTAAAATAAGAATTATTTGTGGTATAGGATAATACAACTTCAGTCATCACACAAGGATTTTTTACTGTATTAGCCAGTTAAGAACCTTAGAAAAAGAGAGTCTAACAATCCAATAGTTAAGATTTTTAATTGAGTCTATCAAAGATTTCTAAAAAATTGATTCTAATCTCTTGCTTGATCCTAAAACTTTACTAATTAAGCATCCATTAATTTCAATTTTTTTCCTACTAAAATAAGCATTCAATATATAACCAATTTGAGTTAGATAAATAGGCATCATACAAAACCAAATTAATTTAGGAATCGAAATTCAATCAAACCTATGTCAAGCATCATAGATCTTATTATTTTTAAATTAAAACATGCCAAATCATTCATGAAAGAGCACAACTATTTTAGAATCTTGCAATACAAAAAGCCCAAATGTTGGATGAACTGCTAATTGGCACCTCAAAGTTCATGAAATCCATCTTCAAAAGAGTGACAAGATCCAAACAAAAGACCCTTTTGGCTTTTAATATTGGTGAATCTAGTCAAAAGAACCCAAAGAAGTCAAAGAGAAAAACTATGCCAAAAGCTTTAAAGGCTCATATTGGAGAATCAGAAAGCTGAGACGAATGGTCTAGTGGTTCAACACACAATGAGATCAATTTCTCTCATGTCAAGAAAGTTCAAAAATATATTGAAAAAGGAAGGTAGTACAAACATTTTTCCAAAAAGAAAGACGAAAGCAATGATATTATCTACTTCGAGTGTAAGATAAAATGTCCAAAACTCAAGAAAAGATGGCACTAAAAGAAAAATAAAAAAAATCTTCCACACATGGGAAGATCTAGAGAGCAACAACGGTAACGTAACATCTATTTGATGGCTAACATAGACGAAACACAATGAGGTAAACTCTTTTTACATCTCTGATTGCAGTTCATCTAAATCTTATGAGTCCATGTCAGAAGGTGAAGAAAAAATGTACTATGATGCTCTTCTTGACAATTCCCGTATGATCACACTTAAGTATAATCAAATGCAAAGAAAAATACAAAGAAATGCTTTCAAAGAATGAAATACTCAAGAAGAAAAATGAGAAGTTGGTCTTAAGATTAATCTTAGTCAAGCCAGAGCGGAGAAAAAACCAGCATAAAGAACAATAAAAACCAATCTTGGTTTGTATAGAAACTCGGTAGATTATTAACAGGAGACAAATTTTGGGCATAGATTAGTCGTGATAGATACAAAGCTCACCGTAATAGTATAATACATTGTACATAACACCTCTATTTTTGCATAATAATAAACAAATTTTAGGCAAACGGCTATGGAAGAAAACCTTGGAAACACCCGACCTAAAATTACAAACAGGAGTTAGGCCAAGTGTCAGAGACACCACTAATCAATTGAAGTTCTTGGAGACTTTTACTGCTCCAATCATGAGTGTTATGAATGAAAAATTGGTACAAGATCTCACACACACACTATGGCTTTTGCTCCACCTTGGCTCGAATCTTCTGCCCCAAAACAGATATTTCAGTCTCAAGGTTGAACATTCTATTCAAAGCATGCATGTTTTCAAGGGTCTCACTTAGAGTCCTGCTGTCACTGCCATCACACCTCAAGTGTTGCATTGGCCCATGAAGCAACTTATTCACTATACCCCTGCTAAGATCATCCACAGCTCTTTGTGTCTTCTTGTTGATATCATCACCCATCTTACCTAGGCACTTCTCAAGCTCAGCAAGCCTTATTCTTTCAGCATATGCCCTCAACTTTTTAATGGTAGGAACAGTTTCCAATGAGTCTCTCCAAGCCTCAAATTGTTTTGATTCTTCACCAATGATTGCTTGAGCCTCCATGGCTTTTCTTAGCCTATCCTCTTTGTTGGCGGCCACAACCTCCTTAAGGTCATCAACATTGTACACTCTCACAGACTCGAGGTCTGAGAGACATGATCCAACATTCCTAGGAACAGATATATCGACGAAAAGGCGACGGCCGCCGACTTCATTGGTGGCAGGAGGAAGGTCCTTGACATCATCCTTCAAGAACAGTGGATTCTCTGATGCTGTGCTGGTGAAAACCACATCTGCCTCACCAATGCATGTGAGCATCTCCGAGAGTGGCTTGTAGATTATCTCAACATCCTTGATTTCTTCGCGGATCGCGGCAACTCTCTCCTCACTTCTATTGACAACCACCATCTTTGTGCACCCTTTTGCCACCAAATGCTTGATCACAAGCTTTCCCATCTTCCCAGCTCCAATGACCAACATCCTTGCATTGGCATGTGAGGCTTCAGGTAGCTTCATCAGGGCCAGTTCAACAGCTGCTGAGCTAACAGAAACTGCACCAGCAGCAATGTTTGTCTCAGTTCTAACCCTCTTCCCCACAGTGATTGCATGCTTGAATAGTCCACTAATGTTCCTCCCAAAGCCATTCACTCCTTGTCCAACTTTGACAACCTGCTTCACCTGGGCAAGGATTTGACCTTCTCCCAACACTAGAGAATCAAGACCTGCAGATACTTCAAAAAGGTGCTGTGTGGCATCTTTGTTGTATAGCAGAAACTGATGCTGGCAAAGATCTGCAACTGGAATCCCACTTGTCTGCAAACAAGGACAAAACAAGAATATCCAATATCTGTAAATGATGTACTAGAAAAACCCATCTGGGAAAAAGACCCTTACTTTAATCCTTGACATTATATAAACCAATCATTTTAGCCCATTATGAATTTGTTAAAACTTCATTTCAGGTCTATTTGGATAAACTTCTTAATAAGTTAAAATCAATCTATGCATTTCAACTTTGATAAAAGCTTTATCATTTGACTTCTCCAAAAGTTGATTTTAACTTTTGCACAAGTTAATTTTAATTTGTTTTACCTTCTTATCTTTTCCTACAAGTGCATAATGAGACCTTAGTCCCTGACTTTAAAAATATCATTCATTGATCCTTAATGTTGGTGGAAAGGGAGTGAAAAAGGAATAAAAGTAAATGACATTTTCCAAATCCAGGGACTAAAGTTAAATACTGAAATGATGGACACATTTAATTTCATACTTTTATGGACTAAATTGGATTTACATTTACTCAATAAACTTGGGAGAAGACTTACTTTGGACATCCATTCAGTGACTTCTTTGACACCACGGTGCTTGGACAGAGCAACAACATATATCTCCATTCTGTTGCAGGTGCTCAGAACAGCTGCTTCCTCAATGTGATTCAGACTACAAAGCTCCGCAATGGCTCGAGGCCATTCTGCTTCTGGTATGGCAAGCTTTTCACGCATTTCCACAGGTGTACTATGCACACTCAGTCCAATAACCATGATGCTGCTCCTTTCCTTTGTATACCCTGTTAGAATTAAGTCAAGATCAAATGTCATGTTCTTTATCATAAGTTCTGAAAACTACAATCACTTGAATGAAACAAATAACATAAACTATTCAAAAGTTACAAGTTTCACACAATTAGCCAAAGGAAGACAAGTAGATAACAGTTCTTTTTTTCTTTTTGATATTTATTTTGAGAATTGAAATGATTCTAAGTTTCTTAATTATTACATCAAAATAAAGACAATAATAACTTTATGTCGAAGCATAAGAAAGAAAGGGGAAAGAACTAGTGAGTTCAATTCTATAGTTGATATATTTTAAAAATAAAATAGTATAGAATGAGTTAAAAAAAGAGTGACTACTACATGTTGATTCCCATAACGAGGATGGAAACAAAGATAGCGTTCATTAGATTGTTAGAACCGGTAGTGACATAACATTCTTTTCTATATTTGATATTTTTACAATATAAAAAGATTAAAATTTTAATTCATATCATCGTATACCACTCCTCATGTCAAGGAAAGAAAACAAAAACCAACGTTTTAAAAATAGCAAAAAGATTAAACTATAGTTTAGAGCAACAATGGGAAAAGGAAAAAACGTAACCACCCCTACCGTTTAACCACATAATACAAACATGGTTTAGTTGTCTCAAAAAAAGAAAAATGGTTTGGTTTAAATACTTTTTTACGTTTTCATAACGAAAACTCTAAAAACAAAAGGTTTGGACGTGACAAGAATCATGGGAATCAAATTTTGTTTTTTAAAGACTAAAAACAAATATGTGTGAAGAAAAAAAAGAGAGTAAATAGTCTGTGTACTGTGTACTGAATGCGTAAATTTCAGGCATTCATTCAATCATATACTGATATGTATAGTATGACACAATCATGTATGGTAAACTTGTTGACTTTAACATCCTTAAAAGTCTTATGAATGATGATTTTTAATTGATTGATTATGTAAACTTTTACATTCACACTACATAGAAATTAAACTTTGAAGTGTTAACTGAAAATTGAGCTAAGAACAAAGAGTTAGTTACTTACTATCAGCTGCAGAGGTCTTAAGCTGTTCAAGAGCAGAGACACTAGCAGCTTTCTTAGTGGCATCAGCCACAACATCAGAAGCAGAAGAAGCCTCACAGCGAATAGCCCCTCTCTGACTATGAACAAGTGTCTTTCTGGTTTTGCCAAAACAAGATAAGTGGGTGGTGGTGGTGGCAGTGACAGCATTGGAGGAGCCACATTTCAGCAACAAAGCCTCCAACTTTGCACCCGGGAAACTTGTTGAAACAGCCATTGAAACTTTGAAGGGATAATTGTGTTGGTGACTTTTGAAAGCCAATGGAAATGGAGAAAGAACCCCAAAGAGAAAAGAAGTTAGGTGGAGTTAGTTGGTGTGCTTAAACTAAAAAACCAAAACCTCTTTCTTTCTTTGTGTTGATGTGTTTTGGGTTTGGGTTTGGGTTTGGGCTCTATGTGGAAATGATGCAAGAGATGTGGTGGAAGGAAAAGGATTTGGACGGATTTGAAAGAGTGTGATTTCTCTGAGTTCTGATTGGGTGGTGGAGTACACGTTTTATCCACACTCCTTCCTAATCTCACCTTTTTTTTTTATCTTTCTCTATTATCTTATTTGATTTCTCATGTGACCCCATTCTCCTCGTGCAAATCAAAGGTTGTGGTCTTTTAACTTGCGTTAAACGGTGAAAAGCTTATTTGATTTTCATTTTAAAAAATTAATGTTAATTGTTAATGGTCAATTTGTTAGTTTTTATTAATGGAAATGATTTGCATTTACAATCTCTTTTTCCTTTTTTTTTCTTAAGTATCCCTAAGTCAGTTTTATAACTCAATATAAAGGTTATTTGATGTGTAAAAGTAATCAAATGTGATTTAAGATTTTGAAAAATACATGGGTTAATGTAATATTTTTTTGTTTTTACAAGACGTGAAATGAAAATTACGTGTTTACATGTATTCAATTTGAGGAAATTAACAATTTTCACTTTGGATGGTGTTTATGATTAATTATAATAACTTAGATGGATCACATAGTGGTGCAGGAGTTATTGAGCGGGCAAGGGAATGAATATGAAAAATCATTGGGGGAAATCTGAGAGATAGGTATTAAGTTATTAACCAATGAGAGAGAAAAGATAAGGGGAAAAGAGATGGGGGCGTTGATATGTGGCAGGGATTGGATCCTTGGATTTCAGGGCTGTGTTTGCCACTACTTTCATGAGAAAGTCGTGGACTATAGCCATGCTTGTATTTCCAATATCACAGTTAAGATTTTCAGGGGCCCGTGGCATGTTAGGGATAATACTACTTAGGGTGCCACACAATAGAATAATTATTTGGCTTATAAATAATTTACATTTTAAAAAAACTAATATGATATCCATACTATTACACGCATTAAGTTGGTTTTTATGTATATATTAAAATTGATTGTATGTATCAAATTTATTATCAATAACTTGTTGATTGAATAATATATTAGACTCAATTCAATAGGTAAAATATCCAATTTGAGTTTTATAAAAGAAAAAAATATGATTAAAATAAGAGAATTTTACTAACAGTAATCACTCTTATTCCCAACAGAGACTAATCATTTATCAAATTGATAAATATATCAATCGCTTGAAAAAAGTATTATATATGTTACAAAACCAGGTAAATCATTCTCTAAAAACCTCTAAAATTGATCTTCGTCATTCTTGTTTGTCCGGACATTAAATTACCTCTGTTATCCTTTAATACAGAACTATTTTATCTATGCAAGGTTGTGGGCTTGTGGCTGCCTCAAGGCCAATGATTTCTTATTCTTACATTTAAGTTCCTATTTTTTATATTCTTGAAAAAATCATTTTGATTTAAATCATTAAGTGATAAATTTTATTATATTATTTACAATTAATTTATTAATAAGATTATGCAATTTAAAATTATCTACATACATAAGTATTTGTGTACGTTATTTAAGAAGTTTTTTTTTACTATTGAGAAGTTTTATTATTTTGCATTTATTTTTACCTAAAAATTAGTAAAAACAGCATGATCTCTATTATCTTTGAGATAAAAGTAAATGTAAAATATTTGTTTAAACAGTATGATCTCTATATTTACTTAACTAAAGTTATAGAATTCTGATAATAGTAAATGAATATAGAGATTACATTTCATAAAAACACTATGATCTATCATTTTTTTATTTATAAAAATAATAGTGATAAAATCATATATTTAATCAAAGATTAATTCTCTTGGTTCTTACCTCTTACAAACCAATTAACTCTTTTTGATTTTCACTATTTTGTATATATATACCATGTCAATTTATTTTTTATTCATATTTTACTTTAAAAAATTTTAAAATATGAAATCATTGTTGACTTTTTTAATCTCAATAATTAAAAATTAGCTTAATTACACTTTTTATCACCAATTGCCAACTCACAAAGAGTTGGGAGGTGGGTTTCCAACACTCCAAGGCCTTCGGGACAACCACTTAACCAACTTAGTTGTTTAATATAGGAGAAAATTATATCATATATAACTTAAACGGGAGACCAAAATTGCACATAAATTTTATTGCTAATAAATAAATAATATAATATTATAAAATCATACTTATTTAATTAATTTTAATTAAATTTTTTTTATAAATATATTGAAAATAACTCATAATTTATTGAAATAATAATTATGAATATAAATTAAGAGAAAAATATTATTACTATCAATTTATATACATTATTTTATTTTCATATATATATATATATATGAAAAGAGGAAGATCGAGCAGGAAAGTACGACACTCTCGTCGCATTGAGCATACAACGATCCATTCAGATTCTCATCGCCATTGCGCTCTTGGGTCAACTTGTTTGCCACGAAAGCAATGTCATGCATTGTTGGTTACATTCTTGTACAAAACAAGATCTAATCACGCAACTCCTTTGACACAAGTGTCGGTGTGCGAGGTGCCTGTGGTGGTGCGCGAGATCGTGGTTATTTAGGTTTTAGTTTAGTTTTTTAGATATGCAAATTTCCCTTTAAAATTAATATATGTTGTTTATATAACTCAAATTGCAATGAAAATGGGAACAAACATATATGAAATTGTCAGGAGGGAGTTAAGCTTAGGGGTCACATGGTGAGGATGAACGAACATGCTTATTGTCACGAAGAATGAGTTTGCCGGACAAATGAAAAAAAACAAAGACACAAAGATGTGTTTGATAAAAAAAAACATTTAAGGGGGTATAATTTTTTTATAAATAATGAGTTCGTAAAAAAATAAGGCTTATCTCAAGACATGAGGTTGGAGGAGAAAGTAGTTACGTCACTTATCTTTGAGACTGTTAAGTGAAACGTGACTGATTTCTAAATTTAATACAAATTAAATAATTAATTAGAAAAATTGTGTAAAATGGAAACTATTTAAGGATTTGGGGTTGCCAAACATGCCCCATTTGGGCATGTTTAAACACGCCCAAACCAGGCGTGTTTGGGTCCCCTTGTCCCTATAAATACCCCCAAATTTTTACTTTTTCACCATTCACCTTCTCTCTAGAAGTTTCTCTGCCTTCTCTCTAGAGCTTGGAAGGATATTTTCTGAAGCGAAGCCCTACCGAATTTTCTGAAACGAAGCACTGTCAACAAGTAAGTTGAGTTAAAAAAATTTTATATTATTTCATCTGTTATATTTTATAATTAGAAAAATGTTAGGATCATATGAATTTGTTAGCGACATTTATGTTAGATTCATAGGAAATTGTTAGTGCTCGGGTTAAAGATTTA
>CM023942.1:17918746-17987828 GCA_013407115.1 Glycine latifolia | reverse complement strand
CTCAGGACTGGTATCACGGAATCGTGCAAGCGCTATGTCGAATTGAAGCTTACAGGGAGTATAACCTGCACAATTAATAAAATAATTTACATTAGTTGGGTAACACATTTATGTCAGCTTAATAAATGACAAATAATTGTTAACATACCCAAAGTCATGAGGGTCTTTTTCAATCTTGCATTCTTGAATCTTTGATTGAAATTACTGGCAATATGACGAAGGCAAAAAACGTGATGCGCAAAAGGTGGTTGCCAACCAGCATGATTCTGTATTGCAGATATAATACTCCGGTGCCGATCTGAAATGAGGCATATATTTTGCATTTGGGTTACGTGGAAGCGAATGTTAGCAAGGAAATATTCCCAAGCTTCCAACGTCTCCCCCTCGACAATGGCAAATGCCAGTGGCAGACATTCATTATTTCCATCCTGACTCGTGGCAATCAGTAATTTTCTTTTATACTTGCCATATAAGTGAGTCCCATCAATTTGAATCACCGGTTTACAAAATTTAAAAGCCTCGCAACACTGTCTAAAAGTCTAAAACATGCGCTGAAACACACGCTTACCTCGTACCAGTCGATGTGCCACATAATAAGCATTGGTTTGAATATCATAAAAAGAACCTGGTGAAAAACGAAGCATGTAGTTGCACCACCTCGACAAAAATGCATAAGATTCTTCCCAATCCCCATAAATCTTTGTCATTGCTCTCTGCTTCGCATACCATGCCTTAGAATATGAAACTTTAAATCCATAGCTATTGGTGATCCTCTCCTGAACCAATGCAATTGACACGGTCGGTTCCTCCTTAACCATTCCTGAAAATGAAATTGTAACATTCACATTAACAACAAACCTTAACACAAAATAATATCTGACTACTTAAGCAAAAATATTAAGTTCATACCTACTACAAGTGAAGAAATAATATCAACATCAAGTTGTCTGTGATCCTGTGTTATGTGGTCATTAAGGCAATCGTGTTTTCCACCCCATCTTGAAACAATCCACTTCTCACCGTACATTGGTTTAAACACCTTAACCCTCCAAGGGCAACCATCGTTGTGAGCAACACACTTCATGGCAAACTTGTTAGGCTTGCTCTCAACCACAAATGCTTCTTGATGCTCCCTCATCAGGTTTCGCTTAACTGCAATTTGTGCCTCCCTTTTGGATGGAAATTTCTGTTGAACAAATAAATCGTCCCCTAATTGCCAGGGACCTTGCACTGAACCTGAACCTAAACCTGAACCGGTAAAAGATTCTTCTTCGCTCGGGTGATTCCAATCAATATATGTGTAATGTGGAATTCCGTCCTAAAAAGGAATAACCGCACCACCTTTAAATACAAAACAGTTGAATAAACATACCATGAAAACTAAAATCCTATAATATACAAATATACAAATATCATACCACTTCATCATTCATTTAGGTCATGTAACATACCTTCAACAGGTTGTTCTGATTGCGTTGATCCAACGTTCGGATGATGACGCATTCTAGACGACCCCACATCAGTGTGTTGTTGGAATACAGTTGCATGCACACAAAAATCTTCATCATTATCCGACGCACTGGCATTCTCCTGAAGAAGACGATCTTCCATTGTGATATTTTCATCATCGTCATCATCTTCATCGTCATCCATAACCCAAGTTGGGTCATGTGAATCTTCCTCAGACATGTTTGCACCTACAGCACCATATGATGATGCAATATGTGCAGAATTAAAAGCTGCTAACCTCGTGGGTAAAACAATATCATCTGCTATGGTATAATCCACATACAACTCTAAAAATTTCTTCCTTGCCTGATTCAAAAATTCTTCAATCACCATTTCCAATTCTTCATCATCCTGTATTGGAAACCCCATGTATTGTTCATTCTCCCATAATCTTGCCATCAGCAAAGTGATACATGGCTTGTCATTATGCCCTAATTTTGGACGTATCTTCTCATGCAAATCATCCAATGTTGTTTTTCGTTTGATACGTGTCATCCTTTTCTCCCCTTCAAAGGCAATACCTGTTCGCCCTTCAATTTTCCTTCCATTGAAAAAAAAGACTACACGAACACACTCCTCATCACCTGAACTCATTTCCTGCCCTCAATAAAAACAACTACCTCAAATTTTAAGAAACAATAAAATAAGCTGAAAAACATAAACCCTAAAATAAACGCCTGAACCACACAAACATCCAAAACCCTAAATTATCAAACATAAACCCTAACCTAAACCCCATAAACCCTAACCCCTAATCAACCCAAACCAAACAGTAGACCATTAACCTAAACCCCCCAAACCCTAACCAACTAAACACCAACACCATAACCCCTAACCTAAACCCACCGACAATAACCACTTAACCCTTAACCTAAACCCCCCAAACCCTAAACCCACTAAACACTAACACCCTACAACAATAAACCATTAATGATTAACCTAAACCCCTTAAACCCTAACCTAAACCAAATCAAGCCTAAACCAAATCAAATCAAGCCTAACCCCTAACCCCTAATCCACACACACTAAACAATTTCCTATGAACCTAACATAAATGTCGCTAACAAATTCATATGGTCCTAACATCTTTCTAATTAAAAAATATAACTGATTAAATAATATGAAATATTTGTTAAATCCACTTACTTGTTGACAAGGCTTCGCTTGAGAAAAGTTTCACTCGACAGGGCTTCGCTCAAGAGAGAAGGCAGAGAAACTTCTACACAGAATGTGAAATGGTATGAATGGTGATAAGGTAACATTTTGGGGGGTTTTATAGGGGATTGGGGACCCAAACCAACATGTTTGGCAACCCCAAATCCCTAAATAGTTTCAATTTTGCACCATTTTGCCAATTAATTATTTAATTTATATTAAATTTAAAAATCAGCCGTGAAACGTTGAGTTTATGAAAGAATAAATCTTAGCCGCTCATCTCATCTAACGATAAAAATACTCTAATTAGAAAGTCTCCAATTGTTTTGTATAGACATGACAACACGGGTGGTTGGGAGCAATTTTTGTTTATACCGCTCATGCCTCTCAAAACCACCCTTGCCCCCGAAAATCGACGGGGGCTAGAAATTTGCCCCCACCCCCAATTCCTAAAACTCTTCACTTACCGTCTTATTCCTAGAATCGTCATCGTCGTGAATGGCTCGCACATGCTCACTACCAAGTCCAAAATCCTCACACAATCACCCAAGCAAGACAACCTCTATTCCAATGGTTTTTGACAACGTTATCGGTGCGATCGTTGTTGAAAAGGCGAGCTATGGTGGCCCACTTGTTGGTTGTTGCTGAACCTGGCATGAGCCCTGATGATGGCCTTGTCCTCGTCCCAGGAGAAGGGGCGGTGCGCCACCTACGACGAGAGCTAGTTGCACCACCGTAAGCCGCACAATTTCTTGGATCGGCCTGGAATGGACTTACTTATCAATGAGGTGGGGTCCGAGAATTTTGTAGATGTCGCCGCCGAGGATGACGAAGATGGCGAAGGCGATGTAAAGGGCAGTGAGGGCGTTGTTGGAGGCGGTTGCGTCAACTTGGCCACTGCCACCCATGCCGGAGAGGGAGTTGAACATTTTGTGTTTTGTGGGATCTGGGTACCTAGTTCATCATTCCTGAGGGTAATGTGGATGGTCAGTTTTAATAGGCGCGAGGCAGGGCGGATACCAACATTACCAAAACCGCCCCTGCCCCCGAATTTAACAAGCAGGAAAAAATCGAAATTGAAACTGAATCCAATCAACTCGATTTTTCCCCATCGAAATCAGGGCGGGTGCGGACGGGTGCACGCGGGTGTGGATGAAGTTGCCATGCCTGATTTTGAATAGGAGAGGATTCAAATCCGAAAATCGATAAGGAGATTGTTGGACTTAAATTACAGAAGATAGAAAGCTAAAACTTCAATTTTCGCCCAACACATTAATTGTTTGGAAAAATTTCTCCATAAACACTTATAAGATAAGAAAATAAAAAATAATAATTTTTTTGATGAAGCTAATACGAGAGAGTTTTAACAAATTAGATAAAACAAATAGTTTTAAGAAATTAGAAAATAAAAAAAATAAATTTTCAGATCAAGTTAAAATTTGTTTTATGTATAAGTTAAAAATCAAATTTTGATGAAACTAATACAAAAGAGTTTTAACAAATTAGATTATGCATAAGTTAATCTTATCTTGTGAAAAAAATTATTTTAGGGCTTGTTTAGGGTATTTTTAGTTGTAAGTTTCAAAATATTTAAAAACCAGTTTTCAAAATTTAGTTTTAATTTTATAAAAATAGTTTAAAGATAAAATTATTTTAAAACTTTTAATCCTATTAAAATTAGTTTAAAGGTGTGTGTTCTATGATGATGATGACGACAACAACAACTATGTTGGTGTCATGAAGGTAGAGTAAGTTCCAATAGTGCTATAGTGGTGGGTGTTGGTGTTGGTAATGGAGTTGGTAAAAGTAGTAATGGTGGTGGTGTCAATGATCATGATGGTGGTGGTGTCGGTGATAGTAATGATAATGGTAGCAATTGTTAACTTGTTTAGCAAGTGCACCAAATTCGTCAAAGTAGTAAATAAACAGTAAGACCGAGTGTCGAGTCTACACAAACTTTGATTATACTCAGAATTTGTATAAGTCTAATTGTAAGCAATTAACAAAATAATTTGGGGGTCTCAAGTGATAATGTATGTAAATATAAATTCAGAATAAAATTAATTGTGAAATAGATTAAGAGCAAGAGAAAGAAAAAACAAACACTTGGAGAGGTGAATTGACGATTGATGCAGGATTATGTGATATGTTGGGTGTTCAGCCTACCACAACTACTTTTGATGCAATGTTAAGGATTTTTCATTATTTTACATATTACCTTCATCCTGTAATTTATTATAACCATGATCTCTCATATGAAAGAGCCTAAATTACCTAAGTTCAATTCTGATCCCTCAGAAAACTACATTAAATAATTTTCATTAAGAGTAAATATGTATATTTAAGGCTAAACAATTTCATTCTATCTCTAGATATAGATATGTCTAGATGTTTTTTCTCAGTTCTCAGAGTATAGATATTTCTCAATGCATAAACTCTCATAACATTACATGCACATGGATGATCAGACCACAAACATGACAATAGATTCTGAAAAGAATAATAATATGAAAATAACATTAAATAGACAGTGACAATTGTTACATCAAGAGTATTTGGTTGCTGAACTCGCAATAATGAGTGATTTAGTCTCTCCTTGTTACGATAGACTTACAAAAATAAAAGGGAACAACAAATGATGAAAGAGAATGGAAGAAAATTGGTAGAACAATGGGCATAAGCTAACTTTTGTAGAGTAGATTCTTCTCTCCTTTGTGCTTTATGTTTCTATCTGGCTTTCGATGTTTTGCCTCTGACTGCTCTCCCTTTTTATAATCAAAAATTTGTTTTATTAGACTTTTTTATATATTGACGATGCGCTAAGCCCATATGTGTACGCGCTAAGTGCGCCAACAGAGTCCAGCTGGATAAGTGATATTGCGCTAAGCGAGCTTGTCGCACTAAACAAGTCTATCGCACTGAGCGTGCTACTTCAGATCTTCAATCCATCCTCCAAGTCTCTTATGTGTAATCCTACAAAGAAATGCAACCAACACACTGTAAATCCACTAATTTTAGTATTTATTGGATAAAAGTTTGGAAGAAGCTAAATTTCTACATTTAAATCACATAGAAACATTAAAAGAGGAAAAATAAAATAATTGTTATGTAATTTAAATACACAATTTACGTATAAATAACAATTATCAGCAATACTAATAGTGGTGGTAACGATGCTAATGCTAGTGGTGACAAGGAAAAAAGTCGTTCTCAAATAGCTCCATTTTTGCCAAATGTGTTTTGCTTCAAAAATTTAATTTAAAAATCAAAAATGAAAAATCCGTAACCACACTAATGAGCCTTAACTTTTTTCCTTTTATTTTCCTCTCTTAGAATCACTAATAAAGAAATGTATCTAACTAAACTCTAATCTTAAATCCTTCTTCAATATTATCTTTCTAACTTTTATAGTTCCTTTAAATGATAAGCATTAGAGCAAATTATAGGCATCCCCTATGTTTTCTCGAAATTGTAGGAGGCAACCTCCTTTTTTTTTTCAACATATAGAAAATTATCTAACTTTTATTACATTTCCATTATAATGTACTAAATAAATGACATTAAATTTGTTTGATCACGTGTTTGACACGTGATTTTTAAGTAACTTTTTTCCCCAAAGCATCCTCATCTTCTTCCCTAAAAAACTACAACATTTGAGAATTTTCAATAACAATAAAGATCACTCAATAACACATGAAGGCAAGGATGAAGCCAAAGTGAGAAGAAAACAACACGCATTGAATGAATAATTGGAAGATATCTTCATACTATGGGAATAAACAGGCATTGTGGAGGATCCGTACCTTCTCTCAAATTATGGATGCCACCCAATACTAGAAAAAAAGGAAAAAACAGTAACATGTTTACAATTTGGAAAAAATAACTGTACTTTTCTTGACGTAGATAATAGTAAGTCCCGTGGAGGTGAAGTCAAACTTTCCAACAAGCTGATAAAATATAAAAGTGAAAAGAAAAACATTTTTTTACTTGAAGCTATGCCGTTGCCGTCGCATCAGGGAGCTTGACTCATCCTACAACGACGCCACGTTCACAATCGATAAATTTGAGGTTGTATACGATCCATTCTACCTACTCAAAGATATCACTAAAGTTATGATTCTGTTCCACATGCTTTTATTCTTCATTATTCCTATAAAGTTGCCTCTCTTCTGAATTTCGATAATTTCTTAAAAATGTTGTTTAATGTCGTTCACAGAAGAGAGTCAAAGTAAAAAAATGAAAATTTATCTATTATAATTAGAGTAAAACACAAGAAGTGGCATTATAATTTGCCCTAAGTATTGAATACATTTTATATTTCCAATGCCTTAAAACTATTTATGTTTTATTTAATAATTTATTTGTAAAATAATAAAAGGATTTATATGAAGATTTACAAGAAAATACAACACTACTCAATTTGCTTTTATTTCGAAAACTAAAAATATAACTAAATTAATGCAGGTGAGTATGTAAAATGATGTCAGCATTGTTGAATTCAAATAGTCAACCATTGACAAATATACAAAGAAATAGAATGGTTTTTTTTTTCTTTTTTCTTTACAGAAAGAAAGAAATAGAATGATAAACTTACGGAATTCATACACTAATTTTTATAGTGTATAGTGACAATAGCTTATTTATAAAGATGTGTATGTTTTTAAAGCTAATTTCGTTCTATTTATAAAAACCAATTTTCATAAATAACTTATTTTGACATATATTTTGTATTTAAAAATTTAATTTGTTGGAATATTTAGAAAACAAAAGCTGACATTAAGGTTGTCAAAACCGAGAATATACGTAGACTCGTGAGAACTCCATAAACTCGAATCGTAAGAGTATACTTCAAATAAAAAATAATAATAAATTATATATAAATATCATATCAATTCAGAAGGGGCAACAATTGCCTCTATAAGCAACAATGACAACTGCATAATAGAAAATATGCAAGTGAGGGAGGAAAATATAGGAGTATATCTTCAAGGTTCAAGCAGTGTGTATCATTCAAACACTTGAAAGAAATTAATTAAAAGCATGCATAAACAAGTTCATACAGAATAAGACAGATAAACAGTTCCACTCCACAAGCTAAACATCCCCGTATTAAATGCCCCTTCCCTTGGTGGAATTTCTAATATCCACTGATACAGTAAATTTACCCAACAAAGAAGGGTCAGATACTGACAAAAAAATGAATTTATGACAAAGAAAGTCCCCAAAACCACCAACATTCCACTATGTCCCCTCATCGGCACAACCTTCTCCTCGTGACCTTCAATCAAAGCACCCCAAAAACCCGCAATAGCAACAACCAAATGAACAACATCAGAGCCAACAATTTTTAGCAACTAAAAATTAAAGCTCACCTTTGCAATTCGCACCACGAGTCCACGACACTGTTGCGATGTCGTCGACTCACCGCTGGCACCACCTAGACACAAGCCTTTGCTTTCATCCCAGCCGAGTGAAGCCTTCCCTTTCGTAGCCGAATGAGAAGCAAGGAACAGACAGGAAATGAAAAAAAGAATGAAAATCGCAGCATATACGTCATGAGGAAGAAAATGAAAAATCATACACACTAAAACAACGTCGTTTTGTTTTTTAGCAAAATAGCAAAATCGTAGTAGAATCAAGATTCTACGCTGAATAGCATGATTCTATGCAGGTTCAAATGATTCTACTCTGATTTTGAGTCTGCCTACGATTTGACTCCCTGAAGCTAACTAGAATCGTAAAATCGGATGATTCTACAAATAAAAACTCAATTTTGATAATCATGGTTGACACACTATCCTACTCATTAGGTATTGATTATGGATCTAAAATATAACGATTTTTAATATAACAAATTATTTTTCTATCACGAGTTTTACATTTGTTTATTTTTTTTAAAAAAAATTGCAGTTTTAACCTTTTAACTTATCACTTGATGCTTATGATAGAAAAACTGAACTTTCGATCATTCTAATATATGTGTATTACTAATTTATTTTCTTAAATTTAAAACTTGATATTTATTGAAACATGTTCAGCATTGGCTAACTTTAGCCACACAAAAAATTGTATAATTAGTTGAACTAATTTTTAATTAAGATAGAAATCTTTTTACAGTAAAAATAACTTTTGTCATTTACTAAATTTTCTGATCTGAAACTAAATTCAATTGGGCAGAAGAGGTTTTGAACACAAAGCCCAATAGAATTGGCCCACCTAACCCGTTTATTGGGCTTAGGCGGGCCGCTGTATTTTATCAATATAATTTTTCAGTTGAACTAGTAAGTTGGAAACTGCTAGCCAAATATCAGACCATGAGAGAAATTGGGAATGTCAATCTCCATATAAGAACTACTATACAAGGAAAAAGAAGAAAAATGGTGAATATTAATAAATTACTTGAGTGATAGGCACTAATATCAATAGGATTGTTGTCAAGGAAAATTAATTTAACTACTTAGTATTTAAAAATTGTAAATAAAAATATTTAAATTATAAAAAATATACACATAATTAAGTTTAAAAAATTAAGTTCAATTTTTAAAATAAGAGAAGTTAAAAATGGCATATATCATTATTCAAAGGAAAAGTAATTATGAAATAAAGTCCTTATATTAATAAAGTCTAATCTAATTTAATAAATAAGGGTGATTTCTTTTAATGTACTGGAATGGTACGTGTTTTTATGTAAGGGTTTTCACATAAGATTTAATTTTAAAATTTATAGATAAAAAAATGAAAACTTCACAAAAACATTACGTAAATTAAAACTTGATAAAGAGGTTGTTCAAGAGTACTATTCCACGAACTCAAAGTACAATTTTTTTTTTCAAATTGCAGTTACTCAACTAATCCATATATGCCAAGGTATTTCTAAGGGTGAGGGTTGCCTACCATGCAGAAAAAATGACATTTGGGAGATTCAAGGATGAAGCCTGAATTTTTGGTCAACGGTGGTCAAAAGATGTTTAATTTGAGTAAAAAAAATTAATTATCACATGCATGATGTATGTAATAAATTTAATATACAATTATTATATTTTTCATAATCGAAAGAAATATATTACTCATATATTTAGAATTATCCATAAATCTAATCTATCTTTATTTTTCTCCATTTTGGCATTAATCAAAAAGTACAAGGTAGAGATTAAAAAGCTCCCCAGGTTGATTAACAAGTACATTATCTCTCCATTAGTTATCTGATGATGGTTTAGTGACTTGAAGCTGAAATCTTTGTAGTGACAACACTCCTAAAAACCTTGATGACACTGTAGAAACTTCAACTCCACTTCATTTTAAAACCTATACATTGGCAAAGCTTCTATATGTGACAAGGTGGAACCGTGCCCCGCCCCCTCCATTTTTTTAAAAAGTATATATATTTATATATGGGATATTGTTCATGTCGCTAAGCCGTGCCTCAGAAATATAAAATCTAACTCAGAAGCATTCAAGTATGAAAATTATGAAAGTGTAATCTCCTGTCTTGATTTAGTATGAGTTATATAGTAATATCGTATTTGAATCGAGTTGTACAATATCTGAATTAATGAACCTTAAACAGATTGATTTCATAACAATCGAATGGTACAGGTATTTATCTATCATAGATAATCAAGATTTAAAATAAATAAAAAATGTTATGTGACTACTTTAGAAATGGGATTTTTTTATTAAAAAAAACTCAACAAATTTGTGTCTTCTAATCTCAATCATTCATGATGAAATTTAATGATTAATATTCATTTGGTTCACTCTAATAACATAAAAGTCTCTCATAAAATACATTTCCTATATATGTGTTGTGTAAAAAATTTCAAATTAATTAAATCCTTAAACAACGAAACTTCTATAACATGCTTCATCAGTTCTTCTTTTTTTTGGAAAAAGTTAACGACTAAGACTCACACAACAAATTCCAAAGAGAGACTCACATAGGAGAGGCAAATATGATTTTTTTTCCTTCATGGTTCTCAGCTTCTCGCATAAAAGGTTAGTTGTGCAAAACAATATGTACTGCTCAGTTTCATTATGGGAACTATAATTGAGTTTGTATATGTTTCTTTTTTCTTCTTCTTCTTTTCCTCTAAAATTTGGCATTGTTAAGCGGATATATCTTATGTGTTTTGTCATATTTTTTTGCTTTTATGAGAAATGATATATATACATAAAAAAAACTTGGTAGAAAATCATTGTATGATGAGTTGTTTTAATAATTTTTCTTTTCCTTTTTTTTATAGAACTTAGAGAAAAAGTCAATGAATTTAGATGAAATTCTAAAATAACAAGTAATATGTGAATAATATTTTTTAATTCAAATCTTATTTTGAATTTCCCAATTTTTTTCAAGCTCGCCACTGAATCTATAGCAGCTAGTAGAACAAATTCCTAGTTTGGAAGATCATCTGGCATAAAACATTAAATAAGTAATTGAAATATAATTCACTATCCACCATAAAAAAAAGGAATTTGGATTAATCCCCTTAACAAAATTGAATCATGCCATTTCGCTATGTAACTAATTTCAGCTAATAAAAAATCTTCCATTATTGATGTCAGTAGCCTAGTCAACTAATTTCTCCTAAAGTGATCGAAGTGTCTTAGATAATAAATAAATAAAATAAGTAAATAAATAAAAAAATACGAAATAATGGGGGTAGGGGCCTAAAGGCAAATTTAAGTTTACATAGTTATACCAAGAAGATTTACTTTAATTGTTTAAGGAGAATATATGAATTGTTCTAAACTATTTTAGTATCTAGTTATCAATTTCTACTATGAAAAAAGTATAATTGTGCCATTAAAATGACACCAACTTGTATAACGCATAAAAATAGTAAGTGGAGTTTACAGGTTAGAATTATGAAGATGGACCAAGTGGACTCGGTCCTTATATTAAATAATTATAAAGATATTAATCACGATTAAACTTTTTATTATCTAATAAATATTTTTAAAGATTTTTATTTAAATTTACTGTAGCTGTCCTATTTGTAGGCAATAAGGCTATGGACGTAGTCTAGCTAGGCTAATTTTATAACAATCCTATTAAATATTAAATAAATGGCTTTACCTCTCACGTAGTGTAAGGTCGGCTAGCTACAAGTAAGCATCTGAGCAAAGAAATGTTATAGCTAGGTTACGTAAATTTAATGTTCTACTTTTACCTATAATGTTATCTTGGCTTCTAAGACACAAGTTGGGCTAGTTGATACGCACGATATGAATTGCACTGGTCTTAATGACCGTAGCAATGTATAAGCTTCCGTATTTAATTTCTCAATTTGTCAGGATCAATATACACATTTTACATTACACATGCCCCACACAACTCAGTCCAAGTCCAATTCAAATTGTTTCACTTGTCATGAAACTCTTAGTATAACTTAATTTGCTTCCTTGACTCTATATTACCATTCAAACTTGAATTGTGGATGATTTTGTTACACGAGTGGAATGTTGGTGACATGGCAATGGTGGTGTTTCCGTATCAAGAATATATAGCTAGGCGAGTTTTGTTTTGTGTACCTAAGAAATATCGGATACTTATAGTTGTTATGTAACTAATTCTCCTTTTGAGTTGATGTATTTTAAGAAAAAGTGATATCTCTGAACTTAACTCTATTATTAAGCCAAAAATTGAATAAAAAATTGATTTAAGAGAGATTCAATATTCAAATCCCTTTTACCAATGACTTTTGATATTATTAGAGATACATCTATCTAAACTCACTCTATTACTAAATTGGAAACTGATTCAAAAATTTAATTGTGGAACCACTTATATACTTTTGATATTACTAGGGGAGCTTTTATATATATATGATGCTCAAACACAAGAGGACAAGACCCAAAATGCCAATTTCGTGTCGTAGTCTTGACTGTAGGGGTAATTCAATTCAATTTTATCTGTGTCAGTTGTCAGAATGTCACTATTCTCGTTAGCGTTTTTGAACATATAAGCATTATCGGTTTGACTGTGAAGCTCCAAAGGTAATGATATTCGTTCAAACTTGAAGTGAATTGCTCATGGAAATTTCCACATTGGTCTGGTCTTTGCAAACCCCACTCGCTAAAAAGAAACGTAGCTGGCCTATGTAGCCATCTTTTTCTGTTAGTATCTTGTCTCTTTTTGGTTTTGGACATGAAATGGTCTTTAGTATCTTTGCATCACATTCATTGGTGTTTTACAAGCTTTTATTTGATTTCTTTTTCTTCACTTTTTCTTTCCTCCCACTAATTAATTAATTGTTAATTAATTAGTCGGCCGTTCAATATGAATTGAATCATGAGTTCGTGTTTTTTGTGCTTGGAAAAGGTGGTGGTCATTCAATATATCTAAGCCAGATATTCAAATAGCCGCAACAACAAATGGAAATAGGTCAAATGCCAATTATAGGGTACAAAGAAGGGAAATTTCAAAACCCTCCACTAATAACATGTCGTGGGGGGAGGCAGTGTGAATATAAATTGGCATGTTCTCTTTGCTTTACTTTTACTTCAATTAAAACAAAGATACCAGATAACCATCAATATCATGCATGTTTTAAAAATTAAAACTTAGCCTCCCCACATTATTTTCGATATCCCTATCCACGTGTTTTGCACAAAATTGGTGTACAATCCTTTTCTTGATAAATTATAGCATGTCCTTCTCTTTCCCTTCTTTCAGTCTACCCTATGTAGTGGCACAAGTGCGGGGCTCATCTATGTATTTCACTGTCACACGATCGGTTCCCATCAAGCCTTTGTAACTTAGCCTATGGTATCATTATTGGTCTCATGTCGAGATAAAGGAAGATAGTTGTGTTGGACTCATGATAACAAATAAATTAAATTTGACCAAACTCTAAACATATATACATCACTCATGATGGATTGTGTATGTTAATATTTTGTAGTTATATCGAACACTTTATGGCTCAAGTACAATATTAAATTATAGAGTTGTTACATTGACATCTGAATGATGTATATAGCATTTAGCTTAATGCTTAGGGTTTTTGTTTATTAAAATTACTATGTTCTCCTTCACATAGTAAAATTGCATATACACTCTAGCATTTTCTTAGAGTATGCTTCTCCTCCATTCTGCTGTAATTTTAATATATGCTAGAGAACATTTTATTAAATTTTCAATATGCCTTCTATTGATCTTAGGGTTTTCTTTAAGTATAAGTAAGACAAAATATATACATGCAATCCTAATAGCAAAATTCAATTAGTAAGTGACCAAAAAAGATGCACAAAGTGGAGAAAAAAATAACTATATATGTTGTTTATTTTAAAATGATAATTAGTGAATGTTTTTTAACATATCTTATAATTTGAGTTAGGGTATAATTGGTGAAAGTTACCTTTACTTATATATAATATATTTGTAGTCAATATGTGATCTCTAACACATGCATCTCTCTTCTTGTCGAGAACTAAAGACTACAACATATGCCAAAATGGATGGAAGAGCGCAGTTCCCTCAGTTTGAACCACATTGTTGTTGTTAATTTTTAGATAAGAGAGGGTATATAATATATTCATACATGCAAAACCCTACTCCATGGGCCTAAAGCTAGCCTGATGAAAGGGTTAAAACTTGTAAACGAATGAAATGAAAAGTAGTTCTGTTCTCTATAAACGGTACCAAATGCAATTAATTCCCCCTCAAAGTTACCTTCTCCTATAGTAGTTTTCTATATGTGCCAGCCCTTTGATGGATGTGGCAGAGAAGAGAAGAGGATGAAAATGGTACAGCAGCACCGCACTCGTGTCAGTAAAGTGAAGGGGACCCCCCCCCCCCTTTTGGAAAAGAATTAAAGCCATTACGGCACTGCTACAATTCATATCCTTGTTGTGTGTAGTTGTGTCATATGTGAATACTATATATGCTATACAAATACAATACTACACGATTGGCATCTTTTCAAAGTTGAATAGTGCTTTGTTGTGTGATATGATCTTCTTCGTCCTTTACTTGAATAATAATTACTAATTCATTTTATATATTGGACTTAGAGGTTCTTCTGGTCAGCACGGCATACTTGCATGCCTGGACTAACATGTCACATTATCAAAGCTACTATAGAAAATCAAATCCGTGTAGGGTGCACGAAATAAATGAAAGACCGGAAGGATGCATGCAAATCTGTATATTTTTGCATGTTTAAATTGGTTTATTCTTTTTAAAATATTTTACTTAAGGGGATCATCAATGCACGTTTTAAATAGTTTATTTTATTAATAAAAATCCGTTAGTTGGATTTTTTTTTAAAACAGTTTATTTTATACAAATAATTATTTTTATAAATTTCTGAAAGAATTGAAAAACTGTACGTTTATAAATAATCAGTTACTAAATTCAAAAGAGAAACTTTTATTAATATTTTAATATAAAATAAATTAATCCAAACACACTAAATGTGTCTGATGTGTATTGTTTATTAAATTAGTCAATATGATATCTTAGTTTATCTATATTGATTTTGTAAACTATTGTGTTTGGTGTACAGTTAAGAAATTAATAAATATTGAAAATTATTGTTGAAATATTAAATGTTATAAATTTTAATAAAATATTTTTACTTTTAATTTCTTGAGCTACTTAACAAAACTGTATCTATATTTTTAGTATCATAATAAAAGGGTGTTTATTATATATCCGGTTAAAAGTAATAAATGTACTATATTGAATTCTTTAAGTTTCTTACAAATATTGAAAAATTTTGTATTTTTTATATGATAAAGATTTAATAAAATATTTTTTACTTCTTTTCAACAAATATTTTTAATTTCTTATCATGTACTCATTGAGTCAGAATAGATCACTCTTATTATTATTATTATTATTATTATTAATTTAATATGTAATTTTAGTTCTCGTGTAATTTTTAATTTGCGATTTAAATCTTTTATTTTATTCTTTATAATTTTGATTCTTCTATTGTTAAAAAATTAATAATTTTGGTCCAATACTTAATTTGCATACATTTATTTCTTTTATTTTTATATTTTAAATAATTAAACTAATTTTTATAATATCTGAAGTGAATATGTTAGTATAAAGTTGAATTGGTATATATATATGTTATAAAATACTACACTATACATTATTAATCGAAGAATAGTATTACAAATACTTGAAATAAAGTAGTAATATCATCTAAAGCTCTGTTTATTTGTCATGGTCCAAGGCAATTAGCATGCTCATACTTTGTAACTCGAATTTTCTCAAAGAGAAAACTTTTACCAGTGGCCAAACTTTGTTTGACTTTCAATTGAATGGATCACTAAGTTTTGTCCAACTACAAGTATACACTAGAGGTTGACATTTTGACACTCCAACCAAAAGTGTTCGCTTTTGTGCACGAGGGAAAAGGTCAACACCGGTTATGGTAAAAAGAAAAAGATTTTGCAGACACTTAAAATTAGTTAACATCTAGAGATAAGAAGGAGATAAAAAAAAGTAAAAATATATGTAAAAAGAAATAATAGATATTGATTAAGTCTATTTTTTTCATTTATGATATTAATATAAAATATTTACTAAAATTTTCATAAAAATATAAAAAAAATAGTATCACTGCGACGAATAACTTGGTTGATTAAGTGTATATGTGATCACATATGGTAAAAAAAACCATTCATTGGAAGTGACTACACTATCCACAGGTTCCTCCATTGACTCACTCTATCAATGTGAAGAGGATAAAGGCTTTCGGCCACTCACTTGCTTTTAAGTGATTTGTTTTTTATGTGACAAGACATTTGGAGGGGATGGAGCACATAAAATTAAGCCAATTCTTTTTGGGAATGCATTAGAAAATTCTCATCAAACATGCTCACTGATTTTTTAATCTTTCATGGTTTCTTCTTTGGTTGAAGTCTTTTTGGATTTTTCGGTACCATGTCATATGGGGTGTCCTCTACTTCTGTCTTGTGTACCTTTTATGCCTTCTTTTAATTTTTTTGTTACACGAAAGGTGCCTTTATTATATTTGTGGAAAAGTGCCACTTATATAAATGATGCGATTGGTGGAGTATTATGCTTAGGAAATAGTAAATTCAAGACACGTATCATTTTCTTAACGGTTTGTTGTAGAATAAATCTTCTTTTGGGGGAATTGTTGAATAAGTCAGCTTATTATGTACACGATTTTGAATTATATGCGATTCGATTCCAACTAAAATGGGAGAAACAGGCAAATTGATCGGTTTGATTTTGATACATAAACAAGCTTTGTTATCACCGTAACTAGGAAAATATATTGCTTAAAAAAAACTAGGAAAATATACATATATGATTTATATAATATATAAATGTACAATAGGCTTACTTTCAGTTGTTTAATTGAAAGGATATTCAAATAAAATAGTGAATTTACATGTGAATAAATTTAAAATACAGACATATATTTAACTATCAGCTCAAATATGCCTCAAAGCATTGTTTGGAGGAAAGTTATATTGGGAGGACTTTCTTTAAAATGTAAAAATAAAAAAAAATAAAAATTGTTTTGTGGGGTTATCAGATAAGTGAAAGAGGTTGATTGTTATACATATGGAGGGGGGAACAAACACATCTGTCGTGAAAATGATGTCAGATGTCCTGTTTTTTTTTCTCGGCAATCTATCAAAGATCTTTTGTACGTAAAAGTCTAAAATTCGTGCCAAGAGTAAGAATACGCCGTACTAAGAGCAATATCCTTTGAACATGGCACATAGAACTTATTCTTGAATTATGTATCGTTTGTTTAAATTTAAAAGAAAAATTTGTTAAAAAGGACAGTTTCTTAATTAATAAACAGATAGAAGTTTTTTTTTTTAAAAAGTAAAAAACTATTTTTAAGTTATTTAGATAAACACGAGAAAAAGTATAAAATTGTTTACTTTATTAAAATATTTTATTACACTAATATCATCAGTTATACAAAACAAAACATCATTGGAATAATGTTCTAGCGTGACCAATTACATATTGATGAAAGTTTTATTCTTTGCAAGAATATCAGTGTAAGTATTTGCTTCCCACAGAATATGAATCTTCCATTAGAAGGTCAAGAATGACTTAATAGATGTAATTATATCACAAATAACAGTTAAAGAATTTGTAAGGTTGTCTCTATGATGATATGGGACTTGAGTTTCTGAACACAGAATGAAATTTCATTGTCACATGTTTGAGTGTAGTTTTGGTTTGATGAATAAATACTGAAAGGTTCTGTGGTATAGAGCCTTAATTAGTAACTAGTTTTTTTTTTTATATTTGAAGGAACCTTAGTAACTAGTTAACAATGGAAAAGGAACATATTTCTGCTAAAGATTATTGGTGCATGTTATATTAGTCAATTATATATAGACCTTGTTAATTATACTATATTATAATATTTATTTTATATAAATTTTATTGATGGTGTTGTACTGTTGTCTTTTAAATTAAATCAATGAAATAAAGCACTTTTTTAAAGAGAAATAAAGCACTTACAATAATGAACTTAATGTCATATGTTATCAAAATGCGTGTCTAAATTATAAAATCTTCTTGGATTAAATAATAACACTAAATGCTGATTTGGTGCCTGGGAGTATTTTAACTAGGTGAAAGAATGGCCTTCATTTTATTACAGCGATGCATTTTCTCTTTGACTATATCTACCGTGAGACAAACACTTGTGCAACTACTTTGGCTCTCATGGAACTAACATAGATGGATTTTGTTGGTAGAATTCCACACCTTCTCTTATACACAATCTTTTAATAAAGGATAGACAAGCTCTACCTATTTTTAGATTTAAGTTGAGCTCTTTGCTCTTTTTTGCCCCCACGGGTTTGGTTTATGTCCCTTTATGATCTCTTGTTCTTTTTTCATAAATATATTTGTGGTGTTCTCTTGGGTTGACTGGTTGAGGGGTACCAACCTAGTTGAGATTCCTTCAACCACTTTGTTTGTTTATGTAAACTCATATTTTTTCATAAAAAAATTTAAGTATTATTATTGAAAAAAATGTAATATATTGATAATGTAAAATATTTTATATAATTATTCAATCATAATTTATCATACATAATAAATTTATTGACTTTTAAAATAATTAAAAAAATAACTTATAAACTGACAGTACATATATATTAAACTTATTATTATTAATTAAAATAATAACAATACATAAAAATTACTATGAATATAGTTTGATGACAATGTCTCACAAGTCTAAAGATTTTGTGCAAGTCTTAGACTTACACGTAATGTAAATATTTAAAATTTTAAGATAGACCACTGTCAGATTTATTATGCACGCACCATATTTAGAGTTTTTGGATTAATCTCTACTGTACAATTTTACTCTAGACTTCCCCTGCCAAATTATTTTTTGTTCTCGCTCCCCTTTTCCATATTGTTCACTGGCTGGAACCAGAACTCGTTGCCGTCAGAGGTGATTTTTGGCAACGGTGACCCTTTTGTATCCTTTTCTCTTTCTTCTTCTCCCTTCTTCACACTACAAAGCTTGTGGCACACAAGTAAGCAAAGGTTGAGTTTTCCATCGCCACCACCACCTTTGGTTCCTTCTTCTCAAATCCCAATCAATCATCAAACAAAAAATAAAGAAAATGAAATTTAGTGAAAAAAGCTTAAAGATGTTCGACGAGGACAGCGGGGAATCCACAATGCCAAAAAGAAGCCCCTAAAGACTTGCCACAATGATTTTCAACGACCAAAATAAACTTAGGTTATGCCAAAACAATGTCGTTTGTGGCTCTAATCAGCAATGTTGCCAACGACAATATTCCAAGGAACACTTCCACTCCTAACATCAACATCTCATTGTTGTCTCTGTTTTGAGCTTTCTCCCTCTTGGATGGGCTCATTCTCTTTATCGAATCAAGCCTCGCCATCAGCGAGATGCTCCCCGACTTTGGGAAGCACCATGTAGATGAACACTAAGAGCCTCACCATAGGCTTCTAGGAACAATACTTACTCAGTATTGAGAAGCAAAAAAAGTAGACATTGCCATTGTCAATTTTCATGTTAGTAAAAAAAACTTATTTTAATAAATCAGGGTTGAGATTGTTGGCTTACCTGTGTTGTTTTAATACAATTTAATAAATTGACCATGGCAAATATTTTTTTAAAGGTATATCGATTTTGCTATTGTCAATTACCATATATAGGAAATTACTCTTTCTTTTACATCAAATGCATAAAAAAGTATTTTGAATATGCACCCTGAGAGTAAAAATCCTTTTTGTCCCCATGCAACTCCTCCTATGTCCCTCCGCATCTCTTTGTTTGGCGATGGCTTTGGTGTTGTGATAGTGGTGAGTTTGGTGTTGCGATGGTGTTGGTGTTTCTAGGTTTGGTATTGTGATGATGGTGGGGTTTCTTGGTTTCGTATTGTAATGGGTTGGGAGTTCTAAGTTATGGAAGAAAGAACATGATGATCGATTAGGAATTTGGGTGATAAATTAAAAATATTATTGTGGCAGTGAAAAACCACCACTATTAAAATTAATCATTTTATCACCCACTTAACGGACAACTTAGCAGGTATTAACTTTCATTTAATGACAATTGAAGAAAATGATTAAAATGAATACATTCGTAAGTATAAATGATTAAAATAAGATTTTTAAAACAGAAAATTAAAATACAAAATTCTGAAAAAAATAAAGGACAAAAAAAATAGACATTGCCATTGCCAATTTTCATGTTTGTTAAAAAAACCTTATTTTAAGATGAGATTATTAACTTACCTGTTTTTTTAATACAATTTATAATAAATTGACCATGCAAATGTTGTTTTTTAAGGTATATCGATTTTGCTTGTCGATTTAGTATATATAGGAAATTACTTTTTCATTTACACCAAATGCATATAAATATTAGTATTTGAACATGCATCCTAAGGAGACTTTGACCAAAATGCCATCTTTGAAAAAAATATATACCTAAATGCCACGACCCAGAAACTATTTTCCAAACTGCCACGCGGCCTATTTTGCTATGGGTCCAAGCAAAATAGGCACGCTGATGTGTCAAGCTGCCTGTGGACACGTATTTTGCTAGGCAGGCTAGCAAAATACGTAGTCAAAGCGCCAGTCCTGCGTCAGACAGTGCAGGCCACGTGTCAGCTTCCCCCTATTTCGCTGGGCAGGGAAGCGAAATACGTGTCCTATTTTGCTAGCCTGACATGCAAAATAGGTTCCACGTGGCACTGATGCTGTATTTTGCTGGGTTGTGTAACGAAATAGGTATTATATTTTGCAAACTCACCTAGCGTAATACTACCACACCCCTCTTATATAAATCCACCCGGTATCCTCACATTTTCATACGTTGGTAAGTTGAGTAGTGTAAAAATTTTTTCTGAGAGTATTAGCAAAAATGAGTGGCAATAGAAATGGTTTGATTACCATTGTATACTATAATGGGAGAAGATATACTGGACCGAATGGTCAAGTGTTTGAAGGAGAAAGTAAAATGTTTCGTATGCCTTCTGGATGCAGCTATGATGAATTGATGAAAATAATTTATAAGAAGTTGAGGCTTCAACGGGGTCAGTCTGTTTGTCGGTTGAGTGCTCGATGTGCATCCGGTAATCCGGTGCAATGGGTTGGTGTGGATGTGATAGATGATGAGGATTTAGCATTAGTTACAGATGCATGCACATCTAATGGAGGAGATCCCAGATTTATAGAATTCTATGCTGAAGTGAATTTTGGTGGACAGTCAAGCAGTCCGAATGTTGTAAGAAACAGCGGTTCGATTGATCTTAACGTAGAGCCAATGGTGAATTCTGAAGATAGAGAAGTATCATGGTCACCACCACCACTGACGCAACCAACACAAGAAATTGATTCAGAAGATATTGCAACGGTGCCGGAGCAGGACGCAGGTTGGGCCATGGACAGTTCGGAGGAAGAGGTTGATGAAGGTGTTGTTCCGGATACCGACTCATCGGATACGGACGTGGACGGTGATTTTGATCGTTCTTTTGCAATGCCTTCTCCGGGCATTGTCGGAATGCAAGGTCCACCCATTGATAACGTATTTCGCTTCCCTGCCCAGCGAAATAGGGGGAAGCTGACACGTGGCCTGCACTGTCTGACGCAGGACTGGCGCTTTGACTACGTATTTTGCTAGCCTGCCTAGCAAAATACGTGTCCACAGGCAGCTTGACACATCAGCGTGCCTATTTTGCTTGGACCCATAGCAAAATAGGCCGCGTGGCAGTTTGGAAAATAGTTTCTGGGTCGTGGCATTTAGGTATATATTTTTTTCAAAGATGGCATTTTGGTCAAAGTCTCCATCCTAAGAGTAGAAAAACATGTTTCCCTGTGTGGTGAAAGATCCTATAGGTTTCTCAAACATAGCCTTGCAGGCGTGGAGTAGTCTTTGATAATGTAGGTACCTATAAGGTCTTACTTTCGATGGGTTTATTCTCTCTACCAAAGAATGAAATGATTGTGGTCCTTATTTGGTGACAACCTTATAGGTATCTCAAGCATAGGCCATATAGGTGCAAAGTAGTAGTGCAAACTTCGTTAGATATTGGTTACAAAGTCTAAGGATAAGTTTTGTGAAATTTTAATATGTTTAAATTATAAGATTTATATTTATGGAAAGCATGAGTTGGTTATATCCTTTCTCTTTTTGTACAAAGGGAAGCTTATAGAAGGCCTCAGACTCATAATTTATGTCTCATAACTTAACCAACTAAACTAACTCAAAGGAAATAAAAAATTATTTGAATATAACCTTTTAAGTTTTAACTAACAATTAACAGCTACACTAATATTTATCCTTGTAAAAAAACAACCAACATTTATCAATAAAAAAACCATTTTATAATAAGGAAATCAATTTTGAATATAAGATTTCAACTTAACACTACCCAAAAATTAAAAGTGTCACATTAATTTAGTTCTAAAAATTCTACTTTAATTTGATCCGACTTGATGTAATCCAAAAATTGGTTGACTCATGCAAGTTAATCTTACTAAGAGATGGGCAAATCCGTTATCCCAATTTATTTTTACTATTTTGTATTTTTTTTTTGCAATATTTTATACTTTATGTATATCGTTCCCACTTGAATAACACATAATCAATTTTGAATCACATTTTATGGCAGAAAATTGAATTTTTACAGTAGGATACGAGTTGATTGTCAAATTGAGGTGGACAAAATCAATTCTCAATATTGGGTAGAATTGATTGTACGATAAGTGAAATTTTTAAAATTTTTAATTAGATATAGAACGAATTTTAGGTAAGACTTGCAAGTTATATCTTATTCACACTTTACTATCCAAACGAAAAATTTCATCTTAACTCACTCAAACAAATCAATTTTCTTAAAATCAATTCTACCAAAATCACTGCTAATAAAATACTAGATAATTTATGTAAAACTAGATCTTTATGTAAAAAAAGTAACAAAAGAAAACAAAATTAAGAATCAAATAAATGTTTAATGAATTTTATCAAATTATAAATATATTAAATATCAAATACCAAATATTGATAATAATATTATTTTGTCTTTCAAACAAAATAATAATATTATTTTTATATGTAGGAATGAACTCAATATCGAAGGATTTAAAATAACAACTAACATACATTGATCAACAAAAAACCAAGTGAGTGAATTGATAAATAATAATAATATGTTAATATAACATTACGATAGTATTAAAAAATGGTAGCAAATATGAGAGAGTTTATGCACTCATATTCATTGTAAAATAATTTTATAAACTTATAACATAATTTTCATATATATATATATATATGTGCGAAGATATCAAGTTACTTTTCATCATTACCATTTATTTTCTTAAAATCTAATGATCCTAATAAATAACTAGTTTTAACAGTTAGATTCTAAAAACAGATAAAAAATAATTTTAAAAGAGTTAATATTCAAATAACTTGATTCCTTCTCTCTATCTATGAAGCACAGACACACGGGATACAACATGACACCGACACAGTTAAAATCTAAAACATAGGACGCGAGAACGTGGTATATATATATATATGATAAACATGACAAGAATGTAAATTGATAATTAAGATTTATATCAAGACGAACAAATGATGTACCAGAAACACACAAAAAGGAGAGGAAAGCTAGTAACCTAGAAAAGAAAAACAAGACCAAATAACGAATAAAGGGACCATGAATGCGAAGTCAATCAAGCAAGATGATCAAATGCCGATGAGTCAATGACAAATGAAAAATAACCAGTAATTGACATACTCAAGAAAGTGAACCAATGGTGTTGTGCAAAAAGGGCAAACAGCAAACGTGAATAGAAGAGAAGAAGGTTGAAACGTTATGTGAAAGAAGTTATCAAAATAGACTAATTTTATCATGGATCTAGTTCGGTTGATTAAGTAGGATGTGCATGTGCTATAAATATCTTGATATCATATTCAATTCGTACGGATAAAAAAAACTAATTTTTTAAAAGAAATTTTTATAATCTAATCTTTTAGGTTGATTTTTAAGAAAGTTAATTGATAAAAAAGTATATTTAGAGAAGTCTTTGTTGCATGTTCAGTTGTTTGAAGAAGTCTATGTTGCATGTCTAAGCCAAAAAAATAAAAAAAATTACACACCACAAAAACGAGTTTAACATAGTGTCCGTCGCATATATGAGCAATATCAGTATCGAAAACGTACCCAACTCATGAACACAGTATTCATTGGAAGTATCCGTGCTTCCTAGCTCTTTATATATCCCATTAATAAAGATAATAATTGTTGTTTAGCAGAGTGCGTGCGTTAATTGGGATTAATGCTGGAAATGCAGATATTATTTATACAAGTTGAAAAATTGAAGATAAGGTGAGATGAGGGGTGGTTTCAATTCAAGCACTATACATAAAGCGGAAAAGAAGGAGAAGAGGACAAAACTTGACCTTAGGTATTCTCCTCCAAACTGCAAATAAGATGGGACCTGTACCACATTGTGTTGGAGAAAATGTGCACATGAAGAAGAGGAATTAAAATAAATAAACCAAAGATGTCTTTTGTTATTTATAATAGTCATCTAAAATGGTGTTTGGTGATAGTTTGGGACAAAAGAGAAAGGAAGGATAATCACAATCAAATATATGGATCAATTAACATGATTAATTTAATTAGATGTTTTGAATTTGAGTATTAAATATACAATTACGTTAAATATTTTGATAAAAAATTATGTTATTCATAATGATCATATGGAACTCTGAGCATGATTGTTTCTTTAATACGTAATTTGTAAGGAAAAAAAGGTAGCCTAAGGTGGAGGGCAAGTGGTGATGCAAAGGGCACTGCTCCAATTTTGTCATCATCTGAGAAATAGACAGGGGCAATAATAGATGGATTAGTATGTACAGTTTGAAGCAGGGCCCCCCAATACCCTTCTTCTGTATATATTCTCTATTGCCAATTATTGTTATCATTCTTTTACTACTGCCTCTCTGTGCAGATGCTCTGTGCATGCATTTCATCTATAAATGTTTTTGTTTTCAACCTCATTCTTTCTTTGCTTATCTACAAATCATACAGACACTATTGTGTCCTTGGAAAAAGAGAAACATATCTTCTCTACCCATCTTCATTGCCAATGTCATAACATTGTCCACTACTGGTCATTCTACTCAATGTGCATTGTGCCATGAAAAACAACAGTCAGATGAGGAATGCTCTCTTTTCAACTTATTTATTACTTGGTAACATATTATGTTGGTCCAGTGACGGACCCACGTTAGTGTCAATGTCACAAGTGCGGATATAAAACTTTTGGTTTTTTTTCCAAAGTTAATATAAATATTGTTTTCTAATACTTTTTGTAATGTATGATTTACAGTTTCACTTTATTTGCGGACAGACTTGTTATTTTGCATGTATTGGAGAAATAATTTTTTTAAGAAGATTTTTTTTACTTATAAGTTTTTTCTTTATTTCTTAATATGAGTTTTATCCTATTTTTCGTGTGACCTTCTTTTTTTAATTGAGATTTTTTTTAGGTTATGTGTCATATTCTGACTTTAAAAGAAATGATTGATGTTAGGTTTGACATTCTCAAACAAATTAATATTTAGAGATGATGACTTTTAATGTGATTTTGCTCTCTGTACATATTATGTTGATTTTTTTATTTACCATTATAAATAGAATGATGATGTATGGATGTATTGAAATATATTTTCATATTTGTTTCGGAGTATTGGTAAAATTTGATAGGTTAAATGATTGATCAAACTATTATCTGTATCTTGTTACAAAAACAACTACATTTTGAATGGGTTTATAATCTTATTCATAAAGTTTTATTTAAATTTTTCTTACAAAAAATATTTTTGGGGACGCTACTCCCAAACCCTTACTACTAAGTGTGTAGATATAAATAAATTTTTCTGGGTCCGCCCCTACTAAGGTTCACTCTTTGTTAGTGGAGTTTTGAATTTCTTCCATTGTGTTAAAAGAATATCAAAATGTGCTTGCTAAATGCTTCTTATTCTTATCAATAAAACACGATACAATTTGCAGATAATAAGGTTCTTGAGGCACATTAACTAAGATACGATTCATGACTATGTTAAAAAAAAGACTTGTGCTTTTTGGTCAACTAGGTATTGTTCGGCTGGAAGTTATAAACTAATTTTTTAAACACTAAGATCCATTTAAAGATTTTTTTTCTCTTAATAGATAGTTTTTTATACGTATGGATCTATGTTCGAATTCTTAACCTGTTTAAAACTTAAATTATCTGACCATCATTTCACACTATATTAGCAAAAAATGACGTGTGCTAAAATGAGTTTTTTCTCCTCAAAATATCTCAAAACTTAGATTTTAATTTTTATAAAAATTTAATACATATTAAATTTTATAAGAAATAAAACCAAATTTCAATATATTTTGAGACACTGAAAACATATTTTATCAAAAAGACTTTGTTAGGCAAAGTGAAACCCTCCATCATGTTATCTGGCCTCTCTAAAGGGATTAGTTTTAACTATTGATGGGAGATATTCTTGCAGCACATCAAAACAAATGCCTTTTTTAATTAGAACCACAGAAAGTTAGCATTTTAATAAATATAACGTTTTTCACACATTACAGAACTGCAAGAGATTAGGATACAAGTTTTTTGCTACATAGCTCAAATATTACATCATTTCATTTGCTTTATAGTTGTAAAATAGGATAAAAGAATAAGAATAAGAACAGGATGCTCAGAGAATTTACTTACAGTGGGTTGTTAGGCCTAGTGTTAATAATGGTATCAGAGGTTATTTTTCCGTTTTTAGTTCGTTTGGCTTTTTATGGAATGGGATCAGTACCAAAGTCAGGTAGAAATCCCTTTTGCCCTCTCTCCAACCTCTTTCCGTGAATGTCTTTATGAGGAAGTAATTAGAAGAAGAAGAAAAAAAAAACATTCTTTTTTTCTCAATTGCAATTATTACTAATACAACCTGAAGAAACAAAAGAAAAGAAAAAGATGGGGTATTAATAATACAACCTGAAAAAACAAGGCAAAAAAAGGAGGGGCAATTTTATCCTACAGTACAATCCAATAAATGAAGGTAAAAAAAAATGAGTAGGGTGCAAAAAAAAAAACACTCTGGTTAACTTAACTAAACTTGAGTATGATTGGTAATTGAAATGATCAGTGGATCTGTTTCAAGTGAAGATATCTTGGTAAGCTCATCACCACCACCATCACTAGTAATAACTATCTCTTCGAGACTAACATATGCATTCTTGTTCATGTTAGCTTCTTTTTTGGTGAGTTTAGGTAACAATTTAGAGTTACAATTAGGAGAAGTAGAACAAGAAGTCGTAGCAATAGTAGTAGTCGTAGCAGTAGTTGTTGTTGAAGATTTTGTGAGTTCCTTGGCTCTTTCCACTTGCACATTCCAATCTGTTGTACAAAGAACATAGAACATGAGGCCGGCACATGAGGCTTGGGCTGCAAACAACCCAAGCCAGAGCCCTGGAAACCCCATTTTGGCCACAAAGCCCAAAAGGATAGCCACTGGCATACCCACCAAATAAAATGAGCCCAAATTGATGTTGGCACCAATGGTTGGTCTTGCACTTCCCCTCAGGACCCCACAGCCTGTGGTCTGAGGGCAGTTCCCAAGCTCACAAAGGCCAGCAATTGGCAGCACCAGTGATGTGAGTTCCAAAATCTCATGGTCATTGGTGAAGAATCTCCCCCATTGGTGCCTCATCAAGGTGGTGAATAGCATTGCCGCAAGGCCTAAAGCCACAGCACAAAAGAGTGAAACTATCATTGACACTCTTGCCTTTCTAGGATTCTTTGCACCTAACTCATTCCCTACCCTTGTTGAAACACCAAGGCTGAGTGATGATGGGAACACATAGACCAAAGATGTTGTTTGGATTAGGATCCCCATTGAAGCAATGGTTGCTTTTGGATTCACCAAAAGGCCACACAGCATTATCATGAACTCATACCACCACCACTCAAGGCAAACTGAGACACAAGTTGGAATTGCAAGTGCTAGCAATGAGGACCACCCTTTGATGCAGTCCACACTAGGGGAAACCCATGAGGCCTTGTATGCACCAGAAAAGTACACAAAGGAGGAAATAAAGAGAATAAGGTTGAGGTTAGTTAGCACCATTGCTGTTGCCACCCCAGCAATTCCCATCTTGAGGTGAACCACAAGGAGGAAATTCAGAGGCACATGGAGAAGAACTGAGATGGCTGAGCAATATGTGAGTGGCAATGTGATGCTTTGAGTCCTGAGGTAGATTCTTAGAGGGTGGAGGAGTGAGAGCAAGAAGAGGTCAGGGATTGAGAAAGTGATGAAGGTTTGTGCCACTGATGCTATTTCTTGGTCTTGGCCTGACCACAAGAGGATTCTCTTCATGTTGAGCCACATGAATGAGATGGGGATGGAGGTTGAGAGTAGAAGGAGAACGGTTCTCTGAAGTGTCAAGCCAAGAATCTTCCATTGCTTTGCTCCATATGCTTGTCCACAGATTGGTTCCATTCCCATGGCTAATCCAGAAATCACAGAGTAGCCAGTGATGTTGGCAAAACCAATGGAGAGAGACCCTCCTGCTAGTTCCATCTCACCAAGGTAGCCAAGGAAAATCATAGAGATCATAGCTCTTGAATATAGGATTAATCCTGTGATGGCTGTTGGGCATGATATCCTCCCTATTGCCTTGATTTCTTCCATGGCCTGAACCAATGCAGAAAAAAAAAAAGACATGGAATAAGGATTAGTAGTTAATATCAACTAATGGTAAGTCTCATCATAAAGACTAACATTGTTATTTGTTTTTCATGTCACTATAGAGGGGTAGTATTAGTAACCTGTTACTTTATTTCATTAATTTACTTTTTACATGAAAATATATGTATATATGGTACTACCACTTGCTTTTTTCTTGTATTGATTAGATTCTGTTTCATTACCTCATTAAGAGTAGGCCATCTGTGCAATTCATCTTGAACTTGATCATCAGATTCAGGGGAAGGGTACACAACTTTGGGGTGGGATTTTGTGGGACTGAGAAATGGGGATACTGAAGATGGCTTTGGATTACACATGATCCACTAGCTATGAACTCTTATGATGTGGATAATATAAAAAGAAGAGTTAAAGCAGATTATGTATGTTTATGCAACAAAGGTAGGAAAAATATATATGATCCCCTGCTACTCTTCTTCTCTTGCTTCTGGGATGAAGGGGAGGGGGGTTTTTAAAGACTAGGGGTCCTTTTGAAACGTGTCTTAAATTCACACAATATTATGTATCAACATGTATAATATGATTGATAGATAATTTTGTTTGGAGTTCAATTTTATGTCAATACATATAAAAATATATATATTTAAAAATATCATGTCTTTAAATAAATTTCAATATTTTGATGAATTAATTTTTTACTCATGAATGAGGAATATTAGATTAAAAAATGTAATTTATATTCAGTGATCTTAAATTTAAATTATAGATCAACATTTAAGTTAAATAATTTATAAGGGAAAATTTGTTATTTATAATATTTTTTATCATTGATTCAAATAAGATTATCAATAAAGAATACATGTAGTATCTCTAAAAAAAAATATTATATTGATAAGAAAGGTCAATATTTTTTTAAGAAAAAAGTTAAAAGGAATGCCAAAGAAAGATCAAACTTGAAGGAAAGAAAATGCTTGTGGAGGTGCCACGGTAACCGACCTTGGTCACTTTCAAATTTCTATCCCTATGTAAGTGTACGTGATGATATCCAAAATTTGTTTACTAAAAAGTGAAAAACAATTGGAAGTATATGGCATCTGAAGATTTATAGGCTGATAAGTCTTTCTTTGCCTTTGAGTGTGGAAACTGGAAAGGAAATGAGTCCATAGCCATCTATAGGACGGTGAAACTCAAGAAGCAAAAAAAAAAAAAAAAAGAATGAAATGCCTTTATTCGCTTTAATGATTTTTTTAGCCGTCAAAACGATGACAAGTTTGGTTCGATAATGATGGCAATGGATACCCTTTTCAATTTCAAAGACCATGTTTTTGGTTTTGGGTTGTCGTGAATGGAAAAATAAAGAATTTTATCCTGAAATTTGGTTAGTGGAAGCATATATATATGAAATTAAACCATAGGTTATAGACTTGTAGTAGTAGTATTTTTTTCATTCTTATTAACTGCAACTCTTTTTTTTAATATTATTATCATACCGTGTATTGTCACTTAATTATAAAAAGGTTTAATTTTTCAGCGGTTGTTTACTTAATCGTTATCATGGTTAAGCTTTTCAAACAAGACGATAACTTAATTTAATTAAATATATTATTTTATTTTATAACCTATTATATATTATTAATATTATATTATGAGTTTACATTTTTTAATATAATTTTTTTACGTTATCAATCAATTAAAAGTTATAATAAATATGACTATTGTAATAGTTATCAAACTTGTTATATATACTAATTTCTGATTAAATAATATTCTAATAGAATTTTAAAAATTAAATATTTTTATTATTTTATTCTTAACCCAATAATTATTCATCCATTATATTTTTATGTAAATAGAGAAAAAAACTCGATGGAAAAATATATGTCTTCCAACTAATTATTTACTCTTGCAATATTATTATTATTGACTTCTAATTCGTTTCTTAAGATTTTCACTTGTTTTTTTTTTTTATTTATCTCCCTCTTTCTTAAATGATTGGTCTACCTTTCGTTTTATCTAAATCTTCTTAATGAGACATTTATTCTTCTTACACACATGTGTAAACGACTTAAAATAAGATTCTTTTTACAATAGAAGTTTGTCCCAAATTGTTTTGTGCATTTATTTCTAATCATCTCTTGCTTGCTAAGTACATTCACTCATCTACACAACATTCTCATAATTTTTAAATTGAGCTTATTTTGTTTTGTAAAAAAAAAAAAAGAGCTTATTTTGTCGTATCTTTTTACCCTGCAAAACTTACTTTTAGAGTTTTATTTATAACATCGCAAGTTTTATGATTGTGTGGCAAAATATTTCTATAAATAATATCGATACTTTTTTGTCACATATAAGAGTCCATGCACTTCTTCTTTTATCCACCCTATATCCAAATCTTGTGGTTAATATCATTCTCATTTTTCATCGTTGTTTTGTATAATAGTACTCAAGATATTTAAAACTTGCTACATGTGATAAGGATGGATGTGGACTAATTAAACTTACATTCTATAAATTGTCTCATTTCTACTTATACATTCTATAACTTGTCTTCACTTCACATTTCCTCTCAAATCTTGTAAATAAAATTATATCATCTTCAAAAGGCATATATATTATTGATCATAACACATACTCTTTGGATGTGCTAGGTAATTAAGCACATCCAATTAATACTAAGGTAAATATAAATGTTTAATTAAATATTCATTAAAAATGAAAACTTACCTGTTACCTCCTTTCCTTTTCATTCAAAATCTCACCCTTCAAACATACTATTAATAATTGATTTATAGTCATAAAAAAAATCCGATATGACCACATGTCGTGATTCCTTCTTGCATATCTTTGATTACTCAACTATCATTTATAGCAGTAAGCTCTTCTTTTAAGTCGATATTTTTGCTCAACTGTTTTCGGTTTAATTACTTACTACATTGGACTTCTATAATAATAGTGAACTATTAATAGCCATTGAATGTATAAAAGTAGAACATAAGACAGTTTAATTATTTTGGTTGTCTTACCACATCCACAACCTTATATACCAGTAATCCACACAAGTCTTTATTACTTTCATGGTTTACCTCGCTACCACAAAACTAGATTAATCTTCACTACACGTGGATCCATGAAAGTGGACCTAAGCTTGGGAGCCACATGAAATTTATCAAATAAAATACTGCCTTAAAAGTAATGTGTCAAAGATCGCAATCATATATAATCTAGCATTGCCCTTGTACTATATTTAGAAAGAAAAATTCATATACTGCAAAATGCAACATTGTTTGTTTTGTTTTGGACAGTAGTTTCTGATTTGGAAGGCAAAATGTCTACTTGCATGTTCTTTGAGGCAGCCAAGCCTTGCATGTTCCATTCTTTCCCAACCAATGTCATAAAACCCCATTCCGAACACAACTCCTGCTGTCTAGTGTGGATAGAACCATATCTGAAACCCCCAAAGGCCAAAACATTCCCTTGATGACTACTTTCCCAAAATTCTAGAGATTGCAACACTTTCCCCAGACATATCTAAGTTTAGATAACCAAGCGTGTATACCAACTAGATACGAGATTATTTCTGCTTAACAAGTAATAGTCTTGAATATGTAATTGTATTAAATATTTAGAGAAAAAGAATTTTGTCATCCATAACAATTTAATTTTTTACTCGAATATGATTGATATTCAATAAAAGATATATATGTCTATACTCTACACAAAAACAAAAGATATATCTAAGTTTAGGCCCCACAGTTTCTACTCCTCTAGCTCTATTGCTCTTCATATTATTGCTCGTTGAATGTTCAATCACGAGCAGGCAAACTGATTGGGGCAATGAATGGGTGCACAATGTTTATCAAGTTATGTAAGAATTTTAATGTGAGTAATTTATGTCTGTTAACCAATAGAGGAGAAATGAAATCTTTAATATAAGATGTCTAATCAATTAATATTTAATATAGTTAGCCATTGAGGATCTTTTACAGGGCAAACGTACCAATGACAAATTGCTTTGTCTTGTATTTTTAGGTTTCAGTTGTGACTTAGAGGATTTTATAATGCACCATTTTTCCCACTGTCCGTTTTGTAATTAAAGGTTATCTTCATTTATATGATTATGTCTATAAATATGAATATGAATATGGAATGGATGGGACCACTAGTGGTGCTACCGGGGAACGATGGTGGACGGCCATAAGGAGGAGAGACAGATGGGAATTTTGAAACATTAAGAGAGAGAATTTGCTCCAACCACAACATCCATTTAATCTGTATCACAAAGGTCACCAGTCATATATGTGTAGCCAATGTAGGATAGCATTAACCAGTTGAATCGAGAAAAAGGGACTAGTATGCGTTTGATTTGTTGTTTGTAAAAACATCATACACCAATTCATACATTCCAAAGCTCAAAATTGAGAAGTAAGTGTTTTTTCTGTTTCCCACATGTCTTCTTTTGAAGACAATTTTGTTCAAAACACACTCAAACATTAAATGTAGGCATCTCTTCCAAGGAAAATTTTCAAACCTTGGTTCATCACTTTATGGGAGACTAGCTCCTTTCTCTAGATCCAAGCTCTGTTGGTGAAGCTCCCTTGGTGAAGTATATAAGTGGATTGAAAGAAATATGGGTTATGTTCAACCTAACTTTTTCTAAAACACACCCTTAATCCATACAATTTAGTAATTAAGGTTTAAAGTTGGAGTTGTAAGAGGGAAAGACGGAGAAAGATGATGAATTCGAATCTCTTACACTAATAAAAACTAACAACTAATTAATATTTATTAATAAAAAAAAGTTTCAAATTTTTATTGGGAATGATATATTCAAATTTAATGTTTATAACTAGAACAGTTACTTCAATTCAAAAATAAAATGCCTATTTCGAACAGTATTGCTTTATAAACAAAACAAAAAATTATTATCCTACAAATAACACAAACACCTATGCTCACTATACCCAAACACCAATAACTTCTTTTTGTGTCATGGAGCGTTTTAACACGCACAAGGTGAGCTTTGGGGCCATCATGAAAGTACTAGCTAGATAGAGTTGGTTACTCTACTCTCTACACACTTTTGGTGCTTAGTCCCTGGAAATGGTAAAATTGTTGATTAGCACATGCTAGCCCCGATTTAGGAAATAGTGTGGATCAATTTTCCCATTAGATCCGAAAGTGTTCCCATTTGGATACTGGGCGATGCCATACATAGTAAAAAAGTTTGACATTGATCGTAAGGGACGTGACACCAAGCAAGGGAAGCAACCAAATTAATAAAAGGTAAACAAAAAACTAGAAACCCCACACCCCCACTTTTAAATAATTAAATGAATTCCTCACTGGCAGCAACCAACATGACATTCTTAATTTTTCAGCTTCTAGGCTATGGCCTCATTAGGCACATGATATTGGGCACAACCTCAATATAAGAATCCTTCATAATTAACTCAAAGGTCAAGTACTACGCACATGCACACAAGTTGGTGATACGAATTCTAGCATGACTTTAATATGATTTAGATGCACAAACTGAGGGATTCTCCCAAGCTGATGAGGATTTATCCGACGCATTCACTTTCTCCACTTTGGATATTTACTTCGCAAAAACTTCAACTACTTTGTCTTTTTTATTGGGGGATTGAAAATCTCTAACAGAATAATATTATCTTTTATAGAAATATAAAATTGACTAGATGGTAAAAAGTGAAGGAAGAGAGAAATAGATTGTGGGTACAAATATTCTCACTGACAAATACTAACAAATTAATAACTAACATTTATTAATAAAAAAAATATTAACTTTTATGTATCCAAGATTATATATGTTAACCTAATCATTATATCCAACTTTAACTAAGTCTACAAGATTAGTTGATTGAAGCAAGACATAATTTTGCATGTGACATATATGTAGCGTGTTTGAAATTTAATTTACTTTTATTTTTTAGCTTCTCTATTAAGGGAGACTAATTAATTCAGTTAGTTAAGTTATTATAAATTTTCTAATACATGATATCAATTCCTATAAATAAAAGAAAATTAAATATTCTTTAACTCATAAATGTTTCCTAAATTTTCATGTAGCAAAAAAATTATATCCAATTTCCTGTAGTTTTTATGTACCATCCACAGAATCAATACTGAAGATGGGAAAATAAAAACCGGTGTCATCCAAAGGATGAACATGAATTGGGATCCAAATTCGAATTTGGCATCGTGATTGGGCAAGGACAGTGCCTAATTCCCTCCCACCTAAGGGTTTTAACAAACTGAAAGAGACACAATTTTAGGATCACGTGATTATGGCATACAAATGAACTGTCATCAATTAAAAAGACATTTTAACTCAAGTTGGCTGAACTGGAAAATTAGACAGGGTATTTTTTTCCAGAATTTCTATTTCTACAATTTATGTGCATATTTAAGAGAGACAAAAAGAAAGGGAGAGACGTACAAAATAAAATTAATAATATAATGGACAGAAATACTGTTTTTTATATAAAAAGGTATTTTAAAAAGAACACATAAGAATAAGACTATCAAGCTGATTAAAAAAGTAGATGAATAGAGGAATACTACAACACAAGCTTCAGGAAAGAGTCACATGACAAATCAAATATTAATTTTGACATGGTTATGCTTCTCTAGAAGATCGAACTGATTCCACACTTGTATTGTATCCATCCAATCAAAGCTCTTTTATCCAAGTAATACATACAACCACCAATTTCATTATTCATCCTCCTTTCTCTCCACGAATCAAATTACATCCTTTGCTTTTGGTTTAATGGAGTTAGCGGAGATAACGATGTTAAATTCCACCACATGGCACCTTGACTAATCATTTACCAAGACGTATGCATCTTTAGTATTGACCAAATCACTTATCAGGATAAAAAGAACTTATATTTTGATGGGTCTAACTGACGAAACGTTAGGAGTCCAGAGATGTTGATGGGGGTTTCGAAAAGAGTTATTTTTCCTGTTTAATAGCATGTCCACGCGACGTGCGGTGCTCTTTTAGCAGTTGGACCTACCTCCGGCTGAAATTTCATCGTGATGGGGATAGATCATTGCAATTATTGGTCTTTAACAAGGAATTCTTAGCAAGCGAGAGTCATCAGCTCGCATTGACTACGTCTCTGCCCTTTGTACACATCGCTCGTCACTCCTACCGACCCACGATTTGCCCCGATCAGATGTGGAACTGTGAGAACCAGTCCGTCAATCGACTCGAGGCACTAACCAACGCGGATTGTGATGGTGGCCCAAATCCGAGTTGTTGATATGCTCGTAGAGCGATTTGTCTGGTTAATTCTGTAATGAGACATAAGCTAAATAGCTATGTGGAAGTAACCCTTCTCGACAACTTATGGTCGAATAATACTATCTACCACTATATGTAAGTATGTCAATTTACTGGTCAGTTATCAAACTAATTTATCTAGTTTTTTGCTTATAATTAACCACTTAACTATTTATAATTAATAATAATTAGTAATAACTGTCACGAATTCATCAATTGATTATAAATAGATTTGATACGAGCTAATGTATGTAGTGTGTGTGACGAGAAGTGCCTGAGTAAAAGATACTGTGTGAAAGATAATTGAAACCAAATCGTGGCGAAGTGTATGTAACACGAATTTATTCCATGGTACAAAAGTAGCAAAACGAATTGAGGAATTTGTCGCCAAGCATTGATTATGAAATTAAAAAACAATTTTGTTAAGGCCATTGTTAAAAAAATAAAATTATTTATTATTAAAAATCACCTTATGTACATAGGGATAACATTACATGTTATATTTTTTGATAAAAATGTTTCAATTTTAATTCATTAACCATTACCCATTATTGGCAAAACCGTGAATTAAAAGTAAAAACATTTAATTTTGAAAATTCATAAAAACATTTAATACTTTATTCTTGTAGTAATTAAGATAATTAATTTAAGGAAGAGTTCCTCAAATACAAATTCCTGTCCTTTGCGGGTAGGGTTTGTGTTATAAATCCTGTTTTATCCTCTCTTCCTTTGTTTCTTTCTTTTTTTAGAGTTCCAAAAGAGGTGGGTTTGAAAATTAGGGCTCTTCAAAGGGATTTCTAGTGGGGTTGTGGTGAGGGGGAGAGGAAAATTTGTTGGGAAAGTTGGGATTTGATTTGCTTGCCTAAAAAACTTGGAGAATTAGGGGTAAAAGATGTGTTTGTGTTTAATAGGGCACTTCTTGCAAAGTGGCGGTGGGAATTGATGTGTGAAAATGAGTTGCTTTGGTGTGAGGTGTTGGTCTCAAAATATGGGGGGTGGAGAGGTCTTGAGGGGGCTTTGTCGGATCATAGCACATCACTTTGGTGGAGAGATTTAGTAGATGAGAGTGGAGCTAGGAGTGAGTCTAGGTGGTTTGAATCTCTCATTAATAAGAATATTGGTAACGGAAAAAAAAAACATTGTTCTGGAAAGATTCATGGTTGAATGGGCAATCTTTGGAATCAAAGTATCCAAGGTTATTCTTGAACTCCAATAGAAAAGATTGCTCTATTCATGAGGTCGTAAGGTGGGAAGGAGGGTCATGGCAGTGGAACTTCTCTTGGGGGCGACATTGGTTTACTTGGGAGTAGGAGCTTGTTGATCAATTGCTTCGAGAAGTGGGGGAAACACAAGTTAAAAATGAAGAGGGTGTGCGGATATGGCAGCCTTTTCCTGATGGTGCATTTTCTGTTAGATCCTTGTATTTAGAATTGACCAAAGGAGGGATAGTTATTGATCCATTGCTTGAGACATGTTGGGATCTATTGGTACCTCCCAAAATTTAATGCTTCCTATGGAGGGTGCTAGCAATAGGCTTCCAACATGTGATAGTTTGCTCGAGAGAAATATCAATTTGGGAGACACGGGGGGTGCGTTTGTATTTTGCGGGGAGTGTGTAGAAGATATTGGATGTATCAAAGTTGACCAACTTTGGAAGTCATGCTATAGCTGGTGTGGGCTGTTGGTGGTGCTGCCATTACACCAGTCAGACCACTTCTCTCAGCATGTAATTCATAGTGGGCAGTCTATAAGAAACAAACGGTGGCAGGTTGTGTGGAGCAGCTTAGTGAGGGCTATATGGAACTGCAAGAACAATATCATATTTAAAGGAAAAGCTTTTTGCCAAGAGGAAATTGTCTATCAAGCACTGTATCACACATGGCAGTGGATAAACTGATTGGAAAGAGCCTTCTCTGTTTCTTTTGCACAATGGCACTTGAACACAGGGACTGTATTTTGGAGGATTATGAATGAAGACCAGATCTTGTGGAAGGTCAATTGGTGATGAAGTTTTCGTTTCCATTTTCCTGCATGGTGACAGGTTCTTCTTATCACAGTCTGCAATGTTGGCATAGCTAGAAATATCTATTAATAACGCAAAGATATTTGTCTAGAGCAGGTAGTGTATAGTATTTAAACAAAGTTTTTATTGGTGGGCATTTTTTTATCTGTGCGTGTGGGTACTGGAATAGAACATTTATATGTGGTTGTTTTCTATTAATGTTCCAGCATCATTAATATATTGCAACCGTGTTGTATTTCCATTTGCTTATGCACATAGATGGGGCGGGTTACGAAATCTGTGGCGAGGTTGATGTATGATGTATCTGTGTAAGTACCTATGGTACTTTTGTCTCTACATTTTATTTATATATATAAATATATTATCTTTCCCGATAACAACATGTCTTTTAAGGCATTACATAGCAAGACCTACCAATTAAATATAAACATTAAATGACCACAATAAATCAAACCAGTCGTTCAAGAATTTTCTTTTTCAAAGAAAAATACTTGTACCAAAATAAGGAGCATTAAGCCATGTCCCCATCAAGGTTTCCATCAGCAAAATTCACATGTTCACTGTTGGCCACGTAACACGTCATCCCACTAATACAAACAAGTCACACAAATGTATAGGATTCCAACACTTCATTATAGAAGCACTACTAATGCACAACCAGAATTGCCTAAAAATAAAAGAATTTTTCATGTGGAATAATTCCCAATCAGCAGCAACTCGTCTTGGTGGGAAAGAATGTTGCCCAAGATGGAGCTTTAGAACCAATGGAAGATGCCTTAACTACTTTGCAATTAGCCTCGAAAAGAACATCTTGCACGAGAAGAACTAATTTACAATGAGGAAGGTCTCCACTGATTGCACAAAATGTCAACCAGCATTTGGAAACAGCTTTTATGATTTACACATTTACATTAGATTCCAAGATGTTTAGAAAAGTAATGATATATGAATTTTGTGTTTTACATCGTTCCTTTGACATCTAGAGCATTATTCACCCTTTTCCTACAGCTTGTTGAAGTCTCTCATGATTTACATAGCCAACCAACCTCACTGTTTTAAACAGACAACTCGCTCATCAGGATCACACATAAAAATTGTTTCCAAAGCTTTCTTTGCTTCAGAAAATAATAACACTAAAAAATCAGGTCATTCACTTTAAATTATGACCAATAATATTAAAGTACATTCAAGCATTCATTCATTTATTCGGAAACAATTGGGAGATTGAAATTTTTACTCAGGGAAAAAGGATACAATAAAAAAATAACTATATACAAATCCATGCTACCTGTTCATTTTCACCATCCTCCTTCGAAAGAAATAAATGCCAAAAGCAGACAGAACATGAACACGATACCTCATACATGGCTTCGAGCCTTTTGAGCACCAGATCGAGGAATAGCTAACACAGCTATGAGTCCACTGATAAGGGCTGAAACAGCTGCCACAGCAAAGGCTGGGGAGTTTCCTCCACCAAATAGCTGATCCCATGGTCCACTTCCCAGTGACACTATTATCTGTTTAAAACATGATAAACATGTAACTTAGTAGCTCCAAAACATCATTTGCTTAGAATTGCAGTATGTTTGGAACAATAAAATAATAGGAACTGATTTGATATATAAAGAAATTTTGTTAGCGTAGTTATAAAATAGGAATTTATTTGATTTTGTTAAACTCCAGCTGTCATAACAGAAAGACAGCACAAACTAACTTTGACAGGGTGCTGACTGCTGGGTCAGGTACTGAGAAGGTGCTGACTTGGCTCAACTGATAATCTAACACAGCAACCACATATACAAATAACAGCCGTATCCTTCATAAACTGTCAGAATGTCGCAAAAAACATTGTCAAAATATTCCCCGTGATTGGTTTACCACATCTCGACCAACATAGGAGCCATCAGAGCACTACATCAACATGCCTGACACTACTAGTTAACCGAGGGTGGTGACTGAATCAACTTGACTAACAGTCTACAATTTCGTGAACTATTTTGAAATTTTAATAATTTGGAACTAAGAGGACTGTCTTCTACAATTTCAAGGTCTAAAATAGTAATTTCCTATTTATTTTTTCGTAACAAGTTCCAATTGAAGGAATCGATTAATCTAGTCACTTCAATGTAAAGGACATCCTATCAAATCCAATCAAATCACACTTTTATGATTTCAAATACAACGATAATAAGTGCACCTGTATGCAAGTGGGTTTCTTTCAAATTCAAATACAATGGATGAAAAAATTAACAGTTTCTAACAGAGAGTATTTACATGCAAGTGACTTCATAATCTATGTATACCATCTTAAAATCTGCCAGTTTCTTGACATGTGATATTTGGGAGAAAACAGAAATGCATTTTTAAAATTTCACTATATCAGTTTGATATTACAAAAGTGTCATGCTGATTAAATTTACTTTGATTCAAATAATACCTATTCTCAGGACTTAGGACTGTTGTCTTATCAAGCGGCATGAAGCAGCACATAATGCGCCTCGTGACTCAGGACCATTAATTACATTCAATTCAGGATAACATATATTAAAAAATAAAAGTAAACTGAGTTCAGATAAAAATCTACTAAGATTAGGCTTCACACTAGGTTAATACATAAATGTAGTTTGACTTGAATCATATGTTCAAAAGAATAAATACCTGTGGGACCACTATTGCCAGATTTAGGACACCCATTGATAACCCTGTAAGTACCAACAATCCATATAAATAGTTCTAGAGACACATCTTCAAGAAAGAATACACAAGGCAATGAATAAAAGCCCACCTTGGCCAAGTCCCAATGACTCAATATGTGTGGAAATTAAGGCATATGGAACACTATAAGTGATCTGCAATAAATAATATAAAGCAGATTAAATTAATCAAACAGTATAAATAGTTTCAATTTGTTCACTATATTTGGGACCATTTCCAAACTTGCATTTCTGACATCATGTACTAAAATAAAAGGTGTCACAAGGAATGCACCCAAAAAATGAGAGAGATTATACAAGATAAGAGTTAAGACAGTTTAAGCTAAAGGAGATTGCACAGCCAAAGCAAATCAATTAATGCAACTGATATGTATTAGCCACATATTCAATGTTGATAGGAAAGGAACAATATGCTTTTAGCAGTAGAGTAGGGCAACTTACTGCCAGTGGAAACCCAAGAATGGTAAAGATAATCAATGCAGCTATCACAATGCCAGTTGGTGGTAAATCTTTGCCTATGTAGCCCATGTTATTTGCCACATAGGTTACTACTAGCATTGCAAGAAAGCAAACGGTCATCATGATATTTGAGATTCCCCACACAAAACCAGCTCCCCTCTTCCTGCATAGCCTCTCCATGAACAATGATGTTAATGCAAGAACAACTGAATTAAGCAACAAACCAAGTGCTCCCATTCTAACTCCAGTATCATAAACAAGGCCTTGATTTGGATCACCACCATAAATCTCTCGACCCATCCAATCAGTATCAAAGAGAGTAAATGGGAACCACCCAATCCATGTCAGAGCAGTAACAGACAGAATTATCCATACAGGGGTTGTAAAATATTTGAATGTCCCAAATAATTCCCACATGAAAGCTTCTTCCGCGCTACCTGACTCCCCTGCCCCTGCATCAGCATGGGCTGCCTCACTTGAATTTAGAGGCACTTCATGAGCTGCCATGATGCTGATATATGTTGTGACCGCAATGAAAGCAATGTCAAGAAAGAAAGCAGACTTGAGATTTGCACAACTGATTGTGCAAGCAGGGGAAAGGGCAAAAGTAAAAATCTTGTACCAACCACTATATGATCCAGTTGCATACCCAAGAATGTTACCAATGGCCATAAACAGTGAGTAATAAGCATTTGCAACACGTGTCCTTCGAGGATCCTTGCCTAACATTTCAAAGAAAAATAGGAACATCAATGTCTTGTTTGTTTTCCAAATTGATCACTCATTTTATAAAAATGATGACAGACATAATAAAAACATTTTGTGCTTTTTTTTGTAGGTAAGACGCACACATAATTCTCCCACTCTCTCTCTTTCTCACTCTGAAATGAGCATTTATATGTCTAAAGTAACAGATATGATCACTGAGGCATTGAAAGGCATAATGTCTCATAAACATTCAGACATTTAGGTCACTTTTGCAAAGCAATTTAGGTCATATGTGATAAAATTAAAAGATAATAACTATATCCTTTTAATTTAGTTGAGAACCGTATTCAATAGTAAATATCGAGCAGAAGATCTTATAGGCAGTAGACCTATCTTCAATCAGTACAGCACTAATTTATTTTCAAATAAGCTTGTTATATCCTACCCTATCAGTCATCCCATGTGATAAGTCACAGGAGAATGCAACTACTTTCCAGTTAGTTCAATATCAATTATGAATAGTTAAATATCAGTGATAGATTCTGGTAGTTTGATTGGTTGGTAGCAGCTTATTCTTTTCTGTTGCAACAGTTTACATTTTATGTATACATGTACTTGTTACAAGATGTGTGAAAAACATTTTTCTCATTCAATTTTCTTAGACACCTTTTAAATAGGATCATATTTATTCAGTTTTTTGGAATAGAAGTTTCAGTAGCTCAGGCTCTTATCACATAATAGCATCTAGCAGATATGACCAAAGACTGGTAGTTGTTTCCAATTTGGCACTACTGCGAATATGCGACATAAGATTGTAAACTTGAAACTTATAAAAATATAAACTGAAACCAACAGCTCATAACCTACCAAGATAGACAGTAAAACTAATTCTGGAAAATAAATGACCATTAACTATATAACATAAGGCTCAATCCAAATCGCGTCCTTAAAAAATCAAAGTTCAAGTGTGATATGCACCATTGACTAAAGATAAAAAATAAAAATAAATAAAAAAGACTATTGGAGACAGATACTAGTTGCAGCCACACTAATAAAAGAACCATGGTTTCAATTTTCAAATGCTTAGCAGTAAGCAATAATCTTTATATAATCTTATGTATGCATTATTTTTTGTTCTCTGAATACATAATTTTCTTTTTCTATATTTTAATTGTACACATTAGATTATTCAGAAACTAAGAATAGTTTTCAACAGACATAGGTTTCTTCATCTATCAAAGAAAAACACTAGCAAGGTGGTAACTAAAGTAAAAATATCATTCGGCATCCAAAACCATGTGTTTCAAAGCAAGAAGCAATAAACAAATCTAGCAACACAAGAAAGCACAGAATGAAAATGGTACGTTGGTAACACCCCCTGACCCCCTCAATACAACTAGAATGCAGAGAAAGTGTAAAAAAAAATAATTCTCAATACAGGACACAATTGAATCATCGCATTTACATTTTACATTCTGCATTCTCCGTAACAAAAATCATCAAGATGTCAATGTCCTCTCATCTCTCAGAGAAGCTATATGAGAGAGTTACTACAAATTAGCTAATGAAGAACCTATTTTAACTTATAAAAAACTCATTTCTCATTTTTTTTCTTATTTTCTTCTTAAAAAAAGTGTTTCTAAATAAGCTTAGCCTGTCCCCAGTAACATTTCACTGAAAAAAGTTTGGTCAAATCCGGTCAACAGTAAAAACGCATGCTGATCATAACAGTCAAAGTTCAAAAAATTAACCAACTGCACGATCCTTCAAGACAAATCGAAGTCAACAAGGTGGCTCGATCTTCATCGAACAACTTCAGTAGTTCAGTTGCATTCGCAAAATCAATTTACGAAATAACCAATTTACCATAAATAGTTATAACTTCAATTAGCGATTGCAAATTCAACAAACAGGGGGAAGACAAGAGAAAAGAGAGAGAGAGAGAGAGAGTTATCATCGGAGCTTACTAGTGAGATCACCGAGCAAGGCACGGCAAGGACCTTGCGTGACGTTGTTGGCGACGTCGAGGATCCAGAAGCCGACGATGAAGACGGTGATGGCAGCGGGGCGGTAGTCCGCGGTGTCGCCCAGGAGCCAGCCGATGTCAGCGGCGTAAGCGATGATAAGGACAGCGGCGACGATGGCGACGGCGCCGACGAGGATGAAGGGCCTGCGGCGGCCGAAGCGGCTGGTGCAGCGGTCGCTCATGTGGCCTACGAGGGGCTGCACGAAGAGGCCGGAGACTGGGCCGCAGAGCCAGATGATGCTGGCCCATTGGTGGGGGATCCCCAGCTGCTGAACGTAGGGCGTCAGCAGAGAGAGCTGTAAGGCCCACCCGAACTGGATGCCGCTCGCGACTGATGCCACGCGAAGAAGCTGGCGGAGAGAGACGCGGGCCCGGGCCGGGGGGCGGGCCGCGGCTGACGTGGAGGGCCGGGCCCGGGACCGGGAGGTGTGGTGAGCCTCGGGATTCGGCATCACAATTTGTGGCACTTTTCCCGGTGCCTTGCCCCCTCGCGGGAACAGTTTAAGTGAGGTATAACGGAAAAAATGAAAAAAACTTAGACAGAAAGAGAGAGAAAGGGTGTGTGTGGCGGTTCCACCGTTGTGTAAAGCAGAAGTAAAGGTGGTGTGGTGTGGTGTGGTGTGGTGTGGTGCGGTGTGGTGCAGTTCAGTGCGATTCCGTTGTTGTGACTTGTGATCACCAACATTGACCCCTTTGGGAGATCTATTTACGAAACTGCCCTCCTGCTTAGTACATTGCTAATTATAGATTTGTAGTTAGCTGATTGCTATTTTGTTTTTTAGATTAAAATTTAGAACAATGTACATACTTTTAATATTTCGTCACTAGGGCCACTCTAGTACATAATTATATATTAGCTGAATATTATTGACACACTATTTATCACATTTATTCTTTATTTATTGGTAGAGTTAGAGTGGATCTATAAATAATCGAAGGTGTGTAAATGTATCAGGCTTTACTAAAATTACAAATAAATATATTGCGTTTGTGCATTTTGTCTGCTCTATTTTTTATATTTGAATTCACTTCTTTCTTCTTCTTTTTTAAAAGAAAACTCAGTTCTTTCTAACTCCTCACTCTCCTTGTATGCTTATTATTATTTTATTCAAGTATTTGGTTTAATAGTAAATTTTTATCTTTTATCCTATAACATTAGTTACTAGCTAACTTCTTTAATTGAAAAAAAAATCAATCTTATTTAAATCAGATAAAATTATTATACACAAAAACTTTTCTCTTTTATACACTTAACATAGTTATATATCAGGCTAACTCAAGATTAGTAATTAAAGTGAAACAAATACATGTACATGTTAGTTCATCTAGGTATTTGATGATAATATATTCTTTATTTTTTTTAAATGAATAATACATTCTTTATTAACACACATTCTAATATATTCTTAATTATTATTTAAAATTTATTAAAAGCTATAAAAAAATTTAGTAAAACTCGTTAAATAAGAAGTGAGATACAAAAATTTGTAAATTTTAATAAATTTCAGTTAATAATAAAAAGTATATTTAAAAGAAAATATAAAAAGTAATAATATGATAAAATTGATAAATAATCATATCAATTAAATAAATTATTTGAAATTTATTTTTCAAAGCTATATACATGAAATAATATCTAATAAGAGATTATACGAACCCTTAATGAATTTTCATAACTCAAGAGTTTAATATCTAGCTTTTGACTAAGGATACTTTAGAGACCCAAAAAAAGTAGTTCTCCATATTATAAAATGTATTAAGAATAATATATATTTTCTCTTGTAAGTTGTATTATTAAGGTGCAGGAGGGACTGCAGCAGAAGTTCAACTAGTGAATGAAACGACAAGGGAAATTGGATAGGAACGGGTTCATTTTAAATGTGTTTTATTATAATGTTATTATTATAGGTTAATATTAGGACAGGTAAATAGGTAGTGTGTCACGTAATGCTAGGGATAAAGAAAAGGTTATGGTGATAGGTTGGCAAATGGGTCGGCTAACCTTTCTGTTCTTTTGGGGCTAATTAAGTAATAATTATTGGTTAGAAAAATGACCCACTGATTAGAAGATTTTTTGCTCTTGGCTTTCGAGGGTAGGACGTAAAGTGCTTCATCACTTGAGTATTGTGCATGGTAGGTATATATATACGAATGGACCAAGTCTATCTATTTATCTAACTGATAATATATATATATATATATATATATTTCCTTGTTTGTTTGTTTCTGGTCTCTATCGAATATCCTAAAGTGACTCTCATCGAGCATTATTTATTATCGACGGTGTTGTTTGTGCTCGTCTTGTTTGTTTTATTTTATAGACAATAAAATGAAAGAGACGTTTTTAACATAATTTATGTTTTTTTCTAAATAAATATATAAGGGCAAAAAAAAGGTGTAAAAGAAACGAGTTATTTTCTTGTATTATGATCCCTATGGGTTTCGCGTATGTGGGTCTTCGTGTATTCAAATGTCTGTGATGGTAATGTTTAAAAATTCTTTGCCTTGCGATTCACGTTTAGAATTGAAGGCAAAAAATTATACATATACTGGGGTAGGTTGTATACAGTAAACAGAACTGATTGGATAACACTTCACATCCACTTTAGTAAGAGAAGATAATGAACATAAATATCAGTATAAATATAATAAGTCACTCAATGAGTATGGTTCGATTAGAAATTAATGCACAGTGAGCTTTGTAAGAAAGCATCTGGTGTGATTCTAGCACAGTATATCTTTGAGGAGAAATAAAAAAAATTAAATATGATAAAATTCTAGATAAAAAATTAACCTTTAGTCTGTATAAAAATTGAAATTTGTTAAAATACTTCAAGATATCTCACTAGCTAAGATTTAAAAGGTCCTAATTACTGTAATAAAAATACTAAATCATATGGCACGATAAAAAAGAAAAAAAACATTAATAAAATATTTTATTAAAAATAGTTATATCATTACTCTAAACTCTAAAGTAAATTAATATGGGAGCCCACTCATTCATTGAGTATCCCTCATGTTAGAGGAGGGGATACAAAACGGGGCCACATCGCATGCTCTTCAATCATTTAGGTTAATTGAATGACAGAAGAATTTGAGGCATTTATAGAAATAGAACACATGATGTCTGTGAGCATGGTTTACTCTCAAAATTCTTTTTTTCCTAGGTTAGGACTTAGGAACATAATAAATAAAACCTTTTTCTTATTAAAAATATATTTTAAAAGTTTAAATTTGAGCCATCGTCGTGAAAGAGATGCAACTTATCATGTGTATATATACCCCATCTCATGTGTATACATACTCTTCGATTCGTACTAAAGTAAACTCACGTGCCAGATATTTTTGTGGGGTGACGTCCTCTCATGTTGATTGTCAATGGTAATCTGAAGCATGGCTGCACATTGAAAAGTTAATGTCGCATAAGCATTTACTTTTGGAGATAAAAAGTTATACAATTTTTTTTTATATAATCATTCAATTACAATCAATTATATAATTATAATAAATTAATTAATTTATAAAATAATTATTTTAAGATAATTTAAATAATAATTTATAATTAAATATTAATATAAAATTATTTTATATTTTCAGTACATAAACATTAATTTTTTTATTTTTTAGGAAAAAGAAATATATTCTGATTTGCAGCAGACTTTGTTCCTTGACCTGAGGTGCTTTCCTTCCCAAGTTAAGCAAATGGGAATAATGATGCCATTTTATTCTTTTATGTACATGCAAATTTATGTTTTGTTTTCATTTTAGAATTTATAAAAAATTCAAATAAAAAATAATGCAAAATCTTATAATGAAACAAATATTACAGTATAAAATAAATTAATAAGCCAACTCATTTAATTTATTTTAAGGTTAATTTTATTTTGGTTCCTCAAAATTTTATAAATTTTAATTTAGTCTCTTTTTTTTAACAGTTTTGTTCCTATATTGTTCATGTGTTAATAGTTTTAATCTTTATTGTCAAGTAAGAGCAACAACTAGCTAACAACATTAATTATGACATAACAAACACATTAACAACTTAATATTTTTCCTCTATCCTCTCTTTCCTCTTCTATTTTTTATGACTAACCAATTTTTCTTCTCTTTCCTCTTAATAAGACTTAGGTGGGCTTAATAACACCATGTAGTGTTTGGGTGAGCTTGGTATAACACCATAATATCTTGAATATTAGAAATAAAATTCTAGATTATCGTTTAATTGAATTCAAATTAGTTCAAATCATGATAAATTGTGCCACACAAATTTGATACCTTGAATTGGTGTTTAATAAATTTGATTTCCATTTTATATGTTTTGTTTACTCTCAATCAATTAAAATCATAATTCCATCATTTTAATCACTCTTATAAGATTTAGGGTGTGATTGGTTAAGAGGGATGAAAAGAGATGAAAGTGTGAGGAATAAAAGATAATAGAAAGTAAAGTTGTTTGACAAAAATAAAAGAGAGTGTAAAAAGATAAAAGATTTAACTTAAAGTGGTTAGGTAAGTAAGAATAAAAAAAGAGAGAATTTAAATGATTAATCAAATACCTGTTTTTCCCTTAACCAAGAAAAAAATGAGTTCACTAACTCGTTTATTTTTTAAAACTGAATTGAAGGCATATAATTGATTATGAATGACATAATCAATTATATGCCTAAATCCAAGAGACCCAAGACCAATTTTAAAAAGAAACTGAACTCATAATCAATTATGTCTTTATGATAATTGATTATGCAACACAATTTTATAACTCTAGTCACCAAAACCATGACATGCAAAAGAGAGAAAAGTAGGTAATTAGGTCACAGGTTTCGGAGAGTAGTCCAAGTACCACACTTCAATAGAAAAAAGGAGAGCAATTTTGACAACTTAGAAAAAAGCTTTCCTCCATGCACACTTTCACCTTGTTTTATCTCAATTTGAGAGTCAAGTCTACTAGTATGGGACCCACAACTTTCACGCCTCTTTCAACTCACTTTTAAGTGTAACAAATATATACAACTTGTTAATTTCAATGTTTTCATCTCTACCAACTTTTACCCTTCTTGGTTCCATTGGTAACAAACACACCCTTATAAACAATTGGTTTGTCTCCTTATGAAAAATAGCATGTTTGTACCTTATGCTATAAGTGAAGAGGAATTTAGAGTGTTTGATATGAGTGTGACCATACTTAGATCTTTTAGCAATGATCTAGTTAGTCTTAGGCTCACATGTGGATAGGTTATAACACATTAAAAAAGATAGCTTGAATATTAAAATCCATTTAATAGTGATGGAATCAAGTTTGAAGTGTGGATGAACAAAAAATGAGAACCAAAAAAAGCTTAATTTTCCTTGTGTGTTTTTCATTTCAATTATAGTTGGGAATGACACTTTGATTTCTACCTGACACACAATTTTGGGGTTGTGATTAGTGAGCCGGGAAAATGTGAAAGATGAGCAAATTGATTTGGCCAAGACCATAGGATTAGGAGTGTTCAAAACTTACTATTTCAACACTAATACGAAAACATTTTTGCATCAACAATTTACATTGATTCCTCGAAAAACAATAAGGTATATGTGAAACAATAGTATTTTGTAGCATTGGTGGATAAACATTACAGATCAATTGTTGAAGAATTGATCTATAAAGTGTTTTAAATCGATTCTTTAACAACCAATATAAAATGTCTAGGGGCATAACATATGTCCTATTTGTTGGGGGGGTGGGGGGGAGAAACCAAAACTAACATTTACTTTAACATGGAAAGAAGACAATTTACCTTGGCCTTTAGAAATTTTCATATAAAGTTACCCTTTTTATCACAAATTAAAAAAAGGAATATAATGGATTTCAAGAAAATAAAAATGCTTTGGAGGCATTAAATGGAGAGTAAGTTTAACAATGAGTGAAGAACATCAATATTATAATAAAACTCAAGAGCACATAAGTAAGAAAAATGTATGGAAGAATAAGTTTACTTTCTTTAACCTTCCATATTTGCATTATCTAGATGTAAGACTTAGTATTATGTGATTCATATCTAGAGGAAAATGTGTGTGATGGTGTGATTAACACTTTCACCATATAGGTGAGACCAAGGAAAATGTAAATGCTTGACTAGGTTTGGTTATGATATGAATATGACAGAAGCATGTTCTATAGATAGTTGGTAAGATGACTTATTTTCCCCCAAACTTGTCATACATTATCCAATCAAAAAAGATAATAAATCTAATGAATTAATATAATGTTATGGAAGGGAAAATAAAATAAAAAATATTAGTTCTTAACCAAAACTACAACAAATCATTGACTACTTGCCAAGAGTTCCACTAACAACTCTAATCAACATGTTAGGACAAAGGACAATCAAGGATCTTATTTTAAGTTTTGATCTAGCTAAACAATTTGCTACATTTTTTTTTACTAAGACAACACATTTTTTTCAAAGATAAACAAAGCAAAATCTTCTTAATCAGATGAAAGTTAAATGCAATGTTTCACTTACATAGTTTGTTGTGTTTGCAGTGACCAAAAGCTCAATCTCATCACCATATAAGATCTTAAGCATATTAACTAAGTTTTTGTAAAGTCAACATCCTCACAAAGCTCACCTACTTCATAAAAATATGTGCCTAGCTACCATCAATAAAGTATGGGTGTTTAAATCTAAATCAATTCAAATAAAGAAAAATTGCTCAAACAAATCAAAAATTGAATCAAATTGATAGTTTTTTTTTTTTAAATTTGATTGGATGATTTTGTGGTCAAACTAATCGGTTTGCAGTTTGTGTTTCTAAAACCAAACAAAACTGCAACACTTAGACTATAGTGTTAGAGTGTTTATAGTGTTATGTAAATGAAAACTATACAATGTATTTCACTTTTGTTTTCATGACCTTTTCAGGATGTGTTGATTTGAAATAAATGGAAGTTTGACAAATTTTTATTATAGAATGTTTAGCATATTAGCAAATTTATATATTGTTACTAACAATTTTTTAATATAAATTGATTATAAGATTAAAATAAAGTATATAAATTTTAATGAAATAATATTTTAATAAAAATTGCTAAATTTTATCCAAACCAAAATGTAAAAGATTGGTTTGGTTTAATAGATTTGATAATAAAATCAAACCAAACTGCATATAAATTTTTATGTTTGGTTTAAATGAATTTTAAATAAAAAAATTTAAACAAAATTGTATTGTGAACACTTCTACTAAAAAGTACAATAATGCACTTTCCTAATCAAAGTAGTATATATACCCTTTGTATGTGGCATAACTTTGGTATAAGAAAAGACAAGTAAGTTGTTTTATCTTTATCAATATGACAACTTGGTGCAGAGTACAAAAGTACATTTTCCTAATCAAAAGTAGATTTATCCTACATGGCATAATTTTGGTACAAGAAAAGATCATTAAGATATTTTATCTTATCAATATAACAAGTTAGTAAAAAAAACATTTAATGGTCCAATATTCACTTTCTTTCTCTAAAGAAGATGAAAGATGATAGTTACAACGTTCTCCTACAACTTAATCTAAGTATATTACACAATATCTTATCTCATTCTAAGTGTAAATCTCTAAGTAAAAAAGGCTTGAACTATAACTTGTTACTTGTTTGAAAGATGAAGTAGTCTCTAGTCTTGTGTGCCTTACTTAAACCATTTCTAAGTAAAAAAGGGTGAATTTAGAGAATGATTTGTGGTGTGAAGAATACTTGGTAGTATTTTGCTTGAAAAAACAAGTTTTATAACATTCAGTTGTAAAGCCTAAAGAATTTAAGTGTAAAGAATACTTGTAACTTATGTGTGGTTAATAAAATCTTAGTGATTTAACCATAGATTAAACATAGTATCGAGTTGGAGAAGAACTAATATAAAAATATTTATATTTGATAGATATATAAGGTAAAAAATTTAAATAAATTAGATTATTCTCAGTTCTCTAAATTTCATTTATCCATTTATTCAAAGATTTTTTTTTCTCAGGATCGATTTCAGTTTGTATGGCCAAATTATAAAGACAATTAATATGCTGATTGAGGATCCAGATTATTCAAAGGATTTTTAAAAATAAATTATTTTCTTTACTTTTAAGATAAAATATGTTTTTCCCTATAAAATAAATAATGTTCAGATGTAGTATGCAAAATTTTTCACTCTAATAAAATTATAATGTACTCATTTTTTGGTCCGGAGTAAGGTTCACTAATAACTTGAAATTTTTAATTTAAATTTTAAAATATGATTCTAGACGTTAAAGAGCCGCCACAAAATTCTGAATCCCGTCCCCAATACAAGAAACAGCCATTTGCGTTGGCCATAAGCCGACTCTAATATGAAAAGCCGACGCTAAACAAAAAAATAATAACAAAATTGGGCCAAAAACCCTTCCCAATGTGCCAAAAATTTGTGCTCGCCGTGGACGCTACCTGCTTCCTCCTCCATGACTTTCTTGAACCATTGAACCCAAGTCATGCTTGCTATCAGAAATGTCATCACCTGCGCCACTTGGGAGCGCGTCACCGTTCGTCGTCGGGAACAATCGCACACCCGCACTCAAGAACGCGGTAACGTCACACACATTTGCACCGTCACGACTAAGATCTGCACTGCCTCTTGCCCCGTCATGGTGGCACTGCGTTCCTCTCTTTCCCTCTCACACACCTTCTGTACAATGTTGTTGGTTCTGGAGTTAGTGTCCATGAGTTGATGCTTGTTAAATTGTAGTTGTCATTGGAAGAAAGTGTTTTCTGGATGAGGACGTTTTCGGGTTTGAGGTAGCGGTAGGTGATGCCTATAGAATGGAGGCTATCTGCTGAAAGTTGAGAAGAAGTTTAGGGAAGAGGAGTTTTTCATAATCTTGTGATGGTTTTTAATCCTTAGATGTGTATTTTAAATTTTAAATTAAAAATAGTAGGTTTGGATATAATTGGATTTTATTTCGATGACATGTTATAATTTTATGAGAAAAAAATAAACATTTTTTTATAAGAAATAAATTTGAATTTTCTTTATTTTATAAGTACAAAAAGTATAATTTAATCTATATATTTGATAGATACATAAAGTAAAAAAAAAATTCTGTATTTGATAGATAAATATAGTATTGAGTTAAATTTTTTTTCCACAAAAACATAATATGGAGTTCGAAAAGAACTAATATAAAAATCTTTGTAATTTAGAAAAAAATATAAAAAACATTTGTGTTTGATAGCACTAAAAAATTAAATAAATAAGGATTTTCTCAGTTTTCTAATTTTCATTTATCCATTTATTCAAATATTATTTTTGTTGTATCGGTATCGAGTCCAATTCATATGGCCAAATTATAAAGATAATTTTTTTTTTGGACAAATGCCAAATTATAAAGCCAATTACTTTGCGGAATTAGGATTTATTTATTCAAAGAATTTAAAAAAAAAAAGACTGTATTTCATTTTATCCTACCCTTTGGGAATTTTGAAGGGATAAAACAAGCTTGGCATTTTTTCTTACACGAGACACCCGAATCTCTGTATCTCTGTGTCAGCTTCTCAAGTTTTAACAATGGCTGCAGTGTTAGAAGCGCCATTCTTTTCTTCAAAGCTTCACAACACTAATCTCCCTCCCACCAAGTTTCACACTTTCCCCTCAAAACCCACCTATCTCATCTTTCGCTGTACGCATACTCCTTGTTTCGCAAATGCTTCTCCTTCTCTCCCTCAAGACCGGGACCCGGGAACCGAGTCCGACCCTGATCCGACCCGAGATCGCCGGAGAATTGTTCGGGTCGCCTGGGAGAAGATCGTACGCTGGTCCAGGTCTTGGCGCTCCAAGGCCAACACCGACGTCCTCCAACGCACAAATAAGGTCACACTTTATTTCAAATTATAATTATAATATTTAAAAAAAAAGAAAATTTCACACTCACATTTTTGGTGTAACGTATATATTTCTTTAGAAATAATCTAGTTCGTCAAGGAAGTCTAGCTCAGTTAGTTAAACACTCTGCGTTCCTGACAGTGTCTTCGATTGCCATAGATAAAAACATCCTGTTAGGAGACACTATCGGTTAGAGTCATTATAATTATAATTATAATTAAATTTAAAAAAATAGTGAAAATATGAATCTTTGCAATGTGACATGGTGTTTATGAATTTTGATATAATGTAGATAGTGTTTGGTCGGTTCTTTTTTTGTGAGTTGTGTGGTACACTACTGAGAGATTCTTTTTTTTTTTGGTTGAGAAAAGGTGGTTGTGCTTGGAGGAGGGTCATTTGGGACGGCAATGGCTGCCCATGTGGCAAACAGGAAGGCTGAGTTAGAGGTGAACATTCTTGTTCGGGACCCTCAAGTTTGCTTGTCTATCAATGAGAGGCACTGTAATTGGTAAGTGCTAACCATTTTGTCTCTGTGCTCATAATCTGCAACATGTGAGTTGTGAATTTGATCATCTAATTTCGTTTTTGATTTATGTTTTAGGTGACTGTTTTGTGTTTTTTGTTGGACAGTAAGTACTTCCCGGATCATAGGCTGCCGGAAAATGTAGTTGCAACGATGGATGCCAAGTCTGCTTTGCTTGGTGCTGATTACTGCCTCCATGCAGTGCCTGTTCAGGTCATTGAATTCGTTGTTTATGTTTTACTTCAATCATTCAGTATTAGTAGTAGTAGTAAGTACTAAGTAGGTTCTATTTGAATAAATTTCTCTAAAATATTTATAGAAGAAAATGAGAAACAAAATGAATCAAACTTCTTTCATAAGTTAAAAATCAACTTATGTTGGCCCCGTTTGAATAAACTTCTCTATAAGTGCTTATATAAGAAAATAAAATTAAAAAAACAAAATGAATCTAGCTTCTTTGATAAGTTAAAATCAACTTATGTCTCTCGGTTTCTGGAGCTAGATGAAAGAGTTTTTATAAAATTTAAACTGCATAAGTTGATTTTAACTTATGGGAGAAGTTTAACGCATTTTACCTTGTTATTTTGTTCTCTTATAAGTGTTTATGGGAGAAGTTTATTCTAGAAAGGCCGTAAGCCCGTAATAGTAGTAGTGGTAGTAATAATTGATGCTGCATTAAGTTTGACTCTTTGCAGTCAAATAAAAAACATATGATGAATCCTGGCGTCTGACATTTGTGAAAGATGTGACTGTCTGAAATCTGAATCTTTGTTTCTGCCATTGCAGTTCAGTGCATCATTTCTTGAGAGTGTTGCTGAGTATGTTGATCCAGGGTTGCCATTCATATCTCTTAGTAAAGGCCTAGAGTTGAATACGCTGAGGATGATGGCTCAAATTATTCCTCAAGCACTATGGAATCCTCGCCAGCCTTTTGTTGCACTATCAGGGCCTTCTTTTGCTCTGGAATTGATGGATAAGCTACCCACAGGTGACAATGATGTTGCTACATGCCCGTGTGGTTTTTGTTCCATTAAATATATCTATGATGAAAGTTAGTCAATTTTGTCTTTTGGTTCCATTTTCTAATAACAGCAATGGTGGTGGCGTCAAAAGACAAAAAATTGGCTAATACTGTTCAGCAACTACTAGCTTCAAGTCATTTAAGAATCAGCACATCAAGGTAGATTACCATCAGTGGATTCATACATGAAATTGAATTTCATATGTAAACGATTTGCTTTCATTTCTGTCTGGATTTCTATTCACCCTTCTGAACTAGTGTGTCTTTCTGGCTAGCTTACTCCTTCTCACTTATTTTTATTGTACCCTGGCTTTTGTTTCTGTTTTATGTATCATATGTTGAATGTCTACAGATATTGATGCAGATGTTCAGCTTGTAATCTCTGATAACTCCAGTGATGTTACAGGAGTTGAAATAGCTGGTGCACTCAAGAACGTGCTTGCAATAGCAGCTGGGATAGTAGAAGGTATGAATCTTGGTAACAACTCAATGGCTGCTCTTGTCTCACAAGGCTGTTCAGAGATACGGTGGCTTGCAACAAAGGTAATTGACCTCTTAAATCAATTGTTAGAATTCTTTGCAATGCTAGACACTGTCTCCTTCCTTTATCTATTCTGAGTAATCATTCCATTGAGGACTAAATTGGTTTCCTCTTAAATGGCTGTCTACTATCAACAATCTGACTAAGTGTAGGTGCAATGCTGTATGCAACATCTAATTTGCAGAATGCATAGAATATTCATTTAGTGACTAACACAATATGAAGAATAGAGTTCTGATGCTTTATAGCTATTTGAATGGTGGGAGGTCTTGGTTTTGATGATGCTGTATATATTTATTTTACTTTAATACATAATAGTAGACACCCTCTATTGGTGTACACATGCACATTCACTTTCCGATAATGGCTCCATTTAACATATAAAGTGTATTCTGCCTATCTTGTTTTTCTTTCCCCCAATTATCTTTTGAAGATGGGTGCAAAGCCGACTACAATAACAGGACTGTCAGGAACTGGAGACATAATGCTTACATGTTTCGTGAATCTTTCAAGAAACAGAACAGTTGGTGTGCGACTAGGATCAGGCGAGAAGCTTGAGAACATACTTAGTTCCATGAATCAGGTATTTAAAAAGTTTCCAAGTGCACCTGATCAATCCTGAAATTCTTGCAAGTGGCAGAGTTACTGAAGTGTTTATACTTTCTGTGCAGGTAGCAGAAGGTGTCTCCACTGCCGGAGCTGTGATTGCTTTGGCGCAGAAATATAATGTAAAGCTGCCAGTTTTGACAGCAGTTGCTCGTATTATCGACAATGAACTTACCCCTAAGAAAGCTGTTTTTGAGTTAATGAGCCTCCCTCAGGTTATTCTGACACTTCTAAGAACTATATTGGTGTTATATCGAGTTTACGAATTTGATTGATGACAATTTCTCATGATAGGTTGAAGAAGTATGAAACCTACCAGCACATCCCTATCTACCAGCTGCTTTTTAACTGCTGCTTGTAAGACATTCGGGGTACTCTATTCTTTTCACCATTGTGCTTCTAGTCCTGAAGGCTTGGTGAGCAAAATTTTGCACAGTTGGGGTTGCCCCATACAGTTACTAGTATTTGAAAAATGTGTAGATTCTAGACAAAAATGCATAATCTCACGTCCATATAAACTTCTTTACTTGGAGCCACAAATGTACATCATTCTAATGAATGCCATTTGTTTGTGCAAATACCTGGCATCTGTGCTCTTTAATATGAATGTTTTGGTTTATATGAGAACTAATTAGGTTAAAAAATCTAGCATTTTTGCCAAAGGTGGTGATTTTGTCTTTAGTTTACATGAAGGGAAGCTATTCTCTAATCTAAACTTTGCATGTAGCAAAAGCATATATAGTTGTATTATCTATATTATGAGCGATACCTCCATAACATTCGATAGTTCATTAATTTCTCCAACCGGTAGACTATCTTATTGGTAGCTTTATTCTTCAACACATTTTTTTAACATATTAGAAATTTTACTTTTTGTGGGTCTCATTTCTTATTGAGTTCTATTAATGATTTTGCTAATTTTAATAAATTTTAATGAATTATAAAGAATGTATAAAGAGTTTGTTGTTGATAGATAGCAATTTTCTATATACTGCAAATAACCTAAAGATTACTACTAAAGATATAAAAGACTAAAGAAAATAGATAAAACTCAAATATTTCATTCATTCATTGATGATAATAGGTTTTTTTTGTGAATCATTAATGATAATAGGTGAACATGAGTACATTTATGTAGTCTTAAAAAATGTCAATCAATCCATAACAATTATCTAAGTGTCAACTTCATATTATTTTAACACAAATAAAATAAAATTATAATTTATAAATTACATATTTAATTCCATCCTATATATTTCCTAGACCATTTAATTTTGGACCTAGAGCACATCCTATTGCTAACTGTTTTTTGCTTTTCACATGCCAATGATAAAAGAAACTTCTCTCTTTTAGTATACACTATTTTGTCACAATGATTATTCAAGAGGCCAAGTCCATGGTTCTCTTCAAAATGTTGTGGATAGACATCGTTGAATAATATTTGATTGACAATGACCGACTTTTAAATTATAGCACTTGCAGCAAATCTTTTCCAATTTAAAATACTAACATTTTAAAATATTTTGTAGACAAAAGTTTATATAATTGAGATTGAGATTGGTATGTTACAGAGATGAATTATTTTAATGAACTTATGATGAGAATCTCATAATGACGAGCACAAAATTTATTTCACAAGTTGAGAACAGGACCATCATGGAAACAACAGTAATGCATATACTAGCATCTTTGTAGAGTCTAATATGCATAACAGGACTCAAACTTTGTTATTGATCCATGGGGTTTTGTTCTTGATTTACTTCTCCTTCGTATAAGCTAAGAAGCTCTAGACTTAGATACGAGCTTCACACACCACAGCAATTCATTCACACTAGTATTATGATTCACACATAAATAAGTTGTTATTCACAACCATAACTTTACATAAATACACAACTTCTTTAACTCAACCATAACTTTTACATGGTCGAATATATATAATCATTACTTTATTCTTCTAATTTCTTTAGCAATAAAACCATCGGTGTTCAAAACTTTATAATCAAATATTTCTAGAAGTTTTCTCGATAAATAATGTTACTATTTTATTCAATCTATTTTTGCAATATAGTTTATCTTAAATAGGTTAAGCAATTTTAGTTTTAAAAAATATCTTTCAATGATTACAATAGATGGAAGTATTTTCAATGATATTTTAAGTTCAATTGTACGCTTTTAATTGCTATACTTTTAACTTATGTGAGATTCTAATTTTCCTAATTTTAGTTGCTCAGATTTAGTCTTTATAATATTTCAATTATTCAAATAAAGTCTCTCGCCCTAAATTTTCATTTAATAATTAACAAGAAAATTAACACAAATGTGAAATATAATTGATTTATATAAACTTGTAAAGAAAAATAAAATAATTAAATAAGAGTAAAAACTAAATTAATTAAATTAAATAAGAATAAAAATGTAATGATTGTTTTTTGTTTTTATTTAATTATTTATGTAATATATCTTTTACAAATTTATACAATTCAATGATATATCACAATCAACTAATTAGAAATTATGTTTGATATGAGTTTTAAGATAATAGTTTATAAAATTAATAAATTTATCATACATTGATAATTTATTTATAATTAGATAGTAGTGTAAAAATACTTTACACAATTAGTGTATATCCTATTTTCTCCTATATTAAAGTTAATAAGTGTGGGTATATATGTCGTTGGTTTAGAAGTTTATATTCTGTTAATCAATTAGAAATTATATTTTATATGACTGGCAAGATAGTGATTATCAAAACCAACAAATTTATCGTGCTTGCATAACATTTTGTGATAGAAAAACAATATAAAAACACTATACAATGTCGGTGTATCGTATTTTCTGTTATGTTAGAGTCAGATTGGTATGCATCATTATCAATGTAATACCAATAAAAGTTTTTATACAGTCAATTAATTATAATTATGTCTTGTATAATTTTTAATATAATTATTACAAAAGTTAATAATTTATCATAACTGTGATTACGAGAAGACTCAACCGCTAATTGTACGTTCAAAATCTGATTGCGAAGAATACAAGTACCTGCTTCCTTACTTGGGTCAGAGCTTCAAACCTTGAAAATTCATCAAACAAGGTCCAAAGAAAGGAACGGAATTGTCAAGAGGGTTCCTCTAGACCAAATTTTTTTTTCTTGTTTTTTTTATAGTTTTTATTTATTAAAAAAAACAGTTGAAATTCCAAGTAGCATGCATAGACTGAAGACCAGATCTATGTTTCCACTCAACTTTACATTTGTTCTTGAATATGTTTTTGATGTTTATCTCTTCAAAAATGTTTTTTTAAGAGGCAATGATGCTTCTTTTCTTTTTTCTTTATTTTTTTCATTTCAATATTTATTCGATTTTTTTTTAATTTTACATTTAATCATAAACTAGTTGAAATTTTCATCCCTCAGCTCGTCTAAAACTAAAGCACGGGATTTATAATTTTCAACGACTAAAATAATAAAATTAAATGTTTCTTTTTATGTTTATAAATATGATGTTCCTTTTTTTTTTTCATTCCAATATCTATTCGAATTTTTTTTTTCTTTTCATTTAATTATAAAGTTGAATTTTTCATTCCTCGTCTAAAACCAAAGCACGTGGTTCGACCAAAATAATCAAATTAAACAAAATAATTTTTTTAAAAAGGGTTTAATTTGTATACTGTCAGCTTAAAAAAATGTTTCCTTGGTCAACTAATTAAAAATTATCATAAGTCTTATTTTTAAAATAGTTAATATAAAAACCAACAAATTAATCATATAATCATTGAATAATAAATCAATTTTTTTTAAAACAATACAAATTTTCACGACTAGAACATATGTTTAAACGGAAAGTAACGCATGTCCTCCTCTAATAGTAAATTTGCCATTTAAAAAGGCATAACCAACATATATAGAAGCTTACCAATAAACTTGTTCTTCTTAACAACACCTTTTATATTTTCACAGAGTGGTGCTAAATGGTACGAATTAAAGACTTCAGTGTGAAAATTGTAACGAAACAGATGTTTTAATATACTTGGCTTATTTTCAAATTAATAGATAAAAAGGATTTGATAATTAACGAAAATCATAGGTGATCACACAATATGCAGTATTCATGCAATACGAATTGGTAAGTAATTCCCTTTTATTAATTATGTGAATCGGCATGAAAGCTGTAACCAGAACTTCCCACCATGAACAACCAATCTAAGATGCTGTTCTTCGATAGACCCAAGGATGAAAAAAACAGTAAAAACATGTAAAGCATTAATAACGAAAATTTAGTAACAAAATTGTCATCAATGCATTAATTTCTTGTATGAGTTACTAATCGTTAAGGAATAAGGGGGTATATTTGCCTTGCTCCTTATGTAACTAGTTTACGAGTATATAACATTGCCTTCTTCATTGGGTAACTACTTTACACAGTACATTAGACCTTATCCTTGTGTCTACTGCAATATTAGAATTAATTGTAGATTGGTTTACAGTACACTTCATTCCTCCACAATAATTGAAAGGGGAAAAACAAAAGTGGAATACTTTTGGAAGCTTTAGCTTGTAATCCGTACACGATTATTGACATGCATCGGAAAGAGATAGGACTCAAAAGCAGAAAAGAATTTTCCAAAGTCTTTCTTAGTATTGGGCAACAATGTCACATGGATATTTCCAGTTGATTACCCTACTGGTTAACTATATATATATCTTCGTTGATGAATATAATTTTTGTGGAGTAATGTTGTTTAATCGTTAGATTAAATTCAAGATTATTAATATTAATTATTTTATAACATAAAATAACAAGTGAGAAATTATTATCCTATTACATAATTTTGTGAGGCACACATTGTATGAGAAATCTTAGCCATCAAATTAATAGAGGGAAACTTTCCTTCATTTCTTTGCTCCCCATTTTGAATTGAGGTAACAATCATATAGAATCAAGGTTCCTCTAAATCAAGATTGTGGACATGGATTAATGGTCCTTCCAAGATATATATTAAATTGTTTTTTTTATTAATTTGTGTAATATAAATATGTCATATATATGCTATTGTTATAAGTGAAATTGGATCCTTAAGTTTGATACTGAGTTTAAATTTTGTAAATAAAAAAAATATAATTAAGAAAATAAAATTTATTAAAAGTTATTAGTCAAATTGTCAGATATATTAATCATTGATATAGTTAATATTTCAAACCAATTACACAAAGATAACAAAAATGATATATACATATATATCATTGGAATTTATAAAATTCATCATTGATCACATTAATTGGTTGTAGAAGAGAATAACAAATATTGTTTTATTCTTTTTTATCTCATGACATTACTATCACCAGTATCATGTTATTGAGAAAAATGAGATGAGAAGTCAGTGCGAAAATGAACAGATGACACCTGAAATCCATGACGTTCAGACGTTGAGAGAGTAAGTAGAAGAATACACATTATCTGTTATTATTATCATCAGATTCCATCTTTAATGGCATAATGTTAGGCTTGAATGGTTGAAAATCCTTCAAATCTGACCACAAGTTAGGATCCAAGTACTTGTGATCTGCAACATCACTAGGTGTGTCCTTTTTGGGAAATTCTTGTTTTATAGTTAAGCTTGGTGAGCTAATGTGGTGATCTTGTACATTTGGTACCTCGGCAACCTTGGTCATAATTGTGACTGCACCTGAAGTAACTCCTACAAATTATTATTAACAAGAAATGAGTTAGATGAATAAAAATAAATTATTTGAAATATTTATTACTATAAAACTATAATTATTTTTTAAATAAAATAAATTATTTAAAATACTCATAATTATAAATTTGATTATAACTTTATACCTATTTTTATATAACTAGTTATATAAAACTAATTATAATTATTTTTTTAAAACTAGTTAAGTTATTTTTCAAAAACTAGTTTTTTTAGTATTCTTAATACTCATAAAATCAAGTGGCTATTGGATTTCAGGTTTTTATGGCCATTGTGGTCATACAACAAATAATGCTGAGCTTCTAGCTATTTTTCGTGGACTCCAACATGCTTGGAACCACAACTTATTTTTTAAAATTTTAAAAATTTATATTTGAATTTTGTAATTAACGCGCGACAATATAGTTTATTGATTTGGTGAATTCAAATTGAACTTATTATTGAAGAAGTTATAAGTGATAACTGCCTCAAAAAAAAAAACCCTGCTTCACAGCCATCCAAAGCTAAGATGACGTTTGATTGTGATGCCAGAGATGACGTTAGTTCTGTGTACTTTTTCTTAAAACAAAGGGTAAATATAAATGAATAAATGGACTCAGAAATTAATAAATATAAAATTTTATTAAAAATACGATAAAAATGTGTTGATAATATTTTTTTATAAAAACTATTTTAACTTATTAACTGAGATCTTAATAATATTTGTTATATCTATTTTTTAATAATTTTTTATTTTTCAATATTTAAATTTAGTCCTCAAAAGTGAAGTCATTGTTAATAAAAACAGTAATTGATACATGTTGCATATTGCATTACTCGATTAATAACGTGTTTATTTTTCTGTTTGAAATAGTATTAAAGGTCAATCCAATAAAGTTTACTTTTTATGTTTTTTCTTACTGTTACTTTTTATGTTTAGATTTCTCGAAAATGGTAGGACTGCAACGGTTATACACATATAACTTATTCAGTTAGTTTCTACTTTTTTTTATTATTTAAAAAAATTATTTATTTGGTAATCAATTTTTTAATAGTTTTTAGTATTTTTTAAATGTTATTTAAAATATTTTTTTTAAATGTTAGTTTTTAACATTTTTTTTACACTTCTATTTCAACCATTAATTTTAACAACTAATTCTAATTTAATAAACTAATTTTTTAACTTTCAACTAACTTTATAAATATATATTTTTTTAAATAATTTTATCAAGCATAGTCATACTATTAAGGGGCTGTAGGTTTAGTTATAGAGTTTATGGATAAGGATAAATAAAGTGTATCTAACAATGAAGGCATGAAATTATTATTATAGGATACTTTTATTCAATAAATTCTACAATATCTAGAAGGAAAATAAAAAGAGAAAAGTGTTTATTAATATGAATGGTCCATTAGAAAAGATATAAAAAAAAGTTATAAAATTTTTTAGTTAAATTAATTCTGATGATTTTTACTTTGGTGATTTTAATTTACAGTGCCAATTTTAATTTGACAGAAATAGCTTGATTAAAATATTTTTAAAAATTAGATAATCAAATTAAGTCATTTTAAATAATTTAAAGATTAAATTAGTACTTAAACCTTTCATTATTTTAGATTGGTTATAGAGAGATGTAAAATAAGTTTGTATATATAGAAAGATAATACATTCTAGATTAATTTGATATAGAAAATCACTTTTATGTTAATTGTGATGAGAAGTAATATAAAAATCTACATCAATAAGCTGAGAAATGATGTAAAAACTCTAACCAATTCTTATGGTTATGAGTAAAAAGTATGTTTTTAGGTTTAATTGTATTTTTTTGTTCGGAAAGATTCACAATATCACGAATTTTGCCTCACAATTTCTTTTTCATAAATTTTGTCTCCACATGTAAAAAATGTCACGATTAATTGAAAAAAATTGTAATAAAATTGACGGCTTAAAAGGCCAAAAAAAACGCCAAAGAGTTTAGACCATATCCTGTGTGTTCAATATAATACTACTTGCTTTGGTCTGTGACTCTGTGCTTCACAGCTAGAAAATTAATGCATTAAATAAGCTCCAAAGAAAGGAACGGCGTCAAACTCTAGACAAAAAGAAAAAAATTAGTTAATTGTAGTTCAGTTTTTCAATTTATGAGAAAGAGTTAATAAAACTTTATTATTTTGTGTTAAGTGAAAATTGACCGGTATCATAATATGGTGTAAAAGTAATGAATTCCTTGTTAAGAGGTAAATAATTGCCTTGGTCCTTCTGTAACTAGTTCGTGACTTTTGCCTTCCTCCATGGGTAACTTCTTACGCAAATGCAGAAGAGATTGTCCTGTTATTGTGTCCACTCCATAAACGAATTGTATATAATTGAAAAGAGGAAAACAAAAGCGAAGTGCTTTTTGGGTCTTTGGAAGCTTTAGCTTATAATCCGACACGATGGTTGGCATGTAAAAGAAAGGGAAATTACTCAAAATTTAAAGTAGAAAAGAATTTCCCAAGGTCTTTCTTAGTAATTAATTAGACAAAAGTTACTCATGGATATTTCCAGTTAATTACACTACTTGTGTTGATTATATCGAGATTTTATTTATTTATTTTACAACCCTGTTGATTAATTCTTGTTTGTCATTAGTAATGACATATTACTAATGTTATGAAGAATGAGACGACAAGAATCTCCATAGCAACAACTAAATTTAGCCTAGGAAAACCAACTTTTTTTTTCTGGTAATCCTAGAAAATCAACGATTAACTTTTACTGAAAAAAAAATTAAAAAAAGTAACCTTCGTCAAAGGGAAAATCAGTGCCAAAATGAACAGATGACACCCCAAAATCCATGACGTCCAGTCGCTGAGAGTCAGTAAATGAATACACATTATCTGCATTATTATTATCATCTGATTCCATCCTTATGGGCACAATGGTAGGCTTGGATGGTTCAAAATCCTTCAAACTTGATGTGTTTTCTTTGGGAAATGGTTGTTTAATAGTGAAGCTTGGTTGGTTTGGTACCTTGGAGTAGTCAGTATCAGATTTCAGAAGATATGGTTCCCAAGTGGTAGAATCTGTGGCCGATTGTGTAGCCTTGAGGGTGGAGGTTGCATTGCATGTGTGTATTCCAATGTACGTAGTTCGGTACATATTTGGATTCTCTTGATCCCGCTGCACCTGTTTGTTTGCTCGGCAACCTTGATCATACTTGTAACAGCACCTGAAGTAACTCCTGCAAATCATTATCATTATTAACAACAAGGTGACTTAGATGACTTCTTTTTTCTATCCATAGAATTTGAACTCAAGATTTACAATAATACACTACTTGATAGGAGGACAGAGTCTGCTATTCTAAGAATTAAGACAAGCAAAATAAGATAACAACTAAAGGTAAAACTTCTCTGCTCTATTCGATTATTTCCACTGGATTAATAGAAGGTGCAGCTGAATGATATTTCATACAAACCATGACCAGCTGCACTAGATTACAAAACAGAGAATAAAATGCAAAAAACAGAATTGAGAAAGCTGACAAAGTTTGTTATAACCAACTGCTGACTGTGCACAGGTGGTGATAGCATCCAAGGATGGATTCTGATTAGTCACACAAAATCCTGGAGGTGAGTGGGTTTCCTGATTGTCCTTTTGGGCCTGCTATTTGTTTGGTCTATGCTGTCCATATTGTTATCAACACCTTCCGTCGGGAAAGCAACCTTGTCCTCAAGGTTGTACACCATACGAAGGTTGTCCCAATGTTCCCATGTTGTATCTTCTGGAGGTAAGCCAAGCCATTGAACGAGTACCATCTTGGAAGGTGGGGTAGTTGAAGTGTCCCATTGCCAATCCAAAATAGTGAGTGGTTCAACCACAGGATGATTATCAGAAGCTGTGGGAGGAATGATATCAATATTTGTGGGAGGCTGGCCGTGGTGAGGTTTCAAAAGAGAAACGTGAAATATAGGATGAATTTTGGACGAAGCAGGTAATTGCAAGCGGTAAGCTACAGGGCTGATGCGTTCCGAGATCACAAAGGGGCCATAGAAACGTTTAGACAGCATAGAATAAGTTGGCCGGAGGGATAGTTGACGGTAAAGGCGGAGGCGAACGTAGACCCAGTCACCTACAGAGTAATTAACATCACGACGATGGGAGTTGGCATATTTTTGCATGGCTATTTGAGCCTTGGCTAGGCGGCGCTGCAAGGTGGTGTGGAGTTGGGTACGTGTAGCTAATAGGGAATCCACTGCTTCGTCCGGAGACCAACCTTGAAGGTAATGGGGAATAGAAGGTGGCGGTTTTCCATAAGTGATCTCAAACAGAGATAAACCCGTGGCGGAGTGAGTAGCCGTATTATAAGACCATTCAGCAAGTGTGAGAAAAGTGGACCATTGTGAAGGTTTGTCGTGGATGAAAGAACGAAGGTATTGTTCGAGGGTTCTGTTCAATACTTCGGTCTGGCCATCTGTCTCAGGGTGGTAGGAAGTGCTCATCCAGAGTTTGGTGCCGCTAAGTCGGAACAGTTCGCGCCAGAAATGGCTGATGAATAATGGGTCGCGACCGGATACCAAACTGCGAGGGAATCCATGCAGTTTGCAGACTAAATCCATGAAGAGCAGGACGACTTTGTAAGCTGTGTATTTCGGCGGGAGGGCACCGAAGTGGGCACCTTTCGAGTATCTGTTGGCTACCACCAGAATGGCGGTGAAGCCGTGTGACATGGGCAGTCCCGTGATAAAGTCGAGGGATAGATCCTCCCAAATCGCGATCGGGGTTGGGAGAGGTTGAAGTAAGCCTACTGGTTTCTTGGTCTTGTATTTCGTTTGTTGACAAACTTGGCAATGGGCGACAAATTTGCGGACATCGGCTTGCATTCCATTCCAGAAAAATATTTCCTGCAGACGGTGGAGTGTTTTGGCAACACCCATATGGCCCCCGACAAGTGTAGTGTGGAATTCTTCCAATAAAATTGAGGTGAATGGGCTATCTGATGGGATCCAAAGCTTATTCTGATAAAAAATGAAGTTGCGGTGGAAGGAAAAGTTTGGATGTGCCTGGGGTTGGGTTCGAATTTGGTCCCGTAATGCAATGAATGTTGGACTGTCATGGAGGGACTGAAGAAGCTGTTCCAAAAAGACAAAATTTGGCATAGATAGAGAATAGTATTGGGCCTCTGGTTGAGGGATGAGAGACAGAGTGTCCGCCACTATAATAACCCTTCTTCCTCTCCTTCTTCCTTTTCTCTGCTTCTGCCATTAACGAGTGTGAGAAACTTCATAACTACCAAACCATTGACCAAAACACTTTCTACCCAACTAGAAAGTTGTTTAGAACTCCTCTATGAGCTAGATTCCAAGCTTAGTTCTCAGAAAAAACCATCAATCGGAGAGATCCAATTCTCTAGGGAACTTCTCAAAGTTGGGATTTGGAGGAGAAAGGAGGCGTTTCAAGGACGCTAAAGCTTGGAGAAGTGATTCTCCAGCCTTCCTCGACAGTTTAGAGGTAAGAAACTCAAGTTTTACTGGTTGATTTGTGAATTTGTTCTTGAGGTGAATGGTAACCTTTTTGCGTTAGAGCTGAAATTAGGTTTGGGTTCTTTAGAAAAGTATGCTCAAGAGGTTGTTCTGATGAAGATTGAACTTTGAAACATGACTTTTGATGAAGTTTGGTTTTGACTCTAAGATATGTATGAGTAGGAAGAATGTTGGTTAGATGGAGGGTATTATGATATGTATGAGCCTAGATGCTTTTACAAAATATGTTCAGGAGACCATATAAACGATGAAAAAGTGTTGAAGTAACCATTTTGATGAACTTGATAATCATTGAAATATGGTCTGGTTAGAGGATGAAATTGGCTTATGTAGAGTCTTAGAGAGACTCTAGTGTCTTGGTTAGACCGAGATAGGTCCTGTTGAGGATTTGTAATCACCTGTTAGGTGACTAGCCCTTAAAAGCTTGAAATAGAGTAACAAAGGGGTTGTTATAGAAAATGATAACTTTTCTTCTCTTTTTAGCGGTTGAAAACCGTTATTAATTCTGGTATACCTTTATGTAGGGCGTGATACAGATGTTACTAGTGGGTGTGACCACGAGGCCGGGAGAGCCAGTGTAACACTTAGAGCAGGTAAGCTCTTTGTTCTTGGGAGTGTTTCCCATTGACTGTGTTCCACCATACTCCGAGGGAGTAATGGTTATTGTATGTCATGATGCATGTATATTGAAATTGTGTGTTATTGCTTTTTATTGAAAACATGTATATGATGTACACTGTGATAGTGTTGTGTGATTGATGAGATTCTCTGACCAGTAGAATGGACTAAATATGGACTTTCCTTAGAGCCAGAGTTACATGGAACAACTCTAAGTGGTTAATATATGTATATGTAATAAAACCTGAGAGGAATGTACCCGTCGCAGATGATATTCTCTCGGAAGTGTCATATATGTCCGAGTAAGTCCTGAGAGAATGTACCCGTCGCAGATGATCTTTCTCAGGCAAAACGATATATCTATATGTACTGGGAGAATGTACCCGTCGCGGATGATCTTCCTCAGGCCATACGATATATCTATATGAATATGTTGTATCTGTGTTGTGATATGCATGTGATATGTTTTGAAAGCCGTGATGGCTAGATGATGTGATACAAATTTTAATATTATATGCCATGAAAGTGAACCAGGGGG
>CM023942.1:17814912-17913746 GCA_013407115.1 Glycine latifolia | reverse complement strand
TGTGATACAAATTTTAATATTATATGCCATGAAAGTGAACCAGGGGGAGGAAAGACCTCCAAGGACCCTGAGTTTACTGAGATTGTTATCTCACCCCTGTTGGGGATTATATGTTTTGCAGGTGATGCTCAAGGAGCGGATGGTGTATCCCAGGGCAAGAGGCCCGTGTAGGGATAGGTTCTGTGTGAACCTTAGGCATAGATTTTGAGAGCTTGTTAGCTCAATATTTTGATTATGCCTGATGTTTTGTACCCTGAGGGGATTATGCACAGTTGTGTATAGACATTGTACATATTGAGAATTCAGCATATATAATGTTCAGTGGGTGTTGATAGTGACGTGTGATGACGTCATTTTTGTTTATCGCTTCCGAATTAATTATCTTTGTTAGTTGCTGCGTGAATGACCATAAAGGAATGTTAACAAACTGGTTGCATACGGGGCGTTACAGCCACAACATTGCTTGAACCAGGGTGATATTCGATGGAATAATCGTAGCCCAATAGCTTGGAAAGGTATGTTTGTTGTTCTGGGGTCTAAATCACTTGGGACATGAGGTCTTTGAGGCTTTTGTGGTCAGTAACAATGATGAAGGGATGGCCCAGGAGATAGTGACACCATTTGCGTACTGCTGAGGTGATGGCGTGTAATTCACGAACGTATGTAGAGGCACGTTGCAGGCTGGGGCAAAAAAGCTTGCTATGAAAGGCAAATTTTGTGACAGAACTGCGCCCATTGTAGAGCTTGATGCGTCTGTTTCAAGGGTGAATGGAAGATTGAAATCCGGAGGGGACAAAACCGGGGCTTCAGTTATGGCTTGTTTGAGGTTGGTGAAAGCTTGGTAAGTGTCGGGATTCCAAACAAAATTGTCTTTTCGTAGGAGGGTGTTGAGTGGTCCCCCGATTTTGGCGTAGTTGTGGATGAAACGACGATAGAAACCCGTAAGACCCAGGAAGCCATGTAGCTCTGTGGTGGAGATTGGAAGAGGCCAAGTGGTCATGGCGGTGATTTTGTCCGGGTCGGGAGCGACGCCATTGGCCGATACTATGTAACCCAAGTAATGGAGAGTTGTCTTGGCGAATAAGCATTTTGAGTGTCGTAAATAGAATTGTCCTTATGACAGAGTGTGGAAGACCTCTTCTAAATGGTTTAAATGGGAATCCATTGAAGAACTGTAAATGAGGATATCATCGAAAAACACAGCAACAAATTTTCGGAGGAAAGGTTGCAGAAGTTGGTTCATGGTGGCCTAGAATGTCGCCGATGCGTTGCAGAGATCGAATGGCATGACTTTGTGTTCGTAGTGGCCCTGGTGGATGCAGAAAGCTGTTTTGTGAACATCCTCCTCGGCCATTCGGATTTGGTGAAATCCTTGCCTGAGATTGAGCTTGGAGAAGAAAGCGGCATGACCCAACTCATCAAGAAGTTCATCAATCATCGGCATTGGAAAATGGTCTTTGACGGTGATTACATTAAGTGCGCGATAATCCACACAAAATCTCCAGCTACCGTCTTTCTTCTTGACTAACAGGACTAGGGAGGAGAATGGTCTCTGGCTTAATTGGATGAGGCCGGTGTCAATCATGGAGGCTACCTGTTTTTCTAACTCTGTTTTCTGGCAGTATAGGTAGTGGTATGGCTTAACGTTGACGGGTTTCGAATTTGGAAGAAGATGAATATTGTGGGTTATGGAATGGTGGGGTGGTAATCAGGTTGGGTCCTGAAATAAGTGAGCATATTTGGAAAGCAAGCTGGTGAGTGCCGGGTTTGGGGGTGAGTCACCGGGATTGAACGAAGGAGCCGAGGTGATGGAAGGAGCCGGAGTGATGGAAGATGAAGTTGGTGAGTCACCTGGATTGATCGAAGGAGCCGGGGTGATGGTAGGGGACACGGTGATGAAAGATGAAGTTGGTGAGTCACCGGGATTGAACGAAGGAGTCGGGGTGATGGAAGATGAAGTTGAGTAGTGTACTTCTGAAATGTGAAATAGGGCTGAAATTTCCTGGGTTTGGCACAATCGTTTGATTTGGTGGGCGAAAACTGAGGCCGGTTGTATGGGAACATCTGCATGGAGTTGAATATTGTGGCCCAAATGAGAAAAAGACATGGTGAGGGTGGTATAATCCGTAGTAACCGGGCCCAATTGTTTAAGCCATTGAATACCCAATACGAGGTCTGCTCCACTAAGGTCTAGGGCAAATAGGTCTAAATTAAAAAGGTGTTTCTGTAGGTAAAGAGGCACTTTGGGACAGAGGGTGTGGCAGGTCAAAATTCCGCCGTTGCCGACCATTACCTGAACGAGCTTTATGGGAGAGGTGGGTAGGTCGAGAAATTTGGCTAAGCGGGTTTGTATGAAGTTATGGGTACTGCCGTCGTCCACGAGGATCGTGACGCGATGATGATTTATAATCCCAAAAAGGGGAAAAGTCTTGAGGTCCCGCATTCCAGACATGGCATTGAGGCTGAGTTGGGGTGATTCGCCCTCGAAAGATGGATTGGGAGGTGGGTCGCTGGAAGTGTCAGTTTCGTCGACGAGGTCGGAGTGGGGTTCGAGGTCATCATTAGTGATAAATAAGTGAAGGCGTGGTTTGCAGCGGTGGCCAATGACCCACTTGTCATCGCAGTGGTAGCAAAGCCCTTTGTCACGTCAGCCGACAATTTCTTTTGAGGAAAGTCGTTTGAAAGGTGGCTTTGGTGGGGATGTTGGGGATGGGCCAGGAGGTGGAGGTGATGGGCCAGGCGGTTGAGGAAAATAATAATGTGTTAAGAATGGTGGACGGGGACCTTGACGGCGGTCATTCAACTTGTCTTTCTGCAGCTTGGCAAGTGCGACGGCTTGGGGTAGTGATAATGGTTAGAGGGCTTGAACCTCGCGACAAAGTTCGGGTATTAAACCCGAGACGAAGCAACTAAGGAGGAACGGAGGGGCGAGGCCTACAATTCGATTTGCGAGGCGTTCGAATTCAGTACGGTATTCATTCACCGTGCCTCGTTGTTGAAGTTTGAAAAGGGCACCGTGAGGGTCATCATAATAAGAAGGTGCAAAGCGGAATTCGAATGCCTAAAGTAAAGCGGACCAAGAGGACAAGAAGCCATTTCGTGACATCCATTGATACCAACAAAGAGCGAGACTGTCCATGTAATAGGAAGCCACTGTGATTCTTTCGTTCTCAGGTATGCACTGATAATCGAAAAATTGTGATATTTTAAAAATCCACCCTAAAGGGTCCTGGCCATCAAAATGTGGGACATCCAGTTTCATGTGAGGTCGGTGAGGTGGTGGAGGTGGAGAAGTCATTGGAGAAGACTGTGGTTGGGATGGGATAACAGTGAGTGGAGCAAGTCTGTCCAGAATGGAGTCGATTTTGCTATCCATGGCTGTTTGGGCTTGGAATAGGGATGTGTGGTTTTGGGTAAGGGTATGCTGGCCTTGGGTGAGGAGGGTGACAGCTTCTTCGAGGCAGTCGATGGTGGCTTGACAGGTGTTATGGTCAAGCATTGTAGTGGTAGTGGGCAGGTCGGACCAATTGATAGGAGGACAGAGTCTGCTATTCTAAGAATTAAGGCAAGCAAAATAAGATAACAACTAAAGGTAAAACTTCTCTGCTCTATTCGATTATTTCCACTGGATTTATAGAAGGTGCAACTGAATGATATTTCGTACAAACCATGACCAGCTGCACTAGATTACAAAACAGAGAATAAAATGCAAAAACAAAATTGAGAAAGCTGACAAAGTTTGTTATAACCAACTGCTGACTGTGCACAGGTGGTGATAGCATCCAAGGATGGATTCTGATTAGTCACACAAAATCCTAGAGGTGAGTGGGTTTCCTGATTGTCCTTTTGGGCCTGCTATTTGTTTGGTCTATGCTATCCATATTGCTATCACTACTCAATCAATCGAGTTAGATGACTAATCTTCTAACCGAAATTGGTTGGGTAAAATGAACATTATGAATCTATATTCTTTCAGTCTAGATTATAGGTTGTAACTATTATAGCATATATTAATTCCTTATACACCTAAAAATCTTGATAAGAGATTCCCACCAAACTAATTTTCATTATAAGGAAAGACATCGCACCTGACATCATCAGCCTATAGAAATTTGTGAATGATTAAAATCATTCAAGAATGTAAATAGAAAAGAAAATGGGTAGAGAGACAAGAATTAAAATTCATAAATAATCTTAAGCAGATCTCATGGATGAAGCTTATAATGCCTTTCCAAGAGTACATAGACAAAATGCAATTATATTGTTCACAACTTCTTGCTTCATTTCCTATTTGATAATATTAAAAACCACCACTAATAAATACTTCATTTTAACTTAAAAAATATAAAATAAAATTAACTAACTTTAGTAGTAATTAAGTAAGTTAGTTAATGTCATTTAATTCTATTAATCACATTTTAAAAAAATTCCTAAAGTGTTATTCATTGGAACTTGATATCAATGATGAAGAGGAGTCATTGACAATATTGTGAAAACCAACTCGATCATTGACCCTCTTGAGGCACTGAGTTGATGGGTCAATGGTTGGATCAGTGGGTCACTAATTGACCTAGTGTATATGCTAAAAATATATATTTACGCTACCTCAAAATATCCTATTTTCATCAATGAAATCAGAACAATAACACATGTAAATCAAGAGGCTTAGGTTTTATCTAACAATAATAGAGGATTAAAATGCAATAACACAGATACTCACGCCAACTGGTAAGTGGACTTTTCCATTGCAGTAACACAAGGTACTTGCCACTTTCTCAATAACAGGGGATTCAAATGCAGTAGCCCATAGAACATAGAATCATGAGGGCCAAAACTATATCAGAGGATTAATAGCTAAAAATATGTGAACTTGAAAACTATATCGACAAATAAGAAGAAAAGAAAAAACTTAAAATCAACAATGGCATCGCACAGTGTAGTGGTTCGTGCCTCCTTGGTTGTGAGCGACAACCAACAATGGTGGTGACTTGTGCACCATTGGGAGAATCATTAAGTGACAACTAAGAAGGGTTCGTGTGAGAACACTGAGAATGTGGGTTTAGGGTATAGTAAGCACCACATACAAAATGCACCATTTAGAGTAATTTGGGGCCCGAGGCGTTTGGACTCAAAACGATGTCATTTTGAGTTTTTTTAAATACAAGCACAGCTAGGATCGATTTACGAAAATTGATTCGGTCTTTGATTTTTGTCAAAACTATATGGCTTGATTCGATTCAAATTGGGTCAGTTATATGATTGAACAAATAATGACGAAACCAGATTGGCCAGGCCACTGATTCTCAGTCAAATTGGCTGGACCAAGCAATATGGTTTTATAACATTGGTCATGTATTTTTGGGATAACATCCTTAAACAAGATAAAAAGTAGTTAAAATTTACTTATATTTGAGTTCATGTTTTTTTTTTTTGTTAGCTTATAATTGAGTATGAAGTAGTACACATTAGAGAAGCCTCACATAAGTGGCACCTTGGAGTCTATAGTGAACCAAGTTATGAGCTTTCCCCACCACAAAACTTCTTGGTGTTGTAGTCGAAGTCCATGATCATCACTATGCTCACGATGTCACAACCATGGATGGAGCATTGATGCCCTCGTGATGGTCAGCCACTTCACTGATTGCACGCTCCACTCCTACATCAAAATCGCCTTAGCTTGATCGCATAACACCTTCACCTCCAACTCTAGTGTGCTACTGATTTATGTGAGATGACATCATTTTTTTGATCTACTTGTATTCCTAGACTTTAGTGTCTCCCTTCTTTTTCTGGTAGAAGATCGATTCAAACTTGCCAAGTTGGTGAAATCAATCAATTTTAGTTCAATGTGACCTAGGTGTCATCAATGACCAATGGGATGTCGAGATTAGGGTTAGGATTTGGAAAGTAAGGTTAGGAGTGTGAAATACACCGTTTTGAAGCAGGTGTGATTAGATTTGGTCTCACAAGCAAGACAAATCGAGTTCATCCTCAACGTACACATGTAGCCAAAGAGTAAAGGGAGTAGGACACAAGTTGAGTGGAAGAGATCAAAATGCAAGTGGCACCTTTGGGAGGGATTTAGCAAAAGCAATCAATGCAAAATAATAAGGAGAAGGTAATTAATTGTGTCCTATTCATTTTAAATTGTTTGACAAGACAACTTATCTAAATAAACACTTGTTAGAGGAATGCAATTTTAATTTGTACGTGATTGGAAGAATACTTGTTAAACCTTCAAGTGAGGTAACCACTTAATAAATTGTATGTCTTGGAACGGAACTTATTAATTTATTAGTCATCTTGTAATACTCTCTTTTAATGCAAGTTCATTTGTTTAGTTATCTAAGGTATAAGGGCTTAACTAAGAAACTTAGCTCTTATCAACCATCTAAGAGATTAGGATTTTAGTATTTTGTGAATTAATGATAATATCAAGTATAAAACGAAAATAATGGTCTTGGATGCATGAGAAGGAAGTTATTTCTTTTCTTTTTATTTTTTTCACCCTACCAAACATATCTTTTCATGGAAAATAAAAATTAACAGATCGTAATGATAACATATATGTACCTAGGAAATTCAGAATTCAGGACTCCCTTTTGTCCATACTTCCTCCATGCATGATTATCATCAGTGGTGCATGAGATTATGGTCCATGACACCCCACTCTTCCTGCGGTATTATATATAGAACATAACGTAACACACCATAACAACATATCTAGAATTAATTTGTAAAATACATCTGAGAAAAATTACAAAGAATTGACCCTCCCGGATCTGACCCTAATTTCATAATCTCCACTAATTCAATATATTAATTATATCAAGTCCCACATATTAACCCCAAAATTCCAACTTCTTTTCATAAAACAAAAACTTGTCATTCATAGTAAAAATAAACAACACACTCTATGTCCGTACTTCCGTACATTTCCCAATTCAACAAATCCTCAGTAACCCAAATCCCGGACCTAAGAAGGGTGTGTCGTGTGAACTTTATAAAGAAAGAGAATTTGTAAATACATATGAAAGAAGAATAATTTATATAACCTTCTATTGTAGCGACCTCTCCCACCCTTTTGGGATCTCTTCTCGCCGGAACCGGTCACCGGCGACCCATTTTGGCCGGAATTCAGGAGATTCAGATGAGCCACCTCATCTGAAGAATTAGAAGAGTTTATAACAGCAAGAGCTTCTGTGAAAGATCTAAGAACATTGGCCATGAGTTCCTGAGAAGAGAGAGACCCTTCACTCCTAAAGGGGTTCTCAAGAAGAACCTTCTTGAGTTGAGTAGCAGCTTCTTGACCCTTAAGAAGTTCTTCGATTATCACTCTCTTCTTTTGGGCTGAGACACTTTCACTTTCAACACAAACGATGTTATTCATTTTGTATAAGCGTATTGGTTCAGGTTCTAGTTAGCTTTGGTTTTTCTTTGAATTCTTTATATTATACAATAATTTCCTTTTTCTTATTTGGTTTGTTTCTTTGTTCTAGATTTGCACTAGCTGGGTGAGTACTGAGTAGGTTTGGAAAAGGAATACGGGCGAGGGAAGAGAAAAAAAAAAGAGAAGAGAGAGAAAAATAAATAAAATTTCTTAAGAAGAAATTAATAAGTGATATATATGGGGTTTTCATAATTAATTCTAACTAATCATTTTTTTTAATAATACACTAGGATTTCTCAACACATTGAATAGGAATTTAACCCCACTCGTGATTTTTTATTATTATTGATCCAAGGAATTTAATAACTAATCTTTGTGACACATAATTGAGAAAATTATTTTTTTATTATAAATTAAAACAAATGAATAGTTAACAATATATATATATATATATATCATGTAGAAATTAATTAGAGCTACAAAAACCTAATAATTCAGGATTCCTTAAATTTTCATCTGAAAAGGGAGCTATTGATCTGAGATGAGAAATTAGAAAATCTTCAAAACAGTTTTATATTCCACGGATAAAAGTGACATCTCTGATTTTTGTTTTTGCTTAGACATCTCTAGTTTGTTAAGTCATTTTAAGAACTATGTAAAACTACAACGGTCGATTTTTTTATTTTTAAAATTATAAAAACATTATTTTAATTTGTAAAATTATTAAAAAATAATAATTTTAATTTTTTTGCATTATAATATAAATAAAATAATTGATAATTTTAAAATTAATTTAATTAATATTTATATTTTCATAAATCAATTTTTAAATCAACTTGATTAGTAATTAATATTTAATTAATAAAATTATTTTAATTGTTATGTGTGTTTTTTCACTGTTATTTTTTTTAATAAAACAAGAATTTCATCTCAATAATTTGTATACGAAATCTTGTATATTATTGGTATAGATACAAATTAGAGAAATGAAAAAATCTAATTCCAATTTAAGAATAACATATAAAAAAATGTTGAGTACAATGTTTTTCCTTTAATAATGTATGGTATGAAAATAAAATGTATTATAAGAACAAAAATAGTTAAATATATAGATATAATAAATAATAAAATTATTCAAATTTGGTTGGTATTTAATGAGTACAATGTTTTTTTCAAAAGATTATTTTTACTTTTATAAAAATTAAGATTTGAATTTCATAATTCACGTAATATGTTTCATAATGCTTCTTTTTGGAATATATTTGATTAATTTTGTGCATTTAAATTGAACGCATTACTGAAGAAGTGATAAGTGATAACTGCTTGACTGCCATCCAAAGCTAAGGATGATATTTGTTTTATCCATTTTTTAACAATTTTTTATTTTCACTATTTAATTTCTGTCATTAAAATCATTGTTGAAAAAACAGTAATTGATAAATATTGCATTAGACGTCTAATAGTGTTTATTTTTCAGTTTGAAATATTAAATGTCAACACACTAAATTTAATATTGAAATATTTTTAATTTCATACACTCATTATGCTATGAAACATTTAGCAAGAGAAAAAAAAATATGAGTGTTGTGGAGATGTATTAAGCCTTACACATGACTCATGACTCATGACCCACAGGAGACATTAATTTATCAAGTCGATGTGAATATTATCACAAAGATCGAATGATTTCAGGCACAATTGTTTTGAAAGTATATTGAGCCCGACACATGGTCCATGACTCATAGTAGTCACTTAATTAACTTTTCCCTCTATATATTTACCATTATATAAGGCATTTCATACCTATAGGTATATATATCTGAATCTCATTACTCACACCCCTTACACTCATTAACGTTGGCATCAGAGTGAGTGTTTGCACAGATGAACATAGGTTTTGTTACTTGAAGCCCGTCGTCAGAGCTGTTGGATTCGTTACTTCGTCAATCATGTTTGGAACTTTCAGAATAATAAGTATAATAGAGTTTTTGATATGATAGAAAAAAAAGAAAATAGAAATAAATTAGAAGTATTAGTTGGATGTTTAAAACAAGTGAATATTTATGTATCATTAATTTTTATTATTTATGTTTAGATTTCTCAAAAATGGGAGAACAGTTACAAATATAGTAAATGCATCCAGGTATAAAGTTTATGGATAACGATAAACAAATACTTTTTGTAGAATTAAAAAAATTTGTGCTGTGAGAACTTGTGGAGAAAATAATTTTTAGAAAAAGTTTTATTTAATTTTTTTCTCTTTTTTTGTCAAACAATACAATGATTTATTTATAGGCTATGATTTATCCTTTAAGAATTTAAAGGCTTAAATTCTATTAATAATCATAAATTACAATCAAAACTCATTATGGTCATTCATAGTCATAAACCACAATCAAAACTCATTATACTCATTCATAGTCATTCATCAAAAACAATAATTGCTAACTTTTGACATTTTATTATCCTAAAACAAAATTGCTGAATTAATCTCATTAAAACAAATATCTAAGTTTATTTAACAAAACTCTCCCGTAAACTTAAATGTTTCTACCATCCTTCATGCTGATCATTTTTTTTTCTTGAACACCCATTTCACACCAATGGGTTGACTTCCTTTCAGCAACTCTGCTAACTTTGATGTGTTATTGCGATCAATTGCTTTAATCTCCTCGTCCATGGCAGTTTGCCACTTCTTGTCTTGCATCGCCTCTTCAAAACTTATATTCTCGGAATCTGCCAAAAGACATACAATATGTACCTCATTTGTCGAATCATACAAATCTTGCAAACTTCGCATTTTGGGTTGTTGTGGTTCGTATTCATCATCGGTAGTTTCAGAATTTGTCGGTATGATTGTTGGTATAGTGGTTGATGATCCTTGTTAACACTTTGGCAAGTGTACCAATTTGTCCAAGTAATAAAGAAACAGTAAGACCGAATGTCGATTCCACAAGGACTTTGCTTGTACTCAGAATTAATATACGTTTATTTTTAAATAATTAATGAATCGATTTAGTTTGTAGAATAAATGATATATAACTAAATTTGATTTAATTAAAACTATAAAGCATAATAAATATAGAGAAAAAGACACAAACACTCGGAATGATGCGGTGATGGTTGAAATACGATGTGACGAATGTTGGTTGCTCAACTAACCAAAACTAATTTTAATGCAATATTAAAGGTTTTTCGTTATTCAATATTATTTTCGCTCACATTCATCTACTAATATATTCTAACCTTGATTCCTTAAGTGCAAGGCCCTAAATCACTTAATTTCGCTCTTAATCCCTTAAGAGTTACATTAACCGATTTGCGTTAAGATTGAAGATGATAACCTAGGCTAAACAAAACTACTCTATCCCTAGAAATGATATGTTTAGAAATATTTTTCAGTTCTAAAGAAATAATTATTTTCCAATGCATTAAATCCTATAACAAGCATGCAAATGGATGATTAAACCACTAACATGAATATAGCTCAGAAAAATAACAATAATGCACAAATAACATTGAATAGATAGTTAGAATCATTACACCAAAGTGTTTGGTTATTGAACTCCCAATAATGGGGGTTATAACCTCTCATTTTCATGAGAGACCTATACAATGGAAGTTAGGGCAAGAAAATGGAATGGAAGGAAGGAAATGATGATTAAAATGATGGGGTGCAGCCCAAAATGGTGTGGAAAGAGCTTCCTCAGTGACCTAGCTGCTTGAGGTTTCTATCTCTCCAAGTTGGTGTAAAAGATCCTTTGTTTTTCCTCTTTTTTACCTTAAAACGCAGCTTAGTATCGTGGTTGCATGCTTAGCCTGAAATGTCGCACTAAGCGTGCCTTCAATGTCTAGCTGGATAAGTAATCACGCTCTAAGCGAGCTGGTCGCACTGAGCAAGTCTGTCGCATTGAGCGTGCAACTCCAGACCTTGAATTCAACTTCCATGCCCTTGCAGTGAATTTCTACAAAAAAATCCAACCAATACCTTATAAATCAACTAGTTTTAGCATCCACTGGATAAAAGCTCAGAAGAAACTAATTTCTATGTTTTAATCACAAAAAGAAACATTAAAAGAGGAAAAGATGAGATAATTGCAAAATAATTTACATGTAACTTTACGTATACTTAGCAATTATCAATCTCCATTTTCGTTGATAACCTCCGTTGAGTTATTCCAATCCCCCCCGCTTGCTTCATTAACTCGTACATCACGACTCACCATAACCTTCTTGCTTATTAGGTCAAGTAGCTTATATCCTTTTGTTTTCTCATCATACCCAATAAAAAACATACCTTTTGCTTTTGTCTTCGAGCTTTGTTCATCGCTGATCCGATACCTGTGCATAGGCCACGCTACCAAATACTTTGAGATGAAAAACTATTGGTTTTTGTATGCTCCATGCCTCTTGTGCTGTTTGATCATCCAACTTCGCATGTGGACACCAATTTTGCACATAGATGGCGCATTGCACAGCTTCTAATTTTTCCTTCGTCATCTTCTTGCTCTTGAGCATTGACTAAACCATGTCAAGAATAGTCCGGTTCTTCCTCTCGGCTGCACCGTTTTGTTGGGGAGAGTACGGTGCGGTTGAAAAATGCCTTATGCCTTGCTCCTCACAATACTCCATGAAAGCCGTCGAAGTATACTCGTCACCTCTATCGAGTCATACAAATTTGATGTGTCTATCGGTTGCCTTTTCCACCACCACTTTGAACTTTTTGAACACCCCAAATGCTTTGTATTTTTCTTTCAGAAAATAAACCCAAGTTTTTCGTGAGAAATCATCAATAAAGGAAATGAAATACCTTTTACCGCAAAAAGATTCGGGGGTGATTGGTCCACATATGTCGGTATGAATCAATTTGACAGGTTGCTTAGCCCAATATTCTACCTTCTTTTCAAATGAAGTTCTCACATGCTTGCCGAGCACACATTTTTCAAAAAAATTTCCCTTGTAATCCATGTTTGATAGCATGTGTTCTTCTTTGCCAACTCGTTTAAACCACCATGATGTAGGTGACCAAAATGAAGATGCCACAATGACGCCTTATCTTCTACGTCGACTCGCAAACATTTTTCTCGAACGCTTCTCAAGTTCAGCTTGAACATGCGATTTCTCCCCATTTCAACTCAAGCGACCAAACGCCTGTGCTTATCTGTCAAGTGTAATACCTAGTCTTTCATAAGTACTGAATAACCTTTCTCCATGAGTTGTCCCATACTCAAAATGTTGCTCTTGAGGTCTGGTTCGTAATACACATCTTGGATTGACCCAACTAAGCCATTTTTTTGTAAATAACAAACCGTACCTTGGCCTTTGGCCTCAACCTTCGACACATCTCAGAATGACACAAGTCCAGTTTCAACCTTTCGAATCTTTTTGAATAAGTGCTTGTGCCTGCACATACGATTGCTCGCACTTGTGTTAAGGTACCACACTGTGTCATTGTTGGTGTTGACTTCATTGTGTGCCATCAAAAGAAAACCTTCTTACGCCTCCTCATCTTCAGTGATTAGGTTGGTTGTCTCTTCCACCTTTTTCTTGACTCGACATTCTTTCGCAAAATGTCCCACCTTGCCACAATTGTAACATTTATCAAAGTTGCAATCCTTCGCATAGTGACCATATTTGCCACACTTGTAGCACTCAATGTTGGAATAATTCGACCGACCACCTCTATCACGACCACGTCCTCTTCCACTCCAATTTTATTGGTTTGATTGCCCCCTCTCCTCATAATACCCTTCTTGACTGCAACCTCTACCATCGCGACCATCTCCTCGACCTCCACTTCCATGTCCCCTACCTCGAAAGTTTTGAGAATAGAGTACCTTTTCGTCTTTGATTGATGCCTTGGTTTGAAGTGCTTGCTCAAGTGTCTCTGTAACGACCCGCCTCGTCACTACTGTATCATACTCTTAAATCATATTTTTAATCACGATTTTCTACTTGAAAGAATATATCTGTAAGTTGATTATAAAAATAATAGTAAATTTTTCGCGTAAGTATAATCAATATTAAAAATTAAAATTCGAATATAAAAAGACACAATACATCATAATACTTGTATATTAATAATCATAAGTTGGTAGTAATTATAAATAACCAAGTCTGAATTATACAAAATTCTCAAAAGAAACAAGGATTTAAATGGCGGGGTGTAACTAGCAAAATGTCAGGGTGTAGTCATTAGAATAAGGGGTGTAACTAGCAAAATACAACTCTTGCCCAGGATCTAGTCCATCTACATCCCGGCTACTCGGCGACTCTAACCAACATAGGGCATCTTCCCGGTCACCTATTGTTGTCCATCTGCTCACACGAACATGGTCCGCAATAATCACAGGTACTAAACCACAAGGTACAACAAAGCAAATGTGAGTCCATTATGTAAAATAACAATTAATAAATATCATCAGTTATAAAAAGACAACTCGAACCTTGTAAAATCACAACAATATTCAAATATTTTATCACGCATTTGATCATGGACAATCCGTCCAAACACATTTCACAATTCATCTTAATATGACTAGTCACGATGCATGTTCCAGACTTATCTCTTAGTCAATGCAATATAGTACCATCTTCATGAAAATAGCATCTCTCAAGAAAATGATGCAGAAGCTTGTTAAGGTTACTCTGTCGTGTACAGGTCGCTCCCCCTTCATGGTGATCAGTCCTGAGTTACAAGGGAGTTCCAAACAAAAATGTCTCTCTAGTACCTTTGTACCCTACTGCCACCATCCTACTTCATGATAGGGGCTCTATCAATGTATGACCCAGGCCCGTGCTCAACTCCACCCGGGTAGGATTATGTCATACACCCCCCATATACATATATACTGACTCATTCTCAGGTACACTGATGCATTGACCGTGGTCCTTGCAAGGTTAACCACCCGGTCTCGGCATCTCACGTCAACACATAAAATATCACCATAGCACCATCAATGTATGACCTGTCCCCAGGATCAACTCGTCCCAGTTAGGGTAATGCCATACACCCCTGTGGATATTTTATGCATATCCAAACGTATTTAGATTACCATGGGTACCATCAATGTATGGCCCTGCCCGGGTTAACTTATCCCGGTTAGGATAATGCCATATACTCCCCATGGTATCAATGCACTTAATAACTAAAGCCAAAACAATGGCCAATCTCAACGTAATCACATACGTCATTCATAAACACTACAAACAAGTGAACAGGGGTACAATATTAGATGTCTGGATTGGCACCTAGCCATAACAACTGATGTAATAATCCGAACAAGGTCGGATAATGACACAAGGTTATCCGGGTAAGGAAGTCCGGTAATTCACAAAGAAACGGGTACAAGCTCTACCGAGTAGGAACCTGGTAGCTCTTTTCCCAAAAAGGTACGAGCTCTGTCGAGTAACTAACCCAGTAGCTCTTTTCTCAAGACATACGAATTGTGCCGAGTAAGTAACTCGGTGACTCTCTTCCTAAGAACATACGAGCTCTGCCGAGTAACGAACCCGCTCAACTTGGTCAACCCTTCCCGGCAGCCGACGTCACAAACAAAGGTTTGACACATGCAACTCGGTCAAGCCTTCCCGGCAGCCGACGTCACAAACAACAGTGTTTTAATATATATATACATATAACATACTCCACCCGACTTACCCAACCCGGTAGTCGTCTTCCTCACCCCATTTACGAACATCGTCAATATATTTTATGCAGCATATTAAATAACAAATACACACTTTAACTCAACCATGATATCAAAAATCATTATTAACACAATAAACTCTCTTTACCTCAACAGAGATTCTTTTCTTTCGATCTAACGAGTGTTTTGTTTGAACACTCATTCTCACAGCGACCAAGAATGAAAAGTTTAAGCTTCGTTCAATAATTCTTCTTAACAGAGAGTATTTTCCATCGCTACTACAGTGGTTTCTTGAGAGTTTTAGTGGTACAGAAGGTGGAAGAAGAGAGAGATTTCTGGTGCAAAGAGTTTAGAGAGAGAAAAGAAGAGAAACATGCACAGAAATGAGAGTGAATCGTGCTTCCGCTTCATGCGCTGCTATTTATAGACGAAGCACTGAGGCAAGTTGCCAACAATTTGAATCAGTCAGCTATCTCAGCCACCATAGTTGCCCACTTGCGTGACCGAACAAGCACCATAGCCACTACTATTTTTACTATGCGTGTACGAATAGCTTATCTCAGCCACAAAATTTGACTTTCACCTTTTACGCACAAACACTTATGCAAAACACTTTAACAGATTTCAAGATTTATATTAAACAATTAATCAACAAAATATCTTTCTACTTATAAAATTTCAGGGTGTTACAGTCTCCTCCTCCTTCTTCTTCTTACGTTGTTCGTGTGCCTAGAGAGAATCGATGAGCTCGTCGACCGTGAGCTTTGTTAAGTCCTTTGACTCTTCTATAGCATATACGACATTCTTGAAATTGTCGGTTAACGACCTCAAAATCTTCTCCACAACTCGCGCATCGGCTAACGCTTCTCCATTTCAATTGTGATGTAGTCGGAGACCCTTTCCGACTCCTTCACCTTCATGCCTTCCAACTCACCAGGAAGAGTTTGAAGGTGGATTTGTTTAACCCGGTCAACTCCTTTGTAGACATTCGCCAAAATGTCCCACGCTTCTTTTGAAGTTGTCGCACTCGCAATCTTCTCAAAGCCCAACTCGTCAACAACTCGGAACATGTACAAAGCCGCCTTATCTTTCGGTCGCGTCTCATTCAATGCCTTGCGTTGAACTGCCGTATATCCCGTGGTATTTGCCGATTCTTCGAAACCTTCTTGGACCACCTCCCAACCATCTTGAGACCCAAGAAGAGCTTTCATTTGGATGCTCCAATTTTCATAGTTCACATTCGTTAGTCGGGATAATGGCACATTGTTGGTTATACTTGCCATCGACTCTTGATACCAATTTGTAGAATTGAAAAAATTTATGCCGTGAGAGCTTGTGGAGAAAACAACTTCTAGAAAAAAGCTTTATTCAACTTTTTTTTCTTTTTTTGTCAAACAATACAATGATCTATTTATAGACTATAATTTGCCCTTCAAGAATTTAAAGACTTAAATTCTATTAATAGCCATAAATCACAATCAAAACCCTTTATAGTTATTCATAATTATAAACCACAATCAAAACCCATCATACTCATTCATAGCCATTCATCAAAAATAATAATTGCTAACTCTTGACCTTACATTTTTCTAAAACAAAATTGCTAAACTAATCTCATTAAAACAAATATTTAAGTTTATTGAACACTTTGTACTTCTCTGGTCTCTGGTCAATTATTATTATTATTATTATGTATGAACAAATTTTATAATACAGAAGATAAATAAGAATAGAAAAATGTTGAATAGATTGAATGATTAATTTAGGAGTGATAATGAACTATATAATTTGAGAATCTATTCGATAATTAAGATATTTATCTAGATTTTTTTTATGCTGGGATGTTTATCTAGATTAGGCTCAAGAAATATAAATTCAAATTCAAGTGGTACCTTGTTTGATAATCAACCAAATTGACTTAAATTTTCTTTTGTTAGTAAAAAAGATTATTATTGAAATATAAAAAGGGTGCTAGTGGTGTTACCTTGCATATTACAAAGAGCCAAAGTTTTCTTATATAATTTCTATAAAAGATAAAAGAACATCTACAAATTAGCTATCCATTAACGAATGTCTATGGATCTTTATTAACAATTCATTTGTCACTAGAAAAAAAGTCACAGCTAAAAATATTCAGTCTTGTAGGGACCTAACAAGCTTAAGAAACCAATTACAAGTATTAAAGCAACTGATCTTAGTCAAATTAAGTGAAAGTATGTGCCAAAATGATCAATATATGGAATCCCAAAATCCATGTCCAGACTTACGGGGGAGTCTGTACATGAATACACATTATCTGCAATATCCAATAGCTTGTGATCTGGAAACATCACTCGGTGTGTCTTCTTTTGGGAAATTCTTGTAGTGATCTAATGTGGTGATCCTCAACATTTGGTACCATGAAGTCATCACGATCAGAATTCAGAAGATCTGTGGCAGAATGTGTAGCGTTGGTGGTGGTAGCATTGCATGTGTGAATTCCAATGTACGTAGTTCGGTACATATCCGGATTCTCTTGATCTCTCTGCACTTGTTTGGTTGCTTGGCAACCATGACCATGCTTATGACTGCACCTGAAGTAACTCCTACAAATTATTATTAACAACAAGGTGAGTTAGATACAATGACTAATCTTCAAACGGATCTTGGTCTGGTAGAATAAGCAATATATATTGAAACTGGTGGTTCGGATGGTCGTTAAATCACCAAGACACCAACAATGTGTTTAAAACTACCACAAAAAACAAGGAGCTTTTTTAAATTTGTGGCAATTTCACAACACTAGAAAATTGTTGGATTTGTTACTCTACTTGTTTCAATTTAATTTGTTAGTTTTAGAGAACCTATAGAAACTTGCTTGTATAGGAAATAAAACTTAAGAGTTTCTAAGTATAAGCACTAACGCAAAATATTGACACAGGTATACGGGATCAAATGATTAATTAAGTCTTACTATATTAAATGGCCACCATAAATTTAAAATATTTATATTAGTAGAACAATTTATGGTATAGAACTTGCTGAGTTTTAAGGAAAGTTTTATGGAACGACACTGATAGTAAATGTTGAATTTCAAAGGGATAATTAACAAGAGAAAAATGTAAGAATAAAAAAAAAATACGTTAAAATGGATGTATAAGTAAACAATGAGATACATATAATTTTGAGGAGATATTGATATAAGGAAAAATGTATTTTTGGTCCTTTTTTCCTGTCAAATATAGTTTTAGATTCTACACTTACAAATTGATAGAATTTAGCCTTTCAATTTGAGAAATTATGTGTATTTAGTTCTTCCTTCAACTTTGAAATGACAACAAAACTGCCACTAAATTTAAGTTTAAATACAAGGAGAGGCTATAAAGTCACATATTTTTAAAGGTTGAAGGATTAATTTTATCAATTTGAAAGTAGAAGGAAAATCAAGTTTAATGTATATATATATATATATATATATATATATATATATATAATGACTAAAAACTCATTTTTCCCTTGATATAATATCTATATATATAGAAGGAAAAAATAACAAAAAAATTGGTTAAGTTGATTTTCTTATGTACAAAGAAAGTCATTGGAAACATAAAAAAACCATAATTAAGGAAAATAAATTGAAAAATTAGCCTGTGAAAAAAGAGTAGAGAGATAAATAAAAAAAGACATTAAAATAAATTACTAATAAAAAATATCTCAGAGTGAATAATATCTTTATGTATTTGGTTTTCAACTAAGATCAATAACATTGTGTGATTCATATATAGTCAAGTTCATTTAATAGGATAAGGTAAATGTTTATAATATTGTTATATAAATATTAGTTAATAAGAGGATAAATTTCCCTTAGACAAATGCTTAATTATTAACTGTTATTCTAGTACATCAATTTTTTTGAGTTATAGTGTTCTCAACATTCAGCTGCTATATACCTAGCAGTCCCTTGGGAGCATGTTGTTGCTTAATAATTGGGTTCTTAAAATTAAATAACATTGCTTAATTAATTGAGTTTTCTGTTGGAGCAATGAGTAGGAGTTCTTATATATAAGAACTATTGCTTGTATAAGCAACTACAAAGTTACTTAATTAAGTATTAAAAGATCAATTTTCCAATTGTTCTTGTGTTTGTCAGTCACACTGGAATGCTGTGTGCGTGCTGTATGAGTGAGAGATATAATGAGATAGTAAAAAATGAGATGATAATTTAATAGTTTTAAAATTAATGTTGTAGTATTTTTAATATTTTTGTGTGTTTATTGCTTCAATTAAAATACTCCATGAACTGTAATTAATAATAAAAATAAGTTTAAATATAAGTATTAATATGTACGGTTTAATTGGACCGACTAAAAATGATCAAGATAAGATAATTCATTTCAAATTCTAATTTTGAAATAAAAATTAATGAGTGTTTTTAAAATCTATGTGAATACAAGAAACATACTAAAATGGAATTAAGGACTCAAACTGAGTGGCACTCTACTTCTTGAGTATAATTTCTACTTATGGTATGAATTAGAAACTCAGAAAGGACTTGTTCGAGGCTTTTTCTAAATAACAGTAGCTAGCCTATTAAAGTCAATTTCTATAATGTGAAATTTCTACATATCTATAACCATTTTTCTTGGGAGATGGATCAGAAAAAAAGGAAATACACCAAATAATAAAGAAAAGACAGTTACATCACTTACATGTGATGCAACTTAATTATGAACTAATAATTATGTTATTCGAATACATATATATATATATATATATGTATGTATGTATACTGTCTCTATTTGCATGGAAAATATAAAAATTAAAAGAAAAAGAAAACAATACCTAGGAAATTCAGAATTGAGTATTTCCTTTTGTCCATACTTCCTCCATGCATGAATGTCATCAGTAGTGCAGGATAGTGTGGTCCATGTGTGTGCACTCCTCCTGTGCAACAACAATTCAGGAATATCACATATATATGGCCAATGCATATATTATTATTATTATACCACATAACATACTATAACATCTAGATTATAAAATGCAACTGTAAAATATTATATTATTATTATTATATACAACATAAGACATAACATACTGTATAGATTATAAAATGCATCTGTGGAATATTATCAGAAACCCAGCAGGACTTGAATGATTGAATCCGAACCTAAAATCAACATATGAGAATTCATCTGCTGTAAGTCTGTAACTCTCTACATCTATATCCAGACACCAAGTCCAAAGTTTTAAACTTTTTTTCATAAAATAAAAAATTTGACTCATGTTAACAATGAAACACTCTATGTCCGTACGTCCGTACACTACATCCCAATTTATTGACCAAATCCTCTCATTGACCCAAATCGCCGATCAAAGAAGGGTTTGTCGTGCGAGCTAGGAAGTGAACTATAAAACCCTTTGTCTCTCCAAGAAAAGTAGTACTAAATATATATAGATTCGTGAGAATAATAGATGGAGGAAGATATATAAATATAACCTTCTATTGTAGCGACCTCTTCCACCACCCTTTTGGGATCTCTTCTTCCTACTCTCACCGCAATCTCCGGATGTCAGATTATTGCCGGAACTGGCCACCACCGGCGACCCATTTTGGCCGGAATTCAGGAGACTCCGATGAGCCACCTCATCTGAAGAAGAAGAGTTTATAATAGAAAGAGCTTGTGTGAAAGATCTGAGAACATTGGCCATGAGTTCTTGAGAAGAGAAAGACCCTTCACTCCCAAAGGGGTTCTCAAGAAGAACCTTGAGTTGAGTAGCAGATTCCTGACCCTTAACGATTTCTTTGATTATCATTCTCTTCTTTTTGGCTGAGACACTTTCACTCTCAGGACAAAGCATGTTTTTCATTTTCTATAAGAGTGGTTAATTTGCTCAGGTTTCTACCTTTGGATTTTCTTTGAGTTTTTTTATTTATGTTTTTCTTCTTTCTATTGCTCTAGATTTGCATAGCTTTTGGCTTTAGGAAGGGGCTAACCGGCTAAGAGAGAGAGAGAGAGAGAGAGAGAGAGAGAGAGAGGAACGTACAAGGCTGGAAAGGGAGATTGATGTGAAATGTGAAACCAGATGATTTCTTCTACGAAATAAAACAATTTTATATTTATATTCTACATGTAAAGCCATAAGAGTAACATCTCTAAGGCCTTGTTTGTTCGGTTGTTGAGGAAAAAAAATAGAAATGTGTAGAAAGTTTTAAAACCTAAGCACACGTATCATACTTTTAAACATTATTTTAAGGGTTCAATACGTTATTCTTAATTTATTATCTAAAATTCATTTTTGATTATCTATGTATCTGAAAAAATTTAGGTTTCAATGTAATATTTGTCATTAGTCTCATTCTGTTAAGTGATAATGTGTTAGATGAAGTGTCACATCATCAAACTTAATAACTAACACATTAATGTCACATCATTTTTTATTATTTAAATTATATTAAAAAAAATCTTCTCCTTCGCCTTCTTCTCCTTCCCCTTCTTCTCCTTCTTCCCATTACTAACAATGAAGTAAAGGTGAGTGTGAGTGAGTCAGTCCAACAATAACCAAAAACCTATGATTAAGATCACTCTAGCTTTGCTTGGCCTAACCACTAACCAAACCAATCCTTTCTCAATGGCTTCTCAGCAACACGTCGTTGTTTTATGTGAAAAAGACATGGACGATGATGACGAGTCTCAGGAGGACGAAGAGTACGAAGAAGACGACAATGTTTTGGCTGGCGACGAAGAAAACGTGCCTTCTACCCCCATTGCTCTCGTTGTCACTGATAATTTTTATTTATATGTAAATTATGTATTTAAATAACATATATAACAATTATCTTCCTTTTCCTCTTTTAACGCTTCTTTTTGATTGAAAATATAAGAATTTAACTTGTCTTAGCTTTTATCCAATAAATGCTAAAATTAGTTTATTTACAGTGTGTTGGTTGAATTTTCTTTGTAGAATTACACATTAAAGACTTGGAAGATGGATTGAGGATATGGGCTTAGCGTGTCACCAATATAAAAAAAATTCAATTAAGCAAAGTTTTGATTATAAAAAGGGGGGAGTAGTCAGAGAAAAGATAATGGGAATCGAAAGAGAAACAAAAGGCATAAAGGAGAGAAAAATCCACTCCACATAAGTGAACTTATGCCCCTTGTTCTACTAGTTTTCTCCATTCTCTACCATTATTTTTTGTTTTCCTTTGTTTTGTAAGTCTCTCATGACAATGAGAGACTAAACAACTAATTGTTGGGGGTTCAGCAACCAAACACTCTTGATGTAGCAATTCTCACTATCTATTTAATGCTATTTTCATATTATTATTATTATTTTATGAATCCATTGTCATGTTTATGGTCTGATCATCCATATGCATGTAATGTTATGAGGGTTTGTGCATTGAGAAATGTCTATACTTTGATAACAAGGAAAGAACATCTAGACAATTCATATCTAGGGATAAAATGATATTGTTTAGCCTTAAATATACATCTCTATTCTTTATGCAAATTAATTGATGTAGCTTGTTAAGAGATCAGGAGTGAAATTAGGTAATTTAGGTTCTTTCATATGAGGGATCATGGTTAGAGTAAATTAGAAGATGAAGGTAATATGTAAAATAATATTGAATAGTAAAAAATCATTAACATTGCATCAAAAGTAATTTTGGTAGGCTGAACACCCAACATATCACATAATCTAGCATCTTGCCTTTAATCTATTTCTCAAATTATTTTATTTTGAATTTATATTTACATATAGTATCACTTACAAACCCTAAAATTTATTTTTTTAATTGCTTAAAATTAGACGTATGCAAATTCTGAGTATAATCAAAGTCTCTATGGACTCAACACTCGATCTTACCATTTTATTTACTACTTGGACAAATTGGTATACTTGCCAAAGAGTTAACAGTCACCATTGTCGTCCCTAGTTCAACCATCTCCAATGGCGATGGTGTCGCTCCAATTTCGACACCAACTGTCACCACCACCGTCATCGTTCCTTGTCGCCTCCTCCGATCCAAAGCGACGGTGCTTGGAGCTAATTGAGGAGAAAAAGCCTCTACTGGATGACTTGCAAGGGTTCCTTCTCTACACATCACAGTGAGGATCCTCACACCACAACGACACTGCTTTGTTCTATGACCACATCAAGTCAAAGCTCCAACTCGATTTCAACAAGAATCAGCTCATGGAGAAGATCCGAAGGCCAAAGAAGAAGTATCAGATCGTCCTTAACAAGATTGGCTCCAGTGAAGATTTGTTTGTTGTTAGTGTTGAAGGAATTGATGGCAAAGGCCATGGGAGGAGGAGCATTTGGAGCGAGAGGGTTTTCGTTGAACTTGAACCCTATACCTTTTATGAATTTGAGCTTTTGTCGATGTGGAAATGAAGGATGAGAAATGGAGTGAGTTTTGGCGATGGGGAAATGGTGGATGAGAAATGGAGGAAGCAATAGATATCGGAGTTGGAAGTGTATTCAAAGCGGTTAGAACTGGTGCAGGATTAGATTAAGGATGCTATGTAGGAGTTGCGAGGAAGAAGAAGAAGGGGAAGGGTAAGAATTTTTTTAAAATAATTTAAATAATAAAAAATGATGTGGCACTAATGTGTTAGTGATTAGATTTGATGACGTAATACTTCATCTACCACATCATCATTTAACAAAATAAGATTAACGACAGATACTACCTTGAAACATATTTTTTTTTCCAGGTATGTAATTGATCAAAAGTGAATTTGATGTAGTATTTTGAAAATGACCTATTTTTCAGGTATAAAAAACATATTTAACCCTTATTTTAATTTTAATTTTTTTCATTTATTTTTCTACCAAATGATACATAAACTATTAAGTAAGAAAAAAGTAAAAGGAGAATAAAATAAAAAAAATGATAAAATAAAAGGTGTATTTGAATTTTCGATGGAAGGATTAATTAAATGTATGTTTGGTTATTTTTTAGAAGTACATTTCAAACTAAAATTTTGCTTAAAAAATCAAATTTAAAGAAGTGAGATTTGGAATACTTTTATAAACTTAAGTTTGACAAAGCATGCATTGAGATGATGTTTTTATTGTTTTGGTAGGAAAAAAAGTTTTGAATGTGTAATGATAAACCAAAAGAAAAATTATATATGAAATGATATGAATATTTTGAAGAAAAACAATATAAAAAGATAATATCATATTAGTTTGGGGGAAAATGTGCTTGTATTTTCGATAAAAATGCAGTCGAAGTCTTTATATTTTTATATTAATGGTTTTGTCAAATTTTAAAATATATGTGAACTTAGTCTCGATATTATTTCTATTAAATCATAATTTTTAAAAGATAAATTATAAGAGAGTATAATAAAAAGTCTTTTTCCACTTTGTTCTCTCAAATTTGGGCAGATACAAATTTATATTGAAACCTACTATAATTTTTTATTCTTCACATACTGTTATTGGAACCAAAGAAGAGAAAGAAATAACATTGACAAGTTTTCTTTTTTCTTTTTTTCGTTTCCTCGCATTTTAGTTCAACTAAAAGAAGTGTTAGTACGTAAAATTACAAATGTCAGTACGTAAAATTACAAATGTCGATTTATATAATAACATTAACTATCAAGAGTCTTTATACATATTTTTGTAATACTACAAAAACTCATTTTAACGACACATATTCGATAACGATTACGATAAAATCGTCGTAGATTATAACACAATGATAAAATCTTAAATAAGTTGGGTAAAACAAAGACGATTAATTTGGAATCGTCTTCAAATCGAGTCTTTGACGACGATTGTTTATGAAACTATCTTTATATGTCTTATGCGAAAAAATCAATGACATTTTTGTAATTAAATTTAACTTATTAAAAATAATTTTTGATAACCGTCTTCCTTTAAATTTAAACATATATACGACCTAATCTCAACCATATGTTGTGTATCTATGCTAACAATTGGTAGCCTCCTCACAAATATTTTGTAGACATCTCGAATCTTAATTATATCTTTATAATATATATATATATATATATATATATATATATTATGTAATGGATAATATTTGTGGACAAACGTATGCTAATATATATTTTTTCAATTTAATATTGAAATTTATGTATATGTTTGATTATACTATCATATAAATTATTATAATTTAAGTCATTAAGATATTTTATAATTATTGTTGTTACATATTAATTCTTAAAAATTATAAAATTAATAATCAAAACAATTCATATCTATAATTTTAAAAATGAAGTTATAAATAATATTTATAATTTAAAAAAAATCAGTGTATTAATGTAAGATTAGTATAATGTATAATTATACAAATAAAAAAATTAAGCATATAAATATAATTAAGAGTATCATTATGTTTTTTGCAATTAATATTTATAAATCTATACTCTTAAAAGTTATTTCTAATTTAAAATATTAAATTTAAATTTTGTAATTCAGGTAATAATATGTTTTGTTAATATTTTATTGCTTTGGTGCCTTTAATTTGGAAGCATTATTGAAGAAGGCAAGCCATTACTGCTTGACTGTGCCATCCAATACTAATGATGACGTTTGATTGTGATGCTTAGGGTGACGTTAGGACTGTGTCTTTTTCTTAAAATAAAATAAAATAAATGTGAATGAAAGGTAGTTGACTACACGAAAATTAATAAATACAGAAATATTAATAGGATAATGTGTTGATAATATTTTTTAGAAAAAATATTTTAATTTTTTTTAACTAACATCTTGATGATATTTGTTATCTTCCATGTGTTTATAATTTATTTTTATAATTTACATAATTAGAACTTATGGTCTACAATAACTACTTATTTCCATTCATTCTTCTACCTTTGTCTTTTACTTTTATTTTTTATTTTTTAATTAAATAAATTTTAACTTTTTTCTAAAATTTCTAAATAATAACCAAACATATATGTTCCGTACTCTTAGAAATGTGATTGCTAATAATACAACATTATAATGTAAAATAAATGTCCTTTGGAATTAGAAGTTATTAAAAAATTTGGGTATAAAAAAGTGTGAATTATATAGAAAATAGTAACTGACAAATATTGCACCAATAAATCTACCTGTTTAAGGCTTCTAAACGGAAAAACATAGGTTGTTTTGGAGCCTTCTAAAATTGATCATGATTTTAGGTTTGTTTGAATATCTCTAGCAAGTTACAGAGGTTGGAAAGCCTGCCATTGCTGAAATACATTGGAGGGTAGGCCGAGTTGGAAAATGATAAACACATCATTTATCATTATCAATTTTAGACACAATTATAAACTAAATACACGGGCAAGAATAGACACTAATAAGAACTAAAGAAATAAGTTAAGAGTTATAAGATTATCTAATGGTGAATGAAAAAAAGGAGGGGATGAGTTCGACTCTCCCACTAATAAAAATTTAACAATTAACATTTATCAATAAAAAAATTAAAAAACAAGTTTAAAGTCGTGTACAAGGTGTTATTAAATAGAAGTGCACAACTAAAAAAATAATAAACTCAAGAAAAAAAAGAGATGCATGGGTTTTAAAAAAAACACAATTACCCTTAATATACAAATTTGAAGGGAAAAAAATAGTTTTGCATGTTATATGCAATTCTCTTCTTTTTTGGTAAGCTATGCAATTCTTAATTTTTCCTGTAACCCTCATACTCATGTAAATTTATACGCAGATTGAGGTCAATTAAAAAGTTTGGTCTGAATAAAAAATTATATTTAAAAATATTAATTTTAAACATAATACATTGTTTCAATAATGTTAATAAAAGTACTTTTAGATGTACAACTATTTAAAAGAATATGAGTTTTTTTAATTAAATTAATATTTCTTAAAATTTTACATTTTTAATATATGCATCTCATTTTTTAAGGGTATTTGTGTTAATTTATAAATATACATTTTCTTTCTCTCACATTATTTTCAAACAAATAAGAGAAGAGAAAAAAATTATCCTTTTTTCCTTTCTATTTTCTTTTTTATCAAACAACAAAAATAAATCCTCTCATTTTTTATTTCTATTTTTCATTCCACTTTATTTTACTATCAAAGACAAGGTGAAAGATAATTTTTTAGAGGAAATCCAATGGAGTTGTTTTTTTTTCCGTTAATTACCATTTGGGGGTTAATTTTAAATTATTATCGAAAAAAAGATAAGTATTAACTTTTTGTTACGACTTCTGAATTGAAAGTCGTAACCAATGTTACAACTTCTAATTTTTTATACTAAAGTTGTAAAATATTTTACGACTTTACTTAATTTTTTAATTTAATTATTTAATAAATAAATATATTTTTACTTTTTTTAAGTTTTATTTAATATTTTGTATATATTTTTTATATGATTTTATTTAATATATTTTATATAACTTTATTTAATATTATTTTAATTTTTGGTATATTAATCTATTTAATATATTTTCTATATTTTTTTACTAATGTTAAGGATTTTTTTTTAAATTAAAAAATAATTTAAAAGAGTTAAATTTTAAAAAGAAACAAATTTTATGATTTTGAATTGAAAAAAAAAACTTTATGAATTTGAAATTGTAAAAAAAAATCCTATTTGTAATGTTTTTTCTAAAGATTAAACTGAAGTCATAAAATATTTTATGACTTCAGTTTAAAAAGAAAATTACTATGACTTTAAACTCATAATTTTTTTTTAAAATTAATTTAAATTATAGAATATTTTATAATTTTAGTTAAAAATAAAATAAAATTAAAGTTATCACATCCATTACGACTTTCAATTTAAAAGTTATTACGATTTATCTTTTTTTCTAATAATAATTCAAAATCAAATCTCAAATGTTAATTAAAAAAAAAAAAACACCCCATTAGTCGTTTCCCCGATTTTTTAAAGTTTCACGGACGGACAGAAAGAAAAATAAAGAGAACCGGGATATATTTATACATTTATAGCAAATTAACAATCATTATTGTAGTAGCGGCGAGCGATGGGAACATCCTAAATGCAACTAACTATTCCTGAGATATTAATATGACATGTTTAAAACAATTATGCCTAAAAAAATTCTTAAAAAATATTTATAAATAAATTATTTAAACACATATTAGGATTCCTGATAGTTAGAAAAAAATTCGATAGCTTTAGCTCCTATTTCTTACATTTATTTTACATTAACTTTGACCTTATTCTATTTGCATTACATATTGTGGCAGTTTATGTCCGCACATTAAAATTTAAATCAACGCTTTGTGTATAAGGTTATAAACTCACTCAAAATATAGTTATTTTTATAACAAGATACAAATAATAGTTTGACCAAACATTAAGTTCTCAAATTTTACCAATCATCCAAAACAAATATGAGAATATACTTCAGTACATCCATACATCATCATTCTATTTATAATGATGAATAAAAAAGTCAACATTACCTATACAGAAGGCGAGCAAAATCACACTAAAGGCTCTCATCTCTAAAAGGCGAGCAAAATCACAGTAAAAATACAATCAGACGCTCCAAGCAAAATGATGTAAAATATATTCAAAATGGATACTTTGGAAATCAAGTCAAGTTGAAGCAGCAACTATTAACTAATATCAAGCAGAACATAGAGCTCAAGTATACTTGTAAATAACTAAAAGGAGTACAGACATGGTCATTTACAGGAGAAAGTAAGAGAGTGACACACATGATACACACAAAGCAACCATTAACAAAAGATACAACGACCTCACATGACATTAAAGCATAAACTTATAATGAATAGCAATGGCATAATGTCAGATATGTAATTTAAATAATCAACAACTACTAATCTTACAAAATAAGCTTACATCTTGGATCATACTGAAAACATCCTTAATAGCCAGTGGTATGATACCAGGAGAATTTTGGTCTCCCTACACATTATTATTGAAAACAAAATAAGAGTTTAGAGACATAACTGGAGAGATCATGTCTACACAGAAAGTATAAATTAGATAATACAGTTTAAAGGCATAAAGTATTTTACTAATAGATTATTCAAATGGCTACAACTTACAATAGGTAAGTAATTAACCATAATGTATCACCATCCTTCATAAGCCTTATATGAAATGCATATAAAGAGCAGTACGAGTCTCCCAAGAAGATTTCTTATCATCGTTAATTTTGCAAATGGACATGTTAGAGCTCGGTAACAACAAAGAAGAAAATAACTTCCAAATCCACTGGCCACTCTAACACTAAACCAGACTACAATTAACCAGTTCAACCTAGTTATTCAAGTAGAGACTACACTAGTATATATAACCATAACAACTTTTGTCAACCCATTAAAATAACTTCATAGTACCAAAATCAGACTCTGCTCAGATCACATTGTCATTTTGTCTTGAATCAAAAAATTAACATCCTTCGAAGGCTTCCATGACAAATAAAAAAACGCATTGAGTCACGGAATATATAAACAAAAAAATACAAACCTTCGAAGGCTTCAGGCCTGGACGGCGGCGGCGGGCAGCGCGACGAAGGTTGAAGACAAAGCCTCCCTCGACAACGGCAGCGTGACGAAGGTTGAAGACAAGGTCGTGATGAAGCTTGAACAGACGGCGCGATGAAGCTGGCTTGAACAGATGGAGGTCTCGAGGCTTAAAGACGAGGTCGCGAGGCCGAGGCTTGAAGACGATGAAGCTGGCTCAGTGATGCTGCCTCTGCGGATGAACCTAAGGAAGAAGAAAACCAAAAAAATTCCCAAAGTGAAACGACACTGTTTTATTTGTAAAAAAAAGGCCAAATTTTAATGTTCGCACGTGCGGACATTGGCTACCCCTGGGTCCGCCCCTTATTACATATACTATTTTATTTCTCTTCTTTTTTTATTTCACTCTTCCCTTATAATTATTAATAATAGGATTAGCAAATGGCAAAGCCAATTGGTTAATGGTCTCCTAAATAAATATTAGAGCATTTGCCATATCTTCCCATGAATACATTTCACTTAATTGATCACTTTATTCTTCATGGCGTTAACCAATCTTCTCCTATAAATTAGTTTCTATTTGTCTTTTCTAATATTGACTCTTCCCTTTTTCAAAATTTTCGTACTTAAATTAGTTAATTTGTCATGTATGTTGTCTTTTTATCATAGTTGTACATCATCATGACCATAAATTTGACTAGACTTACAACAAAACAATCAGGTAGAGAATCAAACTTTCTTGTCCCTAACAACATATTCTAAATTTAGTAGTTCTAAATATGATACATATATCCTTGATATTTGTTTGCCTTTTGTTCATTCACTTCATTCAATTTATCTTCTTCGATCGTTAACTATTGAATTTATTCTTACGATTTAACTGAGTTTGTGGAATGAATATCAATGAATTGTTTGAATCAGTTGATATACTCAATATATCTGAACATCATGCAAAATTTAATGTTTGCATTCGTACACCACCCCATATTGTATCAGATGGCATATGGGGAGGACATAGCACAGAAGCCCCACCTTTAAGATCATCTTTTTCGTTATTCCTACTTCAAGTCATTGTAATCTATATTGTAACACGAGTTTTACATTTCCCTCTAAAGAAGTTGGGTTTACCATCAATCATTTCACAAATGATGGTATGTTCTCTCCTCATAGTGTATGCTTAACTAAAATATAGGTTTCCTTATTCCCATTGTTGCAATTGAAGAACAATAAGGAGACTTTTAATGGATTGATTTATTATCAAGATAGTTATTTTTCTTTTTAGAGGATCAAGATAGTTATTATAAGAATCTTAAAATCATATAACAAATAGGAAAGTTAATACATACATATATATATATAAACATGAGTACTTAACCTATTTCTTATGTTGTTGTTATTTCCTTCTTAAGAACATTAGTTTCATGGTTATAGATATATTCTTAGTCCTAATTTAACTTTTAAATTTAATTGTGTTGAATAAGAATTGTGCTATGTCTAACAAAATTATCTTTATTTTGAAGGCCGGGCTAATTATCGGACCATCATTGAACATATTGGAGGAATACAAGATTCTGTTGTTTCCTTATGGAAGTCAAGATACACTTGCTACGATAGCATCAATTGGTCATGTGCTATTTGTCTTTGAAAATGGTGTAAAAATGGATTTTAGCATGACCGCCAGATTAGGAAAAAAAGAATGGGTCATTGCCCTTGTAGGGTTGTTATTACCTCTGCTAATAGGTTCTACACAACTAGAATTCATTTCTACATTTTTAACCCACGGTAATGGAGTAAATAACCATTCAGGTGTTGTTATTTTGATGACACAAAGTATAACTTCATTTCCAGTGATTGCTTCCGTCCTCAATGACCTTCAAATCCTAAACTCTGAACTTGGAAGGTTGGCATTATCTTCTGCATTGGTGGGTGACATACTAAGTAATATTCTTATAATTTCAACTGCCGTCGTTGATGTAAATCAACAAGTAGATGGGATTGGGGTAAATTTGGTGTGTTTTTTTGTCCTAATTATCATCATTTTCTTTGTCTATCGTCCAATAATGTTTTGGGTTATTGAGCACACACCAGAAAGACAAGAAGTGAAGGACATTTACATTAATATTATACTTGGGATTCTCTTTACTTTGGTTTGGTGTTCAAAGCTCTTGAAACAAGAATTCATCCTTTTACCTTTCCTTTTAGGATTGGCTACACCAGACGGACCTCCATTAGGATCTTCATTAGTTAAAAGGATTCATGTTTTTGGTATAGAATTTATTTTGCCAATCTTTGTTGCTACATGTGCAATGAAGATAAATTTTGGCTTAGTAAATTTCACAACAATTACAATTACAACTACTATCCTTGTTGTCTTTTTGATTCATCTAATGAAAATGATAGCATACACAACATCTTCACTCTTTTTCAAGATACCGCTAAAGGATGCTATGTCTCTTGCCATTCTTCTAAACTGCAAAGGTGTTGTGGAAGTAGCAATGTATAGCTCTGCATTGGACAAATATGTACTCTTCTTCCTCCTCTCTCTCTATTTTTTTATTTATTTACCAATCTATCTATTTTATGTGTGTATAAATGAAGAAATTATTAATTGACACATAATCGGATATTATTAATTTTTTTCATTGACTAAAAAAAATTAAATACATGATATATAATGGTTAGTACCATCAACATGCAATCTAGGATCACCTAATAACTTCTGTATAAAAGTAATAAACCTGTGTGAAAATTAGAAAAGTGAAAAGAATTAATCTTAACTATCTCTACATGTTTATGTGGACATAATTGACTCTTCTAATTAACATCTCGTGATTTCATTACATATGTCCTTATAATGCATTGTTAATTAAATTTTAAATTTTACTTTCCATTAATTATTGACTAATGCTTTGCAGGATCTTGAACCTGATATTTACACAGTGGTTATAACAACAATCATGATCACAAATAGCATTGTGCATTTGATGGTGAAGCGTTTGTATGATCCTTCAAGGAAATATGTTGGCTACCAAAAAAGGAACATTTTTAATTTAAAACCAGACTCAAACCTTCGGATACTAGTTTGCATTCATAAACAACATCACACAATCCCTATCATAAGAGCTCTTGATCTATGTAACCCTACACCAGAATACCCTACCACCGTAGATGTTTTACATCTAATTGAACTAGTAGGTCGTTCCTCCCCTATTTTCATTTCTCACAGGATGAAAAAAGGTGTTCTATCTCACACACGAAACTCCTACTCAGAGAATGTCATCCTTTCTTTCAAAATCTATGAAGATGAAAAAAAAGGTGCAACAACAATAAACCCCTATACAGCAATCTCTCCACCTAAGTTGATGCATGAAGACGTGTGTTTCCTTGCATTAGATAAAGTTGCATCAATTATCATTCTTCCTTTTCATCGAAAATGGTCCATTAATGGTAAAATTGAGCATGAGGATAAGACAATAAGGTCATTAAATTGTAAGGTCATGGAAAAGGCTCCATGCTCAGTTGGAATATTAGTGAGTCGTTTTGTTCATCAAAGAGATTCACCACTTCGATTAGCCATGATATTTTTGGGTGGAAATGATGATAGAGAGGCTTTGTGTTTAGCCAACCGAGCAGCCAAAGACTCTAGTGTTAACCTTGTGGTATATCACATTACAACCAATAACAAGGACGAAATCCAAGACGTGGATACTATGCTTGATCATGCAATGTTGAAAGACGCTAAGAAAGAATGCTCTAATTTGAAAACTGTTATTCATAAGAAAATAATAGTAGAGGATGGAGCCCAAATATCTTCTATTCTTCGTCAAATGATAGATGAACATGACTTTTTTATAGTTGGGAGACGTCATGGTCTTGACTGTCCTCAAACAAAAGGGCTTCAAGGATGGAGTGAGTTTTCAGAGTTAGGTCTCATAGGTGATTTTCTTGCTTCTACAGATCTAGAATGCAAATCATCTGTTTTGGTAGTGCAACAACAACAATTGTTCCATTAATGAAAGATATTTTGGCTGCATAAAAAGATCAATTTATTTGTTGTGTTTCAAAGCATAGTTATGTTGTAGTCAAAGTAGTACATGACTATATTATATTTGAACGGTAATTAATTTTGTAACAATTACTTAATAACATATTTTTAACATACATAGATTTGGAAATAAAAAGTCATACATTAAATAAATAAATATTATATTAAATAAATTTGATAAATAAACTAAATAAATTATTAATGCTAATAATATATTATAGTTGTTAAATACAATAATGCCAAAACCCGGCCAATATCATCTAGACAAATAAAAAAATATTGAGAAAATTTTAAATTGAAAAATGAAAATAAAATAATGATAACAATAAAATTCAAAATCCAAAAAAAAAAACAATATTGTTTCTTGCCGTTCTTGTTGGCAATTCAATTCAAAATTAGATCTAATTCAATTAAAAAAATGATTGAATTTATAAATTTGTAAATTACTTAAAAAACAAAAAAAAATATTTTAGGAGAATTTTAGTGAATTTTATTTGAAGATTTAGGTAACTGTTTCACATACATTGACATTTCTATCACGGCAAAAATATTAATATGATACTTTTTTAATAAAAAATTATAAATTTAGGATTATTTTAAAACTATTTATAGATATGAGACTGTCAAATACATCCAAATTAAGAGTGTTCAGTCACGTCCAATTTGGACGGGTTACCCTCATGTGTCACGCCCAAATTAGACGTGTTACCCCCTTTTGCGACACGTGTCATAGATGCATGAATTGGTGGTGATATCGATTATATAAACTTCAAACGATCATAACTTTTGATAGAAATATTCGATGAAAGCGTACCATATGTCAAAACGCTCAAAATTAAGAGAAGAAGCCCCGAGCAAATATCCAAAGGGGATTTGGTTAACTATTTTTTTTCCAAAAAAATGCTTCTAAGTGGGTCAAAATTAGGACTTAGGCGTACGATATGTCATTCAAATGGTCTAACTTTTAATGTAATATATCAGATTCTTTCTTAAACAATATTTTATATTAAATAGATATTAGCATGACAATATAGAATTAATATATAAAAATAAAAATATCAATTTAAAAAATCATGGGTGAATTAAAAATTATATACATATTTAATTATATATAGTAATGAATTTGAACAGATTAAATTGAATTTTGACTCAAATCTTAAAAAAAATTTAAACCAAAATCAAAAACTCAAAAAATATATCTAGACACATGTTATTTTCATGAAAAGTAATGCTTCGTAAAATTAAAATAGATAATATTTTTATGGAATTTAGTTATAAAAATAATAAATTATCAAATAAAGAAAACTACTAAGCCAGAAGCTGATATATTACCAAAAACCAACTAGACATGTGAGTGCTCAGCTCAAAGAAGAACATCGAAATAGTTGATAAGAAAGAATCTATTTCAAATTGCATATGCACATGACACTTGTCTAAATTTAAACAAATACATTATATTATTTGGGGTAAAATATAATAGTTAATGTCGACAAAAAAATTAATATAATTTAGGCGTACGATATGTCCTTTAAATGATCTAACTTTTGATAGATATGTCCGATCAATGTGTACGATATGTTAAAACCCTCAAAATTAAGAGAAGTAATTAAAAAAATAAAAAATAGCATTAAATTAACTAATTAAATAATTAAAAAAGTAGAAAAACAAGGAAATTTTTGGATGATCGTAGCCTAAATCCTAATTTTGAGCTACTTAGAGGCATTTTTTGGAAAAATAGTTGACCAAATCCCTTTCAAAAATTTGTCCAAGGCTTCCTCTCTGAATTTTGAGCGTTTTGACATATCGTAAGCCTCAATCAGACATTTCTATCAAAAGTTATGACCGTTTGAAGTTTATATAATCAATATTACCACCAATTCATGCATGTGGACACGTGTCGCAACCGGGGGGGGTAACACGTCTAATTTGGACGTGACAAGTAGAATAACATGTCCAAATTGGGCGTGACTGAACACGCCTAATTTAGACATGTTTGACAGTCCAATATTTATAAATAATTTCAAAACAACCCAAAATATATAATTTTTTATTAAAAAAGTATTATATTAATTTTTTTGTCTTTCTATCACACATTTTTTTTGTCTTTCTATTTACACCCTAATTACTATTTGCACTCCCCTTTACCTCTTTTAATAAACATATATTACCAAAAATACCCTTTTATTTATATTAAAAGTATAAACCGTATTCTTTACACTCTATCTTCATTGTTCTCTTAATCCTTTGTATTTTCTCTTTTCTCTATAAAAAAGTATTAAAATTTTACCTTAATTTTGTTTAATTGCAATCTTTTATTAAAATTTGGTAGTTCATTAAAAACATTTTTATCAAATTCTCCATATTGTGCACACCAAGATAAGGCTAATTTCTTTATTTTCATCATTCTTGAGAGAGAATTAGTTGTATGGTTGGTGAGGAAGCAAAAGACTCCTTTTATTTTGTAATTTCTTTTTTTGTCACTGCCTATTATTTCCGAAAGAAAAAATAATTTTACGAATTGAATTTTGAGAAGTTTTCACGCCCTGATGATTGCTTAGAAAGTAAACGACCGACATATATTTGTTCAAAAATAGGCACGCTTTAACAAAATTAAGTGCAAACTTGCAGAAGAAATTAATGGATCCCTCTTCAACACTAATGGATTAGAATTAAAGAATTCAACACTACATTCATCCAACAGATAATATTTAATTTAGTTATAACTTTTTTCAAGTTTTAATCTAAACTATTACTTACATTCAACGGTCCAAATCAGTGCTAGAAAGAATTGGAGGCACACTTCCATGAGAGAAACCATTTCTGTAAATTGTAATGTGTTATTGGAGTATTGTCCTTAACGGATAATATAGACAAATGTTAAAGGTTAAAATGTTAATAATGGAGATCAAATCCACAATTTTGCCTTTTTTTTTAACCATCAAATCTATCTTTTATCTCCTGATAACATGCTAATGTGACGTGATTTATATTGTGTTAGGGTAGAACTTTTCTAAGATGGATTGAGTTCAGTGAGTAAAAATTGAGATGAAAAATAAAATATGATAAGAATAAAATAAGTAACAAATAATAATTACTGAGCACACATAAATCAATTAGTATTGAGTTCTTACAACTTAACCACAAGTGTCAAGTTCAAATTTTGAGTCATAAGTATATAATTAATGTTAAATACTCATAGTGGGAACTTCATAGTTTACTAAGTTGTAAATAACTCAATCTTATCCAAATTGTAAGATGGTATTAAAGTATATTATAGAGATTGTTGTTAGACCTATCGTATCACTCTTATCAAATCACATGTAGATATTTATCTTATAAATTTCATATTCTAGTTTGACACAAGGGGGTGTGTAGTAGATTCTACATTGACAAATGATATGACCAAAATAATGTATATTAAGTTAGGGGGACTCTATAATCTTATAATTGAATATTGTAGGATTGAGTTAAATTTAAACCTAAATTCATAAGACTGCTAATAAATTTCAAAACATTAACTAAAATAATAAAAAATCAATTTCAGAAAGGCTTAAATATGTTTTTAATCTTTGAAAGTTAACATTTTTTTATTTTTATTCCTGTAAGTTCATTTTTTCTAATTTTTGTTCCTATGAATTAATGTTTTTCCGGTTGTAATTTTTTTTTTCATCTTTAGTCTTGTAGGGTTGTATATTTTCAATTTTAGTTCCTTTAATGTTCTAACTTTTTCAATTATAATCCCCACAAGTTGGTGCTTACAAGAACCAAACTTACATAGACTAATAAAAAATGAGCAAAATTTCTTACATGTATAAAAATTGAAAAAAAAAACTCAAACTTATAGGATCTAAAATTAAAAAGAAAACTTACATAGACCAAAAATAAATAAAAATGCTAACTTACAACAACTAAAACATATTTAATCATTTTGGGAATTAAAAGTATGGCCAAGGCTAACCAATGGGGTACTGGTTAAGAAAATTAAAGGAAAAATATTATTATTGAGATGCGTAAAAATGTGTTCTCCTATAATCTTTAAAATGGGCTCCTATATGATTTCTAGTAAAAGTATTTTTAGTATTTTTTTCTTTAAAAAACGGAAAGAGGGCGTCGAAATAAAAAGGGATTGCAAATAGTAATTCCCCATAGGAAACGTAATCAAAACTAACAACCTTTGGGTTGAAAAGGCTTTGCTTGGTGCTTTATTTTCCATTAAAAAAAATGAAATGGAAGCGCATCCAAACGCGGCCATGCTGAGAACCAGAACTATAATACCTTCTCCTCCACCATTACTCGCCCTGAGTAAGAGGCTGCCGTCACCGTCACCGTTACCGTTACTGTCACCGTCCGTTACCCTCTCCGAACCCGAGAAACCCTCGTTCCATCGGTTTCCTCTGTTCTCGAATCCTCACACTCTTCAAACCATGACGCTCTCCAAGTGCTTCGCTCACTCCGGACCCAAACCCGAATCCGAACCCGATTCGCCTCACACTCTCGTCGTGGTTTCATTCTACAAGTTCGCGGATTTCCCCGACCACGCCCTCTTGCGAAATCCCTTGAAGCAACTGTGCCAACGCCTGGTACTCACTTTCTCTATTCACTTTTAACACATTAAGGTGAAAAATATGTAACGATAGTTCATAATCGTAGTATCTGATTGACAGCCATTTTTTTTTTTTTTTGCTTTCTACATAAGTTATTAGTAAAATAATTGTGTTTAGTATATATCTATTAGCACTTGAGAGGAAGTTGAATGAAAAGAGTTTCTACAAAAGTTAAATGCTTAAGTAGTTGATTTTAGCTTATGCAATAAGTTTGGATAATTTTAGTACCTATGGAGAAGTTTATCCAAACAAGATTATAAGGTTATTTTTTAACTATTTTTGAATTGGAATTTACATAATTTTTTTTTTATTGGCAAATGTTAGTTGTTAGTATTCTTAGTTTTTGTTAACAGGAGGATTCCAACCCATGACCTCTCCCCCTTCCCTTCTTCCTTCACCACTAGACCAACCTTATATCTCCTCGGATTTACATAAATTTTTTATAATTTTTGACATTTAAAAAAGAGTATTAAATTTTAAATTATATATAGTAAAAAAATGGATAGATTAAAAGGAATTGACAGTTAATTATATCAATGATACGGATAAAGATAAGAAGATTAGTTTGAGATGATTGAGAGAAATTTTTTGACTAGTTTTTTTTTTGGAAGGCATTTTTTGACTAGTATGTGAATAGTTTGTGCATTGCACCGCCAAAGGAGAGAATACTAAGAATATTTAATTGAGACTTTCTAATTTATAACATAATAGTAATTTAACATTGTGGAGTAGATTTAACATTATGAAGTGACAATGTGACATACTTGATATTTCCATCCAAGTGCCAGGTCAACTTCGTAACAGAATTAGATAGCATCAGTTAGAGTTAGTTATAATTAGTTAGTTAATGGTACCAAATCTTGACCCCTATTGTATTTATGTATTGTAGTGGTGTAATGATCTAATTAGAATGAATTTTATGTGAATTGTTCACTTGGTTTGTTGAGGTGTGGTGTCTTACCCATCTGATGCTACTCAGTGTGTTTCAGGTGGAATTATTCTTGCACCTGAAGGGATCAATGGCAGCATATGTGGGACTCGGGAGTCTGTGGAGGAAGTTCTTGCGTTTGTGGAGAGCGATGATCGATTAAAGGGGCTAAGGCGAGTGGAATCACCTGTTAGTCCTGAGGAGGAGGCCATCCATCATGGGCATAGTGCCGCTTCACCTCTTGCTGCAGGGGAAGATGTGCCCTTCCGATGGGATCATGTGAGGGTCAAGTTGAAGAAAGAGGTAGCGTTTGCAATGCCAAAAGAATGGACTGCGTTTGTTGAATTTAATATCGATAATGTATGCAAATAAGTTACAGATGTTTGTTTTTGTTGCAGATTGTCACTCTTGGGATGCCTACTGTGTCGCCTATTGAAAAGGTTGGAAAGTATATTGGCCCAGAAGAGTGGAATGCTTTGATTAGCGATCCAGATACAGTGAGTAGCTAACTTTTTATTATCAATCTTCTCTTATCTCCATTGTGAGGCCCTGTCTTTTGTGTAATCTTATAAGCTATGAGGACCTAATATATTAAAACATATAGCTATGGAGAAGTACAGCAGTGAATTTCATGTACAGCAAGTTGGGAAGTGGAAGACATGGTATTGGTATTGTATATTCCAGAAATGCTGAAGTTTTGTTGTTATTGACATTCTCATGTGCAGGTGGTAATTGATGTGCGGAATAACTATGAAACCAGAATAGGAAAATTTAAAGGAGCAGTTGATCCTTGTACCACATCATTTCGTGAATTCCCATCTTGGGTGGATGAGCATTTCCAGCTTACTGAAACAGATGATAGTGAGCATCCAAAAGTTGAGGTAAACTCAGTCCAACCTGCTGAAAAAGAAATGGATAATAAAAAACAACATATGCCACGTGTTGCAATGTATTGCACTGGAGGTATTCGATGTGAGAAAGCTACAAGTCTACTTCTCAGCAAAGGTTTCAAAGAGGTGATTCTTCCCTTAAATTTTATTGTTTGGTTCAAACAAAATTGTGAGTTTTTGAAAAGTCATTTGATCTTTTTTTTTAATCAAAGAAAAATAGACATAATTTTCTTTTGATAATTCTTGGTCATGATATATTCATATCTCAAGGGGAATTATGGTTTGGTTTTGGAACTTGTTGTCAATGCCAAAACCTATCAAATAGGTATAGGAAAGAACAGGTGTTAGTCTTATTCATGTTTGAAGTCTTGTCAAATATCCTAATAACACTAATAGGTTTTAGTCTTTCATTCAATATGCATATATGCTGCATTATTTCCTAGGAATTAGTTTATTTTTCTGTTTGCTAGTCTTCTGTTAAACCACTATGTTTCTTATTTAAAGTGCTATGCGTTCCAGATATCCACCTTCTTAACATACACAGACTCTTGTTGATATTTGATAAACAAGTCAATAGTAATATTACTGCTGCTATGAATGTGATCTTTGCTAGTTGTTGGTTCAATTTTTTTTTTTTTACTGATATACTACATGATTTTGTCATATGTTAAAAAACTTTGTAGGTTTTTCACCTAGAAGGTGGAATTCTAAAGTATCTTGAGGAGGTTCCAGAGACAGAGAGCCTCTGGGAAGGGGAGTGCTTTGTTTTTGACAAACGAGTCTCTGTGGAGCATGGTTTGGTGCCAGGAAATTTCAAGCTCTGTTATGGTTGTAAACAGCCTGTAAGTGATGCTGACATGGAAGCCCCGGAATATGAATATGGAGTCTCTTGTCCTCACTGTTTTGCACAGAAATCAGATGAAGAGAAGGAAAGGGCTCGAGCTCGACAAAGACAATTTGAGAGATGGGGAATCATAGGAGGCCCAGATAAGGGTCGCCGGCCAACTTGTGAACAGGAAAATACTTATAGGAAACCAAACCAGCTTTCACGTTCTATTTAACTAGTCAGATTTGGAATGATGAGATAACAGCTTCCATGTTTGTTTTGAACAAATGTTTGTCCTCTTGTGCTCAAAAACTTGAATGTGCTAGTCTCTTCTCTTGAATGTGTTCGGAGTGCACAAAAACTACAGATGTAAGTTTGTTTCTTACATATGATTTCCTGTCATACAATCCATTTTTGGTGTCTAGTCTCTTGAGAATGGTCACCACTTTTTGACATTCAAATGTGTAATGTAACAGAATGCTAGAAATTTTGTTCTTTTGACATTTTTTTACTATTTGTTATCGAGTAAAATGTCGTGAAACCCGTTTACATAAATTGGCCCAAGTTATTTAAAGGAACTCACATTGAATTTCACCTACTGATCATAAAATAGAGTTTTTGGAAAAAGGGAGCGAATAATGTGTTTCTAGTAATGTCATGCATATTGTAAACAATTTGTCTAATGCAAACTCCATTTGTTTTGAATGGTTGAATGTATGTGTTAAAGGAAGGCTAGATTCTTTATTTGATTATAAAATCGAATAATCAAAGTCAAGTATGACGATAAGACTGCTTCCAATTCATAACTTTTCGCACTCATTTGTGATACCTGTCTTTGGCGTACGAGATATGCGTCTTAATTCACCAAAAAAAATCATTAGGATATTCTTAATCGATCAATTTACTTAATAATTACTGGGAGTAAATCATTAGGATAGAAGTTGTGTTCAGAAGAATTTTAGAATTTTGTCTTTCCTTTACAATCTGATGCTTTCGCGTCATTGTTCTCGTTGGTTCTTTCAATTGACTAAAAGGAATTCTAATAGGAATTTCAGCACTCACTATTGATACTGAGAAGAAGGAAAAAAACTCTCAAAAAGTAGAGACAAAAACTCCATCAATGTTCTCATATTTCAGTTTCAATGTTCAAGCTTTGTTTCTCGATGCTGAATACTACTCAACATATTGTTTTGTTTTGGATGCATAGCTTGGTTTCTCAACATTCAACAAGCAAATAAAGACACAACATATTGAAAAGAGGAGTTTTCAGTGCTATGATATTCATCTATGTACCAAAACATCGGGATTCTATGATGCAATACAAGACGACTTCTACGGTGGACCAACCCTTTAATCTGTCATTGGATTAATCTGGTCTCATGATCATAACATACATCCTCTCACATAGGATTACAACATCGAATCATTCCCTTCCCTCTATCATCTACACCTTTGTCGCCGACATTGCCGGCAATTCCCTTGCCGTCGCCACCCCACCATCCTCCTCAACATCACTATTTCACCAATAATCTCCAACCGCCACCTTCAGCCACCGTCCGCAAACCAACGAGGCTGTCTGGAGTTATAAGGTTCACGGTTGTAATCCTATATGATCATGAGATCAGATTAATCCAATGACAGATAAAAGTGGTCCACCGAAAATCACTTAATAATAAACTGATCCACCGTAGACGTCGTCTACAATACAATTAGACACTGTTTGTTTATTTCAAATACAAGTATGGAGTCAAAACATTACTTAATGCAATTGCTCAACGCTGCCAAAACCATTGATCATCTAAAACAAACCCATGCTCTTTTTCTCAAACTCCTCAGGCAACAACCACCCCATCATTACCATTACTTCATGGGTCGTTTGCTACACCAGGTTCTCCATTACACTGGTGAAAAAACCAATCTTTGCTATGCCCACCAACTGTTTGATACAATGCCAAACTGCCCCAGTAGCTTCCTTTGGACCTCCCTTATTCGTGCATTCCTATCGCATCAGGCTCATCTTCACCATTGCATTTCGACTTATTCTAGAATGCATCAAAATGGCGTTTTACCATCTGGGTTCACCTTTTCTTCGATACTTAGCGCGTGTGGGCGAGTTCCCGCCTTGTTTGAAGGAAAACAAGTGCATGCCAGGGTGGTGCAGTCAGGGTTTCATGGAAACAAGATTGTGCAAACTACACTCCTTGACATGTATTCAAAATCCGGCTATATAAGTGATGCACGCACTGTTTTTGATGGGATGGATGACAGGGATGTTGTTGCATGGACAGCGATGATTTGCGGGTATGCCAAGGTAGGAATGATGGTTGATGCACGTTGGCTCTTTGATAAAATGGGAGAACGGAATTCTTTTACTTGGACTGCTATGGTTGCTGGATATGCAAATTGTGAAGACATGAAAACTGCCAAGGAATTGTATGATGTCATGAATGACAAGAATGAGGTCACTTGGGTTGCAATGATAGCAGGTTATGGTAAGTTAGGTAATGTGAGGGAAGCCAGAAGAGTATTTGATGGCATACCTGTGCCACAAGGTTCATCAGCTTGTGCAGCAATGCTTGCTTGCTATGCACAAAATGGATACGCAAAAGAAGCTATTGACATGTATGAGAAATTGAGAGAAGCAAAGATCAAAATCACTGAGGTGGCAATGGTGGGTGCTATTTCAGCTTGTGCACAACTTAGGGACATTAGCATGTCAAACACACTAACAGGCCATCTTGAGGAGGGCTGCTGTGGTAAGTCCTTCTGTTATTTGTTGTTATTATTTTGTCAATTCAAGAGTTATAAAGTTGGTTGGGTGGTAAAAGGAGAAGGCAGGGAGGAAAAGGTCGCGGGTTTGATTATCCACACTAACAAAAACTGACAATTAACAACTACATTTGCCGATAAAAAAGAAAAAAATTATTTTGTCAATTCAATCCATTTAGATCAAAATGTTTCACGCTAGCCTTTGTCCTTTAGCTTGATTGGAACTCATTGTTCTTTTATTTCAGATAGGACACATATTGTTTCAACTGCATTGATCCATATGCACTCAAAATGTGGAAATATAAACTTAGCATTGAGCGAATTCACTACAATGAGATACAGGGATGTGTATACTTACAGTGCAATGATTGCAGCCTTTGCTGAGCATGGGAAATCACAAGATGCTATAGACCTTTTCTTAAAGATGCAAAAGGAAGGATTAAAGCCAAACCAAGTCACATTCATTGGTGTCCTCAATGCATGTGGCTCTTCTGGTCATATCGAAGAAGGTTGTAGGTTTTTTCAGATTATGACTGGGGTATTTGGTATTGAGCCCTTACCTGAGCACTATACTTGCATAGTTGATCTCCTTGGGAAGGCTGGGCAACTAGAAAGAGCATATGATCTAATAAAGCAGAATGCATCCAGTGCTGATGCAACAACTTGGGCTTCTTTATTGGCAGCTTGCAGGCTTTATGGTAATGTGGAACTTGGTGAGATTGCAGCCAGACATCTCTTTGAGATTGACCCTGAGGATTCTGGAAATTATGTGCTTTTAGCTAACACTTATGCGTCAAAGGATAAATGGGAGCGTGCACAAGACGTTAAGAAGTTGATTAGTGAAAAGGGAATGAAGAAAAAACCTTCAGGGTATAGTTCAATTCAGTGAGCGATCAAGAAGCACTTTATCATGTAATGATGTTTTTCTGATCACTTGTGTACTGGCCAACATTGTTGAAGGTTTTCAGTAATCGTGGTATGAGCTTTAAATTATGACTCTGTTTATTTTGCTGTATGCTAGTTCTCCTGCAAAAACAACTGGGTTTTTTTTATTTATTATTATTTAAAGTGTTATGCGATCCAAATATCCACCTTCTTAACATGCACACTCTTGTTGATATTTAATAAACTCATAAACAAGCCAATAGTAATATTACGGCTGCTGCTATGTATGTGAGCTTTACTAGTTATAGTTTCAAATTTCAATTTATTTACCGACATGCAATATGATTGTCACATTTCTATTTAAAATCTTCGCAGGTTTATCACCTGGAAGGTGGAGTTCTAAAATGTCTTGAGGAGATTCCAGAGTCCAGAGACGAGAGCCTCTGGAAAGGAGAATATGGAGTCTCTTGTCCTCACTGTTTATCACTGAAATCAGATGAAGAGAAGGAGAGAGCTTGAGAACTACAAGGACAACTTGAGAGATGGGGAAATGTGGAATCATAGGTGGTCGCCGGCCAACTCGCCAGAAAGTACTAACAGGGAACCAAACCATTCTATTTAACACATGTTTGGTTCAAACATGTTTCATAGAACATATGGAACATGTTTCATATCATTCTATTTAAAACATGTTTGGTTCAAATCGGAGAACATGTTTCATAGAACATAAAACATATTTCATATTGATTGTTTCATCGAGGGGTATTACTCAATTGATTTGAAAATGTATGAATTGTTGTAAATTTTTTGTAACTGTTTTCGATTCCTACCCCCTCTTATATTCGGAGTGCATGAAAGTTGAAACTATAGATGTACGTTTGGACTCTAAATATGATTTCTTGTCAAACGAACCATTTGGTGTCTAGTCTCATGAGAAAGGTCACAGTCACAACTATTTGACATTCAATGTGTATTGTAACTAAGAGGAATTCTTGAAATTTTGTTCTTTGACAATCTTTGATGCTATTGGAGTAAAATGTAGTGAAACCTACTAATGGAAATATATTGGCCCAAGTTACTTAATGGAGCTCACACCGAGTTTCACCTAATAAAAATAATATAGTATTAGAAAAGGAGGACGAATAATGCTTCTAGTTATCTTTTCTTGTATGCTGTAACCAATTTGTCTATTGCAAACTCTATTTTGTTTGGCATGATTCTTTTTTGTGTTTCAAGAAAGCTAGATTAGATTCTTCATTTGATTATGAAGGTCAACAAAGTGTTTTGGATATATAGCTTGGTTTCTCAACAATCAACAAGCAAATAAAAACACAACATGTACAGGAGAGAGGATTCAGAGTACCATAATAAACTACTTGGTAATGCATCAAAGCATCGAAATTCTATGATACAATATGCCACTATTTGTTTATCTCATGCCACTATTTGTTTATTTCAAATACAAAGATGGTATCAAAATCAATCCAAAGCTACTTCGTTCTACTTGGAAGACTCTTGCGGGAAAACATCATTGTTGAGTTCCTTGAGTGCTTGGAACACTTGAGAACTTCTATCAAATATCTGAGCCCTTCGGTTGTAATCAGTAGGCTCTTTTCCCACATCTTCACCCATTATAGCTTCCCTTTCCAAACACTCCAACAGCTCCACAATCCCCTTTCTTTCTCCACACTTGTGTCTAAACCTTGCCATTCTACTCCTACCCTTTTCCTCATCATCTTCTTGTGGTTTCATCTCAGCTTCCAAACCCCATTTTGCACACCCTACCACAGCAAAACCATTGGTATTACTATTCTTTTGTCGTTGCACAATACAATAAGCATGGTAAGGAAAAGAAATGCTGACCTTGAAGCTCAAATCTCTCACACTACTATGAGAGAAAAGGGTTTGACAAGGAAGAACAAAAGGGTTATTGGCTTTGTTACTCATAGAAAGAGAAGAAGTGGATAACATGTGGGAATCAGCAACATACAAGGACCCTTTCATGTCTGAGGACTTTGGAACTTGGAAGGATTATGATTATGAATGTTTGTGTTGAGATGTTATATATACGAGGTTTGAGCATAGTGATGGTGACCAACGTGTCCACGTGTCAGTACCTGGTTAAGATATACACGTGCCATCTTTCTAGCATAGTGACATGGCTTTCGAGATCATTGGAGGATGTCCCCGGGAGCAAAGAAAGAGGCCATGTGTTAAAAAGAGTGATGTATATCTACTACCAAAAGTGTGCTGATTTTCCTGCCAAAAGTTAGGTCTAATTCTTTTTTTAAGTGGCAGTGTTTTTAACATTAAAGATAGGTCTAATTCAAATCCACAAATCGTAATGTAATTTAAATTAAATTTAAAAAAATGACAGAATTAAAAAATATATAGTTATCTAAAAAGATTTACTTCAAATAGCCTTCTTTTGTTTTTTATCTTTAACGCGTGATATCTCAAACAATATGGCGTAAATAATAGTTAGTTAATTGAATAACTTATTATTTTTATAGCAATTAAGTTAGTTGAATAGTTAATAAAAAAAAGTAAATAGCTCAGTTTGCTAATTAGTTAATAGCATGATACATTACATTCAGCCCTAGTAAAAATGGGAATATCATTACGTTGAATGCATATCTACATTTGAAAACAAGTGCACAATCCCAACCATAAGATTTGAGACAATTTTATCATAAATATATTTATTAAAAAAAAATAGAGAAGGGAATATTGGAATTTGATGGAGGAACTACACCTTCTGTGGTTAACAGTTAACTTTTAACTGCTATGGATTTTTTTTTCATTGTTTAATTAAAATGTCTGTAGCATAAGCCATTATACCGTGTAAGAGGTTTACAAATAGAGTAACAAAGCTCACCTAAAAGATTAATATTATACAGATCTCTAATCAAAACTGAAAACTAAAATATATCTAATATGTATAATAGTAAATAAATTTATGGATATTAGACCATAGAATTTTGGTTAAAAGGATCTACGGTTGAAAGGTTATTATTGCATTGCATCTCCTCTAGCCTCTTGAAATTACTGCACTTGTTTACTGGAATCTTTGCAATGCAATGCAACTCCATCTATTGAACTAAGAGAGAAGCAAGCAAAATCATGTCCTTTGTTCATTAAGTCTCCTCTCAGCAGCTATAGCAGCTGCCACTGATGGTGGCAAGTGTCTAAGATTTGTGTCCGTGTTAGGATTTTCATCACTTTCTGGCATTGTTAGTGGTGCTCTAGACAGCAAGGCTTCCACATCCTTCAAGGTTAAAACAGGTTGATCTTGATTTTTAGTGTTGCTACTGATGAACGAATGATTGCTCCTGCTTCTGTTCAATTTATATATGCTCTCTTCAACCGTGTCTTTTACCTAACACACGCAAGAACAATATTATAAATTTATAAGAACGGACTTCAAAATTCATAAGCGCTCACACAAATGTCACAATTCATGTAATGCATAGATACATGGGATAGAATATAAGATACAATGACAACTAAAAACTCTGAACATTGGAAGCAACAGAACAAGGAGTATATTAGAAGATGCATTAGGTTTGTTAAATTATACTTTCAAAGATATATCATGATAAAATACTCTTAAAAATAAGTAGGGTATGTTAGTAGTATTCACGAATGCTGATATACTCTACTTTTACTTATTTTTTATAAGGAAGAATTTAGAAAGCAATAACTTTAAATTTGTTAAAGCATTCCCAAAGGTGTAACTTGCAATATATATGTCATGCAAAATGTATATATAACTTTCACTCCTATTTCAGGAATATTAAGCAGTTATGTTACTTAAGACAATAAGTACACAGATATTGACACCTGCAAGACATATAATCAATTCCGAAGGCTGGTACTTTAAGATGAACTAAGAATTGAATTTAAGGTTTTTGAACAATGAAACTCACAGGTTTTTGAACAATGAAACTCACAAATATTAAATCCATGGGCTGCTCTCCTCTGCAGGTTGTCTGATGGATAGTTGATAGAGAGATGACTTTTGAGAACAGGGATATTCATGGGTGTTTGGAAAACTATTAACTAAATCGATTTTAATAAAACAAGACCCTTTGAGAATCTTCAAAGGCCATGGGCCCATGGTAAACAGTCTCTTAATAAGAATGATCTACAGTTTATTTAAGTCAAGGGCACATACAAAGATACTAGTTTCAATTGAGTTGAGGAGAGAGAGAGAGAGAGAGAGGTAACAATGCTTACTTAATAAACTACCAACTGCTATGAAACTTACAATGAAACGATGAATGAGGGTCTTATTTTTTTGTCCAATCCGATGTACACGACTGATTGCTTGTGCTTCGGCAGCTGGATTGAGTAACGGCTCTACAAGGACTACATGCTGTGCTTCCAAAAGATTGAGTCCATTGGCTCCATGTTGAATTAAAAGCAACAACACCTGAATAGATTTTGGTGTTGACCCCTCACATTTTTTTGTGCCATTTTGTTTTCCTCTAAATTGACTGATGGCAACATGTGCTTTTCTGATCTCACAAATTCATAAACAAAATAACATCAGTATAATGAAGTTGAAATTGGTAAATTGTCTAAAATGTAGTTGAATCATTCTTCTTAACTGACACAAAAACCTACATGGTTCCATAAGAAATTATATTAAATCTGTGATTTTGAGGAGAGATTGGACTTGGAGTATATTAACAAAGGGTAATATCAAGGAATTAGTTAAATCCCACAAATATGCTAAATTAGGGATTCAAAATTTTAAATGCATATCATGATCTAAATGAAACGTTGGATGCCACGTTATACTCACATCATTACTTAGGTGATTAATGGAAATGTAGACAGGGATCAAATTGATTCAAATTATTAACTTGAGAGACCAAAGTGAGAAAAGGTATAAAGTTAGGAATGTATTAATAAAGAAATTAAATGTGTGGGGCCCCAATAGGATCTTAGTCATAAATGGAGAAATAGTAACTGCGTAGATTATCATACCTGCCTCCCTTCATCCGAATGTAGGTAATGTTATTGGCAGCAAAGGCATGCTCCAATACATCAAGTACATCATTCCAACTTGAAAATACAAGAACTTTTGCTCTATGATCATTGGCCTTTACCCACAAGATTCTTCTTGTGACTGCTTCAATCTACAAAACACCCAAATAAAGAAAAAGATGAGGAATACATGAGTTAGAGAGAATAAGGGATATAATATATAAATCAAATAAGCCAAAGAATGTCTTATTTGCTGAAACAAGCAATTTACAATGTGAAATGTGAGATGGAGCAACAATATATTATGAGCAATGTTAGACATTTATTATGGTTATTTAAATTTTGAAAAATCTTAAAAGTCTTCTTTTGTAAATAATCTTAAAAAGGTTTGCAGACAAACATTGGAATAGTTTTCAGACACCATACAAGGTTTTTCCATTGAATTACAAGTAAAATCTCCAGTAAGGCAGTAAAAAATTAAGTAAAAACCAATGCCAGTTCAGAATTAAGACAACAAAGTGTATCCCAGGGTTGTGGCCTGCGTACATGTAGAAAAGAAGTATGCTCATTTATCTTGAGGGTATCAATAGAATTTAAGTTGTTGTATAGAAAGAAACCTTGGTTCCATATGAACCTTTAACACTAATGGATGCTTCAAATTTTTCACTGCTGTCAATTGAATGCAGCACTGAAGGATCGGAAGATTCATTCTGTGCATCAACAGCATAGGCAATGTTTCCAAAATCAGTATGCTGTCGACATGTAGGGCACATCACCCAATTATGAAGCTTGCTATTTTGAAGTCTTTTCTCAGTCATAGCAAATAAACCTGTACAAGTAGATGCATGGTTATTTTTCACATGATATTTATTTCAAAGTCAATAAATGCTTAACCATTTGTCTGTTGAACAGATACATGACAGTAACACTAGAAGAGCGCACACTGCATATCCTGATACTATTTGCTTTATTTCATGTTTTTTGTGGACATGGAGGAATGCATATGATCAATGATATTTCTATATCCCAGTAGGTTGTAGAAATGCAGAAAAGACAAAAGAAACATAAAATATCTTCTATATAATACAGCAGCAACTATATGTCTGGTAACACAAACTGAAGCATGTCCAGGACTCAAAACAGCTTATCAAGGACTAACTCTTCAAATCTTAAGCTATTATATAATGACAATTGAATAGCTTCATTACATCTCTAACATGCCCTTTCACACACAACCACCCTTTAATTTGAGCTTAAAGTGTGGATAATGCACGGACTCATATTTACCATGTAAAATTCAAAGTTTTGTTTAGAAGAATGAACAAGGATCAAACTCTACGTTACTTGATCACTGAGGTTCTAAAACAATGTCAAGAACTAATTCTGCTAACAGCTTAAGTTGCTAGGTGAAGACAAATGACTTTTATTAAATCTATAACCACAACTAAAGAATGATAATATAAAGTTTCCTCATATAATTCTTACATTTACAGCATGTAACATGCCCACATTGAAAAACCATTTTCTGTTTGCCTAGCTTTTCTTGGCAAACTGGGCATGCTTCATCATCAGTTTTAGATAAAAGTGCATCCTTCTCTTCTGTAGAGTCTGGCGTTGCAGTTGTCTCTCTTGCGAATGAAGAACTATTTGGACTTTCGAATAGCAGTTTTTGCTTAGATTGAACCAAACCCTGAAAAATGGTTCAGGTTAGGTTAGGTATCCATATCAGAAGAAAAGATATCATAGATTCCACAGAATCTTAGTGAGGAAACTCAGTTCAATTTAAAAATAACATCTTTATATTTTAGTTGGATTGGCAAATGACAATCACCAAGGAAGGAAAAAACTGCAGGTGGATCATGAACTTAAACTAGGCATTTTTTGCTTTGCTTCCCAAAACAATAAAATGAAAAAGGAAATACCTTAAAAAAACCAAAACAATGAATTTTTCCAATGTAGCCAATTTACTCAAAATAATATATGGTATTGGATGATATTGCCCCCCTCCCTCCCTCCCCAAAAAATAATTGAAGTTAAAGCTTGGCCGCATGAATTGCTGTCAAGAACCAATTCTCAAATGGTTTTATATCTCCAACATGTTACATATCCCCTCATGCAAGAGCCCTACGAGACAGAAGCATAGATAAAACACAAGCCCACCTAGTGCTGAAATTTTTAAATTAATTATGAAGAATGAGAACAATAAGGATTAAACTAACCACTTTGTCATAAAACCTCTACCTCTCCTAAAATAGTTATATGGAGGCCCGTGAGTAATTATACCTCTCAATTATTATAGTGTGTGTGTGTGTGTGTATTCAGTCATTGAAGATTTCAGTTACAATCTAATCCCCCATCAACTTCAGCAAACTTAATAGCCATCATCAATTGTTCAATGGTGACCATTTTTTAATTTTATTTAGAAATTTAACAATATATATATATATATATATATATATATATATATATATAAAGAGAAAACAATTTCAATATATACAGATTTCTAAGTGTTATTTCTCTATACCTTTAAGTAGCGGAGTTTTCCTTTTATCTGTGACAACATGGTCAATGACATAAACTTATCATGGGAAAAGTTTGAGCTAGCTGCAGCTAATTCATTTTCACTTAAAGCATCAAGAGATTTATCATCTTCATTTGCCCTTAGGTGCAAACGAGACACTGCCATCTTTATTTCATCATGTGCACGCAGATACATAGCTTGAGCTAATGCCAAAGACCTTGCGTGGCCAAACTCCTTTCGCATTCCCTTACAATTCAACAACATAAAATCAGAATCAAGTCAATCAGAATACAGATAATCTTAGCTTTTAAAAAAATTCCAAAGCACAATAACCTATCCTGAAAAAGTTTACTTTTTTTTTTTTGGGAGGAGAGAAGGTTAATATTGAAAAACTAAACACTCTAGATTAATACATCCTCGAGGAATACCATCTGTAGAAAATATTTCATCAGGCTATACCTCAAAAACATGTAAATGCTTGGTGGCAGCTGAGACACTGTCTCTTCCTAATCTAGACTTGCAGTAGTTCTTTAAAACTCCAAGAATTAGCTCCAACTCAGATGCTGATTTTGAAACCTAAAAAACTCAACACAATCAATTTGGAAGATTAAAAACATGCTACACATTTAAATACTAGCCAAATTTTCTTAAATGAAAAATGAGTCAATCATCATCGATGGTCAGCCTCCAAATCTATTTGCCATAGGGAGCATTTAATACAATAGTGAGGATCATTGGCAACAGTGCAATTTAATACAACAATTCACAAGAATTGAGAAATTCAGGAGTCTTTTTTTTTTCCATTTTCATTTCATTTTTTGACATATTACAATTCCAGACTGTGTTTCAATAGACACTGAATCTTTTATATCAACAAAAGAGAAGTATTATCCTTACAGAAAACCAAGAGAGAGAGAGGAGGTATAAACAATTTGCACTTGTCTATGACCTAAAGCAAAAGTCAATTAAATGAAGTAACTAACCACAACTCTTTGTCCAACATTCCTTTTCTTTGATTCTTCATGACCAATATCAGATACTGTAGAACTGTGATTAGATTGTGATAGCTTTGAGAGGAAATGATTCAATGCAAAGTTTTTCTTCTGAAAATCTACTGCCTCCTCAGCAGATGAAATTATCCCTCCACGTTCATTCTTCAGAATAAAGAGTCTTGCTTCATAATCCTGAGGAAAAAATAAACCATGAGACCATATTACATTCATTAGATAGAGGATGAATAAAATTGACAGATAAATTCAGTGGTAAACCTGAAACAATTCATCTAGTTCACACAAAACGCATGGGGGACCATCACAATTAGGCTGACAATTTCGACATTTACCCACACGTTCAATATCTTCTTCTTTTGGTTTTTCCATTGTCTGATCAATTTCTAACAGTCGATCTAGGAGCGTTTTTCTAGAGGCCTCTACCTGATCCAAACCTGTCTGAATTTGATACTTCAGAGCGCTTATGCTTCGGAAACTGGATTAGAAATTACACACATTAGTAATAGTGCAGGTCATAGTCAATCTACTGCTAGCTATTTATCAAAATCTATTAGCGAAGAATTTTGAAATCTTATAGCAGAATAGCAGATTCCTCCAAAACCATGCATTAGAGGTTTAAAATCATTCATAAACCTTCACTGATAGCTAAGCTATTAAGTATTGGTCTTTGACATGGTACCAAAGCCTCTCTCACCAAGTGGTTAGACCTAGAAGTTCAATTATTGCTGCACCCTCTCTTAATCATTAAGTTGAATTTCAGCACAAGCTAAAACGTGTTTTGCATTGTATATAAAACTGTTAATGTACTTTTTGCCTAACAACTTCAGCAATCAGAAAAGTTGGTCGTTGACACATATAATTGAAAATGACCAGTAGTAACTTAATACCTACATACTAGAACATTGTTCATAACAAGATATGGTATTTTGTTGATATCAGTTCTAACTGTATTACATTGTTCAGCAACTTTTTTTATGGTGATCCTACATATTCGATCAAGCATAACTTGGAAAGTTAAGGATATGGATTATGACAAAATTGCAGTACTTGACAATTGTGTTACAAAATCAAAGCATCACTGACCGAGCAGCTACTCTTGATGACTTTGAATTGTTTGAAGTTCCTGAGATGGCTTCTTCAATCTTCCTAATCAACTCAGTGGAGAAATCTTTGTTCTGCTCAGCATGATGGAGGGCTTCTAACCACCAAAATGTATCTTGATCTGTTCCGCTGTCATGATATGCATTACAGACCTACCAAAAGTACAAATGTCATTTACAGAAAATATAACCAGGAGAGGGAGGGAGGGATACTACAACAACCAAGCCTTATCCCACTATATAAGGAATATAATAAAAAGGAAATATCATCAAAGCAAGAAAAACCCTGAATAGACTCATCTCTTCATAATTTTAAAATTATAAAATATCTAAACATAGTCTGGTATTACTATGTATTAAATGCAATTAATTAAATTAAATAACATCAAGATTGCTTATCCTCAAAATGAAACAAGATCAGTGACATACTTTCTTCTTTTGGCCTGTATAAGCAACAGATCTTGCATTCTTTCCCTTTTTCTTTTTTAACTATGCAAACAGAAGGCAGGCACAAGTACAGTGATTCATTTTGTATGAAATTGAACTGAGTGAACAAAGGTGAATGGTTAGTCTTTGATAGGAATCAACTTCCTATCTAAAAAGAGGGAGATCTGTATTGATTATTTGATTTTGGAAAGGAAAAAGATTATTACAGAAATATAAGGGCAGTGTATGCACCAAGGATAATACCTTTGGCCCAGCTATGAGCTAAGAAGGCTGAAAGGAATTCCCCTTATATCCTCCCCATATCTTCTCTCTCTAACTAATTCTTAGCTTAGCCTAAGATCTACGTGTGTAAAAGGACAGTCCCGAGTCTGTATACCAGCATCACTATGTCTATCCATCTTTACAATAGAATGTTAGTTGTTAGAATCTCCTAAGGTGTTAGGTTGTGCCATTCAAATGTCACTTAAATGGTCCTAGAAATGGTTGCTGTGGCTTAAATTAATGATGGACAAACTGAGTATTAGGAATCAATGTAGTATGAAATAGATTGGTTATATCCAATTTTGGGTAATTATGATACAACATACACAGACTTCTTAGATCTCTTTGCATTCCCTGGGAAAAAATCAACTTATATTTACAAGAATCTAGACTGGGCTCTCATTAGCAAATCTCAAAGTTCAATATAAATGAATAAATTCTTTCTTCAGAGCAATTGAAGATATTTACCTGCATGTGAGAATTTTGAAACTCCTGTTGGGCTGTAGATAGCTTCGAACTGAAGACAGATAAGTATTTCTGTTTTGAATCTTCACATTCTGCTATCAGAGAATTGATGGCTGATAAACTATCAAATTCCTGATCCTCATTTAAGTCATTTTTTGAATGGCTAAATGCAACATCTGATGGTTCTGCAGACGGCACTGTTACATTTACGTCATCACAACCACTTATTTTTTGCCTCTTCACATGACAATGCTCAACCTTTACACTTAAATGCCTTTTGGTCGTCTTAAATTCAGAAGTTCCAGAGAACTGCTTTCCTTTGGATGGCGATATTAGAGCAAAGTTTGGAACCAGTGGGAGTATTTCAGCAAGATTATGATGAATGTGTATATTTAACAATGGGTCCAGGCGGAAATCTTCAGAATGCTCTTCAGCCAAAGTAAGAGCTTCACTGTACAGTAATGTAGCTTGAGAAAAATCATTTTGTATTGCGGCAATAGCTGCAAGAGCATTCAGAGCAATAACTAACTTCCTGAGAGCTTCCTCACCTTCTATCTTTGTCTTGCTTATAAGAACCTACAGATTAAGTTCCATAACAATTGAGAGACATACGTATATTTTATGTAAAAACAATTCAAAAATCCTTCCGAGTAACATACCATTAGTATTTCCTCCATGGTCATAGGTGACTGCTGCAGGGAGCGCAACCCAGAACTTCCAACCTGGGGATGGCAACAAGCTTGGCGAAGCTTCAGCAAAGCATTCAGTAGCTTCCCTGCCTCGGTGTGAGTGATTAAAGGATCAGAGGAACCATTCAAAGAGACAGAATCTGGAATCCACATCAAATATTGCAAGTTTAATCATTACCCTGGATGCACATTTCTTTCAAATGACTTAAATTAAATTACATAAGACTGGGCAAAAACCTGGGTCTTTTCTATTAAGAATATCACTTCTCAAACTTTCAATAACTTCATGGGCATCTCTAACACAAGTTTCATGTTGCCTCTGGTAAAAGTGCTCCTCAACTGGTGAGAGAGTAAGCCAAGAGAGGCACTCCTCTTGGGAGGGAAGTTCCAATTCATCAGCAACATGTTCTTTAGAAGAACGCCACATGATTTGTTTGAAAATTTTGTGCGTAAATTCCATAGCTCCCGCATCTTCCTTCTGCATAAGTATGGAGTAATCACTAAGAATAGATGAAATATACAAACCTTTTTGAACTCTGCCAAAAGTAGAAGTGATTATTTAGATCTAGGACATGACAAAATTCGAGATATTTAAACTAAAACAAATGCAGAAAGGCAACTGATTGTCTCTAAACACACAAGGCTTATAGCATGTCAAATGAGAATACAATTAGGACTTAGATTTCCATATTAGTTATACCTGCTAAGACTATTATGTTGTTTTTGGCTATTAGATTACCATAAAGGAATATAACTGAAACTCCTAGTAAATATTAAATTTTTTATATAAAAGGAAAAACATTGTAATATGGAAAGTCAATAAGCAACAAGTACGTAAAAGGTAAAACTTTATATTACAGATAAAATACCTCATAAGGATCTCGAATAACATCAGTCCACCACCTGTATCTATCAAAAGGACTAGCTTTAAGGAATCTTAGAAGTCCAAACAAGTCATCAAGCTTTCGCTGAATTGGGGTACCAGTAATGCACCAACGATACTTTGAATGGAGTCTTAGAGCCATTTCAGTGGCAGCAGTAGTATTACTCTCCACCATCTGTGCCTCATCCAAGCAAACCCTCCACCAGTATATTCTTGTAAGAAGAGTTGGGATAACTGGGTACCTACAAGGAAAAAGAGGCTTCTAAAATACTTAGGACCATAATGAACATACTGAGATCTAATTTTTTTTCTAATATACAACATGAGTATCCATATGCTTGGTTTGTTGTAAAGGTTTTAAAAAATTAGAAATCATAAAGAAAATATAACACCTCAAAGACACAAATGAAAACCTGACAAATGAAAAGAACGGTGAATTTCAAACTCATCTTGAAATGTATAGGTAATATATCCTACATATGATATAAATATATAATAACAAAGGGGGAATATGGCACTCTTTGGAGCAAACCTTTTCTGAAACCTTAGAAAGTGTCGATCACCTTCATGCCTATCAGAATCATGGGACAAATCTTCTTTAAGCACATCATATGTAGTTAATACAATGTCAGCACTGGCAAGATCACCGATATCCATCAGAGATGTATTCGAAAAAGATGTGTCCCGCACACCTTCATAAACACAAGTTTTCAAGGAGCCCTGATATGTATGGCTACAATGACAAATAAAGTTATGAGACAGTTGTGAGTATAATTAATTAAATTGAAAAACTAAAAAGTCATTACACTCTGTAATCATAATTCACAAACATTATTAAAACATGGTTGCAAGCACATTACTTTCCAGTCCACACAAGATAAGACTAAAAATAGGACCTTATCCAGCATTACACTGAGTGGGAGGACCAAGTCCTCCTAGAGACAACACACACACAAAAATAAAATAAAATAAAAAGAGAATTGATAATTTTCATTAAGAAAAACTTATACCGTATAATTTCGTCATGCCACTGGGGTAAAATAGGAGCTGGGCAGATAATGAGAGTGGCACCAGAGGCAATAGGAGATTCAGTAGCTTGTATTAGCTCAGAGCACATCTGACATACATATTCTCCGTCCCTCACAGCTATGGTGGTTTTAAATGTCTTGCTTTCACATCCTTGTTTTGATTTCAAAGATTTTCCTTTAGGAGAATAACCAACACAATCCGCATGTTGCCAAGCATCACAAATGTCACACTGAACCCATAGTCCTTCATATTTAAGACTTTCGCTCACAGCTCCACATATGCATTCCACACGCTCTCTTTTAAGTCTTCTCAAAGTGACTTTTTGGTCCACATTAGCTTGGGGTTCTAAATCAATTAATATGTCACTTCCAGATGCTTGTCTACGGTGAGCAAAGACGCAAGCAAGCAATTCAACAGTTTTTCCCAACCCCATCTCATCTGTTGCATTAAAAAAAAAAAAAAAATAGTCATAGAAGACAGAATTTTCACTTGTACTGAAAAAAGGAAAACTACAACACCTACACAGTTTGTCAATAATATCTAAATAGACCAACTCTAATACTAAGTCAAAGACCAACCTCTCCATAAAACCTAAGCTATTTGGTGGATGGTAAAAAAAGGTTCAATTAAATAATAGATATGATTTCAACAGCAGGATGCTATCAGCAGACTCATATTGATCTTGAAGCCACCAGATTCAATGGGTTATTCAAAATGGTCAATTCATTGATATGTCAAGAGAGTCCAACTAGCAAAATGACTATTTTTATATATAAAAGTATAAAACATTAGCTACTACCATGGTAAATATCTAGAATCTTTCAAAACTAGAATGTAGCAAAGATCCACATGATTATATGAGGAAAAAAAAATGAAATATGCAACATAGCTTGGGACCTACCAGCAAGAATGCCTCCAAATACATAAGGTGAAGAAGTCTCTGGGCACAATGAAATATTTCCACTGAAGCCATTGTAGTTCAAATAAGCATAAGGGAAGAAAGAATGAATTCATAATAGTTGGGGGAGACAAAGAGACCACCCGGACATGAATTATGCAATAAATAAGAACACATAGATATTATATTTTGAAAACTGGTCAATAAAACTTACCTGAATGGATTGAAAAACATTTGACTGATTTGAGAACTGGTGTCCAGAAAATCCACAGGTATACATAATGGAGAATGAAACTGATTCCTTTCTCTTTCACCCCGACTTTCTTCCACTGCTTTTTCTCGTTCTACCATCCAGAAAGCTGCACGCCGTTGATATGGCCTCAATTTAGGAAGTAACTCTGGTATGTCATCTTCGAGCATTGGCTCTGATCTGTACACAAGATATACATAAGATAAACCAAAAGCTAAACAATTTTTTTACATGAGATTGATTATTGTTAGACTTAGGTAAAGTTTGAATTATGTTATCATATGATCAATTGACAATCATACCGATCATTGTTACCCTTAAATCAGAAATCAAGGCCAAAGAGAATGTTTAACTTACTTTGAAGGCTTAATGGCTTCACAGAAACCAGCAGGATCGAACCTTGCATGTTTCCTTGTCTTGCAAGTGTCATCTGCCATCTCTGTCTGCGGATCAACTTCCATTTTCATACAGCTACCAAACCCATACCTAACTTCCGAAGTCATTATTTCTGGACGTAACCAAGACATTACATTCACCATACTCTTTTTCCATAGTTGTCTAGAACTATCAAGAAGTGACTCGCATGCATCAAAGGCACTCTTTAGTACCTCAACCCTTACCCGGAGGGAGGAAATTTCCTCAGAAAGCCTAGCCCCAAGAACTGGCCTCAATGTAACAAACTTCAAACTTGCCAAGTGAAGAAGACCAGTAACACCTTCATCAGGTCCATCAAAAATACCAGATAACAACACTGTAAATGTTTCCACATGGTCAATGGTAACTCTTCTTACAAACTCCAGATGAATATCAGTATAGGGTATCACAGGCCAATGGCCTAATTTAATTCGACCAAGAACATTACTGACATTACAAACCCGAAATCTTAACAAGTACTGCTGATCCCGATAAAAATCCTCAGACAGTTCAAAACCAGAAAAACCTTCTCTCAAATTTAAATCACTCAAAACAACCTCAGAAATATCAAGGTGTTCACTCGATAACCAACCACACCGATCAACCTCAACAAAATAAGGTTTATCAATGCCACTAGAATCACCCTTTGTTTCTTTCCCTCCTTCTACGACATTGTGTTTATCCAATTCTGTCTCAGCAGCAGCATTTGTCTCTAGTATTATCCCACCTGCTCGCTGTGGTTTACTTTTTTTCCTACCCATCACTTATCACCAATTCACCACTAGCCAAAAAAAAAAATGCTAAGCTATATTTCATAAAATATTACAATAGAAAAATTACTTATGATTTTACAGAATTGAAATTGAAGCTCAACATGGAGGCACAAGAACTTTGGTTTCAAAATAACTTAAGCACAAAAATCAGATGAAATACCATTCTTATACTATCATAAATCCATAATAGAAAGTTAAGAACAAACTAAACAAGAGAAATGACAGGAACACATTTTCTAGCACACTCTTTTGGTTGAAATTTATTGTAAACTACAACACCAGGTGAGAGAAACATTAAATATAACGTGGAACCAACAAAATTTACTGATTTTCAATCAATTTCAACCAATAGGAGAGTGTGTGTTCCTAACATTTCTAAACTAAACAATAATTGTCAAGTGGTCTAACTCAGTTGCTTGAGTAGGGTGCATGAGTTATTGTAAACTCCTTGATACTGTCTTCGATTCCCACATATAAAAAATAAAACTATACAATAATTAAACATAAGCTCATTAGGCAAACTAGTTTGAATGAGAAACACTCAGGAGTTGGTGGATGCAAGTATGCAACAAGGGGTTGAAAAGAACAAGGCCTTGAGTGAAATTGAACACAATTGAATGGGCAAGAGCAAGGGATCAATTACACCGCCTTAGCCTAATGATACCCAAAGTCAAAAACTTTGAGTTAATTTTCAGAGACCCAATACAGCAATGAGTGTTGTACGTGAATTTTTGCATGGGAAAAATAAAAGGGGGGTTTGGAATTGGAACCTGAAGAGAGCATGAATTGAGGAAGCGTGAGAGCAAGAGCATGCAGCAGGAGAGTGAGTGGCACGCGCGAGTTTGCGAAAATGGGAAAGAGAAACAGATAGATAGATAGATAGAATACGAAAACAACAAGAGTGTTGTTTGTTTCTGTTGGGAGGAGTTCGGAGTCTGAATGTTGGATCGTGCTATTGTTGCAGCCGCACACGTTGTTTGCTACGAATCCAGCGGTCTTGGATTGACTTTGATTTTACCTATGACCATTATACCCGCATCCTATTTTTTTTTTTCGTGGGAATTAAAAACACTAGTGTTAAGCAAGTTATAATAGTTAATGCATCATACTCAGAATTAGACGAATTTACATAATATATCATGCGTCTGTTTCACAGACTATTATTTATTATTCATAAGAATATAAAATGAAAAAGTTATTTTTTTAATATTTTTTATCTATAACAAATAGGAATTAAACACGATATTAATACTCACATGTCGAATATTTCTTGATATTTTGAACAAAATATGTTTAGTTAATTATTCAAATTGATTGGAAATCTTTTTATATTTTTAGAAATAATTAGAACATATCTTTAGTTTATTTACTTTTTCAAGAAATATATATTATAATTATAATTATTTAAATATTTTCATTGGCCAAGATAGTAAGGAAGATATCTAAAATTTTATTCAAAATATGAATTAATATTGGTTGAATTTTGACTTTTCCATGAATAAAATATACACATAATAATAAAGGAACTAAAATTACAAAAAATAATGGACTAAAATGGTAAATAAGAAATTAAAAAGGACCAAAATTATAATTTAGCTTAAAAAAATTTAAAAACATCCTTTATCATTGTTAATGTTGGTGCTTCCACCACCACTATTACTATTATTATTATTATTGTCATTATCGCAGTTGTTATTACTATCATCATTGGAACCACTTCTATGGTGTTGCCAGTGCCATCAAGTGACCTTTATCATCACTATTATTATTGTCTCCTCCATCATTATTGTTAATGTCACCAACATTATCATTGTCGTTACTATTGTAGTAATCATCATCTCCATCAAGAATGACAGCTCGCCGGCGTTCCTGACAATGGCAAAGCTTGCGAGCTATATGAAGTCGATATAGAAGGGAACAAAGAATGTAACTGCAATGCGTCATGCGGTTTTGAAGAGGACATTGTCAACGACTTTGAAGACCAACAGCCAACGCGTCGAGAATGTGTTCATCGACACTCTTCACATTCTCCGCCGTGGAACTTCAAAGGCTTCGTAAATGGCCATTTTCGCGAACGAGCGTTCCCGATTCTTGATGTCCTTATGATGACTTACAGCATAAGCATTCCTCTTTGGCGGCACTGCTGCAATCCAAATGCATCAAGAAATTTAGTAACTATTGTTCGAGATTTTGAAATTGCACTCGTGAAGGATGATGCCAGTATGATCATGTATTTGTTATTGATAATTGGTTTTAAAAAATGCATAAGTATATTGCTTTTGTTCAATTTCATTATTTTATCACAAGTAATCTAACAAATATTGGTTTTTAAACCCACGAGTAAAAGCTTCTATAGCCGGTTGACCAAAATGAGGATCCCAAATTGCATGAGCTATAGGTCTTACATGTAAAGGATCCAGTACCCATGCCTCAAAATTCCATTGCCAAGCTACATGAAACAGATTCCCGGAAGTCCACAGAAAAATTATTGCTAATTGCCCGAAATGAGAAGCAAAAATATTCTGATAAAGACATTCCTCAGTAATATCATCATGACTTTCGAAGTCATATGCGGTAGCAATACCAAACCAAATAGAACACTATCTAGCTTAATTGATAATCAAATTTCTTACAAGTAATAAAAAAGAAAAATAAATAATATTTTGTGAGTGAAAAGATGAAGATATTTAACGAAAAGTAGCAGTAGTACTAGTGAGTGAAAAGATGAAGAAACATAAAATTAGGTGGTTTAGGCACTTAATGAGACAGTTCTTGAATGTTTCCGTAAGAACAAAAGTTTGTTACCAAGAGCTCGATACAAAGAGAGGTAGAGGTAGACCGACACTTATATGGGAAAGGTAATTAAACAAGACTTAATGCAGTGAGATGTAAATTGGCAAACACTATGTATTAGGATAGAATAAAGAAAAACTATAAACTTGGTGGAATGTTAGACCCGTTTTTATCTTTATGTTTCGTATGATCAATTTTTATTCATTTTCATTTTCATCTTCCCCTCCTTCTTTCCCCTTCTTTGCTTTCAAATTTTTTTTAACCTCCTCGTATCTATCATTTGGTTCATCTATCACGGACCCTAATTAATTTGAATTAAAGGTGTTGTTGATGATGTATTGGTGAGTACTTCAATTTTAGGAGGGTTGATTTGGTGTAAATTAATATGCAAATGATCATCTCACAGCAAGATTAAGCTGATGGGATGAATTTAAGAATAAGATTAATTTGTTGTATTTTTAGTACATTCATAAATTAAATTTATATTTTTTATTTTTAAGGAACTAAGTTGTCAGTATATCATACTTTCATAAATGAATTTAAATATTTACTACATTTTTACCATTTTATTTAGCAATTTCTAAATGGTTAAAATATACAAATGGTCCCTTAACTTATTTTTTGTTCTAAATTGGTCCCTAATTTTTAAAAGTTTTAAAATGGTCTCCTTACTTTTTAAAAACACAACTAAAGTACATGATTAAATTTTTAATAATTGAGTAATCTAATTGAACTTTTTTAAATAATTAAAGGATTTCATTGAATATTTTAGTTTTTGAGGGACCTAATTATTTTTTAATTATAATTAAAAGACCAATCATATAATTAAGCTATTAATTAATGATAAGTTAGTCATTTTAATAAATTAATCATTTTCAACTTTTAAATACAATTTTGAACATTTTTTTATTAATTCAAGATATAAAATTTGTTTGAATAGATTCATTTACATGAAAACTATAAAAATATTAAATAACGTTCCAACAAAAAAAATGACATAAATAGGATAAAAAAATGCATAAAAAAATTAATATCACATTCTTTTTTTATTATTCATGATACTCATTTTTTATGATTTTTTAGTTTTAAATATGAGTTGATTTTTTACGTGTAAATAAATATAATAAAACAAGTTTCATGTCATATATCCATAATAAAAAGATTTAAAATTATATTAAAAATTTAAAAAATCAATTTTTCTGGAAAGAACTAATTTCTCAATGAATTAAATAAGTAAAATGATAATTTTATAACTTTTAAAAATTAGGATAAATTTTAAAAAAATAACGAGAGCTAATTATTCAAGTAAGAAATATCTATTTTATAAAACTAGTTTTTTTTGTTAGTGGCAAATTTTCTCACAAGCAATAGAAATCTTGGATTTTAAGACTTGAGATAAAAACATGTACTAGTTAAACTATCCACGTCATCGACCATATACACTAGTGAATGAAATAATCTCTATAATTCATAAATTGTAGAAAGAAAACACACACCATCACAACCAACAAAAAAATTAATAATAAAAAAATCTTTATTCACTTCTTCTCAACTTACATCGTTCATGGCGGTTTCGGGGTTGAGAAGCGGTGGTTTACCTCTCTTCCACCATCACCACCACCACCACCACCTTCGCTTCCTACAATACCCTCCTTCCTTCGCCAAGCTCAATTTTCTCCGCTCCAAGTCGTCGAAGAAGGAGTTCACTGTGTTCTCTCGCTATGCGCAAGCGCGAGACTTATTCTCCTCTCATCGATTCCAAGGTTCCCTCTTTTTCCCTTCGCTTCACTTTTCATATACTCACTCACTCGCTTTTCAATTTTAACGAAATGGGTGTTCTTTTTGTTGTTGTTGTTGTGTCAGATAGCATGGAGAAGCTGCCGAACCTGGTGGAGGACATTGTGCAGACCTCCTTGAACACTGGTCCCAGGGGTGTCCTTAGGTTGGCTCAAGGTGTTCAGGCCTTCCTTGGCGTTGGTCAGGAGTGGTTAACTGATGTCTCTAAGGTAACCACAACACTTCATCACATGTTTTTTTTTTTGTCAACAGTTTAATAAAATTGATTTTGTTTAAACTTATTTCTTGAAAAAAAACATTAATTTTAATAAAATAGGCAGCTTACTGTTTTTGTGTTTGTTTAAACTGCTTCTACTTAAAAAAATTGTTGTTTTCTGCTTATTTTGATAAACAAATCCTATCTGCTTATAAAAAAACACTTTTTTAAAAAGCACTTATTTTAAAATTGTTTTTTTTTTAAGTTTAAACAAACCATAAGCGCTTTATGACAGGGATTGGTCAGCAGCTTGATTCAATAAGAGCTTGTGTCATGACTCATGAGTGCATAATTCAGGGTCTGTTTGGATAAATTTCTCAAAAAACACTTCAAATTAACTTATGGATAAACTAATTCATAGAAGCTCTATCATGTTGGCTTCTTCAAAAGCTGATTTTTAACTTATGCATAAGCTATTTTTAGCTTATGGAGAAACTTATTTCATTTTTTCTTATTATTTTTTATCTGTTTTAAGTTCTTATGGAGAAGTTTATCTAAACAGATCCTGAATTAAGTTTATTTTGACAAGTTTCGCCAAGAAGCTTACGGAAATAGACTAAGCAAAAATTGTAAGTAGTAAGAAAGTGTCGCTTTCTAATGTTAATCAATACCCATTTAATTGCGGTTATATCAAAATACGAGCCAATTTGGATTAACTTATCAACAAACACTGTTTGGAGAATAAAAAAAGAGGTAAAGTGAATCAAGCTTTTCCTGTAAAATAGAATCATCTTTTGTGTGCTGCTTAAGTTATATATAAACTCTTCCAAATGCTCCTTATATGTTTAGAATTTGTTTCCGAGCCACAGGTAAATGCATATCTGTCTTCTTAGCGAGAGAATTAGAGTAGGCTAAGGCCATTTGTCAACTACTAGTCTGGTATGGACTACGGAATTGATTTTACGAAAGTTATCTTCCCTGTCCATACTTGTAAAATAAAGGAGGATATTTCTTTGAATCATATACTGTTGGAAACGGAAACGTAATTTTACTATGGATGTATGAGGTGAGGTCTGAGATATCTTGCTGCAGTGTACATTGCCAACTCTTTTTTTTTTCTTTGTAAATTGCGCATCTTCTCTTACTGTCTTCCTTCCTTTTTAAAAATAGTTAATATTCTTCATTTCCTCTACTTCTCTTAATTTTTTTTTTGTGTTTTTATTAAAAGGTTGTTTGGACAGAGTTATTAATTCTCTTGCATCATTTTCATATGTAGTCAGCAAATTCATCTACTGGGTTACCAACTGAACTGCAGCTTGGTTTACTCTCCCCCTTCTATTTGAGGAGGCTGTTTGAGCGCATGGGTGCAACCTATATCAAATTGGGTCAGGTATGAGTGGATTCCCCTTCTTACTCCACCCCCCTCCTAGTTTATATTTCATAATGTTATGAGTTAAAAATGATGATGCTTATTTTGTTGTAAAATGACTATATGATCAATATTTAATCACTTTTAGTCGGAGAAGAGTAGTGCAAGTTGCAAATCCAATTTCTTTTATAGCCACTAAATATGATGTTTCGCTGCATATGATTGATAGGTTGTTAGGTGCCAACATAGTTGGGATCTATCTTCATATAGTAATACTTTTGCATACCTTTCCAAAAAAAAAATTATGTTTTTATCGACACAGAAGTTATTTCTTGGCACACACCTTTATACAAAATATACTAATGGTTATATGTAGGATATAAGTATAAGGGAGAGTTAGTTAAGATAGTTAGTTTGTTAATGAGTTAGTTAGTTAGAGGGGTTTATTGGCAAAAAAATTAAAATATAGCAATTTTAATAAAAAATTACGAAAACATTGCAGTTTTAAAAGTATTTACGCATCTACAGCAACCAGTCGCGTCCTTCCTGGGCATGACTCATTCTGTCTCTAATTCCGTCGCTAACACTTTTTGCGACGAAATATTAGGCGTGACCATTATATTCAGTCAAAAAAGTATTAGCGACTGAAATAGAGACCGAAATTAGAAAAAAAATTTAGATATTGCCAATGTTCATTCTAATTAATTACGAATTTATTGTAGTTTGTAATAATATTATTAATTGTTATTTTTATCTAATTTTAAAGTATTTTTAGACCGATTTTCATCATTGATTTTTAGACCGACTTTGAAGTCGTATATTAATAATAATAAAAATTTAGAGTTGTAAAAAAAATTGATTTTAAAGTCGTACATTTAAAAAAAATTATACTGCAAATTTTTTAACGATTTCGGTTTAAAAAAATTAAAAAATCATAATATTGTGATCGCAACACTAATTTCAAAAATTGAAAAAAATTATACTGTAAATAAAAAAATTGATTTTAAAGGCGTACACTAATTTCGGTCTATTTCAGTTGCTAATACTTTTTGCGACTGAATATTGTGGTCATGCCCAATATTTCGTCGCAAAAAATGTTAGCGACGGAATTAGCGACGCCCAGGAGGGGCGCGACTAGTTCCTATAGATGCGTAAATACTTTTAAAATTGCAATATTTTCGTAATTTTTTATTAAAATTGCTATATTTTAAGTTTTTTGCCGGGGTTTATTAGATATAAATAAGGGAAGAAGAATAGGAGAGGGGGGGAGATCTGTTCATTTTGTAGATTGAGCCTTAGCTCTTTGTGAAAGGAGAAATCCTTTGTGAAGGGGAAACCTTGGAGGATAGTTTTTTCTCCTATTTTCTGTTCTTCTCATCCTAGTCAATAAAATCCTTTCTATTCTTCCTCATTTTAATTCTTGGTTCCTAACAAATTGGTCCGACTTGCCGGATCTTTGAGGGAGAGTCAGTGTTAGAGATGGAGGAAGCGCAAATTTGGGCTAAGAAGGTCGAGCTGCCAGCGTTCATGGGTACAGACCCAATTGGTTGGATTGCTAGGGCTGAAAAATTCTGAGGTACAAGAAATTCCTTCATTCCATAAGCTGCAATACGCATTCACGAGCATGGAGGGCACTGCAACACATTGGTTCTACATTTGGAGCCAACAGAACCCAGATTCAGATTGGGAGTCATTTTCCACAGCTTTGATCAAAAGATTTGGAGATCGCTATGGTAACCACATCTTTGAAAGATTGAGTATCTTGAAGCAAGAAGAGCAAACTGAGATGGAAATCCACATTGAAGAAATGGAGACTTCCACAGTGTTCTTGAAAGAGATGACAAACAATGAATCTGAGCATAAACAAATGTTGCAGCCATTGGTGAAGAATCAAGAAGTCAAACAAGAACTTGGCAGGTCATTGAAGGTGTTTGTGAGAGAGGCAGCCAATTCGCATGGGTTGCAGAATCATTCTTGCAAGGCCAGCATTTCAGAGTTAAAGCATAAACTGCACAAGATACTGAAGAGTCAAGAAATCATTCTTGACAAGAAAAGGGTGAAAGATGACGAAAGGATGGAGACACATCCCTCTCACATCAAGAAGACTGAGGGAATAAAAGAGATCAAGATGTGGCTGGAAAGGTGGATGTAGGAACAAGACATCATGTTAGAGGACAAGATTACAAATAAGCAAAGCATTCAAGAGGAAATCAATGCCCATTCAACCAATGATGTCAATAAGACCATGGAAGGGAGTGGGTCAGAATGCTGCGATAATACAGAGGCTTATTCATGGACAAGAAAGGTGCAGTTAGCCACCTTTGGGGGTTTCACAAAGGGAGAAACAAAAGAGGATCACCTTGTTTGTGTGTTACATCAAGCATTGGAAACAAAAAAATACAATTAAGTGTTGAATGAGAGCAAGTTAGGGAGATCATTAGAATCCTTGAAGCCAGAGAAGGATCTTGTTTTCTTTGAGGAAGAGTCAGTCAGCCCATCATCATCCTTGGAACCACCAAACAGAAAATCATCAGAGGTAGACATTTCTATCAAAGGCACGGGAGATGCAGAGCTAGTTGTTGAAGAGTCCCCTGCCAAAGACCACCCAATCTCTCAAGTTGGAAATCTCTCATGGGCTTGAATTGCATCTTTGTTTCGAACTCCAACAGTGTGCCTCATACGACATTCACCCCACACAAGTCAAGGTCAAACTGCGCTGATCCCAGTCAAGAGCACATTTGGCCCAACACACAATGCAAACAAGGAAAAGTCAATGATTGGCTGCAATGTGATTCAGTTGACTGTGAAGGCCAATGAAAGTTTTTAGTCAAAATATGCAAATTGGGATGAAGATGGGTACTGTGCAAGTAGATTTTGGGGAAACAGTTACATGAAATCTATATGTTATCAATTGGTTGTTTTCAACCTTGAGAACAAGGTTAATTTTTAGGAGGGGTGTATTGTTAGGATATAAGGAGAAGGGAGAGTTAGTTAAGATAGTTAGACTAGTATTGAGTTAGTTAGTGGGGTTTATTAGATATAAATAATGGAAGAAGGATAGGAGAGAGGGAGATTTGTTGTCATTGTAAATGGAGTATTAGCTCTTGGTAAAAGGAGAAATCCTTTGTGAAGGGGAAATCCTTGCAGGAGAGTTTTTTCTCCTATTTTCTGTTCTTCTCATCCTAGTCAATAAACTCATTTCTCTTCTTCCTCATTTCAATTCTTGGTTCCTAACATTATATTTGGTTTCTGTGTGGTAGTTCATAGCATCAGCGCCAACGCTGTTTCCACCTGAGTATGTGCAAGAATTCCAAAATTGTTTTGATAGAGCTCCTCCTGTTCCTTTTGAGGAAATTGAATCTATATTGCGCAAGGAATTAGGAAAGCCATTAGAAAGTGTTTATGAATACATTGACCCAACACCGGTTGCTTCTGCTTCTATAGCACAGGTATATCTTGTACACATATATTTATCTTTCGAAAACTTTTTTATTCGGATTACTATGTGGCTGCTAATGCATCTGGTATATATTAAATTTAGGTTCATGGTGCAAGGCTAAAAGGCTCCCTGGAGGATGTGGTTATAAAGGTCTTAAAACCTGGAATAGAGGACATATTAGTGGCAGATCTTAATTTTGTTTATGTTGTTGCTAGGATATTGGAGTTCTTGAGTCCTGAAATAAGCCGAACATCACTGGTAAGCAGTATGTGCACTTATACCTCTACATGGATATTTTTGCTATAGCATGAAAATAGCGTTTTTCCTTCTGAAGCATCTGTTCCCGAACACTGAATAAAATTCTTAACTATGTTGCCTATTTTTTTTATCACCCTTTATTCTCATCCACTGCACTTAATTCATTGTTCTTTTTAGTTTCTTGTATAGAAAAGAAAACTTAGAACTTCTTATTTCACATTCATCTGTTCTTATTTTTTTCATTGTAAGTAGTAAATGGTAGTGGGCCGAATTTTCTTGTAATGTGAGCATTTTTTTAGTAGGTTGGTATTGTCAAAGATATACGTGAGTCTATGCTTGAAGAAGTTGATTTTTACAAGGAGGCTGCAAATATTGAGGCTTTCCGGAGATATTTAGAAACAATGGGACTCACAGGGAATGCAACAGCTCCAAAAGTGTATCAATACTGCACTACAAAGAAAGTTTTAACTATGCAAAGACTATATGGAGTTCCTCTTACTGACCTAGACTCCATAAGTTCATTAGTTTCTAATCCAGAAACCAGCCTTATAACTGCCCTCAATGTGTGGTATGACTCTGAAATTCTATTTTGCAGTTAACAACCCTATACTTCTTTTAACAAGAACTTTGTGTATCTCGGTATAAAATGTTGCAGGTTTGGAAGTTTACTTGCATGTGAATCTTTTCATGCAGATGTACATGCAGGAAATCTGTGGCTTCTACGTGATGGCCGTATTGGGTTTCTTGACTTCGGTATGCTTGAGCTTTATCTTTGTGCATATTTATAGATATGGTTTTAACTTTTTGTTGTGCATTTGTCATCTGTTAATGTTCTAATGTTTCAAAATAGTCTATACATTTTATTTCATATTTAGGTGTTTTTACATGTTTCTATCAATCAGTTTCTTTTTTTGCTGAGCTTATTTCAGGGCATCATCTTGCAAACTCTAATAGCTGTTGCTTTGCTTTACTCTTTGAGCTCAGTCACCATTTCTTTTCTAAAATCTAAAAGTTTTGCAGTATTCGTTTGTATGTACACACGGATATATGTATGAGATTTTTTTTGTGTTATAAGTTTCAATCTACATTCTATTAATAGAATCTACAGGAATTGTTGGTCGTATATCCCCTAAAACATGGGCTGCTATGGAAGTCTTCTTAGGATCAATTGCTATTGAAGATTATGACTCAATGGCATCTTCCTTAATTGAAATGGGTGCTACAAACCAGGATGTTGATGCTAAGGCCTTTGCCAGAGATTTGGAAAAAGTATTCTCATCAATTAAGGCAAGTATTGTAACTCACATATACTCACTTGTGAATCATGTGTGACTACTTATGTGAATGCGGATGTACTTTGCTAATTTGAAGAGCACATTTCAGTTTTTACTTTTTATACTAGTGGCACCCAAACTATAGTGTGTTTGTCTATGTCTTTGAATCTTGATCAGTCATGCAAAATCCAATGTTAGGGATTTTCTCTGCTCACTAACAATAGGATATTTCAGTGCTCTCACTTAACGCATCCCCTATGGATTTTGATCCTCTCGTTCTAGTGTTTCACATAACAGGACGTGTGGAGAGAGACGCAGACCATACATGCGATAAACGTGTAGAGATCTATGCAGTGTCTTCATATATCTATCACTCCCTGCACATATGGTCACGAGAAAGTTAATGAGTAATTGATTGTGTATGTATATGTGTATATGTGTATTTGTGTGTGCATGAATTTTTTGGAGATTTAATTGTAAGCAATGTTCAATATTTAGTTGAAAAAAAATTAAGATCTATCATTTATTAGGTGGTCTATATTTGTGCCTCTTCGAAATAATGGGGTTAGGTTGGATTAATAAAAAGTGGTCTGATTATAATAGTTATCTAGTGGACCAAGAGTGTCATCTAGGACTAGAAACCGGGGGTGGTTCTAGACAAGTTATTCCATCATTGATTGATTGATTTTTCAACTTTATGCATATAACTTGGCCTAATCCCAGTTGAGTATTGTTGCTTACATTTTTACACTTGTGTCTACCATGCAACAGCAGGAACTGGACACTGAAATAGTCGTAGCAACCACAACTGGAACAGCCTCAAATGCAACTGCTGTCGCTGCTAATATAGTTGTTGATGAGAGGCAGATGAATGCACTCTTTCTTGATGTGGTAAGCTATTTTAGATTGAACCTACTCGAACCCAAAGACAACTTGTATGTCAATATAAAAAAGTTCAAAATCTCATTGTTACTTCTGGTATTTGAATTTTGTGTTGTGCTAATGGTTTTCTTTGTGATGCTCTACAGGTTCGGGTTAGCGAATCATACCAATTAAAATTTCCTAGAGAATTTGCTCTTCTCCTGAAACAGCTCTTGTACTTTGACCGGTACACGCGGTTGTTGGCTCCCAACTTGAACATGCTTCAGGATCAGAGGATTTCCATTGCTTCCAATAGAAGAAGCAGGGTATAGAGACAATTTTTTAGGAGTTTGTACACAAAATCTAGATGTATGTACCCCCCATCTTAGTTCAAAAATATTTTATTTGTAGGATTTCTTTGGTATATAAATAAAAAGATCCATAGTTGTCATGTGAGAGCCAGGCTCATTTGGTTGGGACATTTCTTTGCAAGTTCTCGGGATGGAATTCAACATCCTTAATAAAGTATTGGGTAAATAGTCAAATTCGGTTTATATATTGTACTTCACGTCAATACTTTTCTTCTTTTTCTACCAGATTAATACTTTAGCATTAGATTCTCTTTTTTTCTTCTTTGTAACTTTTTCACCTTGAACGAGGTTGTCTTAAGAATTAATTTTGAGCAATGTGACAGGAGTTCTAAGAGACCAGATTCCAGACAGACTTCTAATGATGTTTGAGATATAACATCATCTGAGATTTCAGTTTACTTCAAACTATTCTTAAATGTCTGAATCTGCATACTTAACCATTTCTTTTAGAATTCATTTAATCTTTAAAACTACGTTATTATAATTTTTTTGGGAACTTATGATAGAACACATTCTTAGTTTAAGAGTTGTCTAAAGAAAAGAAGTTACTATGCAGATCGTTATTAGGAGATACGAGGTGACACACATTGTTTATAAAAAATTAACCATGACTTTAAAAATAAAAGCTTAAAATACACACAATAATAATTACTTATATACACACCAAAATCACATTTTTACAAGGAATGTAGTTTCAGCATCTGTTGCCAATCTGTTACACAGAAAAATTGAATGCTGGAGCTAATCTCCTTTTCCTAGACCATGTAGAGCAACAAGTCAATCTTATTGCCCTTGTTCAAGGGAACTAAACACAATAATTTCTTTGTATAGATGCATCATCACTACATACATCCCAAATTTGGATAAAAGAATTACCCTTAATTCTTGATCTTCCAAGCTTCACTTTAAATTCACCACAAATAGAATAAACTGAATTGTCATCTGAGCCAGTGCATGGCATTTGAGCTCTCTCTTGAGGGTTATGAATCAATCATTTTCTCCATTGAGTATGTGCTCTTTTCCTTCAACAGATTACGGAATCCCTCTTATCACTTGACTCGGCGAGGTATAACCCATCAGTCGATGAAGTGGTGAGCTTTTTGGCTGTGAATGTGCCTCCAGTTCAGATGACACATTATTGGAGGAGTTCACGGCTTGTTCATCTGTTTCCACTGGAGCTTTACTTGTGCTAGGACTTCTTGAAGCAGTTTCGTCCTTCTCTGTTATAGGCTCCAAGGTGCCGGAAGAGACAGTTTGCTTATCATATGCACTGTCATGCAAGGGATGTAATGGTATCGCAGACACAGGATCACCTTCTGAGGAGTAGCTTTTACCAACAGAATGACCATAATCATCAGAATATGAAATGTGGTTTGCGTGAGCCGCTGAATGTGGATTGCTTCCATCAATCACCTCGTTTTGGTCATCAAGGTTACTTGATGCTGGGGGCTCGAGAGCATTCGGTGCATACGAGACTATATGACTTCTGTTCTGCAGAGAAAACTTGAGTACCTCTTGACATGCACCACATTTGAGCTGGTGGTATACCCTTTTGAAGAGGAGGAAATCAGCAGGCAGTTGCAGCAGCTTCAAGCATTTATGACAAGTGACAAACGGTGCTCCACCTGCTACTGGCCGGTAATGTCGCCTAGTCAAGCTTGGTTTCTCCCGAAAATATTTCTTCACCTCGGGCCTATGCCTCTGATCACAAGATTTTGTTTCATAGCCATGTGCAGGGAGGTTAGAGGTCATTAGCCATTGTGGACTTGAGGGATAGGAATGGCGAGGTGAGCAACAACTGTGACCTGGATTAGGCCTACATAACTCTTCATACTGATAAAGATCACGTGGAGGCAACTCTGCGGAGCATTGCCATGGTGGCGGACAGCAAGGAAAAAAGGAATGATCAACATGGAGTATGCTGCTCGTTGACTCGGTTAAATAAGGTACATGTGAAAAATTATGCTTTTGGCACCAGTTGGTTCCATGACTACATATTCCATCACACCTAGGATAATCCGAACCGTGATAAAGTCTTCTTTCATGAAGATCATGGCTTTGATATGAAGAAACATGACTTCCCATGGACAGTCTTCCATTTGTTTCCCCATTTAGATAGCTAGTTCTGTTGAGTTGTTCCTGCAATTTATAAACCATTCTCAACAGTTTCATCTTCTCCTGGTCAGGGTCATCAAAGGAGTCGGGTGAACGATAGCTAGAGCTGCCGTATAACTCATCGGGCATTTGATTTGACGTGCTGCCACTTTCATAGCCAGATAGTGAACCACTTCGATGGTGAGACACTCTGTGTGGAAACTCGTCTTTCTTTGTCCTCATCCAATGTGCATGACCATGCCTTGTAGTCTCTGACACTTCATTTAGATTCCTCCTGCCGTCTCTTGGGATACGAGGCCTTCCCTCACGAAAATATGATTGGCGTTGTGTTTCAAGATCACCGCATAACGTGCTATTAACAAGGCATTTTCCCTTTCTGGACCCTCCTTCAGAAACACCATTAGCAACAGTGTAAGTGTTCTCAAAAGAATCTAAATACTGATTAGGGAACTGCTCGTCCACCCCATCATTTGAAGAGATGCTGCCATCATAAGCATGATAGCTTTGAATGGTTGAGGATTTAGACAATCCTCCCAGTGTACCACTAGTCTCAAAACCAGGATTAATTACTTCTGCATTATCAAATGTATCAACAGATCTTACACGATCAAAGCTATGATCTTTGGAAGAAGCATGATAACCAGATGTGCCTTTTTCAAGTTCACGAGGGTAAGCACGTGAAATCCTTCCTTCTTCAGTACTTAACCTTTGGGGAATAGATGCATTTCTGGTATTGTCCACTTCAGATTTTGCACCCACTAGACCTGATTGGTCATGTTTAGGATCTCCACCATCCAATGCACACTCATTCAACTCCTCTTCTGTTACCTCTAATAACAAGTTTCGGTTATTTAATTCTTCTGATCCTGCTTCATTGCTTCCATTAATGTCCACTTCAGGATTTGCACCAACTAGAGCTGAGTTGTCATTATTGACTTCTTCTCTATCCAATCCAGAAAATAAATCTTTTTCCACTCCTTCTAGTAACAAGTTTCCATTATTTAACTCTTCTACTACTTCAAAATCATTTCCAGCAATGTCCACTTCAGACTTTTGCTGCCCTGGAGCCAATTTCTCATCATTGCCATCTTTATCAAATGTACTTATTAAGTGCTTCACTGTTCCTTCTAATGGCACATTTCCATTACTTAGCTCTTCTCCTTGTAGTTGCAAGTTTGTGTTCTTTGCATTTTCTACTGAACTCTCTGCTATCAATTCTGCAAAGTGAGTTACCTCATCTGAACAACCATTATAGGACACTGTATGTCTTCTCATATCGGATAATTTATGGCTATCCATCTCATTTCCCAGTTCTTCATCTGGTAAATTTAACTGTTCTATCTGTTCTCCATTGCATTCACCATTTTCAATTTGATCCCTTCCACTATTTCCATTCAAAGAACATTCTTCTGAGGATGAACTAGATTCTTTTGCCCTCAAACCATTCTCATGAGAAATAAGTGGCTGCTCTCCATTGCATTCCCCATTTTCAATTTGATCCCTTCCACCATTTCCATTCAAAGAACATTCTTCTGAGGATGAACTAGATGCTTTTGCCCTCAAACCATCCTCATGAGAAATAAGTGGCTGCTCTCCATTGCATTCACCATCTTCGATTTGATCCCTTCCATCATTTCCATTCAAAGAACCTTCTCTTGAGGAAGACTTACTAGTTGATTTTTCCCCAAAACCATTCTCCTGAGAAGTGACTAGCTGCTCTCTATTGCATTCACCATCTTCAATTTGATCACTTCCATCACTTCCATTCAAAGAACATTCACCTGAGGAAGAATTAGTTGCACTTTCCTTGAAACCATTCTCCTCATAACTAACTAGCTGCTCTCTGTTGCTGTATTTTTTATCATGAGCTTTAGGATCCAATGCATTTGTGGGAGCTGCACCATTTTCATGCATTCTGGATTCTGAGTTCAATGCATTTCCAGGAGCTGCATCAGTTTCACGTGTACTGGATTCTCTGTTCAATGCATTTCTAGGAGCTGCATCAGTTTCATGCGTATTGCATTCTGAGTTCACAGCCCTATTTCTTCGTTTCTTAGCTGTATGGTGAGCAGTGAAATGATTTCAGTTAAATATTAAGAATTATAGGAGGTATATGCATATAATCAGTAACTTCATTTGTAAAACTAAAATTCAAAAATTAGTACACATACTAGAGGCAGGCAATAGATAGGAGCAGCAATATTTCCTTCCTAGAGTAGGGAATAATTTATTTTAGCAAGACATTTATATCAATCAATCAAAGAGAATAAATCATATCAGAAAAATCAATTTGGTTAGCATAAGTTCACAAGAAAGTTCAAAAAAAAAAAAAGTTCACAAGAAAGTAACAACCCAAACACAATATGTAAGTAAGAGCTTAGTAAACAGCAAGTGCAACAGGCCACAATTCACAAACTTCACAGCTCAAAATTTATACTCCATGTTTCGCTACTGAATAAAACATGTAAAGTAAAACCATATTCAACAACAATGAAATTTTTAACCTTGAAGAGTGGTGCCACATCCACCACACTTGTACACATCATAATCTGGAGACTCTGGAAGAAGTTGCCAGCATTTAGGACATAACACTAGTCTCGGTTTGGGTTTGGGAGCCGATTCACCAGACATCTTTCTCCAAATTTATAATAAATTACTGTTCCAATATTGGGTTTTGGCAACAGATTTTGCACAGCAGGTATCAAAGTTCAACACCAAATCCACTCACAACATTCTGGCAGGAAAAAAATGCTCTCCGAAGATTTCATTGCCTGTATCGAATAAGATTGAAGTTTAGGTTGCATGCTCAAAAATAAATGGCTCCTTAATTATGAAAAAAAAAAGAATATAGATGCAGAAAATCAACAAGAAATATAGATAATAAAAGCATTTTGTTCATATTTAGTAAATTTTGCCAAAGTGACATTATGGATCTCGAATCAGCTAACTCTACTAACTCAAATTTAGCAAACACCAGACATGACACTAGCATCAAGAAAAATCAACTACCGTAACAAATGCTCTCCAGAATAGGAAATCCTCTTCGAAAGGAACATGCTCCAATTTTTGGAAACGAATCTATAATTCTCAGAATCTATCTATCCACTACATGCTCTTCTACGGTAGTTTCAAAGCTCATAGTATTCAGCTTCCTAAAAACTCATTTTTAACTAGCAATTTGAGAAATTCTTTACCATTTTTCGAATACTCTAATAATCGGCACACGGTTATGACGTAAGACCAATTAACCCTTTAGGTATAAAAGTGACACACACAAAAAACAAAACAGAGAAGATGGAGTTAAATTTCATAGAACAGAAAGTTAAAATTCACAATATCACGCACACACAGAGAATCACGAACCATATGAATATGTAGGAAAAATATGTTAAATCTTTTTCACCAAATAAGCTGAATTTATAGCGAAATTTGCGGCATGCATCAAATTTAACAAAACAAAGAGAAGTCCAACCCCACCATTACCAACCAACGATAAAATCAACATTCGCACCTATCACGCAAAAAACAATAAAAAGAAACAGCGTTTAACAATATACAAACCCACAAATAGAAAAAACAAAATCAAATTTCATTTTCTTCAAAAAACGATATTTAAGAAAACCAGCAAAAGGAAAAGAGCAGAGATATTCACCGGAAGAATCAAGATATTCGCACCCATTACGTGAAATAAAATAAAAAAAACTTAATAGGAAATATCGTTTCAAAATACACAAAGAAAAAACAAAAACAAGGTTCATGTTTTTCTCCAAAAAACGATTTTTAAGAAAAACAGCAAGAGAGAGAGAGAGAGAGGGGGGGGGGGGGGACTCACCGGGAGAATCAAGATACCCACCACGCAGCACAGCCACAACACACAACACCCTTAGTTCGCAGCTTAGATCGGATCAGCAGGTAGAGAGAGGAAAGGAAAAAAGAAAAAGAGAAGAAAAGAAAAGAGAAGAGCGAGAAATTAAATGAAAATGGAAAAGGGTGAATGAAGCGAAGGTGGCGGGAAAGAGGGGTCGGAGACAAAACGAGAAACCTTTTCTTTTCTTTTCCACAAAAAAACTGTCACAGAAGAATAAGAGAGAGAGAGAGCAGAGGCAACGAAAGGAAGAATGAATGAATTGTGTATTATTTTTGTCTGTGTGTTAGTTTGGTCAACTCTTGCGACCCAGAAACAAGGAATGGATGTAACACAGTTTCATGGTCTTGTGTGTCTGGTTTGTGTTTTTGTCTGTGTTTTTCTTTTATCTTCTTCTTCTGATCGCGTGTGTGTTGATGTTAGTTAATGTGGTAAAAGAGGGAGTGAAAGGAACATGACTTGAAGGTTTCAGAGTCGGCGCTATTCCCATTTAAAGTGGTACCAAACCAACCAACCAACCTCCAACTGTTTACGTGGCACTCTCTCACTGGGTCCCACTTTTGACTTTTTACATCTAATGGCTGGGGATTAGGTTTTTCTTATCACCTTGCCAGCTGAGGTAATCTCTTGCGCATTCATTCATAAGGATTTGTTGGAATTCAATACTACAAAATTTCTCTCTAGAATGCTAATCCATACACATTTACTAATCAAGGAATCTAAAGTTCTAAAAAAAAGTTATGAAAATATTTTAATGTTACGTCTTCCTACTATAATATTTATTTTTAAAAAATAAAAAAGTTTAGATAAGTTAGATTCAGGAATTTATTAAAATTAGGATAGATCTTAAGATTTCAAAAATATTTGCAGAGGTAACTGTTCGTAAAAAATAAGCAGTAATTTTCTAACTTTCAATCAAGAGAATTGCTTGTTTGGAAGTTGATGATGATTTTATTTTATTAGGTATTGTTAATTAACAATTTAATGATATTTATTATTTATTAAGAAATTAATGAATGAGAAAATTTTCTTAAATTAAATTATAATAGTTACATTAAAAATTACAGTTGAATATTTTAATAATGTTTTTTAGTAATTTTTTCATTTGAGATAACTCTTCTCCATCAGTGTCTTATTAAGATATTTTGATGTTTTCCTATTTTATTTTGGCAAAGGAAATTGCTTAATGTTTTCTTGCAAGTTTCTACTTTTTATAAAATCTTGAAAACTTTTCTTTAAAAACCGCTTCTGGTGTGCGTGGGTGTAAATAGGTCTTGCACCGTGCGTTACTATTTTCAGCCTTTAGATTTATCTACTAGTCAATATATTGGTAATATTTCCTAGTCTCGACTGTAGGTGATTGATTTTTTATTTTTTTTCTTTTCTCCTTTTCTATCCCCAACTATCATTTTTTCTCTCTCTGTTTTTTTTTTCTCCTCCGGTCTAATACTTCCCGAATCCCGATCCGTTGCCTTCAAGTCGCACTTTAATCTAAAGAAACAAATTGAAATCGATTCAAATAAAAATGAAGTTATACAAAAATTCATACTTAAAGAAATTGAACAGATTAGAAAGAAATTCATACATAAGATCCAAGAAAAAAAAGTACTGTTGAGATGTTAATTGTTATGTAAATATAAAAGAGATATTATAGATAATTTTACTCTTATATATATAAAGAGATTATTTTTGAATTTAAATATATAATTAATAAATCATCAAAATACAATTTTATTATTATTGTCTCAAATTCATCTAATATGTGATTGGTGGGATAGTGGGATACTATAATTGTGGATGGAAGTGAGGGTGGGAGTTGAAGATGAGAAGGCACAGTGTTGGAGAGGGTAAGGATAAAAAAGGATCCCGTACGATTGAGATTAGGTTATCAAACACAACATGTGTCGTTCATGTTTGTAAGCTTATATCTAACGGCTGAAAGTGATCTTCTTTAACACACTAGGTTAAACAGCTGCTACTTCAAATAAATAGCGCGGCAACTTTACCGTTGTCATTCAAGATAATGTATAGTACAGTATATTTTTAAAATTTATAATAATAAAATCATTTAATATAAATTATTTTTGCGAAAACATTAAAGTATAACTAAAAAATTATTATTATTTTTGCAATATTTAAAACAAAAGAGGTAAATTCTGTGGCATTTAATTCCTAGTCAAATGACTGTTATAAAACAAATTTTGATAATAAAACGGGATGAGATGATTGTTTGTCGTGTGTTCCGATGAATGGAAGATTCTGAAATAGCATGAAAATCAGCGCTCTTTTCGTGCCGGATTCGAATTCGTAAATAGGAACAACAACAAGAATATTTTACTTTACTTTTACTAAGTTTTCTTTTAAGATTTTTGTACTTAGAGTAGTTACAGAATTAAAAAAAACATATATACTTAAAATTTAATACCAATTTAATATTATTAATGTATTTTTGTTATAATTTTCGATATAATTTTTTATATATAGATTATTTCATTAGGTGTGAAAATGAGAAATTTGATGCGGAAATCACCAAGAAAGTTTGAGGCATAGATAAACTCAATATGCACAAAAGAACAAAAGTGGAAAAGATTCGAGGGCTGCGTCTGACTGGTCTTTGAGAAGCTCTCCTATGGTCCTATGATATGACACTTTTTGCTACTTCCAAGAGATACTTCTGAACCATTTGTATTTTATAAGAGACTTTTAAATATAATATTGATACTTCTTTATGTATATTTTTAAATAATATAGGGACTAAATTGAATTATTTAAATAATTTTAAAATTAAATTAATAATTAATTTTTTTATTTTTTATAGATTAATCTCTTAACTTTTATTTCTTTCAATTTCTATCATTAATTATTAATTGAACTAAAATATTATAAATTATTTTAAATTTAACTACATATTTATAAAATTATTTTTTTAATTATTATTGTTTATGAAATATATTTTAAAGTTATTAACTTAAAAATAAATAAATTTTAACTTAACTATTAATATAATATTTAATGTTATTAGTATAGTATTTATATATCTAACTATTATATTCTCTATTGTTAATTGAAATTTATTGGAAATATAAGAAGCAGAACCCACATCAAAATTGATATTTGTTAATAAATTTTAATCAATTATATAAAGAGGGTTAGAAAGAATATTATTAACATTCTTGTAATAAAAGAATCTATAAAATTAATAATTTTTAATAAATTTTAGTTAATTATAAAGAGAGAATTAAAAAGAAAATGTTTGAGGGACTATCATTAACATTTCTCGAAAACTATATACATATATATTATTTATCTATAAGTATTTTATATAAGCATGATTTATATGTGTAGAGAATATTTATTTGTTGAATAAAAACTTGTATAAATATAATCAAAATTCAAAACCCCTTTAAGAAGGTCACACTTGTTTAATAGTTTCCTTTTTAGATGAGTTAACTCCTTTAAATATGCATCATGCCTTCAAATATGCGCTGTTAATTGGGACTTGCCATGTTTAAACGATACATCCAAATGTGAAGGGTGAAAATTTTGGTGGTCTAGCTTGATACTCCACATACATGACCACATCTGAACTGGCCAAAGGAGATTTTTTATTTTGGTAGCATCTAGTAAACGTGTTAGAACCAGAGGAAACAAAATATATAAATTTTGTTCCACATTTAGGACATTAAAAAATATAATGAAGAAATAAAATATAAGACTAAAAGCATTATATTTGTATTATAAAGAACGTACAGATAAAGGAAGCTAGAGAATACAATAGATTCTATTCTGTCTACTAATTAAATAGGTAGCATATTTTTTACTTTAAGGCGCCAATTTCTGAAGACTGCAATTACTTATTTTCATATTTCTGCCTTGTTTAGAAATTACTTTCATGTGCTATATTATAATAAATTAATAATTATATAAAATTAATTATTAATTATTTTAAATATATTTTTTCATGAAATAATTTTTTATGGCTTCTCAAATTAACATATTTTCATGAAATAATTTGAAAAAAATAATTATTATATTTTAATTATTTATTATGTTGAAGAGCAAAAAAAAATTATAATGTTTTTAGACAATTATTTCTTATGTTATTAAGATCACATAATGTAAAAAATATTACATACACTCTAGTAAATATTTTAAACTATTTAAAATATAATTACTAAACATTTTTTATATTTTAATTTAATAATAGACTTTTTATAATAAAACAATTCATTTTTAATTTCTTATCTCATATTCATGGAAAGGTAATTTTTTTTCTTTTTTTTATGTAATAATAAGACATTATTTAATTATAAAAACAACAATTTGGTACAAAATTTCTGTTTTATATGCCATAAAGCTTGTTGAAGCAGAAATCCCTCGTCCACTTCAATTAAACAGTCTGAATAATGGGGAGTTCCCTCTTCCATGTTCTACCCACATAAAAAAAAAAAAAACAACCAATCAGTGAATTTACCTGAGCACTACGGAATATGCAAGTTGTTTTGGGAACTTTGACACTTGGCAGCATTGTTTGTACTTGAAGGAGTTACATAACTTAGCAGGTCATTCATTCTGAAGATTCTTAAATTATATCGTTTGACTTGACTATTTGACTAAGCAATGTGAACTGAATTGAACTGAAGCATGAGGTTATTGATCACATGCATCGCCATTCATTCATGGGTGAAATTGAATTGACTTGAACACAAGGATTAAGGATTTGAAAATTGTTAATTTAATTATAATGGGCTTGGTTTGTACGTGATGACCACGTTAGAAAAATGATAATAGGTTATGGCTGGCATTGTCAAATAATATTTTGAACAACAGCATCCTCACCACGTTATAATTATATATGGATAATTGGACCTCAAACGAAACAAAACAGAAAATGCACCGAAGCTAGTTTCATTGTGTTAGTATCAAAGACTTTGAAAAGAGTTATAAGTCATAAGGATAAATTTATCACTAATAGTTTGGATTAACGGTGAAAAAATTGATTTTGAATGAAATTGATTTTATAAAATTATTATAAGATAATCTAATTTTTGTTTGGATAACATATATAAAAAATTAATTTTTTAAGAGAATATTATTTGGATATTTTAAATTAAAATTGATTTTAAGTATCTAATTACTAAAAGGGGTTTTAAATTATTTTTTCATGTCTTGTGTATTCTTATTTATTATTTATTATTATATTGATATGTTGATTATTAATTTAAAACAAATAGGTAGGTTTATAACAAGTTCTTTTAAAATAAATTATTGATTAAAGTATTAGTTTGTGAAATATAATGCATTTCCTAAATAAAACCTTGCAATCTAAATTAACATAACAATGTATTTATAAAGTAGTGACAAAAAATAAAATAAAAAAGATCAATAATTCTTAATATAACACAACTTTGTCCTACCACAACAATACTAATTTTGATTTAAGACTTGTGCAATTTCATATCGTATTAAATCTCAAACACGATCTGTCTAAGGTGATGAAATGACATTTACAACTTGGGTTTGGTCCAAGTTAACTACATTGTGGTAATTATCATATGAGTCAAGGCTTATATTTTCATCTTCATAACGTGTAAAATCAATATCACTCTCAATATTCCTTCTAATATAATTGTGTATAGTCATAGTTGCACAAACTATTTACACTTGTGTTTCAAATTTGTAATTAAGCTTGTATCGCAAGATTGCAAATCTGTTCTTACATACTCCCAAAGTTCTTTCAATTGTGCATCTTAAACTTGAATGATAATATTGAAAACTTCATTATTATTTGCAAACCCATATCTATGTCTAAAATTAGGAAGGTGGTAGCATTCACATCTATAAGGACCAACATATCCCATTTGTGTTGGAAAGCCGGCATCTACCAAATAATATATACTTGTTGAGAAAGGTAAAAATATGTATAGATAAAATTTAAATAAGAATAGAATTCAATTGTAGTGATACAAAAAAATAATACCTTGAGGAGGCTGTGAAAAATTCATGTTAGAAGTTGTGAGAGCATAATCAAAGATTCGAGCATTGTGGACAGTACCCTTCTATCCAGCTAATACAAAAGCAAAAAACATGTTTCAATCACATGCAACCATTATATTTTGTGTTGGAATACCATTTCTTCCCATAAATCTAGCTTGCTCACTATGAGTAACCACACATGGGACATTTGTACCATCAATTGGTCCTATGGCATTCTTAAAAAATGGCCAATATCGTGTATCATTTTCTATTTTGGCATGACTGTCAAGAAACAAAGGATCTAGTGACCTAATATATTCCAATACAACTTAAGGAGAGCAATTAATACCTTATGAAGATGTCTACTTACAGTTTATCCAGAATGTTGAAACCTCTCTTGAAGGTTCTTATTTCCTTCTACATGGCCAACCATGTTTAAAAAAAACTGCAACCATTTCTTCAACTCGCATGTAGTTAGTGGGCTTTAAACCATGATCAACCAATTCAGAGCAAAGCTTATAAAAAAATATGTTTTCCATACGAAACATCTCATAAAAACGAATAGGATGACCTTGCAATACTTCTTTCACTTATGCATGCCCTATCTATTTGCTAGTTCTACACAGCTCTTTACATAGATGTTTTATTGCATATTCACCAATAAACACAACCACATAAGATGCTTACTCCATAAGTTTATCATCTTTATTGGTATTTGATTGAAATTGTTCAAGCAAGTCATTCATTTTTTACCTGTATAGAAACAGTATTACAAAATACATAAATATATCAAGATACACTTGATAAAACATAAGTTCATTACTGTAAGGTTTAGGTGTCCACGTGACATTTTAATATTATAATATTTTAATTACATAGTAGTCATGGTAATAACAACCCTGCCACAAATCTGGGTTCTTGCTTATTTAACGTATGTCTACAAGGAAACCGGGTTAGCGTGACCGGATTGACCCTCTGAAGGGTAATAACACCTTATGGGGGGGCAATGCGGACGAGGTCGGAGAGGGCGAGACCTTGGACTTGTGATGTACCAAGGCAGGAGCCTGAATAAGGAACCTCGGGTTTTATATATGGCCAAGATGGGACCCCGGACAAGGTTGTCTGGGCTACGCATATCAAGTGGGGAAGTCAAATATGCTTGACTCGCCAACCCGGTAGTTGGTGCTTTCACAAGCTTACCCTATGCACGTGATCCGCATTGACTACTAGGTCACTTGAGTGACACGTGTTGACTTTTATGACATATGTGACGTGCGTTAACTCCTATATATATGTATATGTGTGTGTGTGTGTGTGTAACATGTGTGCGGGTCATTTCTTACATGACTCATTTCTTCCTCTGTCCCTTCACAAAAAAAGTGCTTTGTCTTTCTCCCTTTTTTCATTTTCGCCATTGACGAACGGGGGAAAGCTTCTAGTTTAGGGGAGAGAAGATGATTTTTAGGACGTTCGAGCTTGGAGAAGCTGTTCTCTAGCCTCGTTAACAGTTTTAGAGGTAAGAAACGTCGGTCTAACCTTAAAATCTAACTGTTATGGATTTTTGGGCTAGGCTATGATAGACCCTTTTGGGGGTCTGCATGTCACCTGTGGGTGACTAGCTCTTGTAACTTGGAAAAGTATAGAGTTTCTTTACATGCAACGGGTGAGAATCGCTATTGATTACTTGCATGCATGTATGTAGGGCATGACGCTGGGGATTGTGGTGTTCGGAACCGCGAGGTTGAGCGAACCAGTGTAGAGCTTAGAGCATGTAAGCTCTCTGTTCTTGAGGGTCCTTCTCTTGACCGTGTTCCACCATACTTCGATGAAGTGATGGTTATTGTATGCCATGATGCATGTATTGAAATTATGTGTTACTGCTTTCTGATTGAGAACATGTATATGTTTTGCACTGTGATGCTATGTTATGATGCATGAGATTCTCTGGCCAGTAGAATGGACAAATATGGACTTTCCTTAGAGCCAAAGTGATGTGGAACAACTCTAAGTGGTCAATTAATATATACGAAAACCTGAGAGAGAATGCCCATTAAGTTGGATGAACCTCTCTTGGAAGAGCCATATACGTCCGCGCAGAACCCGGAGGGAATATGCCCATTAAGTTGGATGATCTTCCTCAGACAATGATATACAGGGAATGTGTCCAACTGTCCATTAAGTTGGATGATCTCTCTTGTTATATCCGTGTGATTATCTACCTGTGATGTATTTTATGTAAGTCGGGATGACTCGCTTGTGTAATGCATGTTTTGATGCTATGTATCGTGGAAGTGAATCCGGGAGAGGAGATGCCTCCAAGGACCCAGAGTTTACCGAGACTATTATCTCATCCCGATTGGGGATTATATGTTATTGCAGGTGATGAGCACAAAGAGGACGACGGATCCCGGGGCAAGAGGCCCGGGTAATGAGGCAGTTCGAGGGACTCCAAGCGAGAGGCTGAGCCGAGACGGGTTCTGAGTGAACCTTAGATTATTTTGGAACATGTTGGCTCTGTATTTTGATATGTACTCACACGTTTTGTAACCCGGTCCTGAGGGGAGAGCGTACCCAGGGTCTTATATGTTTGTAAACTCGTGAACAGTTACCATACATAATGCAAAGCTATGTTATTTGTGGATGTATGATGACGTCATTTTATTATTTTCTTCCTAATTAATTTTGTTAAATTAATTACTGCGCTTAACGACCATAATGGAATGTTAACAACCGGATGCATACGGGGTGTTACAATTACCAAACATAATATGGTTCGTGTTACAAGCCTAATAAGAAACATGACCAAATTTGACAGCAAAACATAATATGAATTCAACAAAACATGACTCATACCACCACAAGCAAACATCTAAGCAATAGTACATAACAATAAGGAGTTTTAATTGCATCCCTAATACACACATCTAGTTAATAACCTTGAATAGTAAGGGATTTTTAACTACATCCATAAGCCAATGCATCATTTGCTCATCTAAACATCGCATGGAAATAAACATTTCTCTTACTGACTTTTAACATCATCAGGTTGCAACATTGTGTATGAAATAGTAAATCCTTTTGTAACTCAGGTAGTGTTTGAGCTTATTCATCACTTTCTGAATAGACGCACTTGCCACAACTTCATTACGTGACTTACATGCTTCTGCAATCACATTAACTGCATCAACTATTCTTGAAGAGGTTGTTGCCTTCTTGCTTAAATTTTCAATGTGATTGATTCTCTTTCTATTTTTCGTATTCTTTTGGCTAACAGTTCCTTGTGAATCATTCAAATGAATTCCCTCAAAAGCATATGTTGCACCAACACTTGCATCTTCACTATCACCTTAGCCTTCCTCTAAATCTATGTCAATGCCCTCAAGACTTGGACAATACCCAACATTCATATCAACCTCAACACTAGCAGACAATATCTCAGATGAGGGAGCCCATTAAAACTCTCCATTAGCAACTACATCCTTAAAAAATTCAGTCAACTTGGGAGCAAATGGAAGTCCCTCGATCCTAAATTTGTCATATAATGGATTTTCTTGCACATTCATAATTTATTAAAGGATAAATACTCTAAACAGAAAACTTAGACTTACAACAATACACATTTATGTAACACATACCAATTCTCCCACCATTCATCACTTACATCAACAATATTTTTGGCACTGATCCATCCAAGACCAGTTTCTTTACCAAATAGTTTATACCATACTCGCATTCTCTTATGAGGTTATCAAACCTGTTCTTAAACTTTGATTTGTCATAATTTTTTCTAGTCAACTCCTTCAAATCTGGATGCAATTTCATTCTACCTATTCTTGGTAAAACTTGTACCACGTCATTCTCATTTGGACACTTGTTCCAAGCATGATATGATAAAGCCTTCAGTTGCTTTAAGGTTCCAAGAAGCTTTTTCTTTCTCAATACTCATAATTCTACATTAAAGAATTTTCTTAATGCATGATTAACAAAACTTTAACATGTAGAAATATAAGAGGTAAATGTCATTGTAGCTAACCAAATGAAGCTACTCCACTATTAACAGTTAATAATCTGGGTCTATTCTTTTTTAGTGGAACTAATATGAAATTCATTCATCAATAAAAAAAAAAAGCAAAATTGATAATATAATTTTCGTGACTTTAAGGTGGCCAGTGAAGCATCCATCGACCACCATAATTGTAGGTGAACATTATTTATTGTCACCTGTAATTTGACTTGGTTTTTTTGGTTCAATCATTAATGATAACTAAGTATGGTATTTTTTTTTATTGTCAGCTTTGTTGATAGGAAAATCTGACAAAAAGTACATGTGTTTGACTAAGGTGGAAACATGGAAGGGACTTTGTAATTTTTTTAATTAGATGCTTGGCTCAATTAAATTAATGTTAGTCGATATTATTTGATATTTCCAAGTATGACAAATCAATGGAAGTGCCAAGACTCCATTACCTAAGGAGGATATTGATAATTAAATCTTAACCTCAATACTTTCATTAAATAAACTCTTTCAACAGTCTTTGCACCAAGTTGAACCTATGTAACAAGTTGAAACCAATGCATTAAAATGACACTCACAGAACTATAAAAATTCAAAAAACACTTGAAAGTAAAAAATATCAAAGCAAAGAACTACCAAAGAGACAAAAGAGGATGAGAGTCTTCTGTAGAGACAAATGAACATAAGCAAAATTAAATAGACTCTGAGACAAATGGTAGTTGGTTACCTATTAATTGTAGCCTGGACAATCTGTTTTGATTCAAATCATCCAAACCAAAAAGCCAACCATTTTTTATCTCCCAAATGTAACGAAACGGGTTGCACCAATTGAGATATATTGCAATCCATACTACAAAAGGAATTATCAACATTAATTGAAACAAATTTTCCCAACACTGTCCAATACGAAATGAGCTAAACTAAAATTTAACGTTCATCATATGCACAAGTCTATAATGGCAACAAAACACAAACACACAACAACAAATGCCCATCAACATTAATCGGTGGGTGAAGAGTTTAATTTGAATAAATGATAGAGATTTGTTGAGACACAGGTTGAGTGAAGGAAAAATAAGAGAAATCAGAGAACCAAATGTAGAAATCAATTTTACATTGATATGGAAATTGTTTTGACCCTGTTTCGCTTCAAAATTGATTTCAACGAAGTGAATCGCGTACAATAGAGAAGTCAAATATCATGGTCAATTGACCTTCTCATGTTTGACCACTAAATACATGTATCCAAGGGCCTTTGACAGGGGTCCAAACACGCTCATAATAATTTTTTTAATAAAAGTTTGTTTTAATTAACAGATATGAGAGAAATGACATTTTTTAAGACCGGAAATACAAGGGATGTGAATAATGAAGGTTATAACTTTATCAGCGATGTGAATAATGAAGGTTAAAACTTTATCAACGACAATTACCTACACAATTGTGAATCATCAATATAAAACAAAATGTGCGCCATGGATAACAAAACGAATCGATGATGCACAATTGAATGTAACTAAGAACATGTTTAAAAAGAGTTTCTTTATTGAAACTTAGCAAGCTTTCCTTTTCTCATGTTTTAATAGAAGCAAACCAGTGCGCGAACTGGTTAGCAAAATTAGATTCATCTACGGATCAATAATTGATCCAGTGAGAATCATGTCCTTCTTAAATTAGTGTTCTTTTGTTAGCTGACACCATGAGAGTGTCTTTTGTTAGACAAGAGTTATTTTATTCTTTGTTCTTGTTTTTTATTCTGAATGATAAAAAATATTTTTTACTGAAAAAAAAACTATAAAAGCTTTTATTGCTTGAACTTGATAACTAGTATTGCTAAAGCAGCAATCAGCTAACTTTTGGTAAATAATAATAATAATAATAATAATAATAAAACCTTTTAGCTTCTGTATATACTAATCCAATTAATCACTATTATTTGGACTATACGAGCCAGCTGGGCCGAAACCAGACCTACCCAGGTCCATCTTCCCACTTCAATTTGAATTTCACGTGATGAATCCTATTTGTTAGTCACTCGATTATTATTTTATCTGTTCATTTCTTATAATATTTTATTTTTATTTATATATATTAAAAATTTTATGATTGTTTTAATTATTTATTTTTTTGTCTAATTCTTAAATATTTTAATACTTCTCATAAATTAGAGACAGATAAATACAAAACTCCTCTCTTGAAGAGGATAATTAAAACTCTCACAGACACCGTATCATCTTTAGAGGCCCATTACTTCGGTAGACCACCTTTATAGGTGGTCCATTTTACACCACTATTGACAGCCCTTAGATTAATCGAAGGTGTTGGCACCATCTTTATCAAAACATTTTTCTCTTTCCTCTCCTTCCCTCACTGCTGCCTCCGGCTACCGTCCACTGCCTCCGGCGGACCTTCCACCGCCGCCAAAGGCCACTTTGAATACCCACATCGCTACTTTCAGGGATTGAAAACCTAGATCTGGGATAAAAAATCGCGAATCGGTGCGGCTTCTACGAAGTCGACAGCGTCATGGATCTATTACGGATCCATGCAAGCGCGCCATGAACAAATGGATTATGAAGTGTTGGACACATACCACTCACGGTGGTTCGGTGCGGATCTGGTGTTGTGGATCTGCCATGGCTCCGACGAAGTCGAACACGCCGTGTATCTGGTGCCTTCCGGTGTGAGCGCACCCCGAACTAGTGGATTCCGGAGGGGTTGGAATCGGAACTGATTTCTTTCTTCGATCTAGACTTGCTATTCCGTTGATGTTTCTGTTTCTTTTGTTGTGTGTTGAGAATGATTGTGTTTTTTGTTTTTTTTTTTTTTAAATTTCTGTGAGTATTTTTTGGTTGTGTTAATTGGATCGAAGGAGGAGGGTCGTTGCCGCCGCCAAAAATCGCCTCCGGCAACGGCGAATCGGTCTGAGAACAAATTTGTTACAGAACGGAATAGAGAACAGGATGGGAGAAAAAAGAAGAAAAATCTAGTGCAGATGGTGCAGCAAAACAGTGTGTGGATGAGATGAATCTAATGATGTTTAAAAATGATTCACATTAGACCATATGGAAGACTTGTCCAAGTTAGAATTGACCTCTTAAGAGATGGATACATAAAGAAACCAAACCCTCACAAGTCTCCCAAGGGAGGAGTACGGAGCACGGAGTATTACTTTTCTTAAGAGTGGTTAATAAATACTAATTAATGTTTATATTTTTCAAACAACTTTAGTTCAACTTTATTTTTCTAACCATTCAGAAAAAAAAAACTTTATTTTTCTACTTGACAAGTGTCATTAAAGTCTTATAAAAAAAAGTTGATTTTTTAAGTCTTAAGATCAAATAATAAAGTTCAAGTCTTCAAGATGTGGGAACTTCTCCGTTTTTAAATGCGGTAAACTTTACTAACATATATGACGTGCAGACAAGAATTTCCCCACATTGCTTTAATTTGTTTTATGTAGTTTGTTCTTGATTCCCATGATGAACCGATAAAAAAATTCCATAGTGAAAGAAATACTTGTGCCCATAAACTAGCCTTATTATTAATAACCAATATTTCATTTGGTGGGATTTAGTTCCTGGTTTTATTAGGGAGAAATTTAACAAAAACAAGTTAAAAATCCCTAATTATAGATTTAGATGAATCTTGTCCTCTCCTAAAAAAAACGAAGGCAATTTCATCCTGCACTATATGTTTTTCAACATGCACTATATATTTTCTTTTAATGGCAAAAATGCCCTTGCTGTAAAATACTAAGGATAAAAATATCCCTCGTGCTCCTGCTGTGCTATTCGGTTTCGTTTGCTGTCTTCTTCCCTTGGGTGATCGCATTGTAGCTGCATTTGTTGTCGTGGTGGTGGTGACATTGCATTGGCTTAGTAAACTGTGTCGCCGGAGCGTTCCTGGTGGTGGTGGTCCTTGCTGGTTGCTGTCGAGGTGAGTGTGCACTGTAGCTTTTTTTTTCACTGTGCACGGATTGATTGATCCGTATAGATGATACGGATTGTACAATCCGTAAAGATGTTTAATGGAACGAACGGATTATGTAATCCGTAAGAAGCATACGGATTACATAATCCGTAAGAACCATACGGATTACATAATCCTTATGGTTCTTACGGATTACGTAATCCATATGCTTTTTACGGATTATGTAATCCGTAAGATGCATACGGATTACATAATCCGTATCCATCTTTTTACCAAATTTCAGGGAAAATAATTTTTAAAATTATCATAATAAATTATTATTAAATGTAAAAAGTAATTTGTTTAGGGTTTACGTTAGTCTTAAAAATTTTGAGCATGAATGAGTATGGATAACTTACATAATTAACATGATATGCTTGTGTGTAATTTGTAATATTGTATGACTTCATTGTTGTTAAAATTTATGAGTTTACGTAATTGTTGGTTGTCTATGTAAGAAACTTTTTTGATTTGTGAAGATGAACTACGAAGACTGGATGTATGACAGTGTTATGTCTGATGATAATATTATGAATGAAGACATTGAAGAAGAAAATGATGCCCCAGAAAATGAAAATGTTTTAGTTGATTGTTCTGCAGCTTTCAGTACATCTCAGGTATGGATATGAATTTGACATTACTTTAAGTTGTTAAAAGAATCAATTTAGTTGATTAAAAATGAATTCTCCTTGTTGGTAGGTGTTTGATTCCCGTGAGGACGTATTGAAATGGGCTCGCACAGTTGCGTATGAGAATTGTTTTGTAGTTGTGATAATGCGGAGTGGCATGGCAAATGGCAAGCTGGGAACAACATCGTATGTTTTAATTGGTTGTGAAAGAAGCGAAAAGTATAGATCATGGAGAAAAGGATTGGTACCGTCAACTACTAGCACGAGGAAATGTGAATGTCCTTTTAAGTTAAGAGCCAAACCAGTCACAGGAGGTCAAGGGTGGGTTGTAAAAGTAATATGTGGCAGTCATAATCATGCGTTGGCTACCTCATTGTATGGTCACCCATATGCTGGTCGACTAACTGAGGGGGAGAAGATCGTTGTTGCTGATATGACAAAGTCCATGGTCAAACCAAAAAATATTTTGTTAACTTTGAAAGATCATAATGCCAACAGTTATACAAGTTTAAAACAACTTTACACTGCAAGATATGCATACCGGACGCGTATTAGAGGCAATAATACTGAAATGCAACAATTAATCAAGCTTCTTCAACGCGACTGCTATATTCATTGGCATAGATTGAAGGAAGATAATGTTGTACGTGACCTATTTTGGGCACATCCGGATGCAGTTAATTTGTGCAATGCATATCATATAGTGTTCTGCATAGACAGTACTTACAAAACAAATAGGTACAGACTTCCTTTACTGGACATTGTTGGTGTAACACCCACTGGCATGACATTTTCTGTTGCATTTGCCTATTTAGAGGCGGAGCGTGTTAACAATCTTGTGTGGGCCCTTGAACGGTTCAGGGGGGATATTCCTTAAGCGTGAATTTTTTCCCAGTTGTCATTGTTACTGATAGAGATACAGCATTAATGAACGCCGTCAAAACAGTTTTCCCTGACACAACCAATTTATTGTGCCGGTTTCACATTGACAAGAATGTTAAGGCAAAATGTAAAACTTTTATTAGACAAAAGAACGCTTGGGACCACGTCATGGGAGCATGGGGGAGTCTTATTGATTGTGGTACTGAGAAGCAATATGATGATTGCCTTACCAAGTTTGAGATTGCTTGTTCACCATGGCCGACGTTTGTTGATTATGTGAAAGACACATGGTTGCATCCTCACAAAGAAAGATTTGTAACCGCATGGACAAATAAAGTGATGCATTTGGGGAACACCACGACTAACAGGTAGTCCAATTTTTTTAATGTCATTACTTTGTCGTGTAATTCAATTGGATAATTTACTAGTATTAATGTGTCTTTCTTAAACGCAGGGTTGAGTCTGCTCATTGGACTCTAAAGAGGCTACTTCAGAATAGCGTTGGGGATTTATGTAGTGTGTGGGACGCGATGAATAACATGATGACCTTGCAACATGCTGACATTAAGGCATCATTGGAAAGAAGCACTCATGTGGTGGGTCATGTTTTTAAAGTAACATTGTACAAAAGATTGATAGGCATGGTGTCCAGGTATGCACTAAACCAGATTGCAGCTGAGTATCAACGAGTTCATTATGCGGGCAAAAACCCCTCTCGTTGTGGATGTGTGGTGCGAACTACTCTTGGTCTCCCTTGTGCATGCGAGCTGGCTAAGGTTGTTCTTGGCAGCATACCTCTTTCTAGTGTTCATTTGTTTTGGCGAAGACTCAATTTCTCACATCAAGGTGAAGATGATGGGGATATTAACATTGTGAATGAGATAGAGGCTATCTCGAACAGGTTTGAAAAGCTAGACATGTGCGGTAAAGTCACACTTAAGACTAAACTTAAAGAACTTGCATTTTCTGATTCAACTTCTATGCAGCCCCCACATGAGAAGGTCAAAACAAAAGGTGCCCCAAAAAAATAAGTACACGAAACATGAAAGATCCACAAAACGGGATCCGTCATACTTTGAGTATGTGGATGAATTACAGTCGGTGCAAAATAGTTGTTCAACACATAAAAGGTCTTCTTCGTCGAATGAACAGACTTATAAGAACAGGGACATTCCGATGATCCATCAATTTCATCCTTTTATGCACAGATTCATTGTGGACATAACTGATGTTAAGGCTGACGGTAATTGTGGATATCGTGTCATTGCTGATGCATTAGGTTATGGGGAGGATTGTTGGGCGTTGGTACGTAATCATTTGCTTAAAGAACTTGCAGAATGGTCTGATCAATATGTACCCTTGTTTGGCGGCATTCAGATGTTTGAACAGTTAAAGCGTTCACTTTTTGTTGACGGTTTATCAAAGGTACGAAATTATCATCCACCTGTGCATCCATGTTAAACTTTAGAAGCTTTTAATGTTCAAAATATGTTATGGCTAGTTAATTTTTTTGTAGGTTACGATGGATAAGTGGATGGATATCACCGACATGGGACATGTCATTGCGTCTAGGTATAATGTCATTCTGGTTTCTCTTTCTCTACAGCAAAGTATGACATTTTTCCCTCTTAGAAACCAACCACCTCAAGATCCATCTGTGCATCGCGTTATATGTATTGGGCATGTCTTTGGTAATCATTTTGTTAAGGTATATCTTATAGAAATCACCTCAACTTATTTGATTCAACGTCCATTTTGTGTGTTACTGTATTTCTGACATTTTCCTTAAATTAGGTTGACCTGAAAGATAATTGTCCCCTCCCATCGACAGCGTTGTTGTGGTGTCGTCACTGTTCTAAGGAAGCAATTCACTGGCAGACTCCATATGTTGATCGAATGAGGCTGTACAGTGAATACTTTAACTGTACAACATCCCATGTAGACCTATCCTGAATGTTATACATAAACAGTTGTGAATCTTTATGCTGTTAAGATATTGTAATGTGTTGTTATCCACGATTTGTCTCCATATATAACTAATGTTATTATATTACTCCCTAATAATTGAAAAACAACTTAATATAAATGACATATAACATGAAATGTTCATAAAAAGTAACTACATCGTTATCCATGTACAATGTTCGATAAAACCACAAATCACTGTGAACTATCAACTCGTCTCCTCTGCGAACCCCTAGGCCGAATGGACCTGCTATATATTACTCCATCCTGGGTGACACTTCGTGCTAATCCTAACAAGCGTTGTGTCTCAGTGTAGGCATCTGTCCCAGGAGTAACCATCCGCATGTCGAGCATGTGCTGTAACCCGTCCGCAATCCTGCTGCACATACCCTGAAACAAGAACATTAATGAATCAAAAGAGTCAATTTGTGGGTATATATGGAATATCAATATTGATTATTTATTGTTACCGCTTCATGCTGGGGCATCTGGGTTACTTCAGAAGCTGAACCAGGTACACCTGTGTCGCCTGCATTTCCACCATCCTGAACAGCAGGGAGGTCATGGATGCTACTAGTGACTCGCATCGGATGTCGACTAGGTTCACCAGCCTCTGGCGGACGGGCAAATGAATGAGATATACGATAAAACCATTCCATATAGCCACGAACACACTGACTGGGATACCTGACCAACTCTCCGATAGGGACAAGATGCTCGGCGAAGTGGGTCCATCGGTCATCAATCTCCTCATGGGAAGGAGTGTCAGACTCCTGCAACTCAGGAATTTGCTGAACAAAGCCAAATTGCCGCATGACCCTCTCCGGCATATATCTGACGATGTGTGGTCCCCATCTCAAGTGCCCTGCAAATAATGAAATAGTCTCGAACTCCCTGTGAGCACGATGGTCCCCGTATGGCATCCAGCATACGTCGTCCATGGTCAACCTATCTAACCGGCGACGATAGGTTGCAACGAGTAAAGCCTTAGAGGCTTTCCACCGGCAAGCACGGGGCAACCTCTCATCATACTTAGGATCATCAGTCACACTTCCAATGGTCGGAAAGTGTTCATAGATCCAGCACTGCGGAATCAAAGAAAAAGTAATTAATATGGAATCGTGATGTACTCATATATCAAAGGTTATTGAAATAGTCATATATGATGATTGAACTTAGATCATGTATGATGATTACCTGTAGTAATGACACATATCCCGCAAGGTGCTTCCCGTGATGCTGACAACCGTAGTTTAATGTCTCGTACATGTGGACCAAAGCCGCTGCACCCCAGCAATACCCTCCTGACTGATCTAAGTCACGAAACGCGTTCAAGAACACCACACTAATGTGTGTGGCACTCTTGTTCGCGAAGAGTGTGCAACCCACGAGGTGGAGCAAATATGCTCTGGCCGCTACAACCCACTGTCTGGTATGAATCTTCTCAGCATACAGGTCTCGAAGCCACGACAGTCGAACATATGCCCCATGGCATTGTTCGGTCTCAGCATGGGCGTCGGCCACTGTCACCTCTAGCAATTCCACCAATAATGTGATGGCCTCCCCCACGTCAACTACATCGTAGGTCTGGAATGCTCCCATCACAGGCAAGTGCAACAGAGAAGCCACATCATCTAGTGTCAGCATCACTTCTCCGATGGGAAGGTGAAAGCTACTGGTCTCTGGGTGCCACCTCTCCACAAAGGCGGATATCAATCCCCGGTCTCCAGTCTCGACCGAGGATGATATCAGTGGGCTTAACCCAGTACAACCAACCAGTCCTTCAATCTCAGCGGCGGGGGGGTCCAAATTTCGCAACCTTGCGTCCGTGAGAGGCCAATTTTAGCTCAGGACGATCCTGCAAATAAATGGTTGTCAGAGGAGATCAACTTTTCAATTTCAACCATCATTATATGATATACTTTGTCATCAAATTACCTCTCCAGCCCAGACTCTAAGAGCAATGTGGTTACCATAGCCTTTCAAAATGGAAGGGTCTTCCGGACCACCTGGAAATCCTACATCCTGATCACCTATGTCATCTCCGACATGTCTAGTGTCTACCTCAACCTGCACGTCCTCAACAACTGGTTCCTCAACAACAGGACCAGTTGCTCGTCGTCTACGAGCAGAGGCGGTAGGCCTTTGGCGTTCAATGCCTTCCTCCGCATCAACAGCTCTATCCAGATTTTTACGCAAGTTTAATGTCTTCACCATATCCTGTACCAATAATAATCCAACAGCTTATTCAGTTGACAAATTTTAGACACATGTGCATGAAAATAAAAAAAAAAACAAATCAATGAATACATCAGTTATAAACAATAACCAAATTCTGCAACAATAATGAATAACACATGTATAGGCAACACACATGTATCTTGCACTAACAATGCCTCTCACAGGTATCACTGTGCTTGACATCAATCTTTCAACAACAATGAATAACACAAGAGTCAATATAGCCCACCCAAGTATCTTGCATGAACAATGATTAACACAAAACAAATACATAGCCTTTCAAAATATGTCTTGAACAAACTACCATTTCTAAATTTGTCATTAGTTGAACTTCAAAATACATTTGTGTTACTCAGAATTCGAAACAAAACAAATACATTTTACCTTGCAAGAACAATAAGTACTCATAACTCAGAGAAATACAATAAGTGCAAAAACTACAGTGACATAACAAAAACACCAAACTTAAAACAAATGTCAACCCATTATGATCCAAATTAAAAACACCTAGAATCAATATTCCACATCCAATTTACCAATTCACTTAGTTGTACCTTTTCAAATTAAACATAATAATTTCAAAAAGCTCAGCCAATTCACTCAATTCAGGCAATCTGTCAAGTTTTTAAACACAGGCAATTTACGGATTG
>CM023942.1:17763911-17814812 GCA_013407115.1 Glycine latifolia | reverse complement strand
CGTGGAAGCATTACGGATTAGGCAATCCGTGGGAGGCTTACGGATTACCTAATCCGTAAGCCTCCCACGGATTGCCTAATCCGTAATGCTTCCACGGATTGGCTAATCCGTAATGCTTCCACGGATTGCCTAATCCGTAATGCTCCAATCCCTGCTTACGGAATGCACAATCCGTATCCTACCCACGGAATCCCCAATCTGAAATCACCCCAGAAACGCTTACCGCTCACGTCGCTAACAACACCACCGACGGCGCAGCCCAACCACGATCACCGGTCACCTGCAACTCCAACGACCACCCGGAGCAATGCCACCACCGTCACACCACCAGAGAGAAGAAGAGGAGACGCAAAACAACGAAGCCGAGGGAGAGGAAACGGAAACGCGCACACACAGCTTTTGAACAATTTCAAAATATAAACCTAAACTAATTACTTACATACAGGGGTATTTTGGGTTTTACACTATTACAATATGGTGTATGTTGAAAAACATATAGTGCAGGATGAAAATGCCAAAAACGAATCTTGTCTTTCTTGCATGGGTCTTGTTCTTGGTCTCTCCATATCTTTTTTGCATTATTTATTTATTCTCTTTATATTAATAATATTTTGGTTTGTTACATATGATTAATAGAATCTTAGATACTAATTTAGGGGTATATTGGATTAGGATTTAAAAGGATTTTAAGATTTTTTTAAAAAGACAACAAATTTTGGTAATATTCAATTAAGAATTTTTATAATTTATAAAAAATTGATATTAAAAAATATACAAATTTCGATCTATTATTTTTTAAGAAGGATTTTGATGGATTTTATTAGACTTTTTAGTATAAAATATTTCTCAAACAATCTCACCTAAATCCTTAAGATTTTGTTAAACTTTTTTTTTTTTTTCCTATTGGTTATGCGACTTTATTTGCTCTCATCACACATACTTTATTCTCTCTTTAATATTATTTAAGATCAGTGTGTCATATATATTTCTTTTATTCTTTTGGAATGAAAAAATGTTAAATATACTCTCCCCTTTGCACTTTTTTCGGTATTTTTTAAATTAACTAATATTTGTCTTATGTGCTAATATTAATCATGTTTTTCTTATACTGACTATGTACATCATATGGTTAATGCAATATTTTCATAATTGTTATTTTTAATTTTATCATCCAAATAACTCAATCTCCTACCAACTTTTCACTCTCATTACTCCCTTCTAATACATGCTTATTATTACACCTCATTTAACATATGCTATTAGATTTACCATGAAATAATTGTAATAATTAAAAAAATTTAAAAAACTAACATATAATTTTAAATCTATTGTTCAAATCCAAAAGTAAAAAGGAGAAAATGTTATAGTAAGAAAAGTTAATATATGAAGACATAAAGCTAAAATCAATATAACTATTAAAAGATTAAAAAAATTATATTGATTTTATTTTATTTTATCCAAATCTCATAATTTTTTATTATTTTTTCACTAACTCTTATAATTTTAAATGTGTTTTTAAAAATTGACATAATCCTTTAAAATCTTATAAATATATAAAATCTTTTCAAATCCTTTAAATTCTTATGATATAAATTCGTTAAAATCTAAATTATCATAAAAGTATTATAAAAAAATATGATTAGTCATAATATTCCTACATAACTTTTAAAACACAAAAAAAAAATTATGCTAAAATAATCTTTTAAAATTCTAAACTAATACATCCCTTAGTTAGATTGTGATGTTTTTTGTATTTTGTATATCATTTTGCTGGAAAATACAAATTGTTCCTTGTCTTTCTAAAACTTAACCCTAAACTAATGCCTTTTTTTGTGAAGCGGGAAGGGAAAAACTTGTCCCTACTCTGCCATATTATCATGCCTAATCCCCTCTTCTTATCTATGTTTAGAATGTGAAGCCTACCCAAAAAAATGTTCAGAATATGAAGAGATTGAATTTTATAGTATCCATGCTTCTTTTGTTATCATCTTTCTGCTTTTTATTTATTTATTTACAATTATAATATACTATCTCGGGTTTTGACTTTAATTTTCAAAGGTTAAAGCTAGATTTTGGTAGTATTAAAATTTTAAACATATACGGTCAAATATATATCATGGATGAATTTAAAAAGTCTACTTTGTTATTGAATTATTAAAGAAACGCGGATATGGTGGGTCAGCGATATCCTAGAAATAGACATGTGATGGCTGTAACGCAAATTAATGTGTCAAAAAGCTAACCAGTTCTACCATTGATTCTAGTTAATTAAGCTTCAGTATTTGAAAAAAAAAGAAAGATTATACATAATATGGTATATAACTATTTTATATCTTATTTATATTTATACATACACATATTAAAAATGTACTAGACAATTAAAGATATAATTTATTAATATCCAATTTTTATGTTGAAAAAAACCTTATTCTCAACAATTAAGTATAAAAAAGTATTAACAGATATTATAAAGACACCAATTAATAAATAATTTCTTATTCAAAATTATAAGTGTATTAAAAGTTATAATAAAATGCATTAATAAAACTCAAAGGGTCATCACGAATGCACAAGAGTGTAATTCTCATTGAGTACAAAATTTTCTTAGATAAGTAAATATTATGTATATGACATTTTAACATAGAAAAAAGGTACATCAATAATGTTTTTTAACTTAATTACTGTTATGAATGTAGGGTATGCATTTTTTTTAGTCCTTAAAATTTAAAAATATTTTTTTAATTCATGAATGTTGGAAATTATTGTTTTACTCCTAATATAATAAAATAAATTGATACTTTATATCAAATTTTAACATTTTATGACATTTTAGCACTTTATAATAATATTAAAATTAAATCATGCGATTAAAAATAAAAATTAATTTTGATAACTAAAAAATGTCACAAAGAATCAATTTTAAATTTTAGAAATTAAAAAAGATACACATTCCAAATTTAAGGATTAAAACACAGTAATTAAGCCTACTTTTTTAGATAATAATATGTATTTTTAATTTTTAATTTTTAATTAATACTTTAAAAAGCTTGTGAAGTAGTATAATGAAAGAATTGAAAAATAACAGCCTTAGCTGTCTTGTCGAGGGGCAAATCTCGATTTCCAAAGCAAAATCCTATTCTCTGCACGAATGTCTAATTATTTAAAACAGTTTACTTTTCCTTACTTATGTGCGCGTCCTACGGAATGCACAATTTGAATTTGTGGACCTTTTGAACCACTTGATCATCTGAGTAAGTGCATCCCACTCCACTGACGCAAGAGCAAATGCACTGCAAGACGTTATCTTCCATACTAGTCCTAGTTCACATTTTCAAACTTTCTTATGATGAAAAAATGTATCTATCCATAAACTCCTTAATAATCCCGTAACAATCCAATAACATGATTTTTTTTATCATATTATTAATATAGAATATTTATTAACTTTATTCATAATTGATTTTCCAAAAATTTGATTAATTATTTTTAGTTAAATTCTCTTCCCCTAATATAATCATATTTTTTTATTCAACAGATTTGAACTTACTTAAAATAATCAAGTCCAATACTATTCTTATTATTAACAATGAAAGTTAAAAAAACTATATATATTATTTTTGGAATTTTTTTTACAGTATTATCTATAATATAATTGGGCTTAATTTTTTATGCACCTTTACTGTAAATTAAAGAATTTTTACAAATAAAATATATACAAATAACTTTCAGTTAATAATTATAAAAACTAACAAAATTATTATATATAACAATTTTTTTATTCATGGTAAAGGATTTTCTATATATTATTGTGAGTGTATGTACTAATTACTCTATATAGTTTTTTTCTTTAATACTCTATTATATCAATCATGTTTTATAATGGACAAGGCTAACTTTATATTGAGAGGTTATGTACTAATTACTCTATAAATTTTTTAATTAATCTAAAGAATTAATATAATAATGTAAGTTACATTCACATAAAAATGATCTATTTAATATGAGAATTCTTATTTAACATTACGCATTACAAACGAGATTAATTTCTAACCTAATGGATTGTGTGACAACTAGTAAAAAAAATTGTTCATTATTATTTCAATCTTGATATCTTATATTTCTCTCTTTTTTTATTAAAAAAAATTACAAAACTGTGCAATACAAATATGAATTTCTCTTAACAAAAACAGGAGGCATCATGACCGGTATTTATACCCTTATATTGTGTATCCTTACCACCAAAGTTGAAAGCAAATCATTCCTGAGTGAAGCATCATGTTGGTGAAGGCAGAGAAAGCCATGTCAGTGAGGGAGGAAAGTGGTGATCCAAGAGGAACAATTGTTCCCTTCAAGCAGCACTTTGTGCTGGTGCATGGCATTAGTGGAGGAGGTTGGTGCTGGTACAAAATCAGGTGCCTAATGGAGAACTCTGGCTTCAAGGTCTCATGCATAGACCTCAAGAGTGCAGGAATTGATCAATCTGATGTTGATTCTGTTCTCTCTTTTGATGACTACAATCAACCCCTCATGGATTTCTTGTCTGCTTTGCCTGAAAATGAACAGGTTTTGGTCTTAATTATACATGATCTTCAACTAGAATATGACTTAGTTTTAGTTTTTTTTATTTATATAATCTGTACGAATCGAATACGAGTATTAGGATGCGATTTACAACAACTAATGCACCTGACCAACGAACTAAACTTGACCCTCTTGGTAGAATGATTTAGTTTAATTACCTACACAAACTGATCCTATAAGTTATGTGATTGTTACATATAGGTGATATTGGTGGGGCACAGTGCAGGAGGGTTGAGTGTTACCCAGGCTTGTCACAAGTTCGCCAAGAAGATTCGTTTAGCAGTGTACGTGGCAGCAACTATGCTCAAGTTGGGATTCTTGACAGATGAAGATCTAAAACATGTGAGTCCTGTTCATCAAATCTCTTTCTCAGCACATTGAATTATACAGGTGCAGTTTTGTTGCGATTCTTGATATTATGAAAAATTATGGCCACAATTGTAGTTTTATCGCAATTCTTATTATTAGAAGAAATTGTGGAGGAATTCGGCTTATGCGACCATAATTGCAATCATAATGATTCTAAAAACCTTACTCGGGTGTATATGAACATAAACTTGCTGTGTGATAGTGATGCTTAAGAGTTTGCATTGTTTTTCTAACTTTTGAACTCTTGAAGTTCCAGCAAAGTTGATGTAGATGCTCTGTTGAAACAATATGATGGCCAAACTGTCTTAAAAAATCTGAGGCACACGCACCAACTCTCACATTTTTCAAAAGCATAGTTCCATACACAAACAAACTAGCTAGTAGCTGTTCAGCAATATGGCAAAGGGTTAAACAAAAGGAAAATATTATAAAAATAATGAAATTCAATTTCCCTCTTTCTATTCTATTTCAATTATGTCTCCCTTTACTAAGTTTCCTCTTTCCCTTTGGGAGTCAATTCTTCATTTTATGTTCGTTATTAGCTAAGCTTTGCTAAATTGAGTTTTTTTTTTCTTAGATTTTTTTATTGTACTATAAGAGTCTCTTTGAGATGTTGTTTACGTCAATTGAAACTAAATTGCTCTCCAACTGATCTTAAAAATACAATATGATATGATGATACATTTAAGAGAATTTATGCCATATATTACAAGTCAGAAGGCAGCTTCTCGTTTTTAACTGTTTGACATCAAACATAATATTGTCAACGAAGTAGGTATTCACGCAATCCTTTACACTTAATGCATTCTGACCCATATGCATTTGTTTTTAATTACAATAATTATATCCATTGACTTTCACTTTCTTTTCAAATTTCAATCTTCTTCTATCACATGCATTTTCTCTTCCTTTTTTATTACTTCACTTATCATATTTGAGATTTATTTATTTATTTATTCTGTGTGGATGAAACATAGACAGATTTCGAATCAGGAAAATGAATAGAAATCTAACACTGACACAACAATTTAAGAGCCAATAGCTAATTTTCTTCATTTAATCAAGTTAGGATAAATTTTTCAACAAATAAAAAGATGAAAATAAAATAAATTAAAATTTATTTCAAAAGTTAAAATTAATTCACACATTTAAACTTTTATAGAATTTCTCTCATTTAACTTCTCTAAAAAATTAAAGTGCATATATATCCTTATACTTTTTATTTTCTTCTTTATAAGTATTTGTTGAAAAATTTATGGAAACACACCCTTAATCACAGTAAGCTACTAAGCTTCAATCAATCTAATAAAGTTTCCTGTTTCCCATTCAAACTGTGACTATCATTGTCAAAAATCTTGTGCAATCCAAAGCCTCACCAAAACACCAATCTCTTGTACAAATACTCATAATCACTTTTCTTAGCCATGTTTTATTGTTTGAAGACATGACTTGTATAACTTTCATGCTTTCTTCACTGTAGAAATTATCAAATCTTTAGCTTTCTTTGCTTTTCTTCAATAGAAATATGGTTGTTTATGACTTACCCGACAGCCTGTTCCACAGGTAATTTTATGTGTTCCACAGGAGAGAGGGTATGATACAAAATTTTCACTATTGTCAATTCAAACATATCTCCAATGATTGAAAAGAAACAAAACAATCAGTGAGCCTAATTGCTATTTTTGCATGACAAATAGAATAGCTAATTACTTTATGTGCCTCATGTGTAAAATAATAGACATAATGATGTGGTTTTGATTTGTGTCAAAGCAGGGTGTACCTGACCTATCCGAGTTTGGAGATGTATACCGGCTAGGATTTGGATTGGGACAGGATAAGCCTCCAACCAGTGCTTTGGTGAAGAAAGAGTTTCAACGCAAAATCATCTATCCTTTAAGCCCACATGAGGTATAATATATTTAAAAGGGGATAAAGGGGCATGCATGTTATGCTTTTATCTACACAACTGTTTAACCCATGTTCACTTACTCAGACCTTTTGGCTCTAGGCTTACCCCACATGCCATGTACTTTTTGCTATCATCTATTTCATTATCATCTTCTGCTTTTGCCACTTGTAGGACCATTTATGGCAATATTCTTGGAAAAGGGTTCAAAAACCAGAAAATTTATCCAAATCAAAGCATCCTTAGAACATTCTAGCTATAGTGATAGTAATATATAAAGTAATATATTATAGACACCCATGTGTCCATCAATACTTAAAAGAGAAAGAAATAAAAAAGAAAAACAATAGACGTTATTAAACAATATATAAAAATCAATTTTATCCCACAAAATCCTAATGCTACATTAAAAAAGTAAAAACAATTATTTGTTACTCTCTCTTTATTATGGAAAGTTAATTGATTATTTCTTATTATAAAGCTAATTCAAACACATTAAACTATTGTGAAGATGTGATTTTTTACATCAATTTAAAAGTAAATAGTTTAAGCATCCACGCCTTTTAAGAAAATTGACGTGATTTCCTTAGTCGAAATGTGTATCCAAATACAATTGTAATAGAAGATATGATGTGAAAAATAAATATTGAACTAGTGTTTATAATAACATAGTGTTCATGCATGATTAATTACCATAATATTTATTACCCCTGAATGATCAAAGCTAGACAAAGAACATAGGACCAGTCTTATATTATTACCAATTATGAATATTTGAATTGTGATGTCACTGATCAAACTGAACATTGTGGCTTAGGATTCAACCTTAGCTGCCATGCTGCTGAGGCCAGGGCCAATTCTAGCATTGACAAGTGCAAGGTTCGTAGAGGATGGTGAAGTGGAGAAGGTGCCGAGGGTGTATATAAGGACAATGCATGACAATGTGGTGAAGCCAGAGCAGCAAGAAGCCATGATAAAGAGGTGGCCACTATTGAATGTGTATGAACTAGACAGTGATCATAGCCCCTTCTTCTCCACCCCTTTCCTCCTATTTGGTTTGCTTGTAAAAGCTGCAGCTTTTGACGTTGGATTCAACTTTCAGACTAGGCCACCCTCCTAGCTTCTTCTTTTTTTCTCTACTTTTGCTTGCCTCCAATATCCAAACCATGTGCTGTGAAGAGTCAATTTGGTAAATAGTTTTCCAATTGTGTTTCCATTAATCACAATGAATGATTTATATTGTATTATAATAATCCCATATGTATAATAATGTGGTTGTTAGGACTGAGAAAATGTTGAAGAATAAAATTTTTTCCATATCAGAGACATTATAACAATTTTTGCATATATACTGCTTAATTAACTGAACTAGACTATAGTTAGTTGAATGATGAAGTTTAATAAGATGGTTGGTTAATATGGAATAAAATTCTAATTCTAATTTTCAATTTTATTCCTTTAATTTATATTTCTGAATATTTGTCCTTATAGAAACTTAAGTATATGTTTTGAGACAAGGAGCTAACTTAAATTTAATAATTTGGCTATGGTGTATAGACTTGATTATTTTAATATATAACACGTATTATTAAGTGAGTATAATATTCACACAAATAATTCTTATTCTGTCAGCGGCATATTCTATTGGATTGACTACTTGTTTGGTTTGTTGGGATCAAGCTAAAAAAGTTCGAATAAAATAATTAGGTCCATTTTGTATTTGTTGTTTTTATTTGAAAAATTAATTAAAAATTAAAATTATTTGAAAATAGATGATTTTTAATAGGATAAATATTTATAAGAAACAAAAGAACAAAACTAGTTTTAAGTTTTTCTCAAATAGTTAAAAAATAAAATATAATTTTCTGAAAAAATGGAAAACATATTACATTTGTAAAAAAATTATTCGAATGAGCCTTTAGGAGGTAATTTTAATTTTTTAAAATTTTGTTATTTATTTATTTATCTTTTGTTTTTTTTTATGAATGAAAGCATGAATATTTAAGAGCGTATCTATTTTTTGGGTTCTTTGATCATATAAAATTATAAGTAGGAAAAAATAAATTTTAATAAATGCTATTTGGGTTTTAATAAATTTTAGTGCTCCTAGTTATCACTCTGTGGTAGACTGGTGTGGTTAACTAAGTGCACGTACTTTTCTCTTACAATGCGTGTCTATTGTGATTCAACGGCATGATACCGGTTGAACTTCTGATGGATTCAAATACATGCATAATATTACATTGCATCTCCAATTAAATATACATCAAATTGGGCTTTTGAAGGAATATGAAACATATAGTTAAGCATTGATGAAGGACCAATGCTGATGTAAAATAATAAATGGAGGACCACTCTAATATTGTGTATATCATTGAAGGACCAGAATGAATGTTCACTTTATTTGGAAGTTATTATGCGGCTAATATCTAAAAATTTAAATAGTACTTGTTACATGATAATTGGTTTTTAATTTCGACCAATAGATTATTTAGGCATGTATGTTAGCAAACCGAGAGTGTTATGGACATTTATTTTGTTCTATTACAATAGTTTGGAATTAGGTTCTATCTTTTTTTTAATGACACATTTGCTGACAAATATAAATGTTCATTTTAAATTCAAGTCTCTTGTTCATTTCCTTTTGGGGGATCTTTATAACAAGCTAAGGTGATCAAGCAAATTCAATGAGTGGAGTTGGTATATATCCTTCTTGTAAAATATGTTTATTCATTCCACATGTTTTAATACCAAAATATGTTCATAAAGAGTAGTAGTATAATTTATGGATACCATTTTGTACCTTTAGGAATGTTTTTAAGTTCTCCCCTGTTACATGAGATAATCCATAACTATGTTGTTTTACAGGTGCTATGGCATTTGATGTAGAATATGCAAGGTGGTTGGAAAAGCAAAATCGAAAAATTTACTAAAGGATTCATAAAACAAGTCCTACATGTAAATAACTAATATTTCATTCTAAGATGCTATTATTATGTAGTTAATATAACATTTTATAACTAATTAAACATGTGACCACACCAAAAACACATAAAACATGAGATTCTCATCCATATAAATAACTACTCTTGTTTTAATCGCTTAAGTATAGACATATACGTCATTAATTAAAAGAGATAAAGAAAAATATCATGACAAGAATAGCTAAAGATTATGTCATTAAGCTATAATATTGCTTCAATTAAGAACGATCATACGATGAAAGGAAGAATGAATCTACATCTACCATCTTTTCTAAAGTGTTGTATGACCTAAATGCTACTACTCATGAGATGCTAAGAAACATTAGAATGTTTGATTTACTCACACTTTTTTATCCGTTGGATCTTTTTTATCATAAACTTTGATCGCATATGCATGCCTGCTCCTTCTTATTGGCCATACAGGCTTTTTTCTTTCTTGCTTGGAATTGATAAAGAATTTTTCTACTATTGATGATTTGATTGACGTGGCTGAGATTGCTTGTGGTATTATTGCTGTTATTTTAGTTGAGGAGGTAATATATTAGAAACTGGAAACAGAATAAGCCTTTTCGTGTTTCATAAAAAGTCAAAGTAAGAGTGTGTTGGGCAATGCTCTGGAAATTTTTTGCATGTTCTTTGTTGCTATGAGAAAGATAAATGATGTTTAAGAGCTGCGAGAAATGCACAAAGGAGACATTTTTTTTTATCGAAAACAAATAATGTGGAGTGCAAGTTAAGTGTTTTTTTTTTCTTTAGATTTTTTTGTCTTATTCTTTCAATTCATTAGGAAATAAAAAATCTTAATTATTAATTTAGAATTTAATTAAAAGATAAATAAAGTCTAATTTTTTTATATTTCTCTCTCTTTGAATTTGGGTCCAGTAGGCCTATTAATTGGGATATATCCATCTTAAATGGGAAGTGTATATTTTATTTTCTATTTTTCTTTTTATTTTTCTATCTCTATTCTTATTTTCTTTTGTTTTATTTTATGCTAACCTAAATTATTGTTAATCTCTTGGTTGTTTTTACTTGTTTATGCTAACCTACTCTTAGGTACTTGTGTTACAATAGATACTGGGATTAAGATAGCTCTGCTCACAGTAACAAGAAAGCGTGAAAATCTGTGGCTGAGGAAGAACAATAGTAGCAGACTCTACAAGACTACTTCATCCTGTAAATGTTTCGTTATATATGTTTTAATTTTTTTTTAGGATAATATTGATATAAAGTAAGTCTTGTGAAAAACATTGATTACTTTTAGTTGAAAATCTAAAACATACATGAATATTTTTTTTTTCACATGATTTATTTTATACTTAAATATCAATCAGGACTCGAATTCTTGACTATTTAGATATATGCTTTAATTTTTAACTTGAATGAAATAAACAAGATATAATTAAATTTATTTAGGTGGAAAATTTTAATTAAATGAATTACGTGATGGTTTATTTGGTTTGATGGTTTAAATATATATTTGTTTTATTTATGCCATGGATATGTTTATTTAAGTGGATAAAAACTAAATAATTCAAGTAAATGATAAAATCAATTTAATAATAGTAAATAATTGTTTTTATAATAAAAATAGAGACTTTGAAAGTTGAAAATCAAGACTTAAAGGTAAGCGAGAAAGATTAGAAGAACTATTAGATAAAAGGGTCATTAGTATAATGATTTGTTAAAGAATTGGGTTAGGCCCGTGAACTAAAATCCCTTTGTCATAAAAAAACTAAAATATTAAATTATCCCTATTCTCCAAGAAAGTTGCACCCTACTCTCACTCTCCTCCCTTGTCTTTTTTCCATTTCTCTCTTCCTCTATCAATTTCTCAAGGTTTCTTTACCAAGAGGGTATGTGTAGTGATCACTGTACACATAGCTTAGGAGCTCCACAAACCGGAAGAAAAACCTTGAGAGAATGGGAGAAAAAGAGAAATCGAGAGAGACCAAAGGGAGAAGGAGAATGAGACAACTTTTTAAGAGAATGAGAAAGATTTAGGATTTTAGCTCTTTTATGACAAAAGTGTTGAATCTTGACTCATGGACATAACTCAATCTTTTAGCTAACTGTTCTATATAATAATGATGTTTGAAATTAATAATCCTTCTAATATTTTTGACTCATCTATAAGTCTTGATTTTTAACTTTCAAAATCTTTATTTTTATTATGAAAGAAACTATTTACTATTATTAGATTGATTTTACCATTTATTTGAATTATTTGGTCTTTTCCCATTTAAATAAACACATACGTGACATAAAATAAAACAATCATACCATCAAATCAAATAAATTTTTTATAACTCATTTAATTAATTTTTTTCCACATAAACAAATTTAATTTAATTATATCTTGCACTTTATTTCATTCAAGCTAAACATTAAAGCATAGCAAAATGGGCCCTACACATCCTATGTTTGGAGGTGACTGACAACATATGTCATCCTAAGGTGGGTGACAATAAGATGAGCTGAAATTTGCACATGGTGTAGAACTACAGGCAATTTAGGGCTCTATCTTTATGGACCCATTGCCCACTTGAAGAAGTTCCTGCACACTACAGACACAATTAAGCACCATAGGTACAATATTATGAGGCTGAGGTTGTTCTCCCTTTCTCTGATAGACATGGCTCTGACTTAGCTATTTGCTTTATCAAACATAGGGTGCATTTGATTTACTAAAACATGGAGGGCATGAGAACATAAAAATATTTGTTACCTGTTTGATATATTAATTATGGAAATTAATATTATAATATTTTAATTATAATAATATATTATTGAGCCTTTAAAAGAGAATGACCCATAATAGATTTAGACAATTACTTCCTGCACCTCTCTAATTGTTTCCTTCACCTAATCCTACATGTAAAATTATATGAGTGGTGCTTCATACACCAGTTTGCATTTCTACTACACCATTAGCAAATAGTGCATTTCCATATTTGCCCTCAATAATAAATTTTAAAAACGCAAATTCTCTCTTCTCCCTCCTTCGCTCCTCTGCGTTCGTTCGTATTCAACATTGGTTTTCCAGCGTCGGTGGTTGGTGGAGTTGCTTGGTTTGGTGCGCATCTCATCCGTGGTATTTGGTGGTGTGGTCGGTTTTTGGTGGCGGCGCCGGTGAGGTAAGGTTTTTAAATTTGGGTGGTGAAAGGGAGAAGATGGCCTTATACGGATTCGGTAATCCGTATAACCCATACGGATTGCCCAATCATGCTTTGCTTAAGTGAAAGAGATACGACAATCACATTATATCTGGATGCAATTACATGGCCCATGTCTGTAATATCCATCCACTTATCCATAGTAACCTGTAAATAAACAGTAATTAAAATATGTTTTATATGTTGGCTGTTGCGTTATTATTAAAGGCATATAATGATTAAACAAAACAAAGGTTTACCTTGGAGAATCCATCAACCAGTATGGACCGCTTTAAGGTTTCAAATCTATGTATACCACCAAACAACGCAATATATCCATCAGTCCACTCTCCAAGTTCTCTAAGCAAATGATTGCGAACCAAAGCCCAAGATTCTTCACCATAATCTAATAAGGCAGCAATCACACGGTACCCGCAATTACCATCTGCTTTGACATCGGTGACATTCAAGATGAACTTCTGCATAAATGGATGAAATTGATCTAGCATCGGAACCAAGCCCTGTTGCATCTGAACATCACATGAGGCATTGGACTGTTTTGGAGTTGAACAACTACTTTGCATTGAATGAAACTCGTCTACATACTCAAAGTAAGAGGGATCTCTTCTCGTTGACCTTTCGTGCTTTGTGATCTTCTTCTTTGGAGCACCTTTAGTTTTAACCTTATCAGGAGGAGGGCACATGGAATTTAAATCAGGATACGCAATTTGTTTAAGCTTACTCTTAAGACTCATTTTGCCACACAAACCAAGTTTATCAAAACGGTTGGATATGGCTTCAATCTCTTTAGTTATGGTAACTTGGAATTCATGCATATCTTGACTTTCAAAGCTTAATCTCCGCCAAAAAAAATGAACGGTGTTCAATGGAATGCTCTGAAGCACAAACTTAGTTAGCTCACATGCACAAGGCAAACCGTAAGCTGTTCTGAGCACACATCCACAACGGTTTGGGTTTTTTCTTGCATAATGAATCCGCTCATACTCAGAAGCAATATGGTTTAAGGCAACCCTGGACACCATGCCAACAAGTCTGTTGTCCAAAGTAACTTTAAAGGCATGCCCTACAACATGTGTGCTTTGCTCCAAAGATGCCTTGATTTCAGTATGTTGCAAGGTGATCATGTTGTTCATGGCATCCCAAACAGTGCACAAGTCTCCAACACTATTCTGCAGTAGGCGCTTTAGGGTCGAATGTGCAGACTCCACCCTACAGTGTATCATGTCATCAAATATTTTTAAATACAATAAACTTATGCAAATGTCAATGTAAGCAATGTCAAGCCGAAACTTACCTGTTTGTTGTTGTATTCCTAAAATGCATAACTTTGTTTGTCCATGCTGTCACAAACTTTTCTTTGTGGGGGATTCAACCAAGTGTCCTTAACGTAATCAACAAACGTAGGCCACGGTGCACATGCAACATCGAACTTCATAAGATATTCATCATATTGCTTTTCAGTAGCACAGTCAATAAGACATCCCCATGCTTGCATGACATGATCCCATGTATGACTCTGCCTAACATAAGTTTTACATTTTGCCTTCACATTTTTGTTAATGTGAAACCGGCACAATAAATTAGTTGAATCGGGAAAAACAGTTTTCACAGCAGTCATCAAAGCTGAATCTCTATCAGTAACAATAACCTGTGGGCTGAATTCAGCTTTCAAAAAAATCCCTCTAAAGCATTCAAGGGCCCAGACAACATTGTTGATGCGTTCAGCCTCTAAATAGGCGAATGCAGCTGAAAATGTCATCCCAGTTGGTGTGACACCAACAATGTCAAACAAAGGAAGTCTGTACCTGTTTGTTTTGTAGGTACTGTCAATGAGGAACACCATATGATATGCATTACTCAGTTGTACTGCATCTGGATGTGCCCAAAACAAGTCACGTACAACATTTTCATCCTTCACTCGATGCCAATGAATATACATGTCGCGTTCAAGAAGTTTCATTAGCTGTTGCATTTCAGTATTATTGCCTCTTGTACGCGTTCGGTATGCATATCTTGCATTGTAAATTTGCTTCAAACTTGTTACATTATCCGCATTGTGCTCCTTCAAAGTTAACAGAATATTTCTTGGTTTCACCATGGACCTTGTCATATCACCAACAATGATCTTCTCCTCCTCAGTTATTCGACCAGCATATGGGTGTCCACAGAATGACTTAGCCAAAACATGGTTATGATTCCCACATATTACCTTCACCATCCACCCTTGTTCTCCCGGGATTGGTTTACCCCTCAGCTTAAACGGACACTCACATTTTCTGGTGCTAGTGGTTGAAGGTGTGAAACCTTTTTCAAATGCCCTATATTTTCCACTCCTTTCACAACCAATTAACACAAATGACGATCTTCCCATTTTTCCAGTTTTTGTATCACTCCTCATTATGACCGCTACAAAACCATTTTCAAATGCAACGGTACGAGCCCATTTCAATATCACATCACGCGATTCAAACACCTACACAAATGGATAATTAATATTTCATATGCTAAACCGTGTCATATAACAACTTTAAATACATTCATATACAACTAATTACCTCGTTTGTTTGAAACGCTGCAGAACAATCAATTAAACAAGCATTATCCTCATTCGCATCCGGGTCTACACCATTGTCTTCATTGAATTCAAACGCATCATCGTCTACTCCAAGGTCTTTCTCCATATTCACTTCTTTTGACATTATGCTGTCATAAATCCATTCGTCGTTGTCCATCCTAACAAATAACAATCCAATTAAACATAATAAAACTCCATGTGGAACAGCATATAAATATAGACACGCTTATAATTAAATTGTCTTTATTTATATTGTTCCATTTTATCTTTTGTTATTTTTATACAACAATTAAATTTATTAACTTCATTTAATCAATTAATTTATCAAAACAAACTCAATCTTATGCAAATACATGTTGACAACAATTTTCACATTTTAAAAAGGCTTTTTTCAGCAATTTCCAAGCTATACGGATTGGTCAATCCGTATGGGTTATACGGATTGGTCAATCCGTATGGGTTATACGGATTAGCTAATCCGTATAACCCATACGGATTAGGTAATCCATATAGCTCATACGGATTAGGTAATCCGTATAACTCATACGGATTACCGAATCCGTACGAAATCCACGAGCACCACTCACCTTTGCACACTTCGCCGATGGCTCTGCAACTCTGGCAACCACCAACAACCACCAGGAAGGAATCAAATGTCACCCAAAAACACCAATGCTGTTGCAATGAAGCTATATGGATGTTCCCAAAGCTGTACGGATGTTTTGTGCTTTTCAAATGAAGCTTTTCAAATGAAGGTCAGTGTCCAACCTTGCATATTTGTGTCCGAAGCACCAGGGGCATTTTTGGGTTTTTAAAAATAAAATGGTGTAGGATAACTTTTTGCTGGTGTATGAAGAAACACTCAAATTATATTTTGGACATTTCTAAAATATAATTTTACATTTTGAATTAAGTATTTCGAAAGCTTAAAAAAGTACAACAAGCAAAAAAGCAAAATTGAGGTACAGGAAATAACTGCTACCTTATTAGGAAGTAACGTTCATTGAAAAGGAACCTGGATTTACTGCAGCCAAATTTCACATAATCTAAGAGTGCAGTCATGATCAAATGGCTATTTTTTTATATAAACTTAAAAAATGAAAATAAGGATTAATATCTAAAATTCTTTTTCTCTAATTGCATGATATCCTTATCCTATCAAAAGTTATTGTTTTTATTTGACCAAATTATAAAATTAAGTTGTTGACGCTTCAGACAATTTAGTGCGTGCCATTGTAGAGTAATTCTAGTCTTTAGATAGAGAACATTTTTTTTTCTTTCTCACCTCGTTATTATTCTACGATGTTGGATTGAGATCGCACACATGGCTTCAAGCTTCTCACCATGTATATACATTCCTTGATAAAATTGTATGATAAAAATATATTAATTATACCAAACATCATTATATCACAAGATCCAAAGAGATTGAATTTTCCTCTGCGAATTCCCAGTCAATAGGTGATTACCAAGAATTTGCATTAGATTGAGAGAATGGAATATTAAAATATTTTCCACTTTGGAGGTTACCCTTCTTTAGAATCTAGGTTCAATGAAAACAATAATTCTTATTTGATAAACAAAAGGAGTATAATGTTTTGGGATTTCCTAAGAGCTTTGATGTGAGGTTCCTCCATCTAACGCTAAAAATGATCGCTTTGCCATAAACCCCAAGTTTGGAAGTTTTGACTTAATAAACGTTTGGAGAACAAAGTTTCCAATTATCGTTGGAAAGTTTGACTTGCAGAGCATCGTGAGATCATTAATATTATAAATGATTCTTTGCATACAAAACAATGTGCAAAATGAGAAATATGGATTGTTAGAAGCAAATAAGGTAAAAGTGGGCATCTTGAGCAAAACTTGCGACTCTTATTTTTGGAAAGCTACTTAAAATTATAATCAAACAAAAAATAAGACATGTGCACATGCTCTATTAATTTTGATGTTAAAATTTATTTAATTACTGCACATGATTAGACCATTACACGCGTCAATGATTAGCATAAATGAGTTCTCACGCATGATTTGAATTAAACAATGAACGTTGTTAATCAAATTAGAGATCAAACTGCAAAGACTGATATGGAATTTGATTTGCATGCGCTAAGAAAAGAAAGATGATGGCATAATAAACAATTGCGTACAGCTATATTCTGTTTGCTTTGCTTGAGGTTCATTTAACATGATCCCAAACGCAAAGCCACAGAAGTTTTAGTTTTCAGATTGGATCATCTAATTTGATATAAATCTTAAGCTTCTTTTGGTATTTCATTTTAAGATATTGAAGTTTAGAATCTTAACTAAAGATGAAGAATAATTGTTTTTTTTATAGGCATGAAGAATAAATGGTTTTCCCAATGTAGTTATATAATCTTTTTAATCTAGTTGTACATAATATTAAACTATGTATATCATATTAATATATTACAAAATAAATAAGTTGTTAGCTTGATTTTTTTAAATAAGGTATAGAATTCAAATTTTATATATGAAAAAAATTGAGAGAATAAAATTTCACCAAAACTTCAACTAGATTTCCCACTAGATATCAACAAAACAAAGTATTCACTATCAATAACATGCTACATAAAAAAATATTAGTAGAGTAAATTACACTCGCATCCCTTGTGTTTTACTTAAATTTCACTTGATACTCCTCCCTTTTTGCACCATACAAAAAACTCATTAATTGTTTATCTCACATTACACCTAGATTCCCTTATTTCTAAACACCGTTTAATAATCTAACAGAAATTAGGCACATGTTGTTCATATTACTTTTAATGAAAATTTATATCTAAAATATCTTCATCTTCTTCCTCTCAACCTGAAAATATTTTAATACTATTGTTTCTTTTTTGTTTTTTGTGTAATTGGACGTAAACGCAACTTTTTGTTGGACATGAATCCACTTTGTTGGTACACAGTGTTAACAACTTTCTTCTCATCTTTTGTTATGCTAACGTACATATAAACTAACTTTTGATTCTCAACAAATATTTTCAGCACATCATGATCAGTCTTGAGGGGGGAAATTTTAGTGACATGATGACAAGTCTAAATCATTAGCAATGTTATTCACACACAGTATTATATGTATTCCAGTTCATCCAATGTGTTTATATGGTCCCAAACATCAACACTATTTTAATTAACAATAATAAACAAATAATTTTTAGTTCATCCATTGTATTTCATGTGATTCCAAACATCAACACTATTTTAATCAACAATAATAAACAAATGATTTTAAAAATCATAAGTGGTCACAAACTGATCTTCCATTGAAACCCCATTCAGAAATAAGTAATAATAAACAATCAAAATTAAATAAATAATCATAAGTGGTAACTTACAGGCATAATCCCAGCGTGAACAGAAATCGTGGAACAGGAAGAGAAACAGAACGTTCTTGAACGTCGAAGAGGAAGACAAACGAAGACACTCATTTGGGAGTTAGTTGTGAATTTTGATTGAAAGAATGTATTTTGATGTTATGTTATCTCATCATTTGAACTTATCTGGATTGTGGTTTTCTATCATTGTTTGTTGTGATTTGTGCTCACACGTTTGATCCCATGAACTCACAAAGCGAAATCAACACATCAAATTTAGTTTGTGAAACTAACCTTGTTTTGTTTGGAGCCTAATTTGAAACTGCCAATGAAAGTTTTTTTTTTCCCATGGAAATAGATGATATTCATTTGGACTCTTCCTCTCCCCTCCCCCTTCTGCAATTTCAATTCTTTTTTTGTTTTTCTGTGTTTAAATGTTAGTTGCAATCTGTGGTACAATTGTATTTGTATGTAATTCCTTCTCAATGCAAAAATCTGGAAATAACTGTTCTATTTGTCTTGAATTACAGAACTGACAACCTGATCTTCATGAATTTGAGAAGTGTGGCTACATCCACTGTTTCCTGTAAACCGGGAAGCAACAACAATTTCCTTTTCTGGATTTTGGTTTGTTTCTTACTACCAAGTTTTCTGGGAGCTCCTGAAGTATATGGTCGTTTCCAATTGATAAAGCCCATTTGGGGTGTCATTTTCTGCAGTTTCCTTGTTTTATCAAACAGCCATGGTTTCCTCCCAGTTCTCTATCTTAAATGAAAATAGTTCACAGAAGCCTTTCCTGAATCAATTGCTTCTACCAAATTGGCCGCCTGATTGTTTGCCTTCTTCGAATTGTGTGGATTTTGAATTTTCTGATGTGTTTGGACCATCTCCTGTTGAAGCCTCAATAGCAGTAAGCTCTGAGAAAATGGAAATTTGGTAGCTACACGAGGTTCAAGTGAAAAGGTTTACAATGATCTCGATTGCATCTTAGCAAGCTCACCTTACATGAGACAGATGATGCATTGGATCTTGTGGAGGAGGTCTTTATAGAAACACATGAAGAACTTAAAGAACATTCTGTTAACAATGCTGCGGTAAAGGAAAATAATTTACATTTCAGTAATTGTTGTCTGAATAATCAGACTATTGGTGTTGAAGGTTGTTGGGCAAGGTGCTTTTGGTAAGGTGTATCAGGTGAGGAGGGCAGGCACTTCCGAAATATATGCTATGAAGGTCATGCGAAAGGATAAGATCATGCAAAGAAACCATGCTGAATATGTAAAATCTGAAAGGGATATATTGACATAGGTGGACAATCCATTTGTTGTGAGGCTCAGATACATTCTAAGTAATGCTTTTGCCTGAGTGAAGCTAATTATCATATCATATGTTTCATATTATCTGTCAGTGTTAGGTTAGGAAAAATGGCCAGTACCATCATATTTGAATAATGACAACCTTTGTTGGACTTGCAGATCAAATACAGGCTGTACCTTGTGCTTGATTTTGTCAATGGTGGCCACCTTTTCTGTCAGCTCTATCACCAAGGCCTACTTAGGTATTATAAGCTGCATTCTGTGACTATATTATGAAATGCTGAATAGCTAGCGGTCTTATGCATGCAACTTTTGTCAACGAAGATTTGGCCCCCTTCTATGCTGCAGAGATTATTTGTGCTGTTTCTTATCTTCATGCAAATGATATAATTCACATGGATCTTAAGCCTGAAAATATTCTTTATGATGCAGATGGTAATGTAAGATTAAATAAACCTATATCTGTTTCTATGACTTTGTCTCTCTGCATTAGGCATGCCACATGCCTATGTATTTATTTGAAGGGATTTGTGATTTGTATCTAACTATAATCTTGCTGTATCATTGTATATTCGTGTGCCTGATACCAGGCAGTGTTAACAGATTTTGGCCTGGCTAAGCAGTTCAATGAGAATGAAAGGTCAAATTCTATGTGTGGAACTGTAGAGTACATGGCTGATATGTGCCTAGCACATGATGTTTCCAAGCTTAATTAAGCTATTAAATGCATCAATTCATATGATAAATAGCCTTCATTTGGTGTGAACATGACGCATATGCTTTAATGATATAATTTGGTCAAGATTGAAGTGTTTGGCAGAAAATCTGAGCAAAAAGAGATGCAGATCAGAAGAGTTGAAGTTGTGGCGCGATCCGCGCCACCTACCACGCGACCAGCGCCATAATCCCCAATTGGCGCCATCAGCGTGAATTCCCACGCGATCCGCGTAGCTGCTGTTCTAGAAAAGGCATTTCCTCTGGAAGTTGGCGCGATCCGCGCCATACCCGCGCCATCAGCGCCATAGTCAAAATAGTGACGCGATCCGCGCCAGTTCCCACGCGATCCGCGCCAGACCTTGATTCTGCAGAATACTAATGCTGTCAAAGGTTAAACTTGGGATTTCACTTCCCCAAGTATAAATAGCAACACCCACTTCTGTTTTAAGGATCTTTTGGACGAAAAACACACAAAAGGAAGAGAAAGAAGGCTTGGGAGTTGATTCTAGGGTTTGGGTGTGAGGGGAAGAGGGTTCTTCCCTCTTCCCTTCCTCTTCTTCCTTGTACATATCATCAAGCATGCTTCTTTTTGTTGTACCAAGGCCAGCCATGTTTAGGTTTGGCTAGTTTCCTTTTGTATTTAGGGCAAATACTCTATGTAAATCTCATTTGGAATGGATTGAATGTTATTGTTCATTTATGCTATGTTATTTCATTACACTTTGCTTTAATCTCTTTATCTCTTTCTTAGACCTGATCAATCTAGGTAGGAGCTTAGAGCTAGGGTTCACAATAGGAATATTGGAGCCTTAGTCTTGGAACTAAGTGTGGTGACTTGTTGTACATCACCTAGGGATAGGGATGTATGCTTGCAATCTTTTAGTGCATCACTTAATGCTTAACCTAATAAATGCTACTAAGGAATTAGGGTATTGAAAAGGGTTAAAGGGTTAATGTCACTAAGGAATTAGGGCTTAACTAATAATGAACGAGGATGCATGATTGAGTAGCTAGTGTAGATGAATGTTGCAAACAATCTATGTAAGAATGTTAGGAGCACGGAGTGTGGGTTCCCTAGCTACATTAGCTTACGTTTGGTGCAACCATTACCTATTTTATTTATAATGTTTTATGTTTATATTTAGCTTTTGATTTACTTCGCACAACAACACAATTCTCTTCATCTTTTGTCATCCAACCTTAAGATACAATTTATGATTTAATTGGTCAAACAATCCTCGTGGGAACGATACTTTATCACTTTATTACTTGTACGATCGGTATACTTGCCGAATGCGCAACAATGGCCCCTGAAATTATAATGGGAAAAGGCCATGATAAAGCAGCTGATTGGTGCAGTGTGGAATTTTATTATATGAAATGCTTACAGGAAAGGTTAGAACCATCGTCTTTTTTTTTTGTCTTATAGAGTTTTAGTATGAAATAGACAAATAGTGGTAGCACTATTATTCTTTTTTCCAATTTGGCATCTCTCTCTCCCAAGCATTTACAACTGAAGATGGAGCTCTGATTACTTTGAACTCGATAGATCAACTTGATGGTCTTAAAGGCAATTGACGGTTTTCTACTTTCATGAAAATAATTGAAAGTTATTCCTTGCTCATTATGCTCGGATATTTTACTCATTTTTTTACTGAAATTGCTTTGTTCTAATGACTTGGCAAAATAAGTTTGTATGCCTGATCTTCATGGAATTTATTATGTTTCTGAAGCAAGAAATGTAAGTTAACACTTAACAATACTATATAAACCCAAGAATGATGGCTGATGACGTCAACCTCTAACTGAATTCTGCTAAGATTATGGCAAAGGATTTATAGTTGCTTGTTAATGGCCTGTAGTTCTCAATAAATGATATCTTCCATTTCCTTAAATTGTGGTGTTGTGTTTTATAACTATGATTGTTTAACCACCAGTCTCTTACAAAGTCCAGCCTGAATAGTGTTATATTTAAACATGACTGTATTTGAAAATCCTGTTTCTAAGCAACCGCTAACAATTATTATATTACTCAAGAAATTGAGAAAGTTATCTTGATCATCCATTATGATTTGGCGTGAGTCTGTGACATACAGTTCCTGGAGACTCATAAGCCACTTGGATGTAGTTATTTATAGCCGATACTTTAGTTTTCTGGTGTCCGAATGAGTTATTTTGACTTATAATTTCCCTAAGACTTTATCTTACTGTTTACTCCAATTGCAGCCTCCTTTCTGTGGTGGAAATAGACATAAGATCCAGATGAAGATAATTAAAGACAAATCAAGCTCCCAGCCTTTTTGTCAAATGAGGCACATTCACTGTTAAAAGGGGTACAAATTTTCACCTACATCTAAAACATTAGTTTTCCCCCCCTTTAATATGGTTCTGAAAAATCCTCACTCTAGGGATAAGGCTTTTGTTGCTGCTGTATGTATGGTTCTCTAAAATTCATTACTTGTATGGTAGTGAAATATTTAAATATTCTTTTATAGAACCAATCATTTTATACATTAGCTTCACAATTTTCATATATTGGACAACGGGAGTATAATGAAGTTTTCCTCTTTAGTTGTTACAGAAAGACGTCAGCAAACGCCTTGGCAGTGGATCAAGAGGCAGTGAGGAGATTAAAAGCCACAAATGGTTTAAATCAATCAACTGGAAGGCTGTGAAATTAGGCCAAGCTTTGTCTCAGATGTTGCTGGGAAGCACTGCGTTGCTAACTTTGAGGAGCGGTGGACTAGTATGCCCTTGCTGGATTCTCCAGCTGCTAGTCCCAGAAAGGATGACAATACATTCAACAAGTTCTCATATACTGGTACTCCAGTAGCGTCATGATAGAAATGCATGATTTCTACAGTAAAGGTCCAATTAGAGCAGCAGCCAATTCATGTAATTTATGATGGCTTAGAAAATTATATCCTTGTGATATTTCTCCTTGTATAAACCTATGCTCTCTAGTAATTATGCAAGCAAGTAATAGTAATATTATGTGTCTTGTGTATATCTGTGTGAAGAAATATTTCAAGGTGTTTCAACTTTCTTTTATCCAACATGTCCACCCTTGGGTGGGTATTTTTTGTTATGATACCACCATGATATCAGTGGCGTGCTTTTGTATCAAACTCAATATTTGTGAACTTTCGCTTGTTTTATGAATCTGCTATAAGCAGTTGGACCTTGATAAATGTTCTTTAGTTAGGGATAAACTAAAAGTGAAGATACTTCATTTCATGTATTTCTTGGGGGAGGGGGAGGTGCACTTTTTAAAACAAAATTTGATGATGTTCACAACTTGATGTCATTGTTGGCCTTTTGTACATTGTCTTCGTTGTAGATAACTGGAATCTGATATGTATCGTCTGTAGCTAGAGTAAAAGGAAGTAAGGATATGATACATTAAAAGGTAAAGAATTTAATTCGCATAAAAAAGAGAATCACTAGTAGTAGATGTAGAGGTTACATAAAAAAGTTATTCATTATGGTTCTTCAATTGGTGCTGACACACACACTTAACGAATAAGCTCCTATTCTTGCAATTACAGATGCACCGACATTATTCTTCACTCTCTTAGACAAGAGTATAAAGGGGAAACTAAAAGACAAGCAGAACACAGAAACATGTAAGTACTATAACTTACTGAAACAAAGATTACTCTTTTTGCTCCTTCCTCTTATTCTCTTATTGATGCTTCTGGTTGGGGGAATTAAGATATTATGCCTAGGAACTAAACCATCAAGGTTTCTGGAAGTTTGTCAACATTAGAGTTTTTTGTTCTCTCTTCTTTATCAGTTTTTGTCTCATTTGCATTGTCTTGAGTAATATTGCCGGGGAGTTCCTTATCTTCTCCGGAGATTTCTTCAAGTAACCGGCCTGGTGTTTCTGGCACTAAGAAAGTGCAGAAGAATCCAAGAAAATTGACAACTGCAAGTGTCATAAGTGCCTTCTTCATCCCTTTTGTTTTGTCTTCTGTATTATCTCTATAGCTTTGCACCACAAAAGCACCAATGATAGCTCCTGCTTTCCCAGCTGCCGCTGATATCCCATGGCATGTTAAACGGAACCTCGCAGGGAACAGCTCTGCCGGCACTATAAATGTTGTGCTATTGGGTCCAAAGTTTGCAAAGAAAAGGATGAGTCCTAAAAGAATGATAAACATAGGGAGGTTTCCATCACAATATTCAAATCTGTTATCTGAGCTGTATTCATGTCCCCTATATTCTCCATAATTGTGTCCCAAAAACCACATGCAAACAGACATCACAAAAAATCCAGCAAGTTGGATTTTGTACCTTCCAATCTTGTCAATGAAGTACACTGTGCACCAGTATCCAGGGACAGTGGCAAGCAGCGCCACGGTAAACATTGCTTTGGAGAGTCGCAATACCTCCTCTATAGCATTCATTTGGGGGGCCTTAGGTATAAGTCCACTTGCAGGGTAAAAGTCTTTGTGTTAGCTGAAGACTATAGAAGGCAATGTCCAACAAGAACCAGGTGCTGGTTGTTCCTAGCAGATGAAGTCCATGCTTTTCAAGAAACTTTGAAGAGAAGAATCCATAAGAGGGGCTATGTGTAGCAGCAGCAGCAACCCTGGCATTTGATTCTTCTAAAGGTATATTATCATTATCAAGAACTTTGGCCATATCTTCACAGCTTTCTTGTGATCTCCTTCCACTAAGGCAGTGTGCCTAGCAGTTTCCGGCATTTTCATTCGCCAGTAATAAGTTGATGCTGCAGGAAATGCACCAAACATGAGCACTATTCTCCAAACAAAGTCTCCTTCTGGCTGAGTAGATTGCACAGGATCAGCTGCAAAATTTTTTGCTGGATAATCTAATAAGAACAGTTTGGAGACCAATATGGCCACACCTCCAGCAACCAATATTCCAACACCCTGCATAGCAAAAACAGCAGCAACAAAAGCTCCCCTTGTCTTTTGATTCGCATATTTGGACATTATAACAGCTGAGAGAGGGTAATCTCCTCCAATTCCAAATCCTAGCCAGAACCTGAAGAAGCAAAGACTAGAAACCACACTCTTGGCTGTGGAGCGAAAAGAAAGCCCTGATGCCAAGGCACAACCAACCATGGTGACAAGTGTGATGCCATAAACCCTTTTTCAGGCGAGTTTGTGGCCCAGCCAGCCAAAGAAGAGTTGTCCCACGAGGGTGCCGCACAATGCAACTCCTGTTATTGCATTGTTTACATTCTTTGGAGGCTTTCCTGGACTAGGAATACTGGGGTCATAGTAGTACAAGCGACCGATGAGCTTGATAACTGCAGTGATGCAGAAGAGATCGTATCCATCGGTGAAGAACCCCATCCCGGCGATTACAATTGCCTTGAGGACACCTTGGTTGGTGGCCATGGCACTGAATTTACCAAGCAGGTTGGTTATCTGATGGTAAAGTGAAAAGAAAAAGAGTTGGAACATGATTGTTTTATAGAGAGTCCTTGTTTGGTGAAACAAGCTCAATTCACTTGTCTTCTTGGATTTTGACAATTGAGACATTGCTTTCTAAAACCTGAAGGGAAAAAAAAACATCATAGGGAACATCGAACTTCTCAAATATCGACTGGTTTGGTTCAAGAAAATGCATTGATATTTGAGAACACAATGTTTAGCATCGGAGCTTGTAAGCTGCACTTAATTAGTTTAATTTCCACCCTAAGCTGGCTTCCAACATAATATAAAAAAAAAGTGTAGTTTTGTTTTATCCTATGTCTTTTCATATTACTGCCTGCTTAATTTTATCCTTGACAAGGAATTATAATTCCTTGGTTCCCCTGTGTGGATATTCTACGATATGCATGAAGATTCATTGATGAAATCCATGCACGTAATCTCCAAATATGTTATTTTTCTTGGTTGAGTTAACACGTGATTGTTTATATATGTGGTCAAATCCGCATACCCTTCTTCAAGGCAAAACCTTTAATTTTCTAATTTTTCATTGTTACATATGTTGGCATAATATGTCCAGTTTTGAATCCTAGGCTAGAAGATGTAAGGAGATTGATGTAACTTAAATTAGGAAGTATTCTTGTCCATATTCAATATCTTCTTCGTTTCTGTTGTCTTCAAATTAATACTTTGTATTATGCCCAACGTAAAGCTATTAAGAGGGAGAAAATTATTAAGAAAAAAAAAAGGTTTAAATATTTTTTTTTATCTCTAATAAATATTTGTTTTTTTTCTTGTTTGTTTCCTAATAAATTTTTGCTTTGAGTTGAATTCCTAATAAAATAATTTTTTATTTTTAACATTTTGTTTTAGTCTCCGATAAATTAGAAATTTTTGTATTTATTTCCTAATAAATTAGCAAATTCTGTTTTAGTCTGTATTAATAACAAATGAGACATATTTATCATGGAATAAATACAAAATTTATCAATTTAATAGGGACTAAAAATAATTGTTAAGAATAAAAAATAAAATTGTTTTTAAAGACTCATTGTAAAACAAATTTATTAGGAAATAAAAAAAAATTGGATATTTATTAGGATAAAAAATATATTAAATAAAAAAATGGACAGAATTCCCCGAACAAGACTCAAGGTGGCTACAAAATATATCTGACAGGGTGGGAGCAATGTTTTAAAAAATTGAAATAAAATATTGAATAGGCGATCGAGGGTACACCCCTATCGTATCACTGTTTGATTGGTTTACCTAGTTAATTTTGCAGTTAAACCTTGATTATAAAAATGTTCAATTCAAAGACAGTTGGTTTAATGTTGGACAGGTTTAATAGTCTAATTACCTTTTCCCTTTGTAAAACATTTGAGTGGAGCAAAGAACAGTGATTAAAATACTCTTGAACTAGCTTGAAGATACTTGGTATCTTCTTCTTTCTTGAATGTACTTGCCTACTTGATATCTTCTTTCTAGAGGATGAGTGGAGCAAAGCAAACAACAGTGTCTTTCTATTTATTAATGGAGTTGTACTTTTATACGAATACAAATGATTAAAATATAATTTGTTCTCTCATCTTAATTTTTGTTTTGTTTTAGTACGTTTAGTCTCTTAAATTAAAAAAATTCATTTTAGTGTTCTAAAGTGTCTCCATTGGATTAAGTTGATGTTTCCCTCAATTTTCTATGCTAATTTGGTTAAATCAATGACATATTATTATAAACAATGAGAGATGTCACGTCCAAGTTAAATGGGTGTTTACCATATTGGTTAAGAAATATCGTAAGTGTAAAAAATTAAAAGAAGGATTATTTTAATCTAACACATACACTTTAAAAATCAAAGTGAAACTTATAAATTCAAGAGAACAAACTTTTTAAAAAAATAGAGATAAGGAACTATATATTTTAGTCCATATGTACCCAAAATATATTTTATTCCATATTGTATTTATCGATTTTCTTTAATTTCAATTACTTTTGAGTTCCAAGCAATTTGGTATCAAGGATATCAATATCACACTTGAAACTTTGAAGATTTGAATAGGTCTAATTGCGATACAAACTAATCAGAATAAAAAATACCATACCTACGGGTACTTATCCTGTCTGGATTGTGACGGTAAAAAAACAAACTCAAATTGATGTTGCTGTTGCAAATCTGCCCATAACAGCTGCAACCTCTTTCTTAATTTTTAGGAGTTTAATTTAAATTTACATTTCAACTATCAGGAGATATTAGAAGTTATGATTCTGTTTTAAAATTTAAAATTATGCTGTGCTGTCATGGCTAAAAATTAGGGATGGATTAGTTATGCTTTGTACTCTTTATACAGAGTTGCTTCAATAAAATAATAAATACTTCTTTGCACATTATTTTTCTCTCTCTCATAAACCCAAAAAACAACAGTTACATGACCGAGGTTGAGTTTTATATGACCGAAATAAGAGCGGGTTAATTTATATATTTAAATTATAATAGTTAAATCATTAAATTAAGCTTACGTTAAGAATTCTTAAGGTTTTTAACATATAATTTTATGTGTAATTTGATTTAAGGTATGTTTATTTTCATATAGTAATTTATTTAAAGGAAGAAATATGGTCCATTTGTCTTACCTACCTTTTTGTCATATCTACTACAAACTCTATAGCTAGATGTATGGAATTTGACTAACATCATCGATGTTGGCTTTATGTCAACCTTCCTTTATTGCTTCCCATACATCGTCTGAGACAACAACCAGAACTTTCTTGAGGAGTAGATAAATTTAAGTTAAAATAGTATTCTCTTAGGGTTATAGCCTTATACACTTCTGCATATTGCAATAGTGCAACAATTAACACAAGCTATGGACATGAAATTTGTACAAGTTTTGAAGCTGACATATTTAATCCCCATACTCCTACAGTCCTACATGCTATGCTTATAGGGTCCTCATATTCATAACCAAGGTATTGTTGGAGTGTCAAAATACACCTTATTAAATGCCTCTGGTTACGTAAAAAGACAAATATTATATGACTTTCATATTTATGATCTAATAAATATTTTTTCCAATAAAAACTTGTTATTTAGTATAGCTTAAGGGGAGACATCACATTCCTAAGTAGTGAAGCCTAATAATCTCTAATATCAATATCAAGAAGGCTAGTAATATACTCTTTATTATTTATTAAAACTAGAGAAATAATACCAATGAAAAAGTGAAAAGAAATACTATCTTGATATAGTGGTTAATTTAGGTCTACAGGAACAGTGAGATGTTATTTCAGTAGAAGAGGTAGAAATTTTGATATGTGGCACGCGAGCAAAAGGCTAATTAATATGATGATATGATAGCGTATGATTTTGTAGTTCAGAATTTATATATTGTAAATAAATTTATTAAAATTATAAAATTAAGGCAAAAACTCATTAAATAAAAAGTTAGACTCACTTGATTTTCAAAATAATTCAGTAAAAAACATGTTCAACATAATGTCTTGAAATTAAAAAGTGTGTTTAGCATTTCTCATATATACCAGACTATAGGTGGATATCCCTATGGAGTACCTATTCTTGTCTTTTAACAGTGAAAATAAGACCCCATTTCTATAATCTTAAATCATTTTACAAGCAAAAGTTGCAAAAACATTCTGTCCGACTTCCACTGTTTTGCATTTGGAATGATGGCATTTTCAGAGGCATATGACACATACCCTGATACGGGAATTCAAAGATTTCCCGTCTTTCTTATTTGGATCAGTGTGACAATGAAAATTCATGCAAAATACATAAATGAATTATACAAGAATATAAGGTTTTAAAAATTTTACTTCTTCAAGGATCACTCACTTGATACTACGTTTCTTACTACATTTGGGGAATAAGATAAGAGACTACTATGTCATCTAAACATACAGTAGAGTAACCATAACTTTAAAATTCTAGAGACAAAACAAGGTTATTCCTTGCATTGTACAGAAAATAACAGGTGCATCATGGCAGGGCAAGCATACATATACAAAACAATCATGGTGTTTGTACATTAGAATCAGATTCAGATGATGTGTTACGGTTCTTCAATTCAGGTAGCCTAATTTCCTCTATGTTCCTAACAGTTTCATCCATTGTTGGCCTATTATCTGCCACCTTTGCCACACAGGCAAGTGCAATCTGAAGCATCTGCACCATCTCCTCTTCAAAATACTGCCCTCTAAGCAGTTCCTCGTCGAAAACTTCGGCCGTCCATTCCTCACGAACCACAGACCTCACCCACCTTGGAAGATCAACCATGTCCTCATAGCCAGGATATCCTAGTGGGGCCTTGCCAGTGAGCAGTTCTAATAAGAGCACCCCAAAGCTGTAAACATCAGACTTCTGAGTGATCCTCCGGTACTCGGTTACTTCGGGAGCACGGTAGCCATTGGCTCTTGACATGGTTGATTGAGTGCTCATCATAGGAGTGAGTCCTACATCGGTGATGCAGCCATCATGTTGTTGGTTTATGAGCACATTGGAGGACTTGATGTTGCCATGAGTGAGTTTTGAGTCCATGTGATCAGTGTGAATAGAAGCAATTCCCTTTGCAGCTCCAAGTGCAATCTTCATTCTTGAATCCCAGTCTAACTGAGCTCTTCCCATGCCTCTGTTTCCTATTGTTATTTAGGAAGGATAGAAGAATTATACCAAAGATATAGATTTCTTATAATTGACAATAGAAAATATGTGTCAGCTAGTTCCATGAATTGTTTATTGCTACATAAATAACATAATGCTGATGTAGAATGATGAACAAAAGATAGCATAATTTGTCCATTATCTTGACTAATCCATAAAATTACTGCCAAGCAATCCTCAATCAATCCTCAATGGTGATTGATTCTAACTTAAGCTAATTTGTCCTAGTTTAATTATAACTTAGACTCTCATGTAAAAATCATAAAACATGCTACCTTTTCCATGACATTAAGTCAATTAACTTCTCCTTTAATAACTATTAACTTCAGCTTTTTCCTTTTGGTACTTACATCAAGTAGCTAGATAAATATAATGCAATTGAAGAATGGAGAAGAAAAACATCCTTTGTCTATTCTCTTGAATAATAAAAGAGGTTCATGCATGGATTTATGTAACAGAAAAAGACAATGTATCAATGTAAATAAAACGTACCATGCAACAAGGAAAACAGGCTGCCTCTGGAAATGTAGTCATAGACTAGAAGTTTCTCATCTTTGGAATAGTAATAAGCTCTAAGGGGCAGGACATTCGGGTGCCTTCCAATTCTGCCCACAACCTCCATCTGCTGCTCAAACTCTTTCTTTCCAACTAGAACTTCCCTCAACCTTTTGACCACCACTGTTGTTCCATCCTCCAAAGCAGCTCTATATGTTGTTCCATAGCTCCCCTTTCCAAGAACTTCAGCTGAAGCCTTTAACAAATCTTCAAGGTCAAAACTGTAAGAGCAACCTTCAAAGAAGAACAATTTGTTCTTTTCAGCCTCTTGCACTCCACTCCCAAAACTCTTTGAAATCTCAGCCTTTCCAGCACAAGGTGCCTTTCCTGTCAATATGCCACTTCTTTGACTCTTGTTCCTCTTCAAACAGCATACAAAGATGATCAAAACTAGGAGGGAGATGAAGGCACAGCCTCCAATTGCTAGAGCAAGTATAGTAGCTAGGCCAAAGTAACTCTTTGAAGTGGTAGCAGTTCTATTTTGTGGAGTTTCTGCTGGAGAGAGTGGTTGAGAATCAGGAGAATGAGAAGGAGAAAGAGAGGAAGTAGAAGAAGATGGATTGGAAGCTTTAGAACAGTTATTGAGAGGCGGTCCACACAAGTGAGAGTTTCCAACAAAAGAAGTGTATGGATAATTGTTGATGGAATTTGGAATTGAGCCATTCAAGTTGTTATAGCTCAAATTCAAATACTTGAGACTTGTAAGGTTTTTCAAGTCAGGGATAGCTCCAGAGATTGAATTGTTTTGGAGATACAACCAGGTGAGTCTACTAAGATTCTGAAAGGTAGTTGGAATACTGCCAGAGAAGTTGTTAGAGGAAATATCCAATGCTATGAGTTTACGTGAGATAGAGGAAGGGATTAGGCCTGAGAAGTTATTCTGCTGCAGGTTTACATATTGGAGTGAAGGAATGGAGAGAATGTCAGAAGGAAGATTTCCTCTAAGGGCATTCGAATGAAGGCTCAGGATTTTAAGAGAATCTAGTTTTCCTAGGCTGTTCTCTGGAATGGAGCCTTTGAATCCAGCCCCTGGAAGATGGATTTCAATGACACTAGTTCCATTTTGGTTGCAAGTGACACCAGCCCAAGCAGTGCAAATTGGAGTGGACTCACTCCAGTTTAGCCTTGGGGCATGTGGAACATTGGAAAAGAACTCAAGGAGAGCTTGTTTGTCAGAGTTCAAGTCAGCTTCAATTAGGCCAAAGAGAGACACTGTGAAGCTTAGTAGAACAAATGGAACTGCATGGAATTGGAACTTCATTGGTGCTTGTTTGGTGTGAACTGTGAAGTCGAGGCAAGCGGTAGTTCCAAGTTCTGACCTTAGCTGTTCGTCATTCTTGCTTGGTTCAGCTTTGGAAGATAATGGTAAAGTGTTAGCTAATCATATAGCTAAGAATGATAAAATTGTCAAACATCAAAGTCATAATTAACTACTTTTTTGTTCAAGAGTCATGGAGTCATTTGAGTAAGCATTAACTTTGTCTAGAAACAATGATTTGTCACTTGGAAAGTGATGCAGAACTTAAACATGAAATAGTGTTTTAGATTATTAGTTTAAAGATTGGATAAGAAATTGTGCAGAAATCAAGTCAAATGAGTTGAATCATTTCCTTCATTAGAGAGCTTGAATTTTAGTATGAGAATGTTACATGTTGTAAAAAAATTCAAATAAATCAGTTGAAGCAAGTTCACTCTTCCAACATTTGTCTTGTTATCAGAACTCTTTCAATTAAAAAGAAAAAGACAAAGGCTTCACTGTGGCCTTTAGTTAATGGGGGACTAAAGTGCACTTTTAACTGAGAATAAAGAAATTCTTACATGAAATCAGTTCTTACATGTTTCAAAACAAGCAAGAAGGAAGAGGGGGAAAAGGAAGGTACTAATTGAGAATCCAAGAAAAAGAGAACTCGAAAAAAGAAAAAGCTGAAGTTTGACTCTCTTTTGTACTTTATAAAGAAAAAGCATTCATTGCTAAAAGTAGGCTGCAATCTCTTAATTTAAAATGATGTTGTGAATCATGAGTGCTGATTTCTAGTTTTTACCACCATACCTGATCAATGCATACTCTAAAAAGTTCATCCTCATTCTTCTAATATTGAAAACTATTTTTGTCTTGGAACCAGATTGAGACGACAAAGGATAATCAAAAGGGATGCAAATGGGTCAAAATTTTCACACTCAAAAGCAATCATACCATCAATATTTTAACAGATACAACTTGCTGATTCCTCCAGTGAAGTCATACAAACAAAACATCATTCCACTTAGAAACATTACTAGAAATATTAAATAGATAAAACTGTAAGGAGAGAAGGAATTAGAAGAATTAATAACATATCATGCTAGAATCACACTCATAGCCTTTTTCCCACTAAGTGAGATCAATTACATGAATCACACGGACGTCATTCGACTTAGTTAGAGACATATTTTCAGAGATATATGGATCATTGCAAGCATGTATATACAAAAAAAAAAAAAACATATATGTAGATCTGTGAAGAAGATGGCTGAAAGCAGGGGATCATATTCAAAAACAATTATGATGACTCAACAATGAGCAGCAGAGATAACCAAAAATAGACCAGTTTCATTGGAAATGCCTTGTTTTCCAATCATTAATCATGGAAAATGTTATATGAAGCAGTATAAGTTAGAGGAACAAAGAGAAAATACCTTTGTATGAAATTCAGTGTGAAGATACCAAGAACAGAATGAAAAATGATCACTTCACAAAAACAAGTAGGAGATATTCAATCCAGTTCAACAAGAGAGGAGAAAGTGTTATGAAGTTCAAAATTTCCCACTTGCCATTTAATGTGGATCAAATAAAATGGCGTGCAACAGGGCTAAACTAAACTTATTGAGCACGCAATATATGACATGAAACTATGAAATAAATAAAGAGATTAAAACTAAGCACTTAGTAGTTGGTCACACCAAGATATTCACACACAACTATGTTATATCATTGATGAAAGAAAGAAAGAAAGAAAAATCATTTTCTTACTCAACTACAAATCTGCAATGACAGCAATAATGAGGGAGCTAATTAACCTACAAAATCTTCTATCTAACTAACAATCACATTAATGTGCACCTTTTTCTGTTGAAATTAGCTCAACGGATATTAGGGTGGGAAAAAAACAGCTAGCATGGGTTTAAAGTCTAAACGTTTGAAATCGAAGAGCAAGAAATTAGCTGCCATGTCTTCGGGAATGGACCCTATAGAGTACTAATACTAACTAATTAAACAACGTCCAAGAGAACTTTACGTGTGGATTGTAGCATAAAGACAGCGATTATTTCCAAAGTGTAATGAAGATAAAATATCTAGTTGACACAAGTTTTTTTCTTAATCAAGTAATTCAAAGTGAATTTGAATCTGACATTTGATATGAAATAGATGGTGTTTGCAGGAAATACTCTTGTTATGTGTGCTCACGATCCAATGAAGATTAATTATTATTTTTAGTGGAAACTATCTTGTGTCAATACAAATACCATATTAAAAAAATATATCTATATTATATATGTAACGAAGATAAAACGGAGTTTATTAATTAACTAGTGATACCGAATCCCATGCCTTGTGACAGAACCCGTATGATCACCAATAAATTATATTATGGCGTTCTATGATTTTGGGGATGGTGAGAATGTGATAGTAAATATATGCTGAGGGAGATAGTTAATGAGAACTGACATTGAATCCATATGTTAATTAATTAATAGAACTGTCGGTAACTTATAATAATTAAAAAAAGTCCTTAAAAATACACCAGAATTTTTTTTTTTTTAGAAGCTAGAATTGAATTTATTCCTTTAAAAAAAGGTGCATTTGATACCCTGAATTTTAGAAATATCAGATTTTTGTATTTTTTTTAACTTTGTTTGCTTCTACTGTTCTACAGTTAAATATGAATACATGATCGTCCGAGTCGGCAATATTGAAGTGATATCGTATCATATATTTTTTAAAAACTATAAAATTGAGTAAAATAAATAAGAAAAATAGGATGTTTGAGTTAATGTTTCCTTAATTTCCTTTTAGCAGTGGATCCTACTTCCAATTTTACACATAAAATTAATAATAAATATTTTTAGAAAACTCATTATTTATTAAAAATTGAAGATTTAAATTTTTGTCAAAAAAGATTTCGGCCCCCCTTTTAACATTTTTGGATCCGTCCCTGATTCTGGTATTATATGCTACGTATATTTTTACAAAACTACTTATATTTTTTATTTTATAAAATATTAAGTGAAAAATATATTTAATATTTTAAAAATATAAAACTCACTCAATACTATTATACAAAGCTTCAAATAAGATAGAAAAATTAGTACAAAAATATTCTAATAAGATTTAGAATTATTTTTTCTCAAAACTTAGGTGAGTGATTCAGTACATTAATGCTAATGGGACATATTGGCCAAGTTTTCGAGAGGGGCAAGAGACCAAGAGCTGTGCCATAACGTGGTGGCAATCTGTGTAATGAATTACGCATAAAATAACTTTTCTCCTAATTTCCTTGTGTCATTGCTATTTTGAAATGAAAATGCCATTACTACCAACTAATGGGTACCATAACTCATGTCAGGTTTCAGATGTGAAAGCTGGGCATTTTTTTACTAATAAGCACAAGGTTACACAATATCTAACTAAGAATTAATTCGATACTTGAATTATTAATTAATTTAACAAATTACTTTATAAATTGAACATGTGTGCACTCACTTTCTTTTCTTTTCTTTTTTACTTTCTAAAAAAGATTAAAAGTTACAGTCACTTGAACTATTAATTAATTTAACAAAGTTAATTTATAAATTAAGCATATATATGCACACTCTTATTATGTTTTAAAAAAGTATGTTAACAAGTTAAATTCAAGTTCAACTCAAATTTTTTTAGTACTACTTTATATTAATTAAAGTAGACGATCTGAGTTACTCTTTCTTATTTTATTTCATTTTATCTGTCTAGGATAATACACAATAGATTAAGCTCCTTCCTTTTTTCTTTCATTGCTAATATTTTTACTTTCTCTCTCTTAGCTATCATTAATTAATTAATAAATTTATTTAGTTAAAATATAATAATATTTTACATTAATTAAATATTTCTTATTTTTTGTGTATTATGTTAATTAAAAATATTTTTGAATGAAGTGTGTTTTATTTATTTTTCATTTATGATAAACTAGTATTTTAGTCTATTCCATGCACAAGATAAATGTTAATTTATATAACTAAAATTTACAAAAAATAATTTGAATATATAAATTATATTATAATTATAATAAATAATTTTCTAATATATAAATTATACTTAAGATTTTTTTGTCATGAATAAATATATCATTTTCACTTATACAATAGAGTCTTATACTACTATGTCAATTCTTTGGTTAATTATACTGTAGATTTGTGATAAACAATTTATAGTATGAAATAAGGTTATTTTTAACTATTGATAAATAAAATTTTTAAAAAATTGAGCTTTGATTTAGAAATAAAGATGAAAGAGATAAATTGAAAGAGATACGATATTAAGAAAAATATTTATACCCACTCTCATTGAAGAAAAACTCCTAAAGTCGCTCTCATTCAATATAGCTATCTTGCATGTTTTGACTTTCAATAACACTTTCAAGGTCATGTAACATATCATGAATCCCACAACTATAATTGTTCTTAATCATCATATATCATATTCACTTACAACATTTTCATGATGCTCCAATATAGTCTCTTTTATATTCCAATTATGATGTTCATATATAAATTTTCGAGATCAATCTTTTATTTTTTTACATGGACAGCAAAGAAGATTTCCTTTCTTAAAACCACTGAATGTAAATTCAAGAAATTCACAAACTCATTTCTTATGTAAAGGATTTGTCTTATCAGTAATTTGTGTTCAACTTTTATCTAACCTTATATCTTTCAAAAATAAATAATTATTATTAATTAATTCAAACTTATAAATAATAAATAAAATATGTTAATAAATTGGCAAATAAGCATTTATTAAAATATGTTAAGGGCTTGTTTGTTTAAACTTTTAAAAAGCAAGTGAAAAAAACGTTTTTTTAAAAGAATGTTTTTGAGAAGCGAATAGAATTTGCTGCTTACAAAAGCAGGAAAAAAAGTTCAGACAAACACATAAAAAAATTGTTAAAAATTATTTTTTTAATAAAAAGCTGAAACTAATGAACGCTATATCTTATCACAAATCATTAGATTAAATATCATTTTAATAAAGACCAAGAAACTTTTATTTCTGCATTTTCTTATTCTAATCCTGAAAAAAAATCAAATAAAAGAAGAACCATTCAAATAATGCTAAAATAAATTCAAAATAACCAATAAGTCAACGTATGAGTAATACTAGGTTTAATTCCATTAACCAACATCTCGTATTCGAACCTTATAAATAAATAAAAAGAAATAAAAAGATTGAAAAAGAAAATTTCACTAAAAGTGACTTACTTATTAAGTTTGGGGGACAAGGTAATGTTATAATTTTATTAATATTATAATATTAATTTGTATCTTGAAAACAAATAATGATATTTATTGATAAAATTAGGGGTATTCAGGATCGATTTGGATCAATTTTGGCTAAATTTAGGACTCAATCCAATCAAATTTAATTGGTTCGGTTCGATTTTTAGAATTTTTTTTTTAAACTTAACCTGTTCATGAATGGTTTGGTTCGGTTCAAACCAACGGATTACCCATTTAAATTTGATCTTTTTTTTTCTTAGAATTACTATTTTATATCATGATTCATCCAAATATCCAATATAATTAACACAATAGGATAAATAGTCATTTTCATCCATGAATGTGTAGAGACCTGACATATTCGTCCCTGAAAGATGAAAATTCAAATTTTAGTCCTCGAAAGTGAAAAAAGTGCAACAAATATATTCATCTGTTAACTTCCGTCCATTCCCGTTAGTAAAAGAGCCTACGTGGTACAGAGAGACGAAAATGTCACAAAATTGATTGTCAACATGGCTGCAGAATAAAATAGATCAAAATGTCAGTAAATTTTCATTTGACCAAAACTTCAGTAAGTTTTTATTATTAGATCCCAAATTTCGTTTCATTTAAGGAAAAAATACAATTTAGGGTAAATAGTTATTTTCATCCCTAAATGTGTAAAACGCTAACACATTGTTGGAACATAATAGTATCATAGGATATTTTTGTTCAATGAAAACTTACTGGCATTTTGGTTTAATGGAAACTTACTAACATTTTGGTCCAATCTATTCAGCCGTCATGTTGGTAATCACTTTTGTGACATTTTCGTCTCTCTATATCACGTAGGCTCTTTCATTAACGGTAACAGATGAATGAATTTGTCGTACTTTTTTCACTTTTAGGAACTAAAATTTTAATTTTCATCTTTCGATGACGAATTTGTCAGTGCTCTATACATTCAGATATGAAAATGACTATTTACACTAACACAATATTATCAAATGTATGAAAGTAGTAAAATTGATTTTTAATACCATTAACATAATATTCTAAAATAGACTAACACAAATTAATACAAAATATTATTTAACAAGATTTACTATAATAGTCTGAATTACAACTATTTCATACAAAATTTCTTGTAATAAACTTTGGTGCAATCAGATTTGTTATAGTCAGATTTGCTGAAACAAATGAACAAAATATGATCTTTTATATTAAAAACATTTGCAATTCCAACACTTGGACTCCAATATTAACAGTATTTAACACCAAACCAAACAACTCTAAATTTTTTTTATCGATTTTGATCAGTTCAGTTCGATTTTGATCAAGTCTATAGATCTAAACCCGTAACCCAATCTCGTACATGAACGATTTTGATCGGTTAGACTCGATTTTGACCCAAATACATAAATGACTCAACCCAAACTATCTGAATCGATTTAGGTCAATTCAAGTTTGCAGGTGACTGATACCCATGAACACCCCTAGGTAAAATATTTTATTCTACTTATGTAGTTATTATTGTGAAAATAAACTCATTCTTTCACCATTTTAGGTAAATATTCTATTTTCCTTTTATAGTTGCATAGAGATAATTATATTATTTTGTCTTTTACAGATAAAATATTCAAATGTTAATTTTTTATATCATTTCCTATTTTAAAGGCTATAAGTAATTACATTTACAAGACTTAATTAGTCTTCCCTTTATATCATAATTTAGTTTGTTTTTTTAAATCATATAATTTTATTATAGATAATTTGAGAATTAAATTTTATTTATTAACCTTTGTCAATGTGATGAGCTTAATAACAACCATTATATAATGGATTAACAATTTGATGTTTGAGACACACTTAACAAGTATGTTCTCTTTCATATCACTTTTTTTTATATTCTTATTGTTTTTCTTTCCTTTTCTTTATTTTTTTACGACATTGGTTGTGATGTTTCAATGTGTTTCTAGCTCGAGTGCATGTATCCAACATGTTGCTATGTAAACCTTCGGAGTAGCAAACAAATATCGAGTTGCACCGTAGATCAGTCATTGCTTTTACTGCATGTCTATTGTCATGAAACAACATTTTTCTTCTAATTTTCAACAATGGGAAAAGCATACTCTTTTTGAGCGAGTTTTGGCCACTATCATCTTGTGATTAACATAATTAATATTAATTTAATAAGTTTTTAGATCATAATTAATAAGATATTTTTCTCAAAAAATTAATATTAGTGTAGATACCAATTTTTAATAGAAATTTATGATAGTTCTTTATGACATGTGAAACTAGTGATCAATATTTATAATTTTTAATATTTAAAAAAATACATTTAATTTTTGTAATTAGTATTTCTGGATATACACATACGAAATTGGCCCCTATGATGTAGGGCTGGCTCTATCCATGTGAGTCAAATATTCTTGCGGAGATTATTATCAACTGCTGGATATTTTTACATCAATGTCATGGTGAAAAAAAAATCAAATTATGGGGTTAAAATTTAATATTTTTTATTTGTTTTATTTTATCATCTAATAACACAAGCGCAACCAAAAAACTTAAACAGAAAATTTTGAAGCACGAAATTTACAGTGGTTTTAGTTTGCCTGAGAAATAAAAATTATAAAATCCTAGATCTTTACTGTGTTCGAAATGATGTGTAGAAGGAAGGAAACAAAAGAAATATGGACCCCAAATTAATATTCTTTCTTCTCATTTTGAATCATTTAGAACTTACAAATAATAAAATTATTTGTTTATAAATTTTGTAAGAAACATTTTTTAAAATATGTTAAATCTTATCACAAACAATTAGATCAAATATCATTTAATTAAGACAATTTTTTTTTTTACATTTTTTTTACACCTAATTATGAAAACAAACTCAAATACTAGAAAATCATTTATCTAACGCTAAATTAATTCAAAATATCAAAGGTATAAAAAAGTTGATTAGGAGAAAAGACTACTTCAAAGAATTCTTCCACAAATATTAGTCATCTATAAAGTTTGTATATAATTCATATCAATGACACTATTTTTTGGGGTGTTTTCTCATCTGTTTCTCATTTTTGAGCAGTGGAGCTTTGTTGTTTTGCTTGATTGTGAGCAATGTTCTGTGCTCTTGTTAGAGACTCTTTCGTATCCTTATCACAGTAGAGTTATTTCCTTGGTCTGAACGACATGATTTTTGCCTTGCTTTAAGGAGTTTTCCAGATTCAACAGCCATCCTCCACCATTTTCTCAACGTCCATCTTGAGAAAGGATGCCCAGAACTATTTGATTTGATAGACAGTAAATGGCTGTAGTGCATAAAATGAGGAAAAATGCTGTTGACGAGGAATGTGGAGAAGTGGATTTGGGAATTTTCAGTAAGCAGTAAGAAATTATGTGTTCAAAGGAAAACTGATTTTGGTTTACTTGACCTGTCTCACCATCAGACGCACCACAAGGAAAATGATCAGGCATGTTACGCAGCTATCCAACAAAACATCAAAGATATCGGCAAAGCAGTGCGCCAATTATAACATGCTCCCAAAACATGATATTTCCGGTGAATGAAATTTCACACTCTGCGAGTGCCATCAAAGTCTCTTTAACCAATGAAAACACAATACTAGATACCGTCGGTGATCCAATATTAACTGACGGAAAATCGAATATCAAATAGTAAAAGGGAGAAATTGTGCATCATAACAAAACATAACATTAAAATAACCAAATTGAAGAGGTTCGCAAACAACATTTAAGTAATTGGAATGTTCTGACAAAATAACTCAAAATTCACTCTTGCGAAACTAATGTTATCCAAAGTCTAGTATTTCCAAATTAACAGACAGACTAAGCACCAGTAGCAGTATCCAAAAAGGCTCTTCCGGGTTGACGGTTGGCCAATGGTCCATGGCACCCAAGAAGCTGCAAGATCACAAAAAGTAAATTGTAAGCTAAGGAGGACAACATGTACTTAAAATAACTTAAGAGAAAAACCAATTGAATACACAAAGTAAAATTTATTTAGAAACGTCCTAAAATGAATTCCCAACTTCCATGTTAACAAATTATAAAATTACCTTTGCATTCACACCATCGGGCACAATTCTATTATCTGACTTGAACTTGAGATAATCAGAACGGCTAAACTTGGTGAAGCCCCTGAGCAAGCATTTCAAACAATTATTAGAGTTAAAATACAACAAAAACAAGGCTATGCAAGAAACTACACAGTCCAAATCAATTAATTCCAGATGCATAGGCAACATCAACCAATAGAACAAGCACAAACCATTTCCTGCTAACAATAATCTTTTGACGACCAGGGAACTTGAACTTGGCACGGCGAAGGGCCTCCTGGGCATGATGGCTGTTGCTGTCCTTGCAGCGGACGGAAAGAAGGACCTGTCCAATAGCCACTCTAGCACAAGTACCCTGTGGCTTTCCAAAAGCACCTCTCATTCCAGTTTGGAGCCTATCAGCTCCAGCACACGAAAGCATCTTGTTGATCCTAAGAACATGGAATGGGTGCACCCTGACTCTCAAGTGGAAAGCATCCTTTCCAGCAAATTTGGCCATGTACTTGTTGCAAGCAATACGAGCAGCTTCCAGGGCCTCACTAGAAACGTTTTCCTTCTCCCAACTAACCAGATGGACACAGAAAGGAAACTCATCAACACCCTTCTTCTTCATACCAACATCGTAAATCCTAATCTTGGGATCAGGAACACCACGGCAAAAACGTGACTTGGGGTATGGTTTGTTCTTAATTTGCCTATAACACCTCGCAGGTCCTAAATCAAAAAAAATTCACAATTACAATCACAACAATAACACAAAATCTGAACTAGCTCGTACCAATAATTGAGATTGCAATTTCAGACACAATAGCATACATTTATAACGAATATTAATGCTAGAAATTCACAACTTAGAATATGACATACAAAATCTGGACCAGATTATTCCAAAACATGAATAACAAGCATTTTTAATGGATATTAATACTAGAATTTGACAAATTAGAATACAAACTATTCATTGAGCACAACAACACAAAATATCTCATGCAGTGATTGATGAACAAAATAAAGCAATCATCTAGTTCTAAATTTAATTAACAGTAACGACAACGAACACGTAAAATAAATCACATTCAGAAAACGAGTTAAATCTAAATTAAAAAGAAGAAACAGTTTTCAAGCTTCAACTAAGAAACTCAATGAAACAATAGCGGATTTCATCATAGCAGATATGCAATTGAAACCAATAATCGAAATTTTTCGAAAGGGAAAAGGTGCTCAGAACTTACTTCGTCCCATGGCTGCGTCTCTCTGCTCTGCACGCGTTAGGGTTGTTGAGGCTGTGTACGCAAAACTAAACCCTAGAAAGAGTGGTCTATATAGAGACAGTTGCTAAGGGCTTTTGCCTGTTTAAGAGACGGGCTTTGCTTTGGGCCCATAATGGTCCATTAGGTCCAGTTTCTTCAGTAAAGTAATAAATTTGTTTTTTAATGGCAAAACATTTATCATTACAAATTTACAATAGGCATAAGATGTAAAAGTGAGCACCAGTGAGTTAAATGGATTAAAAAAAAATGGTTGGTTTATTTTATTTTTTAAATTGATTTTATTTAACTTACTTAACGAGGTTAGTCAATCCAAATCAGTTAGGCCAATTTGTGTTAATCCGTGTTTTTCTTTTAAAAAATAAATTTTCTCTTGCTTTTTTGGTTTTATTTGTTCTTAATTAATTATTTTATTTTATTTATTATTATTTGAACTCATTGTTATCGATTACTATGTTAATTTTATTGATAGTAATGTTTTTTAATATTTTATTTTTAAAATTAATCAAGTGAGACAGCTTTTAAGTCTACTCGCTACTGCTGAGTTAATATGTATATTTTTTTTACTTAAATATATTTTTAGTAAAAATATAAGGATATTCTTATTTTAGTCTCCCAAATTTAAAGTTATTTTTAATCTCTCTTCATATATTCATATATGTGTCAAACAAGAAGTATTAAATTTGTAATTTGTATCAATTTTTTATTGTTATAATTTAATTTTTAAATTACAAAATCAAATTCTAACAATTAAAGTTGTCATAAGTTCTAAATTTATTATTTCATATTTGACACTCACGGTTAGCATATATGGGGAAATGAATTAAAAAAAAAATCTTTTTCAAAATTCTAGACTAAAAAAACTTTAATTTGGAGTACTAAAAAAGCTATAATCTAAATATAAGACTAAAAATGTATTTAAGTATTTTTTTTTTTCAGAAAAATATAAATTGTGTTGAATTAATTTATTTTTTGAGCAATTTATATTAAAGAAAGGTTAGAGATATACTTTTTAACCATCTTCTAATATATTATTTTGAAAATATTTTATTATTAGCTGAAAATTTATTAGAAAAAACAAATTTTTGTATGATGCACTTATTATTTAACGAATATTTCTTTTAATTTTATAATTGTTAATAAATTTTAATCAATAACTATAGAATTTGTTCAAAGGTGTGTATTAAAAGAATTTATTTCCAACATTTTCTTTAATATAAAACAAACTCATATAATTGTTGTTTTAGCGAGTGATTGATGGGATCTATTAACATAAATGTTTTAACAAGAGTAAAATAGAAAATAATAAAAATTAATTTTGTTCAATTTTATTATATCATAATCAATTTAAACAAATACAATGAATCTAAATCAGTTAGTTGAAAAATGTATGAATTAAGATAGATCTTCTAACACTTTTTTTTATTACCACGTATGAAAAATATTATCTAAACGAACAAATAATAATTTTAGAGTTTAATGATAACATAAGTATGTTTTTGCAAGAGTGTTAAATCAAATTAATTTTAAATAAAATTATTTTTAAAATGACGTAATTTATATTTGAATCTTTTCATTATAAAATTAGGTTATTAGTAAAATATAATATAAATTTTCTAATTGAACTTAAAAATGACTCAAAGTTAAACTTAAAAAATCAATTATGAACACAAAATTAATTTTGAAAACATGAAATAAAAAAAATGGGATCTAAATTCAATTGTGCTCTAGAATAAATTCCCTCACAGCAAACCAAAGACAAAGACAGACTAAGCTTATTTTACAGTGTTTTTATTCTCATAAATTGATTCCATTATATATTAAAACATGTCTGTGACGGTAAGATATTATAAGGTGTTGGGTTGTTGGTAGAAGAAATTGGGCGTGTGGGAGTGGTTGAATTGGGAAGGAAGAAAAGATGAGAATCCATGACATACCATGCCTCCAAGACAATTATTCCTATCTGTATGTTGTATTTGTATCTAACATTCATTCATTTGTCTCTTAATTTTGCTGAATGAATGAATCATCTGAGTGGCGCAGGATCGTTGACGAGAGTACTAAAGAAGCCGCGGCGGTGGACCCGGTCGAACCGGAGAAGGTTCTGGAAGTTGCCAACACGCACGGCCTCACTCTCAAACTCGTTCTCACCACCCACCATCACTGGTACTTCCCTTTTCCACCTCTTGTTCTTTTTATCCTCTTTATAACTAACATGTATGTTCACTTCACTACGATGTTTTACGTGACAGGGATCATGCTGGTGGCAACGAGAAAATTAAGCAACTGGTGCCAGGAATCAAAGTCTATGGCGGTTCCATTGACAACGTCAAGGGTTGCACTCATAAAGTTGAAAATGGTTATAAGGTCTCTCTTGGACCTGACGTCACTATATTGGCCCTTCACACTCCTTGGTAATATGCTATGCACTATGGCCCTTGCTATTATCAACTGTTTCCAATTACTGTGCTGTGCACTAATTTTGGATAAACTTTTCATTAAGCACTTACAGGTGAAGAAAGTATAAAAGTAAAATGAATTACGCCTATTTAGATAAACTTCTCTATAGACAACTTGTAGGAGAAGAAGAAATTAAAAAAAAAAATTCTCTTGTGTAAGCTAAAATTAGCTTTTTGGGCAACTTAAATGACAAAAGCATTTCCAAAAAGCTGATTTTAACTTACGATGAAGTTAATTTTAGCTTATGAGAGAAGCTTATTTCATCTTACATTCTTGTTTTCTTCTCTTGTAAGTATTTGTGGAGAAACTAACCCAAACAAGGTATGAGTTTTTTCAGAAGTTAAAATTAGTTTATGAGAAAGTTAATTTATGGAAACTCTCCCGATATTTTAACTTGTTTCAAAGGAAATAAAATTAGTCTATGCTCCAAAAGAAGAATAAGAAGAAACAAGTAGACTAACTCATGACCGGAACTGATTTCAACAAGTCATAAGCTTGCTTAGTGACAAGCATAATGTTTGAATGCCAAAAATTGTGATCAGGTCAGGGTGAATATTGTGCTAGTCTTTGACAATCAGCTATCAACATTAACAGTACCTTTAACCCAAGTTAATTGGGGTCGGTGGTAGATGCACCAGCTATAAATTTTTGTAATGTATTTCTCTTGCTAGAAAAGTCTTGCATTGTAGAATCAATTGTGTACTGCTTGTTGAACTTATTGAGACAATTGTTCTCATCCTCTGTTAGAGGGATTTAGCCCTGCTTATCTGATGATAAAAAACAATAGATGCGCTGAATTGTGTAAAACAATACCAAGAAGGCATAGCCTTGCTTCATTTGCCCTATCAGTTATTATTAATATTATTCCTATTTTTGTTATTATTATTATTATTATTATTATTATTATTATTATTATTATATTTATCATTCTTTTGGTATTGTTTGAAGTTTTCTGTAGCGATTCAACCTTGCTTACGTGTTTACCTCTCTTGTTAACATAAGTTATTTCTGTGACTTGCTTAGCCACACACAAGGTCATATAAGTTACTATGTTACTGGCAAAGAGGATGAGCAACCGGCTGTTTTTACTGGAGATACATTGGTAAGATGACTGCTCAATATTTTTAATATCACAAATTAGTATTTATTTGGAAAACATGTAATAAACTTATTCTTAAAGCTGTGCCAAGTGCTTGTATTTTTGGCTCTCATTCTTTCTCTCTAAACACTTTTGTGTATATGAATTTTGAAGTGGTCCTTTTAAATCTCTCGATTTATTGTGTTATTGTTGCTCTACAGTTTATTGCTAGTTGTGGGAAATTTTTTGAAGGAACTGCAGAACAGATGTATCAGTCACTTAATGTAACACTGGCTTCATTACCAAAGTCAACTCGAGTATACTGTGGCCATGAGGTATATCATACTCAAATCTCCATCCATGCTGGAAAAGATAAATTCTATGGAAGTGTCATTGATGATTGATCTTATAAGTATAAATGATGAATGGGATTGAGCCACAAAACTGCTTCTTTTAGTTAGTTCATGTATGATTTTATCTGGTAAATATTTCTAATTTAATTAATGGAGATAGGAGGATGGGGAATGATGCAAATATTTATGAGTTCTAATTCTTTCTACAGTTAATGAGGATGTATATCTTATTTGATGGTGAAGATGTTTTGTAGCTCCCTGAATTCTTTCAGCATCTTGGATCAATCCACAAAATATGTGTGAACTTTTTGAGGATGTTAGTGGTGCTACCCTAGGAATTGTTGGTTGTGAAGTTGTAAATAGTTAGACATAAGCTTCTTCGGCACATGTTAATATTATATGTAAACACTGTATAGTATTGTAAATGTAAGGATTATATTTCCATCTGTGCAGCATAGAGTAGCCAGCTTGATATGAATATAACAGAATAAGAACTCATCCTGAAGTTAGGGTCATTAAGTATTCATGAATACTGTTTCCTATCCTTTTGTTATGCTTCTGTCTGTTTGTCTATTAATGTGTCTAGAATGGAAAGTTATATTTCTTGTTAAGAGAAAGCATTCTGTTACAATAACCTTTAGCAAGTAAAACCAGGAATCCTCCACTTTTTAGAACATACTTCTATGATTTTCTAAAATAAGATATAATTGGTTCTGAATATTTAAGATTCAGCTGCTCGGGTGTAAAATTCTGATTTGGGAAGAAGTGGATTGTTTTAGATAATCCGTAGTGATTGTTCATAAGAAGCTCATTTGTTTGAATTGGCTGTGCACTTCTGCTTAAAATGCAAAACTTATGGCTTAGATTATATAAAAAATGCAGCTGAGGCATAGAGAACATGCAAGGTGAGGAGGAGAAATTTTAGATTGTTTTACTTTTGACCTAGAAAAGCCTATATTCTTAGTGGCCTATTTGTTATATGCTAGTTTCCACTTCTATCATTAATCACTTATAAGAGTTTGAAATTGCTTCTTCTCCAGTACTCAGTGAACAACTTGCAATTTGCTCTGACACTTGAGCCGGACAATTTGAGGATACAACAAAAATTAACCTGGGCTCGGAATCAACGGCAAGCTGGCCAAGCAACAATTCCCTCAACCATTGAGGATGAGTTGGAGACAAATCCCTTTATGAGGGTTGATCTACCCGAGATCCAGGTTTGTCACCTCTCCAGCCCCTCTTCAAAGTGTGAAACAAATAGATGATTTCATATGGTAAATGTAGTGTATACTTAGTAATGCTTTCAGGAGTTTATCTGTGCTTTCTATAATCAAATTGAAATTCTAGCATATTTTCTTAGAAAAGAAGCTGCAATTTGTGTCAGTCTTTCAAGTTATTTTCCTGGATAAAAATAAAGTGACACAAGGCTGACCCTGAAGCTTTTCTTGAACTGTGAATATTTGCAGGAGAGGGTGGGCTGCAAGTCACCTGTTGAAGCATTAGGAGAGATAAGGAAGCAGAAAGACAACTGGAGAGGCTAATGAAACTAGCATTCTCATTTGTTGATCTTTCATTTTCCTTTACTGTTTTATTCATATGAATAAGGCCTTTTATGTAGATACTGTAACTGTTTGTTTTGCCTGAAACTTAAATGACAGAGTCAGAGGCTTGTATAGTTAGGGGCATGGATTGTGATTAGCACACTGTCGCCTATATGCATTTTATGTTTAATCCAAATACTAAGATGGTCCATTTCATTCCAGTCATATACTTCTGAACTTGAAATCCAATTACTTTTTCCTTTCTATTTATGTTTGCAATAGTGGCTCTTTTATTTAATTTTATTATTTATGATTCGTTTTGGATGTTTTAACGGAATGAACGATGACCTAGCTTTATCAGTAGTGGTGGTAACAAATTCTACTAGTATTTTTTAGGAAGGCCTTTAATATCTTAATTTCTATCTAGCATCATTGTTCCTTGATATTTATTGGCTTTGGGTAGTTCATGCAAAGTTATGGAGAATAAATAAACGAGTAAATAGATCAACCGAAGGGGGCTTGATCATTAATTTTAGGATCGAGTCATGGGTATGTTAAATACTTAAAAAGAGTTCTGTCAGTAATTTTACCTAATTCAAGTAGAATTGTATCTAATGATAAATATCTACGATCTAGTCTAACAAAACCGAGGAAAAAGGACCAAAATGGCCTCCGTTTGGCCTTTGGGATCTTAAGAAAATTTCAAACGAATAATTTCATGAGAAGTCAACGTTATAAGTAATTGGTTGAAATTCTCAACCCCTGAATGGTCCTCTCCTATGTCAAGTATTGGCAATAGTAATTTTTCAGTTGGTAAAATTCGCTGCCTATGTGGGGTCACGATCACGAGAGGTCTAACTATTAAGATTTGCTTTTGGACAAGGCCGAAGGGGTTGTGTATTTTACGCACAAAAAAATGATGTCTTTCAATTTTTACCGTATCACATATTACATTAATATTAAAATAATAATACACAAATACTCACTTATTTTAAATATTTATTAATATTTTTTATTTTTTTATCTTTTTTTTATCACATCATAAACTTTAAAATACTCTAACAAAAAAGAAAATTGTTTCATAATCAAAAAAGAAAAATGTTTCATAAACATTCATTATGTTATATCACATCATAAACCTTATAATACTCCAACAAAAAAAAAAGTTTTCGTAAAACACCCATAATGGGTATTCATGAACCATTTTTTTCTTACATTTATCACTTTTCTTATTTCTTTAATATTCCTCCGGATTCTGAGCACCTGAATAGGTATGTATGCACGTACATTTTCCTTTGAACAATAATATGTTGAAACGTGGAGAGTTTTACAATTATAACCCTCGTTCATTTCTCTAACAATAACACATTTCCATAATAATTTTTTACAAATTCCATTTACAAAAATAATCTATACTATAAGAAAACTACATTTTTTTTTGACAAGTGTCCAACTTTCACAGCTTTGGTTTAGCTTCGGTAGACACCTGTCAGCTTAGTCTTCTGTTTCAGCTTTGGAAAATGAGGTGTCATCTTAGAAGAGAGTTTTAGCTTGGGAAAAAATTTGCTTCAGCTTGCACATACCTCAGCTTCGGGAAAGCAAAAACCCAGCAGAAGGAAAAAAAGCGCCAAAATTGTAAGCTTAAGCACGTGAACCTGCTATGCTTTGATATTTGAAAAAATATAGCTTATAGGTTTCTGCTACTAACAACAGCTATGAATGACGTCGCCGAGCTAGGAAGGCTGGTGTGTGTTATACGTTTTCTTCATTCTTCTTCTACACAAAATATCATTCTTCTTTTCTTCTTCTACACAAAATATCACTCTTCTTCTACAACCAAAATTTTAAAGCTGAAGCTTGTGGTAATCTCACGGAACAAAACCAAAATCCGGAACATTGTGTTTTCATCATTCTTCTTCTTCATTTTCAAATTCCAGCTTCTGGTAATCTCACTCAAGATAACGAAAATCCATTTCAGCTTGCGTTTTCATCATTATTGTGCGATATTTTCGGTTTTCATTTTT
>CM023942.1:17721268-17763901 GCA_013407115.1 Glycine latifolia | reverse complement strand
GCTTGTGGTAACACGTTGTTTCTGTAGGTAACCTTTAGATTCTGAAGGTATATTTTGTTACATTCTGAAGCTATATTTTGGTTTTTTAGATTGTGAAGGTGTATTTTTTGGTAAGCTTTAGTTTTTGCGTTTTCATCATTATTGTGCGATATTTTCGGTTTTCATTTTAGCTTGTGGTAACACGTTGTTTCTGTAGGTAACCTTTAGATTCTGAAGGTATATTTTGTTACATTCTGAAGCTATATTTTGGTTTTTTAGATTGTGAAGGTGTATTTTTTGGTAAGCTTTAGTTTTTGCCTTTGTTTCTTGTGGTATACTCTGTAGGTTTTCTGCTATGTCTTTGCTAAACATTTTGCTGTTAATTTTTTTACGCATTTTTAGTCATTTTGTTATTTTTAATAACCTCGGTACATCATGTGCTTCACAATGTCTACAAATTTCTCAAGGTATATTTTGGTTGTTTAGATTGTGAAGGTATATTTAGCTAGGTATATTTAGCTTCTGGTATACTCTGTAGCTTGCAGACTTTAGAATTGTATACATTTCTGACATTTTTAAAAACCTCTTTGTTTGTAGTGCCCGGACAAACACTAATGGCTACTGGTAAGTGTTTTAATTCTTGTGATATCAGATATTTACTTCCATTTGGATCATTATAAGCAACTGCCATTGTGTATTTCGTTAGGACTATTTCGTAGAGTCAATCGTATAGCTGAAATTAATGATACCAAAGAAACATGGAAGATTGCTGTTCGGGTTATTAACATGTGGACTATTCATAGATCACCTAAGTCTATCATTGAGCTGAAATTGATGGACAAGGAGGTCAGGTTAAGTTATTGAAAATGTAACTATAGCACTATTTAGCTTAAACAAAATTATCAGTTTGGTCTTAATGTTGCTTCTGTAGGGTGATAAAATTGTTGCTCAATTGAAGAATGTTGATCAACAGCTGCTTAACGTTAATTTCCAATTAGGTCAAACTTATATTATCCAAAATTTTGAGGTTGACAAAAATGGTGGGCAGTACAAGGCTACTCAACATCCATTCAAAATTAACTTTGTTAAAGCATCTAAGATTACACCACATGAAATAATTGACATTCCGGATCAAATGTACTGTTTCACAATGTTTGAGAACATTCTTAATGGCTCTGCCTCACCTGATTTTCTAATAGGTACACTCTTTAAATGTGGGACAAAGCTTTTTCTTTAAAAGTAACCAAGTTTCTTCATTCAATTTTGTAGATTTAATTGTGCTTTTATGTTTATTTCATGTTGAAGACGTTATTGGTGAGGTTGTTGATATTGGACAATGGAATGTAGATGGAAAACCAAAGAAAGTTGTGTTTACACTTAAAGATGAATGGTATTTATGATCATTCTCTATGTATTAAGTATTGTATTTATGCTGTTATCAAAATTTGTTTACTTTTTAAACACTTTTCCATTTATATTATTGAGCAGTGGTAGTGTAATAAGTTGCACTCTGTGGGAAGCTCTAGCTATGAAGTTTAAAGATTGTTTTGATAGACATGAAAGAGGGCCTTTGGTATTACTTCTAACCATGGCTAAAATTAAGGAAGCTAGAGGTTTGTCGAACATAGTATTGATTGTTCTATGCAGTTAAACTTTATTAATTACATTGTTGTTAGCATCCTTATGCCTATGGTTTGTTCACAGCCAATTATCCTATAGCTATACAGAATTCCATGTATGGGAGTGATTTATTTATGGATACAGATTTGAAGGAGATTGTGGATTTCAAGGATCGGTTGGTTATTTTTTACTTATATCTTTTATTATTTTCTGTTATCTATTGTAGTTTTTTGATATTGTGGTATGTGTTTATTTTTAGAATGGACCCAAGTCAAGTATCCATTAAAACATGTACCCAACTTGGAAGTCAGGTTTCAAGTTCGTCGATGTATTCTATAGGTGATCGGTTTCTTCATAACACAGAAGTTAAATCTTTACATCAACTTAGCCAAGTCAAAAAGGTTTGAATTAACATCGCTACATTATTTTGATAACATAGAATTTAATAGGCAAAATAAATAAACTATAATAAATAGAATTTTAATCACACCAAATAGTTTGGAAAAAAAATAGTAGGTTTTACTATAGTGTGCTAAAAACAATAAAATTAAAATGTTTAGGTTTTACTAGACTTTTTGATAAGTAAAGAAAGAAACTTCTTTTTGTCCTTATTAGCGAAATTGCCACAAATTAATATTTCCAACCACAATTATTTTTAAATTTCCTTCCCAATCTGACATCAGTCAATTATTTCATATTTGGATTTTTGACTTTGGTAAAAAATAAAACAAACTCAATTATTTACATATTTTTCGTCAAAACTAAATTTACTTAAATTTGATTGCGTAGCGTAGCGGAGCAACCCGTGCGTATGCGCACGGGTTACTGACTAGTTTTCCACTAAAAATAATTTCCCTAAATCTTTTAAAATGCCATCCCCACACAAATCAATTTTATCAAAGTTAAAATTAAAATGGAGAAGGGACAGAAAATATGGTTAACTATTGTGGTCCATATTAATGTTCTGGCTGCTCCCCACAATAGCAATGAGGAAGCATATATAGTCACTGCTATGCTGTGCCTATCTTTCCTTTTCACCTCTTACTATCACCACCCATCAAAAAGTACCGATTTTCATATTTTTGTATATAATGTCTTCCAACTTTTATAATCTACACCATCACCTTTTGTATGAAAGTCCCTTCTTTGTTTCTCTCTCACTTGTTCATTTCTTTCCACGAGTTTATAATTGTACATTATTGGCACTCCTCGCACTGCTTCAATTCATTGTTACTCTTTGCGATATTTCAAGCACCTGTTCATATATATTCATGATTTCACCAATGAAAGCTAGCCCTAGTGCTAAATGTGGTTGCTCCCATGCCTCATTGTTTCAATCTCTCACATCATTATTCTACTCAATTTAGTTCTTCCTCCTTTCCTTACACTTAAAGAAAACATTTTTATCCTTTTTGCTTGTTTCTTACAAAGTTCCAACACAACCTCATGGTTGTCTACGTACTGTCCTGCTAGTCACCAGCAAGTTTCAACGATGGAATAGTTATAGTACTCAGCACTCAGCCGGTACCTTTGGAAATAAACATTACATCCCAATTGATGGAGATGTGAGAATCGGCACTACAATAAGGCCACTTTTGCTTTAAGTTGAAATTTCCACACTGTAGGTACATCTATTCTCTAGGTGAAAGACTAAAAGTGTAATTAAGTAACTAATCAAGTTCATATATTAATGGATAACTAGATCTAGATTATTTAAGTAGGTTGACAAGGGTTCAATTCTCTGATAATATACATATGAAAGACTTTGTTAGAGGAGATAAAAATCACTTTAATAATCTTTAACCTCGATCAAGACATTAGTCTCATAACATTTATGAGCATATTTTGTTTTCAGAAGAAAAAGAATCATGTTAGAATATATATTAAATAGTATTTAGTTTGCATGTCATTATCCACTTCGACAAATTTGTTATATATTTAATGAAAGACTTATCAAAAAGCTAAAATAGTACAATTTAGATTTGTGAAGGATCCCAATTTATACAATTAAAGCTCAAAAATAAAAAATCACACAATATGATCTTAGAAATTAGAATACCAAAAGTGTAATAAGAGGATGTTGTAAAAAAAATTATATTTTAAAATAAATTTATGATTGAAATGAATTTGAATATCCATTTTAATCACAATGTTTAGCGTTCAAAACTAATTCTGTAAAATTTAATTAAAACAAATTAATATTAATTTAAAATACAAAGTTCTGCAAGCCTGTCTTGGAGCCCCATATGCACATGGATATTATGTATATGATACCGATAAGGTACTCTGACAGGTCAGCTTGTGTTTTGAATTTTGATAATGAGAAGTAAGACTAGATAGGAAATTATAGGAAATTATGGCACGACTGAATAAATGCAAATTCCAGCTAAGGAGACACATATAGTGGAGCAGTGCTGGCATGATTTATGAGGAGGAGTAGTAGGCATCTTGGGTTCAGAAAGAGCATTCATGTATGGATGTTAAGTAAATCTATATAACAAGTTTTATGTTTTGTTACAAGGGTATGATGGTGTTTTAATTTTCCCAGAATGTTGTTGTATTCTTAATTCGATCCAACTATCATATATTTTAACTATACGACTTTGCTTTTCATAAATATTATATATATATATATATATATATATATATATATATATATTTCCTTGCTAGTAGTAATAGTAAAATTAGGTTTAAATAAATAAAAAATCGTTTGAATTATCGTTTAAACGTATTTTTGTTTTGAATTAGTCTCAATATACATTTTCATTTACAAATGTAAGGCAGGTTGTTAAAAGAACGTTCCATTTTTAATTCATCTTTCTTATACAAAATATAAAATAGTTTAATTTTCAGCTGTCGTACTTTCCATTGTCTCCAAAAAAAATTTATCATACTCATAAGATAGATTTAGCACCTAGTGAAAAACTAAGTTAAATGCAGAATAGTAATAAGAAAGTGTGCGTGTCTTAAAATAATACGGATAAAATGATTCATTCTCACAGTATGAATCCTCAATTATTGTCAGTTGTTTGGAAGAAGGGATCTTTTTTCCTTAGATCACGGTTTTCTTTTTATTTACCGAATCAAATATCAATTTGGTTTGTGGTATGTGATTCTCACTAATTCAAAAAACATTACATACATTAAAAAATAAATACAGATTATTTTATTAAATAGATATTTTTTTCCATGTAAATACAATAAAACTCATACCATTTAATCAATTCTATAAGTTGGAAGAAAGGATTTGAAAACAGATAAGTGTTCAAAATCTTAAAATAAATGTTTGTCCACATGCTAATTTCAACATAAACCTAACAATCACGGTTATTAAATAGGCGAGGTCTTTCAAGAGGTTGTTGAGAGTAGCTCACGTATGAACAGTAGTTCCGATAATGACGTTAAGTTTGTCGGATTGTTTAATTATCAATTCACGGCCAATAGTATCACACGAGGACTTGGCTTTTCTTGGGCGTATTTTTACAAGATGAAATACAATAATAATCGTTAATTAGAAAACTATAAATTAACATCACGGTACAATAGACGTACGTGTACGTGTACATAAAGTATGTACCAACAAAATGTGTATAGAAAATAAATTATTAAACTTAGAGTTCAATGCGTAAAGTATTTTATATATTGAAAATCAATGAAAAATATGTCAACAATGTCCTTTTATTGGTAGATAGTTTAAAGAATATTATCAATATAATATTATAATTATTGGCAGACAGTGTAAGGATTATGGTCCATATTCTTAAATTTTATAGTTAGTTTCTAGAGTTTAAATTTCATGTATTATCAATATAAACTATTTTTAGTGAAACTAGTTAAAAAATTAGTACAAAGTTAAAAAGTTAATTAGAAACTGAAAAATTAATTGATAGATGAAAGTTGGAACTTAGTAATTGGAAACTGAAAATTTTATTTATTAAACTGTAAGTATTCAATAAAACTAATTATTAAAGTATTTAAAACATTTAAAATAACATAAAAATAATAAAATTATGATTTATTTAAAAATAATAATAATAAATGAATAAATACAATGGAGAACAAATTGAAAGAAAATATAAAAAATTAGAAACTAGAAGTTAACATTTTAAAAAATGATATTTTAAAGTAAAGTTTCAAAAGAGTTAGAAATAGCAAAAAAATTAATTACTGAAAAAAAATTGTTTACTAAACAATCTAATAAATTTTTCAACTAGAAAAAAAATTAGAAACAAGTTGTGTCAAACATAGTCATAAAACATCTTATACTCTCAAATTAATGTGAAATCATGATAAGTATTAGTTTTAATTTTCATGTATTATCAATATATGATAATTTATGATTGAATGGTTACAAAAATTATTTTACAATAAAAATTGTATTTTTTTTATAAAAAAATATTTCTATTGAGCATGTGAATTAATTAATGCGAGATCATTATTTCAGGAGTTTGATGATCATGTACTAATGGTATAAAATAGTTTTACACCATTATACAATCACAAATGATCGTTATTATATTTTTAAAATAATTATCTTAAAAGTTAATAATTTTATGATATATGATAAATTATAATTGGATGATCGTGTAAAATTTTTTACTCTATAAATATATAATCATTTTTCTATTATATGATTTTAACAAGTAATCTCTAATTTAAATTCCAAATAATGAAGTCACGTTAAATACCTTTCCGGTTTATAATAGTCTACCTAAATGAATATAGAGATACATCGTATACATGTGATCAATAAAAAAATCTCAACTTAATTAAAGGGAAAATAAAGTGCAGAAACTATGAGGCTTTACACTTGAAATTATGCGAGAAATTAACTATCCCATTATATAATGTGAATTTGCTAATGATATCCAACTCGGTAAAAGGAGAAGAGTGCAAATTTTTGCCAGAAAAAGAAAATGTGAGACTGTGATACACATCTTCATCTGTCACACCCCATTCTCCTTTGCACCTTTCTTCCACTAGAATATTTCTTGGATTCACTTTCCTGTCTGTGACTCTCATGGGGACAATGACCCATCATCATGTCTATCAATTTCTCTTTCTTCAATAACATAAAACGTAATAAATAAAATAAACAATTAATTAATCTCTCAGTCTTTTTTTTTCTATTTTTTTTCTTCATATGGTCACTCATTACAACCTGCGAGTCCTTTTTCGTCTTTACAGTTTTCATGTCTTTATAATAACTGGTTGTCTTGCTTCTCCTCAGCGCAGGAATCGATGCAACAATTACCAGAATTAGGGTTTCTGGTAGCACCTGCTTTTGAGTTTTTAGCTCTAATAAGGTTGGTCTTTCTAGCTATATAGTTAATTACTCAACTTCAAGTTGATTTTCTCTTATATATAAAGAAATCAGAGATTTTTAATTTCTTCTTTTGCTAGATTTAATTTCGTTTGTGATGGAAATTTTATGATGTTGGTTTTGTTTGTTTTTCACTTTTCCCTCTATATGATCTTCGCAGACCCTCTCTAGCCAGTTCTCAAAAGTAGGGTTTCTTCTCTAATATCTAGTGATCTGTGCCACTGGCTATTAATTGTAGCATGATCTAATGGGTTGATTGGTGCCAATTATTGTGAAAAAGTTTATCAATTGAAAACTGGTTTGCATATTTGTTATTTTCTGAGCTTATAATAAACTTGCATGGACATATATATATATATATATATATATATATATTTCCTTGCTGGCTTCTTTATTAAGAATCTGGTTTTTTTTCTGCTATGGTACCTTTCTTTCCCTTCTTCACCCCCTTGCAAGTACGTCCTCTCTCCTATTTCTTGTTTTAATAAAGTTTTCTTTTATTTGAATACTTTGTGGAAGTTTGGGCCAACAATATGTGTCTTTTCAGTGTATTTCTATCTTTATTTTCATATTAATTAGTTTGCTTTGCAATATAACTTCGGATTTGGTTTCAGATCAGGATCAAATATATATAGTTCTAACTTCTGAAAACTCCATTTTCTTATCTACTTCATATTCATTGAGTTATTTGACAAAGTCAGTAAACATGCTTAAAGAAATTCCTTCATTGAATCTACTATATATCATTTACTTGTAAGTCAACTATTACTAATTGTCCATTCTGTCATAACCTTTAATTTGATGTTGTACACTCATACCCCTCTTTCCCACTTCATCATATATATGTGCATAAAGTTTATATCTGAGTCTGTATTAATTTGTTAATTATAATTGATTCTCATTTCTTTTAATACAAAAGAAAACTAGCCTTCATTATTGGAATTTAAATTGGTTGATCTGATTATAATTTCTATCTTGTGTCAGGAAGAAGGAAAATTGTACATGTGCAGTTGTTCTATTACAGCTTAGTCTAGTCACATTGGGAGGGAAAGAGAGTGAAGGAGCTTCCCTCAGCCCATTCATGGATATAATGAAAGATTGGGTTGCTGACTTAACTCATTCATTCATACAATAGTATTCAATTAGGGTAATATTGTGTGAATGAAGAGAGTATAGTATCTATATTGGAACCCTCTTTCTCTGTGCTTGGACTGAAGGGAGCTCCTTCTTTTTCTGTTCCCTCCATTTGTATCATCCATATCTCAAAGGGCTTGCATGTTGTTGTCTAAAGCTTAATCTACATAATATGATGCTCAGCACAAAAAAGGTGAGGCCAGTACACTGTAGCTGATGCTACACTTCGTCTTGTAGCTCTTTGTAAGTATTTTATCACGACTGCCATAGATTCAGCAAACATCTGAACAGTTGCATATGAGTTTAATAGCCTTGTCACCCCACTTAATTGGTACTGTTTTTACAGGAAAAAATCATGATCTCAGATATATATATATATATATATATATATATATAAATTTATTTTACTATTTTATACACATCTTATTTTCTTTCATGAAGTAGATAATGATACAGTATGCCACTTTGCTTGTTAATTTTTATTAGGTACAAGTTTCTCCTCTCTTTCTCTCAACACTTTTCTGAGTTCTTTCTTTGGGGATTGGGAAAGCAAAATTTTAGGTCAAAGTTGGTTAACAGTTCACCTGTATCTGTACTACTCACTGGAATTGTTGCAGCTGTCTATTCTTTTCCATTTTAGCTAGGTTCCGTGACCTTATAGATAATTAACATATGCCAAATCATTATTTGGTTTTGAACTTTGGTTTAGGTATTATATTTGTGTTTATCTTTCTTTTTTATCCATCTTATAATTTTATTCATTAATATAAATGGAATATAATTAAAGAGTAAACACTGGTGTTCGTATATTCTGAAAGTAAAAGAAAATATTACACTACTATTTTCTATTTAGTCACAAACTATATACCATTTACGAGAAAAGTGTTAATTTTTTATACTAATTATTCAAAACTACTAATTGATAATATAATTTTTTATTATAGTATACAAAATTAAAATCATAATTAAATTAAAAAACTAATTATTCATTTATAATCAATATATAATTCATAAGTACTCATTATTTATATAAAATAATTATTGTTATTTATTTATTTATTAACTTTTTTTGTTCATATATATAAAATAATCTAAACGATAGTTCTAATAAAAGAGAGTACTTCATTATAGTTGCATTTACATGTTTTATTGAGTGTGAACAGCAGCAAATTATTTTGGAGTGAGATCAAAGGCATTGGCGGTATGTATTTCTCATTCCTATGCACCAATTACTCCATCTCTTTCATTTTCCAAGGTACTATGTCACTAAAATGGATATATATCCACGTTTTGATGTTCCTGCTTTAACACAGAGCAAATTGCATTAGTTAATATTTTTGTGTCAGCCATCACAATTTCACTGGTCACCACTTTCTCTTCTACACCTCGAGAAGTTGCACCTGCACAATTTTCATTAACATATTGAATTAACATTAATCCTAAACAGTAATCAGGCAGTATGTCTTTTTGCTTAGGATAGATAGTTGTCTATATAAAAATAATGAGTTTTATTCAAAATGTGGCTTGGTAATTAGTGGTAAATAGTTCTGACATTGTGTCCAGAATCCAGATACATGTTTACAGCATAAAGCTGAAACTTCTTGTTTTCTCAAGTAGACTGCGAACATTTGAATGAGTGTACAGTCAGGTGAGACCTGACCCTATATTAAATTTTCTACTTATGTGTGTGTGGTAAAAAAATTTATATGAATATAATATAACTAAGGATCTTGTTAATTAATAATGGTTAAGGAAATAAAAAAATAAGTATTTATTATAAAAAATTATATAAAAAAATTATAAATAAACTATAAACAGTATAATTTCATATATCTTAATAAAAATAATTTATTTTTAATTTATTAATCAATGATATAATAACGTTAATTAGTATTTATCTATTACCAATAAGTATTTCCACATGCATAACATTGATCTAAGTTTTTTTTCAATATTTATGACATCTAATTAATTTAAACACAAAAAAATTGTTATTTAAATTAAAATTGATAAACATAAATAAAGTAAGGTTAAATTATAAATTTAGTTTATATTTTCAACATTTTTTTGTTTTAATTCTTACACGAAAAAATAGTATTTTGGTCCTTCATGAAAAAGTGACGTTTATAAATTAGTTTATATTATATATTGAAATTATATGTTATTAGAACTTTTTATACATGAAAAAAAAACAAAAAGTGATATATATATATATATATATATATATATATATATATATATATCAAATGTAAGAATTAAATTTTTTATGTGAGGACCAAAATTAATAAAGTAAATTATTTCACGGAGATCGAGTAAAATAAAACGGGTGTAAAATAAATCAATATAATACCATTATAATTTTGGCAAATGTTAGGAATCAAGTTGCGAATATTTTTGCAGGCAGATACTAAAATGTAGATTTTTTTCTTATAAAAACTAAAATAAAATTGAAGTTGCCAATGAATTTTCTTTTCACACGTGTGCTCTCCTTGGCAGACATGTTTCAAAATTAGAATGATGACCCTGAAATGGTTGACATGTCATTGTGTAAATGATCATAAGAATGTTTAAAATTATTATCATATGTATGTCATTCTTCCTTAACAATCATATTATGTAACATGATACATGCATACATTATATCTTTCATTGTATTCACTTGCCAACCACTTGACATCCTTTCTAGTTGATTCTTGTCATTGCGTGAATAATTGTCTCTTTTCTCCTAGTGGCATTGAGATCGTCTTCACAAATGTAGCCCACTGAGGATATATTTCATCTACTAAATAATACTTCATATTATATTGAATTTCATTAACGATATATTGCATTGTTGTAGCTTCTTCTTGCAAAACATTATTGAACAAATTAGAATGATATAAGATGTTAATGTCATTATTTGCACTTGTAACATCAAAATATGCATGTCAAATCAACAAGTATTGTGCAACAATTGCTTCGACCATAATTGTGAGTTTATCATGACCACCTAGAGTATATTGACCTTTCCAAGCTGCCAGACAATTTTTTCATTCCAAATGTATACAATCAATTGAATCCAATATACCTTAAAGCCATGTGTCTTCCCCATTTGTAGTAGATAATGAATTCCGTTGTTGTTAGGTCTTCTCAAGTACTTAGTCCCAAATATTTTAGTCATACCTCTTACAAATCTCTCTAAGCATTCTACTATAGTAGTTTCACCAATTCGAACATAGTCATTTATACTGTCAACAGGCGATCTGTATGTCAATACATGGATAACGACAATGCATTTTTGGAATGGTGAAAGACTCATTCTACCATATGCATCAAACCTTGTTTGGAATTACTCATCATGATTGTCTAACGCATCTACAATTCAATGGAACAAATGTCTTCGCATTTGAAACCTTCGCCGAAATTGAACGTATGTGTATACTTTTCAGAGAAGTAGTCAGCGAAAAATCATTGATGTTCTTCTTCATGACCTCAATCGATCACTTTTCTTCTACGTGTTTGTCTACTAGAGTTGTCAGCTTCATATTGTTTTCGCCTTTCAATTATTTTTCTCATGTATTCTTCTTCACTGTTGTTCATAATTTCTTCTTCCATGAGTTTTCATTCCAGTGTATTGTAGTGCTTTGGATTGCTTGGATCCATTAAATGTTTAGCATAACTGGGTAAGAAGAGAATATCACAATTGGATGGGATCAAAATTTGCTTCTATGTTCAAAGTATATGCAACACTTTAAATAACTAGTTTGAATAACAAGTTATTTTAATAAAAATAAAAGCTAGTACAATATTTCATAAACTTTTTTTTTATAAAAATAACAACTACAATTTTATAAAAATAACATTTTTTAATTTCAATAAATATTTAACATAATTTTAATTTACATCAATTGTACGTAATAGGAAATATTAACAATTCAACTACAAACAATAGGAAACGGTAAAAATATATAGCTTCTCCACAAAGATCATTTCATTCAATCTCTTTTTTTTTCACTCTAACAACAAATCTCCAAGGGAAAAGGAAAAAAGTTCCTGGCCACCTACACTCCTCAACACCTATCTTGTGTCCTCCAAACATTTAACAAATGATGTGCATCATCACCACCAAGTTGTGCCCATGGAGTCGAAGATGATGTGGAGGGGAAGACTCTTACCCAAATTGGCACTGCCATGGACACCATCCGACTACCACACATCGCCACAACCCAAATCTGGTCCACCACAAACACCACTATACAACCAAAAGCCTCTACTTAGATTTGAAATTTTCCTCTTTTTAATCCTATTTATGTTGTTGTAATGGTTATGATTTTGGGTTTGCAGTTTAGATTTTTTTATCATTTTGGGATTGATTTTTAATTTTCTATTTCATTGTTGATTTTAGGTCTTAGTTTGGGTTGATCTTTTAATTTTCAGACTTGGTTATTTTTTATTTGTTGTTCATCCATGGTTTCCTCTGCTTTTGTTGGTTCATTTGGGGTTTTCCTCTAGATCATTTATGGTTATTTTCCCTCTTCTTCTCAATTTCTTTTTACAATTGAAATAAATTAATTTTTTATTCCAACAATCGCGTTCGTGGTGATGAACCATTTGTCTAACGTGTCGAACTCCTTCGATGTTGTAATGGTTTGAATGCAAAAAAGGTGAGTTTGTCTGTGTTACGAACTATGACAAACCCATTGCTAAAAATGCTCTTAGTGATGAGAAGATATGATATAGTTAATGGAAACCAATCAACTAGATAAAGGTCATGCTTGATTAGACTTGACTTCTTATTAAAACATATGACCTCCCTTACCTAGTAGGTGTAGTGGTCTTGATGGCATTCTTAGTACTAGACAAGGATTGTGAAAGTATAGAGCAACCCTTGAAATAAATTTAATTGATTTAGTATAAATGAAACTCAATTTGGAAAAAATATATAATAAGTTCAATTTTATTCATTGGTTCATTTTTTTGTTGTTTAATCTTTTTGGTTCATCAAGTTGATCCAATTCAATATTATTCCTCAACAATATCAATTAGTTTTTCATTAAAAATATATAATGTTTAAAAATAAAAAAATGATTGGTGGATGCCCTTATACCTAAATGACACTTGGTGAGAGAAAATAAAATATAGATGTGATAGATGACATAATGTGATAGAAAAAAAGAAATAAAAGAAAATTATACATATATTAAGAAAATATTTAATGTAAAAAGTATCACTAATAGTTACTCTTAAAAAAAGTAACAACTAGGGCCGGTTCTGGGCCCATTCAAGGTTCCCAACTGCACAGGGCCCCCAAAAATAAGGGGCCTCAAATATTAATTACTGCAACATATGTTCAATACTGAAAGCTAGAGGAGATGGTAATACTTATTTTTAATAACCAAGGGGTCCAAGGTTCAATTCCCACCAACAACAATTTTTACTACTTTTACATTTCCTGAAATAAATTTATGTTTCATATTAAAAACGTTAATTGCTGCTACATACAATTTATGTTTCATATTAATTACTGCTTTTTTAACGTTTCCAACAATTTCTTTTTTAGGGAGATATAATATAATATTTTTTAAACAAATAAAGAAGGTTGATGTAATATATTAACGGTGTGCATGTGTTAAAAAAAGAGGTGTTAGTTTTATATTTTTTAAACAATTTAAAAATTTAGTGTAAGAATAGAAAGAAAAAAAAGGAAGGATATTACTTGTAATATATTACTTGTTTATTCTTCCACAAATTAATGATCTTACAGTTAAAAATGGCATTACATATCCTTATCAATACCTTGTTCAAGTTCAAGACCTATAATTTTTATCACAAAAGAGCGTAAATTATTGGAAAAACAGTATTTTTTAAATTACATCAAGTGTTGGGTTTTCATTGAAGAATTTGCTTTCACCTTTCATCAAGCGTTGAATCGGTGTGTGGGTTCAATAATCTGATCTCTTCATGTTCTGAAATTCATATTCCAAATTTCAGGTACAAATGTTCCACTCAACTTTACTCTAAAAAGTTTTCCTTGACCTTTAAATATAAAATTGTCTTACTCAGTTAATAAAATTATGTATTTTTTCAGATTATATACTGTTGAATTCTGGTGGCTGGTGATTTTAGTTGGCTCAATTGGATGCTAAGCTTTCTCAATATTCCCATCTTCCTGGTGCTATCCACTCTTTCTCTCTTTTTACATGTTTGTTTAATTGTTACTTGTGTTATTGAGTACTATGATTCGTAAATATCAATCTGGGTCAGAAAAGCGTAAAAAACAAAAAAGGGAACAACATTTAATACAATCTCAAAGAGGTGCTTTAGATAAATTTTTTAAACAAGAAACCCCCGCTCAATCTTCCAATCCTTTGGAGGAAGATAATACCAATGCTGCTGAAAATGTGGAAAATGATGAACATGTGAGTGCTACTGATCCTTTGCATGTTAATTTCGAAAATAATGAGAATTCTGAAAACTCAACAAAAAATGAAATACTAAATTGTGATAATGCTAGAAAAAGTGAAGGTGATATGTTTGATTTATATGACCCAAGAAATTGGGATTCTCTTGATGTGAATTCAATTAATATTTTGGTATTGAATGGCCCTAAAAGAGATTTAAATATTGTGAAAGGCCCTAAAAATAATATTAATCGCAGGTTTTCCTCGACTTATTATATTAGATATTTGAGCAATGGTGAAGCTTATGATAGAGAATGGCTTGTGTACTCAAAGGACCTTGACAAAGTGTTTTGTTTTTGTTGCAAAATTTTTAAAAAAGGTTATGTTAAAGGTGCCTTGGTTTTTGAAGGATTTGATAAATGGAATCATTTAAGTTTTAGACTTAACGAACATGAAAGTAGTGATGGTCATCTTTTGAATATGGCTACTTGGTGTGAGCTTCGTATTAGATTACAAAAAAAATGAAACAATTGACAAAATTGCTCAAGACTGATTAAAGAAAGAGAAGGAATATTGGAAAAATGTGTTGGTTAGACTCATTGCAATTGTGAGGTATCTTGGTAAACACAACCTAGCATTTCGTGGAAAAACAGAAAAGTTGTATGAAAAGGGAAATGGCAATTTTTTAGGTTTAATTGAAATGCTAACTGCTTTTGATCCTGTGATGATTGAACATGTTAAGCGTATGAATAGTGGCAGAATTCATCATCATTACCTGAGTCGTGATATCCAAAATGAGTTGATACTCTTACTTTCTTGTAAAATTAGGTCTATCATTATTAATAAAATCAAAGCAGCTAAATATTATTCTGTGATGTTAGATTGTACTCCTGATTCTAGTCATCAAGAGCAAATGTCCTTAATTTTAAGATGTGTTGATAGCTCTACCAACTCCTTTAAAGTTGAAGAATTTTTTCTTGAATTTTTAGTAGTTGATGATACTAGTGGTGCTGGACTTTTTTCAGAGTTGGAAAATATATTAAAATCTCATGACCTTGACATAGATGATGTAAGAGGACAAGGATATGATAATGGGTCTAATATGAAAGGAAAAATCAAGGTGTGCAAAAAAGATTACTCAATTTAAACCCTAGAGCTTTTTATTCTCCATGTAGTTGTCATAGTCTTAACTTGGTTTTGTGTGATATTGCAAATACTTCACAAAAAGCAAGAGACTTTTTTGGAATTGTACAACGTATTTACACTTTATTTTCTAATTCCACAAAAAGGTGGAGTATTTTAAAAGAAAATGTGAAAATGTTAACGGTTAAGCTATTGTCAACCACACGATGGGAAAGTCGAGTTGAAAGTATCAAAGCTATAAGGTTTCAAATCGCTGATATCCAAGAAGCCTTACTTGAACTTGCTGATAAAGATAATGAGACACTAGTGCAAAGTGAAGCCAAGTCGTTGGCAACTAATGAGCACGGTAATTTTGAATTCTTGCTTAGTGCTATTATTTGGTATGAAATTCTAAGTGAAGTGAACTTGGTTAGCAAACAATTACAAACTAAAAACATGATGATTGATGTTGCTATTGATTTGATTAAAGGTTTGATATCTTTTTTTAAAAGGTTTAGAGAAAGTGGTTTCTCTAATGCTTTGAATACAGCGAAAGAAATAGTTGATGAAATTGGTATTGAATCTGTGTTTCCTCAAAAATGTCAAATACGTAGAAAAATACATTTTGATGAAACTAATGTTGAGGAAACTTCACTATCACTCGAGGAACAATTTAGAGTTCAATACTTTTTGTATGTTGTTGATCAAAGTATTGTTTCTTTGGAGAAAAGATTTGAACAATATCAAGTTTATGAGAAAATCTTTGGCTTTCTATCTAATTCTCATAAATTAAATTCACTAGATGACAGTAATCTCAAATATCGTTGTGTTTACTTAGAAGATTCTTTTAAAAAAGGAGATGTTTCTGATATTGATGGGAATGAACTATTCGTGGAGGTAAAGTTATTGCGAGAGCTTTTACCTAAAGAAAAATTGGGAGCAATTGAAATATTACAATTTATAAAGCGTTTTACTTGTTTTCCAAATGCAACAATTGCTTATAGAATTTTATTGACTATCCCTATTATTGTTGCTTCTGCAGACAGAAGTTTTTCAAAACTCAAATTGTTAAAGTCGTATCTACGAACAACTATGTCACAAGAGAGGCTAAATGGACTTGCTTTAATGGCTATTGAAAGCGATCTTTTGGAAGAAGTTGATGTTGAAAGTGTTATAGATGATTTTTCTTTAAGACATGTGAAGAGAGCAACTCTATTCAAATGACTTGTTAGAACCCTTAGGATGTTTTAACTGATTTTGGAATGTAATTTGGTAATATTTATTGAGCAAAGTATTTTTATTATTTAAATGAGTCATTTATTTTTAAATTATCAATTGAGGGTTCCGTTTTCTAAAAAAGGGAAATATTAAACAGGGCCCCGAGAAAGTTTGTTCCACCCCTGGTAACAACTAAAAGAAGAAATATTACACTTAAAAAATTTAAAATTCGAATATATAAGATTTAAATTTTACAAGAAAAAGAATAGGACGATTTAAAGCTGCTTAACCCACTAGAATTCATCTAGTAATGGAAAGTTTGGTATTTTGTATGAGATTTCTAATTAGGCTATAATTGGATGGCCTAAGGTTAAACTTAATTTTTCATTGACCATGATGTTTAGATCGATGTGTCTTGAAAACATGATTTAAAGTTGCACATTAATTGCACAAATTTTCTAAGGAACCAGCTCCACAAAAATTGCACATTAACTTTTTTGACAAGTAAATAATATATAAACATTAAAACTAATTTTGATATTATAATCATTTCTTCGATCACATGTTTAAAGATGCTAAATCTCTGTAGTCATTATAGAAAAGAAGTTTTCCAACTGCTGAAGAAAACCTCGGTCAGCAGAAAAACAGTTGCAAGCATATTTTCATGGTACGTGACGGGTACGGTGTAGCACTTTCATCCAGCAAAAGATTTTGCAACTTTTTTTAGTGCATATTTAAATTATCATCCTGATCGAAGTCTCAGACATTATCACCCACAATGCACATAAAAAAAAATTATAGTTTTTTATGGCAACGTTTAATAGTTATTTGACTTATTTCAATGACGTGAGAGATCAAGTTGTACATGGATAAGGATCCGAACAGACGGTTAAACAATTGGACCAACATTATTTGGTACGTTCACCTAGGATCTATATAACAAGACACAGTATTGTATTCATTTTAATTATATTTTCCCCTAAACCCAACACAAGGCACCTTTTTTTCTTTTTCTTTTAGCCAAAGTGCACCATGAAACTAAAGAAAAACAACAGCAATACCGCCAAAAAAATTGTTTTTCAGATTAGGGAAGAAGAAAACTCTTCATGCATTTTCTCTAACAGGTTAGTTTTAATCCCAAAGCATGTAGCTAGAACTCTTTTATATGGCTCAATGACCATATATATCTAGCGTAGGCTACATATATATGTGCAGCCCAACATAATAATAATTACAAAAGTGCTTAATTCTAGTTCAGAAAAGAGGATCAGTTGCAATGGTAAGAGTTGGATCACGTCGAAAAACAGAAGGAACATCAAATCCTGACATGAGTTTATCACCAAACATAACAGCTCCAGCAGCCAATGCTCCAGCACCTGCCCCAATTGCAAATCCTGGAGGACCCCTTGGCCTAGGACCTGCCCCAGATGATGATGATGATGGCATGTTGAAATAACTAGGTGCCATGCCACCCCTACCTGGGAAAAAATCGGGAGCATAATTAACATTTGAGGGTGGTGGTGGTGGTGGTGGTGGTGGAGGTGTTCTTGTTCTGGGTAGTTGATAACTTGGTCCAGCAGGTGCATAGCTTGGTCCACCCATATAAGGGTCAGTAGCATAGTCTGCAGGAAATGGCACTGGATGTGAGTAGGGGAAATTTGTTTGGGCCTGCTTTTGAGGCACATGGAATGAATCTTGAGCCCTTTGCTGTGGATAGGGTTGCCCAAATCCAGCCCCTGTGGTCAAGTGAGTAGTACTATTGCCATAATCTAGCATTATTCCTCCCGCATCACCTGCATAACAAACATAAAGCCCCTAATCACTCAAAGTTGCCAGCTTTGACATTAAAATGTGGAACCCTTTTTAGCTTGCTGAATCAAAAGCTCACTCACATAAGAGGACAAAAAAAATAAACTTATTTGATTCCATATATCTTGGATTTGATTTTTCATATTTTAGAAGTGATTTAAAGAAACTTAGGTTGTGTTTGGTTTAAAAGAGAGAAATAAGCTACAGAAGATGGAAATGGAATGAGTATGTTTGATTCGTGAGATTTTGAAATAAAATTACTAATTTTTCTATTTCTAATTATAGTAAAATCGATTTTTTTTTACATAAAAATTGATTTTTTGGACAACAAAAGTTTAATTTTTTAAAACCAAACAACAACAAAATCGATTTTCTTTGATTTTTACATAAAGAATCGGTTTTTTAGGCAAAAGAATCAATATTTTAGGTAAAAAATCAATTTTAAAAAAATATTATCTTTCATTTATTTCTCTTAAACCAAACAACACAACAACATATCTTTTTATTTTTACTTTTTCAAATTATCTCTATTTTATTTTTATCTATCATATTTCTCTACTCTAAATAAAAAACACCCTTATAATTGTAGTTTTCACATCCCACTTGCTCCTTCTTTAACAGGTTCGAAACACACTAATAATAAAAACTCACACAAGATACTATTTTAATTATGGCCTTAAGGATTAATATGTCTATGATCTTAACCAATCTTTACTTGACACATAACTAATTAATTTTTTCAATTTACAATAAAAGGTTAAATTAATAAAACTCAGCTACAAATCACATAAAAAAATGGTTGAAAATATAAACATGTGGTGATATCAGATCATTCAATAATTTCTCTACACACATATACATACCTTGTGGGTGGAAATGAAGCTCCTCCTTGTCCTCAGAAACACGGATTGAAACATCAACGAAGCCACTTGGTTTATTGGACTTGTTCTTTCTCAACTGGTAGCTCCCCACTTCCTCAGAGTTGTTGTGGACCTCCTTAGTCAGAAACTCTCTGAGAACAACAGTAGCTGAGCCATGAAGCTTCTCAGTTAAGAACACAGGATCTCTGCTGTAAACCTCCACGTGGAGTGCAAGATCTGGCTCAGAGTTATCAACCTGACAAACAAGAGTTATAAGATTGATATAATAATTAAAAGAAAAAGAAAAAGAAAAAAGTGGTGAGTTAGAAAACCTGGAGGGCAAACTTGGTCCTCCAGATAGGGTTGGCGTTCCCAGAAGCGTCAACTTTGGTGCAGTACTTGCTCTTAGGATCCACCCACCCTACAGCATACCACTGACGCTTCCAAAGTGAGGGAGAACCCCTCACACCACGAGCAGATATCAAGCACACCTCAATCCAGATTTTAGCCATGGAAAAGACAAAGGTGGTGACTGTGCATGAAGAAAAAGAGATAAGGTGAACGGATTTTGTTGCAGTGTCAAATTTTCAAAGGCTAGCTACTACTACTTTAGGTGGTGGTTGCTTTGGTCCTATACCTATGAACCGTGTTAGGGCTTGCCCTTGTGAGTGCCATCTTTTTCTTAGTGTTAAGTGCATCACAGCCAGGCAGAATCTGTCTACATTTATTTTTATAATATGAAGTACATTGGGAAAAATGAAAGAAAGCGTGTACGAAAAATTGTTGGATAGAACAAGATAATTAAGTGTTTGGAGTAATATCTAGTTAATTTTTTTAATTTGAAAAAAAAAACAATATATAGTAGTATTTTACTGTTTATCATAAAGTTTATTGAATTCATCCTGAAAATAAGGTTCAGCACGCGTCATAAATTTTATAATAATTTGTTATTGATGACGATGTCGGTCTTTCGATTGGGTTTGTTAAGGTTCAGACTTTGGAATTAAGTTTTTGAGCTCTCTTTAATTAAATTAGTTTATATATGAAATAAATCTATTTTCTTAAGAAATATTAATAGTCTAACTTCTTTTTAAGAAGAGAAGGGGAGGGTAAAGTCGAAACTGTAGCCAAAATACCAAACGTTAAGTAAGTGAAGTTTAGAAAAATTATATTTATAAAAAGAATAAATTACAATAGCATTTCCTAGGTTTTTCTCAAATTTTACCCAATGTCCCTCCTTTTTCCACATTATTTTTACCCCCTTTATTAATGATGTTAACTAATGTCAATTGAAATATGTGAGCAGACAAACTCAAATGATCTCCTCTTAATTAGTTTCAAAAATTAGGATTTACGTTCCATTCTTTTTCACCATTCACGAGTATTGAGTGTTGTTTATCTTCCTCTTGCTGGAGAGTTCTTCTTCAGCGTCCAGAGAGTGTGAGTTCATCTTTCTCTCACGACGTTCACGTTTCATTCCTCTTCACTGTTCCTCATCCAGTTCGCGAATTTTCCATTGTTCCTTTTCTAGTTCGCGAGTTTTCCACTGTTCCTCTTCTAGTTCAAGAAGTTCATGAGCGTCTTCGTTTGTCTTCCTCTTCGACGTTTACGAGCGCTCTGTTTCTCTTCCTGTTCCATGATTTCTGTTCACGTTAGGATTATGCTTGTAAGTGATCACTTGACCTTGTATATATGTTACTTTTTAATATTATTTATTTAATTTTGATTGCTTATTGTTGCCTATTTCTGAATGTGTTTTCAATGTGGGACCAGTTTGTGACCACTTATGATTTTTAAAATCATTTGTTCATTATTGTTGATTAAAATAGTGTCGATATATGGGACCACAGGAAACACACTGGATGAACTGGAAATCATTTGTTTATTATTGTTGATTAAAATAGTGATGATGTTTGAGACCATAGAAACACAATAGATAAACTTGAATACATGGAATACATGACTGTGTGAACAATACTGTTAATGATTTAGACATGTCACCATGTCACCCATTTATTTGGTTGTCTTGTTTTACTGCTAGTGGTAAAATTATTCCCCTTAAGACTGATCATGATGTATTAAAAATGTTTGTTGAGAATCAAAATTCAATTAATATGTATGTTAGTAGAACAAAGGATGAGAGGAAGGGTGTTAACACTGCGTAGTGGGTTCACGTCTAACAAAAAGTTGGGTCCAATTACAGAAAAAACATAAAAAATAAGCAATAGTCTTAAAATATTTTTCAGGTTGAGAGGAAGAAGATAATGATATTTTAGTCATAAATTTTCATTAAAAGTCATGTGACTAATATGTGCCTAATTTCTGTTAGATTATTAAACAATGTTTAGGACAAAAGGGGTCTAGATGTAATGTGAGCTAAACAATTAATAAATTTTTTGTAAGTGTAAAAAGGGAGGGGTATCAGATGAAATTTGAACAAAACACATAGGTGTGAATGTTATTTACTCTTATAAAAATATACCAATGACACATTAAGGTTTGAGTGGAGATTATTATTATTTTTAATTATGATGAGTCCATATGGTACATGAGAAATAGGAAAAAATAAAAGAAGAGATTAGGATGTAAAAATTGATAATCTAATTATCCACCTTATTGAAACACTAGATTGATGGATTAGTAGTTGAATAAAAAGTTTGAATAAGATAATTTAGTATATATTAAAAATTAAAATGATATATAATATAACTAATAAAATGTGATGAAATCATATTTTAAAATTTAAAATCATTGTCATGATAAAGTAAATGAAAATTGAAGGAGAATTAAACAAATCATATTTATATTATCATTTATTATTATAAATTATTTCATTCAGTATTTTCATAATATTATTGAGGAAACTCTTATTATTTTTATGGCCAAATATAAAAGTTGTTGGAGGTTAATGATAAAGATATATAAAACATATAAATATTAAATCATATCAAATTCAAGATAATAATATACTTTTTTGATGAAGGACACAAAATTTTATCAATATCATATTAAATATTATAAGAGTATATTTTTATATAATATTTATCTTAAAAATATGATATCAAACGGAAAAAAAATAATACAGTACAAAGATATAAGTGATTGGATAAATTTTTATCTTATATATCATTTGACGAATAATGAACAATATAATTAAAATAATATAAAATTGTCTAAAATAATTAATATGAATTATTTTAATATAATTTTTATCAAATTTAATATATTTATCGAACTAAAACTAGAGATATTAGAATAAAAAATAGGGTATTTCCTTTTTAAAATGATTATATAGGTTGTATACGAGAGATATATTAAAATAAAAAATAGGGTGTTTCCTTTTTTAAAATAATTATATTGGTTAGTTATTATTTTTTGATTATTAAAGATATATAAATATATGTGTCTTTTTATGGAAAAAAAATTGTCCCATAATTTTATGTATAACAAAATTTATATATTTTACCTTATCCAGTATCATAAATTTAAATAAACCATTCAAACAAATTCTTAATATATTATAAAAACATATATAGTATATTATTTTATACGATTAACAATCTTTCTATTTTATAAAAAGATTCGTTAGAATATTTTTTTATTAAAAAAATCTTCGTTATAAACTTATAATATTACTGTTACCAAGCAATAAGCATGCATTCAACATTTGAATTACTAAGCTCCTTTCACGGGTTTTAACTTTCAAATTTCAAATGGTACAATGGAAAAGAATTTCAAATAGCTACGTCCTTTCAAGAATTATATAAAAAAAATCTGACCGCGACCAATGAAATCGAGTTAACCTGGGCCGATTATATAATCGATAACCAACTCAAATCAATCTAATTAGTAAGTTCGAACCCATTTTCACTAGAGAGACGTTTGGTTATTATTTTTATTTATTTTGATTTCTCTTATATTTATTGGCATTTTTAAGTTAACTAAGTTTTTAAAAATAAAGAAAACATTTAATTATTCTATTAAAGATATGATACTTTTTTAAACTAAAAACATCATATTTATATTTATTAATACAATATAATACGTCAAAAATAATAAAAGGTATTTTAAATTAGGATTAAGTAAAATCATAATATCCTTAAAAAAATTATTTCATAGAAAATATCTTTAATTTGAATAAAAACTTAAAATACAATTTAAATTTAAAGTCAACGTAACTAAATTTAAGTAATAATATTTGAGAGGAATAAAAACAATACAAGTAAAAGAATAAAATGAAACACCTAATGCATGAGAAGTCACACGAGTTTAAAAAAAACTAAAATGACTTTTAAAAAATACTCCAATCTAGAAATCAAAGCTTAAATTTATAATGTATGGTAAACAAAAAAATTACCACTTAATTTTTAATCTTTTTATTTTATTATTTTAATTAGTAACATTTAACATAGAATAAAGTTAGGATAACATTTTTAAATCATTAATAAGAATATATGATGAACAAAATAAAATACTCTAGCACGAATTTACGATAAGTTGGGCTGGAAGGAGGTTAACCATTATGTTGGGTCGGTGGGTCCAGGCCCGGGAACGAGTTTAGGCCTAAGTCATTATCATTGCCAAGTTGGCTACGGCAGTAACGAAACACGGAAACAGTGTCCCTACAAACACTCTTTTTTTTTTTTTTCAAATCCTCTGTATTCCCACGCGCTGTCTCTCCGTTAAATATTATTATTTTTTCTCTATTTTTCTTTTTCTTTTATTTTCTTCCGTTTCCCTTCCAAAAATTTGAAAACGAGATCGAAAACTTGAACTCGAAGAGAGTTAGAGGAAGCACTTTGCGACCAGCGCTCTCCGAACCCTAAATCCCCCGTTTTTCGCGGTAAAATTCTCGCCGGATTAAGGCTTTTCCTGCGCTCGGTGCGACGTAGAGTGGCGGCGGCGGTGGTCTCCTTCGCTCGCTGAGATATGGAAGGCGGCGGGAGGCGGATCACGGTGAGTCCGCGGCCGTGCTGCGGCCGGCGCGTGTTGGCGAAGAAGAGGCCGCGTCTGGTCGACGGCTTCGTCAACAGCGTCAAGAAGCTTCAGCGCCGCGAAATCAGCTCCAACCGCGACCGCGCTTTCTCCATGACGGACGCACAAGAGAGGTTTCGCAATATTCGCTTGCAGGTTCGTTTCAATTTCGCTTATCAATAGTGATAAATTGAATTTATATGCGTAGTAATAGTGATGAATTTATTCAAACATAACCAATTAGTTGCGGAGTGTTTTGTGAAATTTTTAAATACGGAACAATTCTAGGGTTTAATGTTATTAGGTTTGTCCGTTTATCTTGGCAGAAACTGTACTCGAAAGTCTCGAATTGTTGCTTGAATAATGAATTCTTTTGCGTGTAAACGATTATCCGTTAAGATTTTGTCGGCGGTGTTATTGTATGTAGTTTTACTGTCTATGGTGATTTTACAGATGTTAAGGACTAATTTGGACGTGTCATATGCTTGATCCATATGCAGTGCAAAACAACAGGCAATCCAAATAAGAGAGTAGGAATAGATAATTAGGTTAATGTGGATGTGTGATTACATAGGTCTGTGTAAAATTGTCTGAGGTTAAGAATGGTAATTGCTGAGGGAGCAAGATGACTATGTGGTAGAAAATTTTCGAGTGTTATTTTGTTTGTGGAAATCCAAATATTCAGTGTTATTTTGTTTGTGGAAATTTCCCATATATTTGTGTAATGTAACATTTGAAACCACTCTATTAAATCTTTGGATGCTGAGAAAACTATGTGTTGAGAGAGCAAGATGATTATGTGGTAGAAAATTTTCTGGGGGAATATGTAGTTGAAAATTTGATTTCCAATGTTAATGCAAACGTATTGTGCTACTTTGTTTGCGGAAATTCCCAATATATTTGTTAATGCATCATTTGAAACCACTATTTTTAATCATTGGATGCTGAGAAAACTACCTGCCTCCTATTTTCTCTAGTGAGATGTGTACTTTGAGTTACTATACCCCTTTGTCCCACTTCTCTTGATTGTGTCTTATGGATCTATTTACAGGAAGAATATGATACACATGATCCAAAAGGTCCTTCGTCTGTTGTATTGCCATTTCTGAGAAAGAGGTCAAAGATAATTGAGATCGTAGCCGCACGTGACATTGTTTTTGCACTTGCACAATCCGGTGTTTGTGCAGCATTTAGTCGAGGTAGTTATTGTAACTGGTTACTGGTAATTATATTTTTATAATTTTATATTTGAATATGCTGTTACATGATATATGTTACATGTTTGTTGCACTGCAGAGACCAATGAAAGAATATGCTTCTTGAATGTCAGTCCTGATGAAGTCATAAGGAGTTTGTTTTATAATAAAAATAATGACTCACTTATCACAGTCTCTGTCTATGCATCAGACAGTTACAGTTCTTTAAAATGCCGAAGTACAAGGATTGAGTGAGTATAACTTCTATTGCTTTGTAACTCGACCCTTGTTTTCCTTGCTCAACAAAAGAAAGCCTTTGGAAAAATAAATTTGTCAGGAGAGTTAAAGAAAAACTGCTGATAGCAATAGTTGCCTGTCCAATTTTGTGCTGATGTGTTCTATGCTAAAATATCTGTTTTCCACTTTCCAGATATATAAGGAGGGTTAAACCGGATGCTGGCTTTGCTCTTTTTGAATCCGAGTCATTGAAGTGGCCAGGTTTTGTAGAGTTTGATGATGTAAATGGGAAGGTGCTCACATACTCTGCACAAGATAGGTAATTATTTTGTTGTTTTGATGCATTTGTATGGTGAATTTGTTATATAATATTTCAAAGCTTCTTGGTTGTGATACATATCTTTTTTTTCCCTGTACAGTATATACAAGGTGTTTGACCTGAAAAACTATTCCATGTTGTACTCCATTTCAGATAAAAATGTACAAGAGATTAAGATCAGGTATTTTTCCTTGTTGATTTTCCTGACATGTACAATACTCTACTGTGGATATATATGTGTGTGTGTGTGGTCTATGGTAATTCACATTTTTGTTTTGAAAATTATATTGCATTATCTTTAGTTCTTGATAGTATTAAAGTTTCTTCCTTGTTCATATTTGTGTGGCTATACATGATTTACACTATTTAACTCTCTTTTTTGTGATTTTTTTTATCAGCCCAGGGATCATGTTGTTGATTTTTACTAAATCAAGTAGCCATGTCCCACTGAAAATCCTCTCAATAGAAGATGGTACTGTTTTGAAATCGTTCAACCATCTCCTTCATCGGAATAAGAAGGTGGATTTCATTGAACAATTCAATGAAAAGCTCCTTGTTAAACAAGAAAACGAGAATCTCCAAATTCTTGATGTAAGTAATTTTCTGGTGTATACATGAGATGAGTTGTATCTACTGACACCCTGATATCTGACTTTCTAATTAAATCTAGGTAAGGACTTCTGAGCTAACAGAAGTTAGCAGAAGCGAATTTATGACACCATCTGCATTTATATTTCTATATGAGAACCAATTATTCCTTACATTTCGAAACCGAACTGTGGCTGTGTGGAACTTCCGTGGAGAACTTGTAACTTCTTTCGAGGATCACCTCTTGTGGCATCCTGATTGCAACACAAACAACATATATATAACCAGTGACCAGGATCTTATCATATCATATTGCAAGGCCGATTCTGATGATTCATTGTCCGAAGGAAATGGTACTTTTCTTCTTTTTTATCCCTTCCTAGTTGCTCCCACATTTTTTTATTTCAATTATTTTTTTGTTTTCCCTTTTTTATGCACTTTTGTCCTTGTGTCGTTGGAGGTATAGTGTGATGAATATTTTGACCTGATTTAGCCAAGTCTTTTACATGTTGACATGATAAACTAAAATGTAATACAGGGTAGCAAATCATATAGAATTCTACAACGTGTCAGTGATCATTATGTATTTCTAAGCAAGCACCATTTTGAAGGTTACTAACAAGTTATGCTTCTTTTTAACGCAGCAGGTTCGATTAATGTCAGCAACATTTTAACTGGCAAGTGTCTAGCAAAGATAAGAGCAAGTAATAGCTTACCCATGGTGAAGCAATGCAGTTGCAGCGATGACAATTGTTCTAGTAGTGCTTGCAATTCAGGGAAACGAAAGCGTTCCTCCAGAATTAGGAGCACAGTTGCGGAAGCCTTGGAAGACATTACTGCTCTCTTTTATGATGAAGAGCGCAACGAGATCTATACCGGTAATAGGCACGGTCTGGTTCATGTCTGGTCTAACTGATGCACTGTTGAGCTTATTCTTGTCTTGTGTTTTCTCATTAGCATTTATCCATGGCTGTGGTGATAGTCCTCACCTGATAATAAGAACCTTTGGGAGAGCTGCAACCATTACATGTTATTGTATCATTCGTTTTTTGGTTTTTTGTCATCTGTCTTAGGCAAGTTTAATCCGTAGGTGGCAACACCCCTGTATTAAAGTGATAGTATGTTGGTACCTCACCACAATATTTAAGATGTAATCTATATTTACATTTATGGAGTCAGCTCTATGTAGTGAAATATGTGAATAAATGTTCACTTTTCTCTGTTCGTTCTTTATTTGATACTTTGCCTTGTGGGGGCCTAGAGAGGATTAACCTGTTTGCTCTCACATGTATTGTTAGAGCCGTAGTCCCAAATCTGTGAGGATAAAAGGAAAGGGAAAAAGCTATCGGTAGTGTTGTATTGTAGCTGTTACACTCTGGTTTCTGATGGTACTTCAATCAATTCAATTTTTTTGTTCCTTTGTATCTTAAAACTTTTTCTATCGCTTTTATCCTAGTCAGTTGCCAAGCCAAATAGAAAGGACATTGTTATAAAATGAATTTGGTTTCAGTAAGTGGAAGATCATTCTTGAATCTTGATATAATTGAAATATACTATTTAATTTTACTTCAAGACTTAAGTTTATTTGTATAGTGCAAACTTGAGAAAGCAATTATATTGGTTTATATTCTTTAAAAAAAAAACGATTTTTAAAAAAATAATTAATCATAAACATGCTTTGTTGCTGGCATGGATCAAATGCCTTTGCATGTGGAGAATCGACAGATTATTGATAATTTTTTTAAAACCCTCACATTGATTGAAATTTATTCGAAAAAGAATATTGATTGGATTGGATTGACTGAAAAATAATATTGATTGGATTGGATTGACTTAATGAATGTTTAGATCAAATCAATTAAATTGAGATGAATTTAATTAATTAGTCCATTTATTTCAAATCTAAACTAGTAAATCATTTGTAGTTGATTTGATTTGGAATTTATCTATTTTAATGTGAATCAATTTAATCACAATATCAACCCAAATTAATTATAATCAGTTTCGGATCTTGCAACAAGCTCTCTCTCCCTCTAAGCGGGACATTTAACAAGTTTTACCCCCATTTCACTTTAGTTAAAAAAATTCTACCCCAAATCCCCGTCCTACCTTATCAAAGGGGGTTTTCTTGAAGGGAAATATGTTGGTTATGTTCACAAAGTATTTTGTATGATAGTATGTTTTTACATGCTTATCTTTCAACACCTAAGTGAAAACTATGTTATAACTTGTCATATACCATATACATATCTTTGTGTACGCTCTGGCCAAAGGCACAAATCCGTCAATAATTACATATAAAGACAACTACTTGAAGGCAAAAACACCTTGTAACAATTCCCTTAGGCTTTGTTTGGGAGTTAGGAGGGGAAGGGAAGGAAAGAGATTCAAGGGAAATGGAGGAAAAGGGAAGGGAGGAAAATGAGAGAAGTTTCTTCCTTCTTGTTTGGGAGTTAAAAATATATTAAGAAAGGAAATTGAGAGTAAATAAGATATTTTTATAATTTTTTTTTATTTCAAAAAAGTTAAATTTAATTAAATAACACTAGCTGGGATAGGATAGTAATTTTATTAACACTGGTTGGGGTAGGATAATAATTTTATTACTTCTCCTTCTAAAAACCCTCCAAATAAGGGGAACAACAATTTTTAGGCTTTGGAGGAATTCAGAGGAGTTTTAAAAATCCTCAAAAATTAAAACTCCCAAACAAGAAGATGTTACTACCCAAACCTTTCCCTTCCCTTCCTTCTCCTCTAAAATCTCTCTCCCAAACAAAGCCTTAGTATACAAACAAAACACAACTAATTAAAAATGGAAAATATTTGATATTCTGAATTTATACACTATGGACAAATCCCATTAACTTTGTTTGGGTTAGGGTTAATAATGTATTTTCCATTTTTCACGTCATAATGAATAAAAATGTGAAAACTACTTATTTTTACCAAAATCTGAAAATGTCACACATTGAGGTGGAGACGGTCCAACTCGATTTCAGACTTTGCACGTTGAATGGTGAGTCTGTTAGCTAGTAAGACCCGACTGCTGAAGGTTGACATCCGCGCTCTTGTAGCAGGACGAACATGTGTACAGCTCTTGTAGCAGGACTGATATGGACGATGAACATGTGTATAGTGATTCCACATTAATGGTCAAATGTATTTTTACTATTTTGTGTAGCACACTACTCATAATAGCTTTGAGATGGACGTGGATCCAATTAGTATAAGAATGAAATAGAATCGAACATGCACTAATAACTCCAAGTTGAGTTCATACATAAGAAGGATATCATGCAATGTTTTAAGTGTTTTAAGGTATGCGAGAAAGTGAATACGTGAGATAAAATCATTGCAATATTTTCATGTGTCTCATTCTCAAAGGTATTTATGTAAAAGTTATTATTTTAAGCAATGAGTTTCGAATTATTTCCTCCTCTTGACAAATTACCTTGAAAATCATAGACTCCAACTATTTAACACACACAAAAGTACAACATAAGTGACCAGTAGAAAGGGGATCAGTTCAACGAAAGCGGAAAAAATTAGAGAGTTTTCTATAGGATTAAAAAACAAATGGATATCGAGTGTAATAAAGACATACCTTGATCAAGGCAGTCCATGTAATTTACTCTAGAATATATGATTATCTTAACCTATTAAAATCTAAAGATACATATAATCTTATTTATACATTTAGGGAAAAAATTTAACCCACAAGCATCTTATCCAAGAAATAGAAGCTCTTGTACCAAACTTCAGTGATTTTAAAAACGTCACTATAATAATATTTCCTTTTTGTCGTTCACTTCCCTTGCATGATTCTATTCAGATAAAAAATATTGAAATGTTGTGTCAAAGTATATCGAAATGCTACTTCAATCCAAAAGTTGTAATATGATTTTGTTCTAAAAAGTGAAAATAAGCAGAAATAAACGTTGCGGCTAAAGGTAACATCCTCGCTGGTGATGATTAATCTCATAGATTGATCCTTTCTTTTCTTTCTAGGTAAATCCATAGATTAATCCTTAAAATTTTATGCGTCAATTGCTTTAATTTAATGTCACTTGTGGATGGATCAACACATACAATTTTATACAAAAACCGCATGGATGATCAATTAACCTCTTAAATACTTGTGTTTAAGAATGGGTATCTCTTATTGCATTAAAAATCTTCATATATTTTTCACCTAGAGACTTAGTTATGTATTTATGTATCACACCTTTCCCATACAGTGTATCAGTAACTTAGTCATTATCACAAATGTAATGCCATTGGACAAGCAGCACAGCCAAACTGTTCACAAAATCACAACTTGGAACAAAGATGGAATACAAAGATTTTATTGAATTTTCTTTTCCTAATTTCCATTGAGTAACAAAACATAAAATAAAAAGGTTGCTTGAACCTCCAAGTCTTGCTACAAATATATTTATTCTAACCAAGTTCCTCTAGGTACTAACTTTGAAGCTCAGCATAAGAAGAAGCTCAAACTCCTTCCAAAATTCCTACTCCCTACTGCTTCAGTAAGACATCCATGCTGATCCCATACTTGTGTCTGATATGGGCATGGTAATGGCAAAACCTGATTCTGGCTGGTTAAGTTTCTCTAGGAACTCCTTTATTAGGTTACCTGCTATGTACGAGACTCCTGAGGCCGAAATTGCCAATGTAACATAGTATAACACAGTTTTAATATAGGATTTCGGTGCTTTGCTGGTGTAAACTTTCCCAATAGCAAGTAGAATGATGCACACAATAGATGTAGCTGCTACTGTGGCGAGCTTAACTTCGGTGTAGTAATTCTTATTGACTAAGAGGCCATAGATAACAAGAGGGACAGCACCAAATATCAGGAATGATAAAACAGCCACAACAGCATGAAGCAAGAAGTTCTCTCTGCGCCCTAGTGATTCTTGATACCGATCTTGCACATTTGTTTGCATTTGATCCCCTCCAGAGTTATCTTTTTTCAAGTCAATAAGCTGGAAAAGGGAAAAAAATGAAGAGCCTTGATTAAGTTTTTGAGTTGGATTAGTTTAAGAGGAAAAGGCTTGACTGAAATGAGTCCACAGTGCATTTCAGGATTTGAACACACATGAGTTGCATGTCAAATAGCTCCATCAACCAAGTTGTCTTAAGGTGGCATTCTTGAACAAGTTTTAAACAGAGAGAAATACAATTGGAAATGGAACTGCATAGCATCAAGGACATGCCACCATGTTTTGAAATTGCGTGGAGTAATCAAGGTTAATAGTGAAATAACATTTCTCTACTTCTATTGTTACTGAACATTGAAAAACATGGTAATCATAGTCAAAACATGCGATCTCAGCTATCAGATCATACATTCATGCATTATGTTCTAAAATGTACTACACATGATAATGTAGAACTAGAACATAAAAAATTAGTCATCCTTACCAATAACTAATCTTAGCATAAAACAGAATTATTAGGATAGAAGAGACACATACTGCAAGATGTTTAAAGACAGGTTACCAGAGAAGCTATGATTTAATTTTAACCAACCATAGTATATTAGGATTCCTTCTTCCATTCTCAATAAGACTATCTCAACATGATAGTTCAACTATAATTTGTTCATGCGATATTGTAATTATGAGTTTGAGGAGTACATGGAAGGCCACTCACATTATCCCCAAGGATGAGAAGTCCACCGATGACATTTGCAAATCCCAATGCTATAATATTCACTACAATAACACAAGGTCAGAAAATTAATTTGTCATCAACCAAATTTTCATCTTTTAAGATATGAAATAAAAAATTGCAAATTTGAAATAACCCTCAAAAGTATAGATACTAATCCTAGCAATTCAGTAAACCTTCTCATAAAACCAGAAGACAGTAGGCAGTTATAAATTTAAGTAAAATATTTCATTAAGGACACATTTGAATTTGATTAATAAGCATATAAAGTTGATGGTATCATCCATGACACTTTTATCTTTATATTTTTTTAGCAAAGTTGAGGGCGAACTCCAACGATAAACTTGTGTCTTGGTGACTTGTTGGTCATGGGTTCAAATCCAGAAACAGTCTCTTTGCATATGCAAGAGTAAGACTGCGTACAATATCCCTTCCCTTTACCTTCGCACAGCAAGGAGCCTCTGGACAATGGGGATGCTCTTTTTATTTGTTAGCAAAGTTGTGGACACCAAACACATGGAGTCATATCATATGTGTGAAATATGATAGAGGTCATAGATGAGAAGCAACATTTTGCACTAAAGTCACGACCTATAACCACAAAATCTTTGTGAAATAGAAGTCATTTATGTCATGACTCCATTCCATAAATTGCAAGAGCTCTAGCTCCATTCCATGAATTATTATTGGATGAATCATGACCACAATTTCACAACTTTAGTACAACTCAAGGTCCACACCGATGTCTTCTTCATGTAATAAAGTCACTGAGTCGTGCCTCATGCATTCAATCACATATAAGTAATAATAAAAAATTAAGCATGAGTATAAGTTGTATTTGCCTATCTGGCATTCACAACGAGCTTAAAAAAAAGACTTCTACATTAAATTACACCACTCGGGAAAATAAATTTCAATTTATGTAAAATTTGTTAAAAAAAATATCAAAGTTGTACTAATTGGGTGAAAAAACTTGATGTATGCTTAACGTTATAAAATGTATTCACCAAATTTTTTTTTATAAAATGTGCTTCAAGTACCATAAACAGAATGTAAGTTGTAACCATGTATTTTGTTTAAACATAAGACATGAATCTCTTTTCATCTACCACAAGGCACTTGACATTTTATATGAAGTAATAACTTTATACTTCAATTATGTCCGGCTGTCAGGGGGCCTATGGCCTAGCCTAGGCCCATTTACTAAGTTAGGCCAAAGATTTTTTTTAAGCCCATTTAGCTAAAAGGGTAGGCTTTAGGCTATCTAAAAAGTCTTTTAATATTAAGAAATCAACCTATTTAAGTAAAGGAAGAGAGAAACTTACATGGGGTAGCACCCGAACTAACTGCAGATGACACAATTCCTAGGCTAGTAATTGACTCAACTAAACCACCATAGACAATGCTTTTAAGTATTTCCCATCCTTGGGGTTCACCAACTTCATCTCTTGGTTGTTCCCCATTTTGTACTTGAGTTTGTAGTTCTGTTATAATAGCATCTTCAGCTGGAACATAATCTGCTGTATGAGATGTTGTGGATTCAAATGCTCCTCTCTCTACATCAAGTATCACATCACCACCTGCACCATAATAAAAACTTTGGTTATAATTATTCCCTCTGGTTTCAAATATAAAAAAATTTCAAATAACTTTACTTCATTTAATGCTACTATCTCTAAAATACCCTTCATTTAATTGAAGTTTTAGTTCCAATTTCTCTTTTTTATTTCTGATACCAAGTTCCAATAAAGGGTAAGTTGGGAAAAACTTAATTTTTAATTGAGATTGTTGTAATTAAATGTGATTGACTAACTTTCTTAGTTAGCATGAATTATTTTTTTCTCTCTTATATTTGAGACCGGAGGGAGTATTACACAAAAGCAAACCAGCAAGATTTCTTCTGGGAACAAATTCTGCAAGTGATACAGGTAAGCAAGAATGCTGTATGCTGGTGATCAACTTATGATATTTATTTCATGCACATACCTTTATTTTCATTTCCGGTAGGAGGATGTATTTCCTTTTCAATTTCCTTTTTCACATTATCAAGTAGCGTAATATTTGGTTTTGATGGCAAGATAACATCTATTCGAGAATTTTGTTTATTACTAGCTACACCATTTGCTAGTACTGCACTGCCAGATGATTGAAGTGGTGATTGTGCTCCTTGTCCTAAAGAGCAATAATAACCATTCCTAACAATTTCTGTCTTGTCTCCATCTTTTGGTGACTCCTTAAGGACTTGAGACCCTACAGTTGTCGAAGCAAGAAATTCAGGTTCCCTTTCAATTGTTTCAGTTGTAGTAGCAGCCGACAACATAACTTCAGCATTATCTGATTCATATGATTTAGAAAAGTGAGCAAGAAATGCATTGATTATTGATGGAATACATAACGTAGGAAAATAAGAAAATGTACATTATGTATAATTAATAGGTGCCCAAATGTTTTATATTTGCATTTACTTGGACAGCTGGGCAAGCTGCTTTAGTACAAGGTTAAAGGTAGACATGCATAATTCAATACGAAACAGAAAATTATGCAGGTTGGGAGTTTGAATATATTAATTTTTCTAAATTAACAGGGAAAAAATTTATAGTGTATAACCATAAAGACTTGGCTGTTCTTTTTTGTTTTTTAATCATGATTTATTTCAATATATTTTTATTGCTATATTCATAATGCACAATTGAGTTAAGTCTATGATGTTGCTAGATTCTGTTTTGAAAGGACCTGAAATTTAAAACAAAAAAAGCTCAAGGAATTATTATCTTATATTCTCAAGCATACCTGTCCTTATTATGTCCACTGAAGCATTCTTTTTCTCTTCCTCACTGAATATCTGGTTTCCAGCCAGTAATTGTTTCTCTGCCGAAAAATCTACGGAATTCTGCACAACACTCTGCACTCCGTTCATCAAATCACCAGCACCTTTTGTACCGGATTTTATAGATGACAAATCATTCTGAAAAACAATGAGTCAAAACACTTTTGGTCAGCCAATGGCTCATCTCTTCATGCTGTATGGAATTTTATACTGTTTTCCATACATGGTTCAATCTGTATTGACTTACTGTTGATGAAATCAGAGAATTCATCCCTCCATGTCCATGATTAATATCTGGCATAGATTTTACATTCTTAATATCAGATGTATCAGCAAGTGGACCTTTTGAAGGACTACCAATTTCAAGGGAGGTTGGTTCATCATTAGAATTTAATGTCGAGTTAGGCTGCTCAGCAGAACCAGCACCAGAATGTTCAAGGGGTGCATCACCTACGCAATTTATATCAAGAAAATAGGCAAATTAGAGACAGAAAGATTTCATAACAAAAAGTTTCAAACTGAAGAGAGGATTCACTGCAAAATAAATGCATGTTTTCCAACCATGTTTCTCAGTTTACATTTTATATGGCTCAACTATTCAAGAAAATTTTGGAAAGGAAAATATGAGAAACTCAATTAATAGGAGGAGATTCACAGGGAAGTAAACCGCAAGGAGTGTAGAGAAATTGAAATGCTTCAGTAACAGGTTTCAGTTAGCTCAAATATCAGATTTAAATAAATATGTAAACATATCTGAAGGAATGTTATCCATTTTCCATTGTAAAAATATCTTCACAAATGACTGACAAAATACTATTATTGCAAACCTCAAACAAGAAATGAATTAAGACTCTAAAACAATTATAACAGTAGCATAGTTAGGGTGGAAGCCCCAAAGCACACCCCTTGGTGGGTCCAATCTTCAAATAAGCATCATTGTGAAAGTGACTTCTCTTAGAAGTGTCAATATAATAATAATTATTAAAAAAACTTGCTTACTAGTTTTTCCACCCTTCTTCCAAGTAAATAGAGATGTGAGCCAATTTGCATTAGAGCCTTGTGGAATTGAAGGATTCTGCAAGTTGCTTGCAGGTATATTTTGTGGATTTCGTGCACTTTCACTCTTACTGGCACCATCAAAACGGAACATATCTAAACATTTCCCTGTCCAAATTGATGAGATTATTAAGTTCACATAGATGACAAGCATATAATCATCACAGATAAATCGAATATATCAAAAGTTTGCACTAAAGTAATTTATGCACTAATGTTACAATCATAATTTTTAGAGATATAAAAAATTTGTTAGCCTACACCTAATTTAAACTTTAGGTTAAGCTGGTACTTGACAATGACCCTCAAGCATATCAGAAAATATATGAATGTTTAATTCATAATCAGATCTCTTTAAATGGTATATTTTTATGCTTCTAAGTTAACAGTAAAGCTTCCTTGAAATTACAGCTTTAAGTCACTAAACCTAAAGAAGTTCAGATTCCCTCCCATTGTTATTGCCTTCCAGCCCATAGAAAAAGAATAAAACTTAAAACCAAAGACCACACTATGCTTTGATCACAGAAAAGGTAATCTACTAACCACTAGGAATAAAGAAGCTGAGGCATGCTAAACATCTGAAAACTTCTGGTTCTTCACGAGGTTGATTATTATCAGCAGATGGCTCTGGACTAACAATATCAGGTTCAGGCGTTACATTTGCATGAACACCTTGCTTGGCTTCGGGTTGTGCAGAACTATCTAGCAGCTCTGAGCTGCCTCTAGTCTGTAACTCATCACACTTGGCTTCGTTGTCTAAATTATGAGTATTCTCCGGCTTATCACGCTTGGATTTGCTGCCTGATATTTTAGTGTTCCTTTTTCTTTTTTTGAGGATAACCCTTTTAGTAATGCAAGAACGGCAGTTAGGACAAAACAAGTCATGCGTCTCTTGTTTTGCCAATACTGCCTCAACATCAAATTCTTCCAATTGCTGATCGATCTCTTCTATCAGGTTAGGAGCTTCCTTTATACTAGTTTCTTCAGGAAAAATTGTAACAGCTGTAGCTTGTATGTCAGATGAATTATGTAAATGGGATATTTCTGTACTGGAAGGGAGCTTGTTGTCCACTGTTTTCATACATTCATCAGTGCTTTCACTGCATAGACTATTTTGAAAAACTAGCTGATCTGCTTGTACATCAAATTCTCTCTCCCCCAGATTTCTTAGATGAACAGACACAGAAGCATCACCATTTTGAACTCCATTAAGTCCATTAACTTCATCATCTGCAAGCATGGCACATATAACCATTTCAATACCAAATAGATAACAAAAAATAAAAATTAGGATCGCATAATTATAAATGCTCAAACTGAGTTTCTAAGGCTCAGCTATTACAGGATTCATCTATGCTATACATACATAGCTAACATTATATTGCAAATCAATATGGAGAATCCATCCCATTGAAAGACTATTCAACTATTCTTGTCAGATCAGAACTGCTAATGTGTGTTCTAGAATCTTGGCTTCTACTGACCTTTAGTTTCACAAACAAAACATGGTCCATGTTGAATCATAGTTTTGATAGTCATCAAGTCAGGGTAACCCTTAAGATTCTGATTTGGCACAGTCCAAGGACTGTCAAATCGCTTGGTCCATGTGCAGTGGTGACATTTCCACATTCCTTCAAGCATAAAAAAGTGACAACATGTTTACTAAACATCATAAAATAAAAAACTAATTCCTATAAATTTGATAAAGGAAAAACATTTCAGCCAAGCAGATTTTGTGTCCTATGTTTTGGGTTAGTTCCGGTTAACTTGTGTATACTTGGTATATCTTTGGTCACAAGTTATTGCTACTCATGAGACAAGCTAGGAAACACAATTTGAGGTCCACAACACTAATATGGATCAAGTACTGTCTTCAACTACCCAGACACAGACTAATGTTAACCTAAACCTTGGAAAGAGACAGAACTTCTAAACAACTAGACTAGGACTTGAGATTTTAAAAACAGGTATGCAACGACGATTTTGGCCACAAAGTCAAGGTTTTTGGAGTCACCCTGACCATAATTGCAGCTGCATCAGCGGTGTTTATTCACAATCTCCCACAACACCAAAGATTGCACCTATGACTGCAACCACAATTTAAAACCTTGCTAGAAGCCTAGAACTAATGCACACAGTACAATTCACACCACAACTTGATAATTTAAGCATTAGGAATGAAAGTGATGCAGCAATAAACACTCAACAGTGATTTCCTGAAAAATGTATCATACAATTTAACAAGCCAAAAGAGGGCTGCACTCTATCAACCAAAAAACTGATCCTTTCTCCAAAATAGGATGCTATAGTACAGAAAAAGAAAGAAACTTTAGAGAGAGAGAGAGAGAGAGAGAGAGGTGCCTTGTTGCTCATCAAAGTAAACACTGTTCTTATTCTGTGACACAACAACACCACTAATGGCCTCTCCATTTGTTTCTGCTCCTGCAAATTCTGCCACTTGTGCAAGCCCAACAGCTGCATAATCTACTATATCACCATTAACATGGTTGCAATTTTCACCAACATCTCCTATCTCTGCAACTTCTTCCTCTTTCTGAACAGGATATCCATCTGGGATGGCTGTGACCACTGGACAAACTCCATTAGTATGCTCACTGCCATTGCTAGAAGAAGAAGAAGAAGAAGAAGATGAAGATGAGAAAGTTACTTCATCTGTAATAAGATTGCCCTTGTTATGTGACACAGTTTGCTTTCTTATCAAAGCACCATCTTCCAAAATTTCTTCTTCTTCTTCTTCATGAGGATGTACTATCCATTGATGTCCTTCTTGTTCCATTGATGGTGGCTACCCCAGAAGGAAACAGACACACAAACTATGGAAAGATTGGATTTGTTTGGGAGAAGCAAAAGGTATTGGGTGGAAATTTAATGGCTTCCTAACTCTTTTTGAGTGTTGAGTCTTTTGCATTAATGCTAGACTCCACCTTCCAACCAGCACGCGCATGGAAAATGAAGATATAAAATATTTGCTCTTATTGAAGAAAAAATATATTATCAGTGTTTATGTCAATTGTCAACTTGTTTTAAGTTGAGAAAAATATATAAGAAATTAAGAACTTAACTAAAACATGTTCCTTGTCAATCATAATTTTTAATTAAAAATTATTTATTTCTATGCAGTTATTTAGAAAGTCTATTTAAAATCATTTTTAATCACCATTAAATATGTAGATCAAATTAATATGAAATTATTTTAATTTAACTACTAATATTAAATCTAAGTTTTATATATATAATTACAATAAATATTCGAAACAAGAATTTTATTGCTTATACCTTTTCTATCCATTTTGTTTTTTTTTTCCTGATTTTATATGAACATTAAATAAAACTGTTCAGATGGTAATGGGACCGGCTTGGATATCCATGACCATGACTCCATGTCTTTTAGTTTCAATTACATGGTGATGGGGGGCGTTTTAGTTTTTTTTTTTTTAAGTTAATTAGATTATTTTATTTTGTAAATTTAGTTTTGTTGTTTTTTTTATTTAAAACTTTCAAATTAATTATTATTTTTTATTCAAATAATTCAGATTTAAAAAGTTTATACCCCAAAAAATATAAAACATTGAATTTTTTAAAAAGTTTTATGATGTGAGATTAAAATTTAAAGAGTGGAAAATTAGATATTTTTTGTTATTTTGGATGAAATTTAATGTTGTAGTTCGTTAATTCTGGATTACAGAGGGTTAAAAATATTTCAATTAATTTAATTTGAAAAAATTAAATAAAATAAGAACTTGAAATTTTTTAAACTCGAAAACACAAATAAAAAAAGGATCAAAATTATTTAATTTAAAAAACAGGAAAAAATTAATTAAATACATGTAAAGATAAAAATGGAACCAATTAAATCAAAATTTTAAACTATTTGAATGTAATTAAGTAAGAAGAAATGTAGAAGAAAATGGAAATCTATAGGATAAATCAATAATGGAAAAGCAAAAAATATATTAAAAAATCCACCATATTCTCCTTTTTTTGTTATAATTTTTTTGTTTTACTGTACTAACTACCATTATTTTTTTTGCCACAGACTGTACTAACTACCATAATGTACAGTATCAAAACAAAGTTGCATTCATACACCAAGATGGTAATGTTTTAAGTGGAAACTCACGTCTGCATAAGCAAAGTAAGCATTAAGCATCGAGATCTTGTAACCATTGTTGCCCACAAAACACAATAAAACATCCCAACAAGGCAACAAACAAGCACAGCCGGAAAACTTTAATTCAGTGGAAACGTGACAGCTAGAAAATGTTGTACCAAGTACTGATGATTTCATGCCAGGAAGGTATAATAACAAATAAAATAAATGATGTAACCTTAAAGTGGGGTTCACGTGGGTGCTGCTTCTAAAATACTTAAAATTTTATTTTATTTTATAATAAAAATTTCACTTAACTTTTGTACTTCATTAATTTAATATATGTAAAATTAATATTTGTCGTTAACTGTGTGCCGTTTAATGTTAACATAATGCTGTCATGATTAGTGAATTGTTATATCATTTGTTAAACTTGACAAAAAAAATTATATTTTTGTTTATAGAAAATTATTAAAATTCAATTTTGATTCATATTTTTTCATATTAATCCTTATTTAATCGAAAATGTTCATTATTAGTTCTTATTATTAATGAAGTTTAAGATGTCCACGTCAATACTTTATATATATGAGGTCATCCTTTTGAATTTACTTGAGTAAGCAAACATTTCTTCATCCTAATCATCAAACTCAACCCTACCAATGCCAGCATAATGTTGTCTTTTTTTAGCTAAATGAAAATTGGTACATCATCATATATGTGGCACCCTTCTTTAGTACGTGTTTATCTTTTCTTACACTCATGACTATATATAATACTTCTATCTTACGCTCTTATGACTAATCAATTTGTTTTGACTAAATAATGTTCTTTATGAAGTTAGAGTCTATAATATAAATGAACCTAGTTAGAGTTACATATCGAGAATATTACTAGTTGTGGACATTTCAAGTGCATCAAGGGTGAAAAAAGGACTAAAATTAAAATTCGTTACTTTTATAAGAGTGAAAAACACTTATTTAATCCTTTATATTATCATGTTTGAGTGATAATGATTAATGTGACACCTTATTAATCATAAATATTAATCATCACGTAATACTAAATAATTAATGATAATGATGTCATTTGCATATGTTAAATGAATAATTAACTAAAGTTAAACAGAAAATTTATTAAAAAATATAGAAACTAAAATAAATATTTAATCTTAAATCTAAATAAAGTCTCAGGTTGACTTAATTTAACCCTAGTGTGATCCATACCCACACCTTCGAGAGTGGGGCGTTAGTGGGGTTCACATGGTGCTGCTTTCAAAATAAATAATTAAAATAATAATAGCAGTAGTACTTTGTAATAAATTTTAATAAATAAATAAATCAAAGTTGGCATATTTGACTGTGGTGTGATTCAGATCCTCAAGAATTGGTCGTTGGATATGGCAAAGCTGAGAGAGATCGTACGTACGCGGGCCATGAAGGATTTTGGCATTTGGTTTTGGATCAAATAAGATTCAGACAAATTATTATAATAATAGTTTGGTGCTTGGTTTTGAATTTGATGTCATTGTCACGTTTACATCAATATGCTGCCTACATTATCTCGTGTGAGAAATGGCCAAATACGTGCTGAATTTCAGTGTCCATAAAACATGTTGGAAATGGAAACTCATCTATTCACTTTGTCAACTTTCTTCCCTCGTTTATTTCAATACCATTACCAGTAATAAAATAGTGTGTGAATGTATCCCTTGCTATTCACATGGGCATGGCGTTTTGTTTCATAAATTTATGAGAAAAATAATTATATACTAATAGTATAAAACTATTCTACATTTACATTCAATTATAAGTTATTATTTATGATAATTTTAATCACTTTTACATAAAATAATACCTTAAAATTTATGTGAATGATAAATAACAGTATAAAATTATTTTACATTATTATTATTATGTTATCATTAAAATCTAAATTTAATGTATAATGTGTTAAATTTATTAAATATTGTGGTCACGTCTTTTATTAAATATAAGTATGATTTTTTTAAACGAAAAAATACATTAACCTTAAATTTTCATCTAATTTAAATAATAATATTTTTTTATAGATAACATATATCATCCATGAAAAATAATCTTTCTTGAATCAAAATAAGATAATTGTAGACATTAGAATTTTTATCCAAATATTTAACATATCTTGAGAAAGATATTACTCAAGATATTATGAAACTAAGAATC
>CM023942.1:17685329-17721258 GCA_013407115.1 Glycine latifolia | reverse complement strand
ATATATATATATATATATATATATATATATATATATATATATATATATATCAACTCTTAGATTAAATTAGAATATTAGACAATTGAAATTTAAAGAATCACTTACAATAATTATTATTATAAATATTGTTGTTATTATTATCATCACCCACTTTACCATGTGACAATGATAGCAACACAATAGTTAGAGACAGATAAAGGGGGTAGCGTGGGCTTTAGCCCTCCTTTTCCCTCAAACTTTTTTCATTATATTTATAACAATATATTTTTAAAATAATATATATTTATATTAGTAATATATGATAATAATAATTAATAATGAATATACTTTTTGGGTAAAAATAAAATAAAATAACATATATACTAGTTAGCATATAATAATATATACTAATTAATAAATCTTATAATTAATATATGGCATACCACTTATTATATACTGATATTTTTAATACTAAAAACTAAATAAGTATTTTTATAATATATATTATCACTAATTACTACTATAATCTAATCCAAAGAGATATATATTAATTAATAGATCTAATAAGAATGAAATTTTTGTATGACTTTTGATCAATTGTTATTATCTAATGCTAATTATATTTATGTATTATTATACGTCTTATTTATCTATATATATATATAATTGTTAATATTAATTATTAATATTATATTATAAATATATTTATATATTATATAATTGTTAAGAAATTTAATGACTTTTAATTATTATTATATTTAATGTGTTTTTTTTATTATTATGAGATTATTATTGTAAGACAGTTTTAATTGTTATTGTGCTTATGAGTCAAAAAAAAATCAAAACTTAAAAAAAAATGTTTCAGTTATAAAGTATAAATACATGTATTTATTTTTTTATCATTTGAAATAAAATAAAAAAAAATTAATTTTATTTGTAAAACTAATCAATAATTTTATAAAAGTAATTTTTTATTAAATATTATTTTTAAAAGTTGTTAATAAATGTATTTATTTATGGATATTTAAATAATTAAAGCAAAAAAAATCCAACTCCCCCTTTAATGGTTTTCTGAATCCATCCTTGACTATAGAATTGATGGTGGTGCTAGTAATTGGGACAATGATAACAACACTAATATGGTTACAATGAGAATAATAATATTGATGATTGTGATTAAAAGTACATTTTTTAATTTAACCACTAAGTTAGTTAGTTATTCTCATTTTGTTCTAAAAGAATTATTCTTATATGAAACAACCCCAATCACAATATATTATGTTTGACAAAGTAAATTAACAAGTTAACTTTTAACTAAAAACTATTAAATTAATTTATTAAACAATAAATACTTGGTAAAATAGTCATTGAATTGACTAATATAAAAAGAACTAGTTTATATTTAAATTATATTTATGTAACATAAAGATATTGCATCTAATAAGTAAGATAGTTATATAAAGATTTTATTTTTGATAAATGCAAAGCTAAAAGAGAGAAAGAAAAGAAAACAAAAGCAATTACAGGCTCGTGTATGTCACACCTAAAGCATCAGGCTGAAGCAAGACAGGAGGCTCTCGCATAATGATAAAGATAAACACATCTAGTTAAATAAACTTGTACAATTTAGCAAATAAAATATAAATTAAGTGAAATAACTTCTCAAACGCATACATTTTTTATTTCAATTTGAGGCATTAGGCATATGAATTAAAATCAAGCCATTGAGTATATTATCTACTCTACAAAGACCCGCAAAGTTTGATGAAAAACAATATATATACTACTAAAAAATATAGTTTTAACATTACTACATTAACATCGATTTTTTGTAAAATCGATGTTAACTAACACGCGGTGGCATTTTTGTAAATAAGGTGACTTCGTTAACATCGATTTTCATAAAAATTGATATTAACATCAATACGTTAACATCGATTTTTATAAAAATCGATGTTAACGAACTTATACGAATTTATGTTAACATTGATTTTTACAAAACCGATGTTAACACAAATTTGTTAGCATCGGTTTTAAGAAAAATCGATGTTAACATAAGTTCATTAACATCGGTTTTCTAAAATCAATGTTGAGTTTCGTGTAAGTAACATCGATTTTTGTTAAAAAAAACCAATGTTGTTGGGTTCTTATAAAATAATTCCTGGCGCCCAAACCCTTCACTCTCGCTCTCTGTGTCTGACCCTCTCACTCTTGCTTTCTCAGTCTATCTCACTCTCACGACGGTGGTTGAAATCTGGTGTCGCTCTGTTGACTGTCTCTCTCTAAGTGTCGCTCGACACTTCAAATCCTCATCCTGTGTTAGTAGTATTCTTGCACTGGATTATATGTTTGGGAAAATTTGTTGATTTTGATTTTTAGTTCAATGGCAATGCTGTTATGTATTGGTTACATGCATAACTTGGAGATATCTGCTGATATCGTACACAAGTTGTAAATGTATAAATATTAGCAATGCTGTTATGTATTGGTTACATGCATGAACTGAAGATATTTGCTTCATTTTAGCCCTTAGCCAGAATAACAAGTTGAATCACATCAACTATGAAGGCATTTGTTTAAATGGAAGCATATAGTACATATGATATAGGTTAAGAGAAAATCATCAAATAATGTGGCAATATGCATACTAGTAGTTGCTTTGGTGACTGCATCTTTCTGAAATTTGAAGTCATAACTAAAGAAATGGGTGACTGTGTCAAGAGTATAGAGAGACAAGTTAAGTATTCAATTAAGTTATGCAACATAGTCTTTAATCTATTATTGATTGAAGTTTGTTGAAAAATATAAATCGTGGTTGAGAATCATTAAAAAAGATTTTGCAAAGGGGATACTTGAAGATTTTGCTTTGGTTACTGCATCTTTGTGACCTATCCAAGGTGAATTTAAAATTATAGTTAAGATACTTGAAGCTGTACATATGAAAATTGGAATGTGAGAAGGGGATAAGTTTGGTATTGGTGTTGAAATCCGCCTTATAACAAATATATATTCAAAGTTATTATATAAAAACCTATAGTGAGTTTGTTAAAGTTCTTTTTATCTCTTAAAGAATTAGTTCTTAGCTTTAAAAACGTTTTGGAATCATCCGATTTCGATATCTCTACAATTGTTATTAATTTTTGTAGTGCAGCAAGTTAAAAAGTAGCTTTTGACTAGGAATGATGCACATAACATGTAAAAATATGACTCTAAAATATGCACAAAACAAGTTAAAAAGGAGCTGAAAGGTAATATTTTCATATGGAAGAAGAGGTCGATATTGTTTGATTCTCCATACTGGTCTGATCTAGATGTTAGACATTGTATCGATGTTATGCATGTGGAGAAAAATATGTGAGATAGTGTCATCGACACACTTCTTAACATTCAAGACAAGACAAAGGATGATTTGAACACTCGTTAAGACCTTGCTGAGATGGGTATACGCGAGCAGTTACATCTTAGGTCTGATGGTAAGAAAATATACTTGTCTTTAGCATGTCACACTTTGTCAAGAAAGGAGAAGATAAGTTTCTGTCAATGTCTGCGCTAAGTCAAAGTGTCACAGGGATACTCTTCAAATATTAAGAGCCTTGTGCAGGTCAAAGATCTGAAACTAGTTGGCTTAAAGTCTCATGATTGTCACGTCTTGATGCAACAACTATTAGTCGTGGCGATTTGAGACATTTTGCCTAACAAAGTGAGGCATGCTATAACTCGCCTGTGCTTTTTCTTTAATGTCATTTGTAGCAAAGTCGTGGACCCAGTAAAGTTAGTGGACTTGGAAGAAGAGATTGCAATAATCTTGTGTCATCTAGAGATATATTTTCCTCATTCATTTTTCGACATAATGGTTCATTTACTTGTTCATCTGGTCAGGAAAATTAAATTGTGTGGTCTCGTTTATTTATGATGGATGTACCCGGTCGAGTGATACATGAAGATCTTGAAAGGGTGTACAAAGAATCTACACTGTCCTGAGACATCCATAGTTGAAAGGTACATTGCAGAAGAAGCTATTGAACTTTGTTCAGAGTACATTGAAAAGACAAAACCTATTGGGCTTCTCGAGTATTGGCATGACGACAGAGTGGGAGCTAAGGGTTCACGAGGGCTACATGTTATAACTCTTGGTTTATCAGAATTGCAACAAGCTCATTTGTATGTACTAAATAACAGTAATGAAGTCTTGCAACAAACTCTGTTTTACAGTTGTGGATTTTATAAGTCACTTTACATTGTCTACCATGACATGACTAATTATTTTATATTCATGCATAATTGACTTTATTTTCAAAACAATATGCATATGAATGAGATATGTCTGCATCAGATATTGCCTATGTCTATGGATTCATTGAGCCACAGTCCATATAGAGATCTAGGCAATCGCAATTTGAATCCGAAGACTATCTTAAGAAATGGATGCAGAGTTCACAGAAACATGTCTACCTTGCAGCGTACTTGAATGGGTAAGTAAAACTGTACAAATGAATCAAAATAATGTATGAAGTATAATAATTTAATGTTCTCCAATGCAGCGCACATTGGCAACTGGTCGTTATATGTCTTAAGGACAATGTTGTCATGTGGTTATGTTCGTTGCACAATAAGTCTGATAACTAACTAAAATGGATTATTAACATGTAGGTTTCAATTTGTAACATATTTACTTTATTATTTCTAAGACATGAATATGTTAATTATATAATATGCATCAATGTTTCTCTTAAGTAGTGCTTTGAAGGGAGTCCATAATACTCAGGGAATTAAATCAAAGGCTACTACTAAATGGATTGCTGTTAAAGTAAGTCATTTAAATAATGGTTTATGTCTTCAAAATAACTTTTATTACTATTGTAACACCCCGTATGCATCCGGTTTGTTAACATTCAATTATGATCGCTAAGCGCAACAATTAATTAAAGATAATTAGTTAGGAAGCAACTAACAAATATGACATCATCATATGTCCCTGATAATAACATATGTGCATTATGTATGGTAAACACTCAAGAAATTATACAACGTATAAGCATCAAATGTGCGTCCTTCCCTCCGGACCGGGATACAAAGTATTTGTAGACATAACAAAATAATGAGCCAACATGCTTTCAAAAAGAAAACTAAGTCTAAGGTTCACTCAGAACCCCGTCCCGGCTCGGTCTCTTGTCTCGGGATCCATCAAATTGCATCCCTACCCGGGCCTCTTGTCTCAGGATCCACCATCCTCTCTCTGATCATCACCTGCAAAGACATATAATCCCTAACTAGGATGAGATACAATCTCAGTAAACTTCGGGTTCTTGGAGGCTTCTCCTCCCCCCTGGTTCACTTTTCACGATACATAGCATCAAAACAGGCATCACATGTATATAACAACACAGATATAGCAAGAGAAAATCATTCACTTAAGGGCACATTCTCTGTATATCATGGCGTGAGGAAGATCATCCACTTAAGGGCACATTCTCTCAGGAGTCTGCTCCGACGTATATGACACTTCTAAGATAAGATCATCCACTTAAGGACACATTCTCTCAGGATTTTTATATATATAATTGACCACTTAGAGTTGTTCCGCATGACTTTGGCTCCAAGGGAAGTCCATATTTAGTCTGTTTTACTGGCCAGAGAATCTCATCAATCATACAACATATCATCACAGTGTACATCATATAGATGTTCTTAATTAAAAGGCAGTAACACAAAGTTTCAATACCACATGCATCATGACATACGAGAACCATCACTCACTTGGAGTATGGTGGAACACCGTCAAGAGAAAAACTCCCAAGAATAGAGAGCTTACTTGCTCTAAGTGTTACACTGACTCTCCCGGCCTCGTGGTCACAACCACCTATATCCTTTGTATCACACTCTGCAAACGCATGCAAGAAGACAAAACGGTTATCAACCATTGCATGCAAGCGGTCCAACTCTGGCTCAAAAGGGCCTCTATACATCTCAAAAACGCAGTCTCAAATAATCAGTAAGATGTGAGTGTCTTACCTCTACAACTTCCAGGAAGGCTAGAGGACAACGTCTCCAAGCTTGAATGTCCTCAAAATGTCTTCTTTCCCTCAAAGTCAAAACTCTGCGAGAGTTCTTAGAGAATACGATCTCTCCGTCTAATGGTTTTCAGAAGAAACCAAGGTTGGAATCTAGCTATGGGGTGGTTCCTTTCAACTTTCCATTTGCATGCAAAAGGTTTTGGTGAAGGGTAAGTGGTTATGAAGTTTCTCTCGCTTGGAAATGAAGAAAACAAAGACAAGAAGAATATGATGGTGTTGGCATCGAAACCTAGAGAAGTGGTCTATTTAAATGGTCGTGGCACGTGTGTCACGCGTCAATAGTGTCAGATGTCAAAATTAGCTTAGTCATCATACACACTCGCTGCCGGGTTCAGATTACCCACCAAAAGTCTTCCTTGTACAACTCGACATTCGTAACCCGGACAACCTTGTGCAGGTTCATGGTATTAATGCCATCAAAAGTCTTACCTATTGTATCAAGTAAGTGTTGTCTGTTTTAATCGATTACAAACGCTTATGTAATCGATTGCATAGTGCTGGGTCTGTCCTCGGCACTTTATAAAATCCAAAGTTTCATCATTGTCTGACCTTGTCCGACCTTGTTCAGGGTCTATCTCCACGTCAACATTGCCCTGTAAAGGTGTTATATACTCTCCAAAGTGACAACCCGGTCACATGAATCCGATTTTCTCATTAATAATTAACTTAAAAGACGCGAACCCGAATCTGTTAGAAGATCGTTATAATCATAATTATCTCCTAAGCATAATATTATAATTTTAAAGTGCCCATTTGGACACCCAAAACCTTACAACTATTTACAGTAATTTTCGTTTAAATCTGACTATGTTATTGAATTTAGTGTAATAAACAAAAAGGAAGCACTGAGTGTGACTATTATATCATGCATTGGATGTCGACGATAGTACAAGGAGGCTTCAGGGATAACTGAGACATGGTAATTGTCCAATTCAAAACTATTTGTATTTTGTTATAATTATACTTATTAAATTATATTTTATTATGTCACGCAGTATTTTACTGATCAGATACTACTGATGGGCTACATTTTGTCTTAGAGTTAGGAATGAAACATTAGGGGGATTTTTTAGTAAAACAATTGTATAGTTTAAAATTACAATCATTTTATGTATATTGATACTATTGAATTTACTTATTATTCACAAATGATGTTAATTTGTACTGAAATTTGAAACTGCCTGGATGTCTGTTTTTAAAATTTGCAGGTTAAAATTGGGTTAAATTAATAAAACTGACAACATATTCAAAAAAACAAAAAAATATCGATTTTTAGTAAAAAAATCGATGTTAATTTATGTAACAACATTGGTTTTTATAGAAAACTAATGTCGCTAAGCACATGCAACAACATCGATTTTTATTAAAAACTGATGTTACATCACAACAACATCGACTTTTAATAAAAACTAATGTTGTTATATAAATTAACATCGGTTTTTACTAAAAATTGATGTTGAATTATCATATTTTAACATTTTTTTTCTTTTATTTCTTATTTGCCGATATTAGTTTTTTAGAAAAATCGATGTTGTATATTTTTGTTATCATTGATTTTTGAAAATCAATGTTAACTTTTAAACTTTTGATATCGACGGTTTCAACATCGGATAAAAATCGATGTGAAAAGGCTAAAATAATCGATGTTAAAAACGTATTTTCTAGTACTAATATTATTTCTGGTTGAAATTTGCTCATGCATTTAATTATAGGGATTGTGTGCCATTCTAAAAAACAAAAGATAGGGAATGTGTAATGTACTCTTTCATTCTATTATTTGTGTACTGTAAAGAAAGCTGCAAAGTTTGAACATTATTATTTCTGGTTGACATATTTCTTTCTCACCCAACCCGTTTACTTGCATTTAGGGAGTCTGTCACGTACTTTTTCCATTCTATTTTATTTGTTGCACTATAAGTTAGTAAAAGAAAAAATATGACACCTTTCAGTCTTCAGATAATATTGTTTATATGTAAAATTTTGGATTTAACTATATTTTATTATTTATTGAAATAGGAGTTTAATTTTTATGCCCTATTAGCATAAAAAAAATATTATGTCAATCAATAAAAAAAATTATAATATAATTTTTAAAATAATTATTATAAAAGTCTACAAATAACATATATTATAGATGATGATTTATAATTAAATAATAGTATAAAAATAATTTATACTATCTGTAAATATAATCTTTTCTCTCACTTATTTATATTTAGGTAAATACTTTTTTCAAAACAAGTATTAGATCTTCAATTTAATTAAAAATAATTCATAAAAAAAACAATATTATTTTTTCCAAAGCAATAAAAGGAAGAGATAGAATAGCTTCCCTCCCTCATCATCGTTACTGCACAGGTTGGCCATCACATTACGAAGCCCTGAGACGGAGAAATTTATAAAAGTATTATAATCAATTACTAAATTATGTATAATTATAGATAATCGGTTGTAAATACTGATTTAATTGATCACAAATCAATTTTCAGCTGTTAAGAGCATTATTTCCTAACAACATTTTCAATATATGATTGTTTAAATGAATTATTATTTATCTTAAATTTGTGAGTCTTACTCAAATAAATTTAAAAAATTTATACCAAAAATTATTCTAATGATAAAGTTGTTAGAATGAGTTATTAACTTGAATTACATCAAAATTTTGAAATTAAAATAATTTTTAATTGAAAAAATGAATTAAATAACAGTTATTTATATAAATAACTCGTTTACACAACACATTGTCAAATTATCTGCTCAAATAATAAAAACGTGTTAAACAAGTTGCTTAATTTTAAGCCATTCATAAAATATCCTGACTAGATTACATGCTCTAAGTAATACAATAGTATTTCTGCATCACAAATGTCTCCATCTCTCTTCTAGCTAGAGTCGGATTCCTTAATCACATACAATATTATTTCATGAGTTGTCGCAAACTGCCTTCATATTACAATATTCTCATGAGTGGAACGTGGAAACAGTGAAGAGACAGCTACTTAAGCGTCAGAAAATCACCAATCTTTCACACTAGAAGATAATTGAAAGATTATATATATATAAGGTTTGAACTTTGAATTTTAATTTGATGCAAATTATTTAAGTCGATTCTTAAGAAACAAACTTGTTAAGAATAAGAAGATGACGATAAAGTCAATAATCTAAATTAAATTAATTAAATTAGTTTGGTTAATTAGGTATTTTTACTTCAAATCTCAATCTAATAATCGGTTCGAGTTTTGAATTTATCCTTTTTAAATCTGCACTAACTTGATGAGCTAGTCAACTATTTTAAAATTCAAATTAATATATTTTATATTTTTTATTAATTTTTTCCTCTATTTTTTTATAGATAAACTATGTTTCTAATCCTCAAACTTTTTGATATTTATGATTTTGATGTTTTCCGTCTATTTTAACCATTAAACGATGACATGATTTATTATGTTAACTGAAAAAAATAATTCTTCTAAAATAATTGTCAAAATTTACATGAATAAAATATTTTTTAAAAGGATATATATTTGGTGACAGCTTATAGCCATCACAAATTGCGAAACATGAACAAATAATTTGTTCAATATTGGCTAAGTACACAACATTAATATTTTATCATTAAAGATTAATCAAGTTTACATAATCTCAAATAATGTAATATATAATTTCTCTCAAGATTTAGATGAAAGTCCACATGTTCTAGTAGTGTTATCATCTGCATATGCAATATCATCCATGCAATTAATGCGTACATAAATGCATGAGGGTCCAGATTCAATGAAAATGTTCTAATTAGAAAAACAAGTATGGCCTTATTATAGTCACACAAAAATTTTGTCTGTACATTAGAGTCACACAATGAAATATCAACAACTGTACGTATCAGCTATTTAAGCCTACCTGCCCGCCGCTATAGGTCCTAACTCCTAAGAATGCTAATAAGATTTGACAAAGCTTGTATTAATTATAATAATGTATTGAATTTGACATCTAATGGAATCATATTCTAATATATGGATGAATTTACACAATATTTGATTGCGTTTATTTAAACTTATTTGTTAAAAAAATATTTACTTAAATAAAATAGTTAATTATTTTATTAGTGTTTGTTTAAACTAGTTTTGTTATAAAAAAATATTTTAAAAAATAAATTATATTCTTTTATTAAACAAGTATTTATTTTAAAATTATATTTTTAAAATTTAAACAAACTGATCTATTATTTTAGTTTGATTGATAATATTAAATTTAAATTTTGAATATATAATTGAGTTAAATATTCAGAAAGAAAAGATTGTTATTAATAATAGGAAAAGACTATTATTAATAGTAATCAAAGACTATTAATAATAGTAGTCTTATTCCATTAAAGAAAATTATCAGATATATATGATTTACCTAAAAAATGATAGATATCTATGATTTGCATTGAAAAAAATATTTCAAATGATCCATAATTGTATTCATCCTAAGTCCCAAAAAAAGGAACATGTAGAGTCGTGGAAGTCGTCCAACTCAGATGGAAATTACATATGGCTGCGTCCAGCACATAATTAAATTAGAATGACGAGAGGGTCCATATTTTCAAGATGCTCTATATGACTTGTGATCCCAAATCACAATATAATACAAAATTTTAGTACCACAAATGTTGCGACATTTCCAATGTTAGTATGTGAAACCATGGATATGAAATCAAAGAAATATGGTATTTAATAAAGACACGCCCCTTGTCTCATTTTTTTTAATTGATATATTTTTTATAATTATAAAAATACATACCATTTAAATTTCATTATGTTTCTTTTTTTTTTCCTTTATGCATTTACTTCAACCCTTATCACTTAGGGTAGCTCTAGTGGATTTTCACTTCAACCCCGTAAGAATTGAGGAGAGGCATCGAGTTTATAATAATTTACATATTATACTCAATCAGTTGAGGTAGATCGCTTGTATCTTTATGTACCACTGATAAGTGATTGAAAACATTGTAACTTGTGTCTTAAATTCTGTCTCTTATATTAATTCTTTAACATAACATTGATGTCTGCTGAACATTATGTGCTAACTCTATCATCATTGTGTTCATAGCTGGGAGGGAAGGAATTAGTATTGTGATTTGGTTTCCAATCAGCAAATAATGGTTCAAGTGAATGACGTGCCTCTAGAAAGCATAAAGAAAAGGCTAAACAACCACAATAACTCAAAGGGGAAATCTAATATATTGAAATCCTATAATTTGAGTAAAACTGTAAATTACGTACTTAACAAAAATAAAAATCAAAACTGTAAATTATATACACAAAAGTAACATTGCATTAAAATTTTCTAAAATCACTATATCAAAATATGATATAATCTAAATTAGCTTTGATAGTGAAAGCATAAACTAATGCCCCAATAATAATCAGTGTAGACCATGGTCAAGAGGGTGCTTGTAGATTGTAGAAGCAGTCAGCAATGCCATATCTTCACACCCTCACTTGTTTCCGTTATTGTTCCAATATTAACTGGTCCCGGCAAATGACAATAGCATGCTCTAGATCCTGAAATGTAATAGCACGGAAAGGTATTAAACTTTTACTAGGGAAAATAAATGTTTTCATTGATTTGAATTATTTAAATAGTTAAAAATGTAAATATAAACGTTGATACCAGTATTATCAGCAGTTAATCAATTAACAAATGAGCTTAATCAAGTAAAAATATTGCATGAATCAAGTAATATCAGATGCAATAACCAAAGCAATGACTTCTAGTAATTTCATCGGTTGATTCGAGTTCATTTTCTTTCATTCTGACACATCTTCAAGCACAAAATATGGCATCATCCTAATTAACCATACTCAAGGTTTTCAAATCGTAAATCATCAGCTAATTTTGAAATTGTGAATCATAATTTTTATCAAATCATAAGCTTTAAAGACAATGAAAAATAACTTCAAATATGTCACAAAGAAACTTTAACCATAAGTTTATTATAGTGTTTAATATAATAATTTTAAACAAGAAATAGATAAAGCAACTTAACCATAAGTATGATAAAACAAAGACGAGTTATATTTGAGTTTGTGAAGCTCCTAGTTTACACGAACGAAAACAAGACAATGAAATAACTAAATAGAATGCACGCATTGAACGAGTGACAAATAACGTAGAGGAATAATCAAATAGGATAAGTTTAGAAGTGATCCTTCAATTCCTTTTCATTTAACAATTTAAGCTTATAAGACTTTTCAATTTCTTTCACAATAATTGGTGAAAGAAAAGTAAAAAGAAAAAAGAAAAAAATAATGAATCATTCAAATTGATGATACGAAATTGCACCGATTCATTAATGGATTGTAAGATTCAAAGTCATTTGAGGCTTATCTTATGATACGAATCAATAGGTAGCCAAAATTGCCTAATCATATCAAATTGTAAGATTCGAATTACTATGATCATAGTTAATGCGCTATTTCATCTTGACACATCAACAAACATAAGAATGACCTTCTCATCCTATATTCATATATGTTTTGAAAATGGACTGCATTTCCAAATCAATAATGGAAGTTATTCTAGTACTAAAAAGTATAGGAGGCAAATCTAAAATCTCTTAACACCTAAATGTAAATTGAATAAAACTGCATATAATTGAAACCTCCTTTCTTTCCCCACACAGGTTCAGAATCTACAGTGCAATTGCAACTAAAACCCAAATCTGATGTGTTTCATCAGCATATATGTTACATGGGTCACTGTTGCATTGGTTGGCCCAAGACAATTAGGGAAAGGAGCATATAAAAGGCCATCGAAATAGGAATCTTAACCATGAAGGAGAAGATACTTGGTGAATAAAAATCCTGCTAAAGAGATGACAATTTCAACAAAATCTTACTAACAGGCAACTTGATATATTATTTTCAATAATTTCAAAAATTGATCCACATTTTCGAAAGGTGCAATTTGCAAATTACCTTTTCCATATGCATTGCTTGCCTGACTTAATAATGCAGTAGCAGTAACTAACTACGTATCAGGTTTATGATGTCTATGCCCAAGACCTCAAGAAAAACAAAATATTTGTAATGAAGTGGAGATTGGGCTATGAGGAACAACAAACTATTTTTTGTCTCCAACTTCTTTGTTGTAATGGAATCATAGTAAGAAAAAATGACAATAAAAATAGTCATGTGATGTGAAATACAGATGGTACCTTGAATTAGCAAGGTCCTTTGTATGGTTCTCTAAAATTCAAGGAAGACACTATCAATTGTCTTGAGTTTATCCATCTCCTCCTCACTGGCAATTCCAGGATCAACATAACACAACTGAAATAGAAACAAGACCATCAAGTCTCATTATACAATGTTGCAAGGCAATTACAAACTTCGGTTAAAAGAAAAACCTGATATTGTTGCTTCTTGAGTGTGCGCACTCCTCTTTTTATGAATTTCTGCCATCCAACTTTCTCCCTAAGTGATCTTTCTAGAGCAGCCGTTCTCTATAATGATAAGTCACAACATATGAGAGGATGTCATGCCACACACACACACACACACGAAAAAAAAAAAAGATAAAAAGAGAGTAGAAGAAAACATATTTAAACCTACTTCAAACTGTATATCCTTACTTGTAGAGCTCTACTAACCAGTTACCAGAAAAATTACCGGAAAGGATCATAAATATAATGAGAGTTGTCAAGAAAATTGGTTAAGCTTTGTAATTTGATCCGTGTTTTAATTGGTCAAGAAGAACTCATAATATGCAAGTACAGAATTACGCACATCCATCTAAATAACAAGAAAATAGACATTAGCAAGCAAATATATTACATGACCAGGATCCATAACCAGGAGACTGTATTGTGGAATTCCAGACCGTTGATATTTGACTTGAATTCCAACTATTGTTCTTGAATGCCCATCGTGTTGAAAGTACAAGGGCCTGTCCAATAAAAGCTTATTAGACTTAAAACACCATAATAAACACAATTTATTTGCTTGGTTAGAACATGTGTACTTAAAATGCACCCTCACTTACGTTTTGTCACTAATAAGAACACGCCTCTGGCCAAATTGAGCTGTGTCTTTATGAGAAAAGTAGTTCCACACAAAATCCATAAGAACTCGATGACCCTCATTTTGTCTTTCCGTACTGTTTACCACTCTATCACCACTACTTTCTTTATCCACAGTGTCACAAATCCGGATAAGACAAGAACATGGCTTTGCATCTTGGCTACAACTAGCTTGAGCAACAGCACGAGACATATATCTATCCATTGGTCCATAAGTATTTGGTGCTTTCCTCTTCCTTGCATCATTAATTCTCACTAGCTCCTTTGCCCCTACACTTGAACTAGGGACAGATAGATAGAGTGATTCAGATTCCTTAGGACCAAAATCCACTACCCTCACCCGGAGACCAAAAGAACGCAAAAGGGCAGCACATTCAGTAGCTCCAATCCATTTTTTTGAGCCATAGATAGCATGGTTAAACTGATCTGAGCCAGGTGCATCAAAACCCCTTTCCCAAGCAACCTCAAGCCACCTCTGGAGTGATGGGATATCAGGAACAAACCCTGAACCACCATATATAGCTTCTCTTGCTTCTGGCCTTTGTGCCAATAAGTGTGAGCTAAGTATTTGAATGTTACGCCAACCACAGCCCCATCCAACGTCCTCAAACGGAATGCTCTGGAAATGATCAACATATCCTGACAAAATGCTTCGTGAGTTTTCACCATCTGACTCCAAACAGTTTCTTAACAAGGCCATCAAACCCCTTTCAACCTTGTGAAACTCTCCCCTTCTCTGCAAATCAACCAAGCAAGAGATCTTTTCATCCATTTTCCACGCCCCATTATTTCTACCACCACACCAACTCTTACAATCTCCAGAAGTTGCATCAAAATGCAAGCCACTGACCTGAAGAATATGAAACAACAAAACAAAACAAATACTTATGTGCCATTCTTCTCTTGACAAACAGACCAAAGAGTGGTCCACTTTTGATCATAAATTTAAAAGGCTTGGCTCCTCCAAAGGACATATCATATAAGATGAAGTATCTTATATGAGAGTGAGATGATTAAATATGGACCTTATAATCAAACATGAATGATCAAGATTTAATGTCATGTAACCACTTAAAAAGTCATGTGAGTTTAACATTAAATCTTAACTCTATCTCATAAGATATGCCCTGGCTCCTCTAAATGTAAAAGATAATAAAGCCTTCATCAAAAATTTACTTTCATTGATAATAAAAACTTGTATTTCAACGAAAAAAGGGGGTAAATAAAAGATAATAAACCATTGGACTCTAAATCTAATTGAGCAGCAAATGCACACAAAATCACATTGTAAGCTCAGGTGGGCAAAATTTACTTTCATCACCATCCACAAAGTGAACCACTTTCAAAAGGGGTTTAAAAAAATCCTTCTTTTTTTTTAGTTTCTCAGATAAACAGAAAACGAAAAGTTAATCACTTTCGAAAAGGGTTTTAAAAAAAATCAATTTTTATTTTTTGAGTTTCTCAGATAAACCAAGAAACGATGGTGGGGTGAAGAGTGAGAATGAGAAGGAAAAAAATGGGGTACCGAAGGAGAACGATAATTGCCATCGTCATTGTCGAAGTGGGTGTTTGCGTGCCTGCAATTGAATTGAAGCAGTGTCGTCACTGAGCATGTAATGTATCAAAGGGAGAAGAAAAGAAGAAGAAAGATAAGAGAGAGAGAGAGAAATACCATTGGATTTGGGAAGAAGGAAATGAAAGATTACAGAAAGGGCAAGTGGATGAATCCATGTTCATGACATGAAAATTGAAGAAACGAAACAACAACGAAGCCAACACTCGAAAGCCTCTTCCTTTCAAATGTTAACGGCGGCAACTACGTTTGTTAGCTTTTGTATCTGATTTCTAATTTTTTTTTTCAAATATTTTGTTGTGATTTAATTTAGATGCAATTTTCATCAAATAATAACAACACAATTAATACTATTTTCAAGGCAAAAAAATTAAAATATTTTTTTAAACAAAAATTACAAATTTATAGTCGTTTTGAACCAATTTACCAATGTATAGTAGTCAGTCGCGCCCCAGGGAGGCACAACTGGAGCTGAGTCACGCTCCACCCAAGCGCGACTTTGCACCTTCAATCCGTTCATGAACGGTTCGGTTTAGTTCAGTTCAATGAGTTTTAATTTTTAATTTTTAATATATATATATATATATATAATAAAATTTATATTATTATTATGGGTTCACGGATCGGGTCAACAGATCTATAAATCTAAACCCGTGATCCAACCCGTACATGAACAGTTTTGACTCAAATACATAAATGACCCAACTCAAACTGTTTGAATTGATTCGGATCAGTTCGGGTTTACGGATGACCTGTACTTATGAACACCCCTACCTATCCACTTCGTCATCTTTACATATCAAAAGTTAGTCGCATAATTTTCTGTTATATGGCATATTGTTTCCAGGAAGAAAAATTTTGTTTAAAATCAGTAATTACTTTTCTAAAGTCAATATTTATAAATAAAATAAATAGAAAATAGATAAGACCAATCTCATGGACAGAGGTTGAAGCATGTTCTTTAGCAGTTTTCTTCTAATCAATACTTGCATAAGAGGCAATAGTAATCTTAGCAAAAAATTGTTAATTTACTTTTGCATGTATATGTAATTAGGGATGGAAATGGGTCAGGCCACCTATCATGGGCCTTTGGCTTAACCTATTTAAGGTCTGGCCTAGCCTGACTTGTTTACTAAAAAGGTCAGGTTAAGACTTTTTGAAAAGTCTGTTTAGATTAAAAAAGTTAGGCTCAAGCTTTAAAAAAAGTCTTTTAGGTCTGTCAGGCTGACCTATTTAATATATATATAGATTATTGAATGAAACTTATGATATTTTATTTAGCTTATTTATTTTGTTTATAATATTTTGTTGAATACTTAAAGTGCTCTAATTAATTTTAACTTATTTTTTTCATGCGCAAATTAGAAGTGAAGTATTTATCTTTATTTATATTAAATTTTAAAAAGTACTATGCAAAATTTCAAATTTTCACTAGTTATTAGATTTTCTTTATATATAATATTTATTGTAAAATAAGTTTTTTAATAGGCTCGCGGGCCAAACTAGACTTTTAAATAAGTAAGGCCAAGCCTAAAAAAAATCTATGACAAGTAAATAAGTCAGACCAAACTTTATGTTTTTAAATCAGGCCAAGGTCAGGCCTAACCAAGCCTGGCCTGTTTCCACCCCTATATGTAATATCAGAATACAAGACCGGGCCAAAGAAATAGAGAATAGAAGCATGGAAAAATAAAAGCCAATAATCCTCTACGATAATCAAAAGAATAGCTAGAACATGTAAACCCACAACTAAAACAATAGCCAATAAGCAAAAAGAGAGGTTGCACTTCTTGTTTATGCAAAACCCCAAATCAAATGTCTTTTCTTCACCTTAATTTTTTACTAAAATTCCACCAAATTGCAAACCCAAATTGCTACAATGTTGAACTAGGGAAATTTATGATTTGAAATTTGGGATGCAAGTAGTACATGAGAATTTTTGCTTAAGTGTTTTCATTTCATTTTTTTCAAGAAAATTATTAATTAGGGTTCGTCATGACTCATGCTATTAAAAAAGAATTAAAATATATTTTTTATCATTATAAATATTGAAATATTTTTAGAATTATATATTTTTAGTTCTCACAAAATCTAAATATGCAATTTTTAGAAATTTCTCAAACACATTCAATTTATATTTTTGAATTAAGATTTAAACATGCAAATTAATAATCTAAGCATCTATGTTGAACGCTCAACGATCCAAGAACTTATAGGGGGGTTTCATCCTTTGCTATTAATATTCCAATATCTAATTTCTAATAAATAGTTATCTATAATTATTGACTTTACAAAAGTAATGACTGATTTTAAACAAATTTTTTCTTCCTGAAAACAATATTTCATATAACAAAAAATTATGCGACTAACTTTTGATATGTAAAGATGACGAAAGTGGATAGGTAGGGGTGTTCATGGGTACAGGTCATCCGTAAACTCGAACTGATCCGAACAGTTTGGGTTTGGTCATTTATGTATTTGGGTCAAAATCGAATCGAACCAGTCAAAACCGTTCATGTACGGGTTTGGTCATGGGTTTAGATTTATAGATCCGTGACCCATTGATCCGATCCGTGAACCCGTAAGAATAATATAAATTTTATCATTTATATATATATATATATATATATATTAAAAATTAAAAATTAAAACCTGTTGAACTGAACTGAACCGTTCATGAACGGGTTGAAGGTGCAAAGTCGCGTCTGGGACACGACTCAGCTCCAGTTGCGCCTCCCTAGGGTGCGACTTGTTTCGTCCTGCTGAGGCGCGACTGACTGCTATACATTGGTAAATTAGTTCAAAACGACTATAAATTCATAATTTTAAAAAAAATAATATTTTAATTTTTTTTTGTCCTATTTCCAAACAATGTGATTTTAGGAAATTTTCTAAAAGAAATGCTAGCGATGCAATTTCAAACACACTTTTTCGGGTCCAGCTAGCGTGTGTCACCTTGGCAGGGGAGGCACAGTGCAAGAGTTAAGTTTTAGGTGCGAAGGTAAGTTTTTACAAAGTAAAAAGAAAGAAAAAATAGTAAAAAAATAAAAAAAAATTCAGCCATTGATTAAAATTTAAAAGATCTAACGATTTCAATTGCTTTCGCACGGTATGTACCTTTTAAGAATTTTCCTCTCGCACCTTGCCTCCCTTATAAGGGGTGACGCACGATAGCATTTGCTCACTTTTTCGACGGATTCTAGGATGGGTAACCAAAACTCGTTACGCATCCTATGAAAGGCATCTCCATCATCCGATTATAAAAATATTAAAATCAACAGTTAAGGAAGACGAGGATTACGATGGGCATGTATACACTGGAATAAATTAAAAAAAAATTACCCTCATCTTCCCTCCATCTTCTCTGACCCACTCCATTGTCGCCACCACGCCTCCCTCTTCGACCCTTTACTCCTCGTCGCTCTGTTCCCTTCACTCACGACCATCGACATTCAACCTCTTCCTTTCCCTTTCTAATTCCAATGTTCATCTCTATCTGTTGCTCTCTCCCCGACTATACGTTCATCGTCAATATCATCGGTGCTTGAGAAAAAAAACATCACAAAGGTGCTCTCTTGCAAATGAATGGATTTTCAACACAAATTATGCATCTTGGTGCAGATCAACACAACTCCTTTTGAACCCAATCCAATGAGCAAAAGAGCAAAGCTTGTATCTTTACCTTAGGAACTGCAAGAGAACGAAAAACAAAGAAATGGGTCATTCGAGTTTTGAAGGAGGAAGAACTAAAGAGAAGTGAGATGAGGAAACAATGAAATCATTGAATTATGTTTGCCTCTTGTGGTTGGACAACAACGTCGGAGTTGTCCATGGCGGCGTCGGGATATCCGTGATGACGTTGTGGTCGTTTGTGGTGAGGAAGGTCAAGCGGTAGGTGAGGAAAGGGATGGTGGGTTGGGGCAAGTGGCAGTCAAGGGTTTTGCCTTGGGCCGGGAGATGCCAGAGACGTATAGGAGAAGGGCCGAGAAAGAAAAAAAATTGATCTAGTGTGGACACGACCATAATATCTCAATAATCGGACGATAAAGATGTCTTTCGAAGGGTGCGTAATGAGTTTTAGTTACGCACCCTAGACTTCGTCCACTTTTTCTAACTATATACTTTTTATTTGTATTTTTTAATTTTAGAACTTGTAAAATTAGATAAGATTTTCAGTAAAAAAAAGTATATAAGATTTAAAATTAAATTTAACAATAAAATAATAAATAATTCAAATTACATAATGATGAAGGATTCAAAAAATAAAAGAAAACTTCAAAATCAAGTGGAATGATGGTGCTAATGTGATAATTGATGTTTAATTAGTCATTAATTGGAACAAGTTTTGTTATGCTAGGATGGTTAATTTCTACTGAATTTTGAATTATCTTTGATTGAGAAATGTTTCTTATTGGTCGAGATATAAATTAGATTATTCTCCTCTATAGTGTAATTGAGACTTAATGGATGTTGATGAATATTTGTAAAGACATTTTGATGAGTTTTTTTTTCCTTTTTTTAGCAAAAATTATAAGGAAACTTTACCTAAGTTGCCTAAGAAGGAGGACACTTTACTTATGAGGAGATAGAACATCCCAGACAAGCAAAAGCTGAGAATGATGCACTTCATAGCTAGCTAAGAAGATAGTAAGCTACCTTATTGGTTTTCCCACTAATACACGACAAAGACAAGAGACAATCTCAAATTATGAGCTTTAAAATTATGTATATAAGATATTTTTCCATAAGATATGAAAGTCCAACTCCTTTCCAATTAATAGAGAGATCAGGAGAGAGGCAGTCATGATCGAACCTAAAATGGTTAGGTTTCTCTTCTAAACCTTTCTTGTAAATGGAGAGAATATTTTTCCAGAAGATATACATGTTTATATAAAGGAGGGCAAACCCTAGACTCCAAGATTTCAAGTGTAGCACCATTATCCAATTCACAACATATATGGCAAACACCATGTTCACAAGCCAAATGAGGATCAGACAAGATAGCTTTAAGTTATGCTTTCTCTGCGTCCCCTATGCCATCAAAAGATTAGAAACCAAAAGACCTAGACTCTCTCAAACACGAGTCTTTTTAAAGAATTTAATTCAAACAACTTAAGTCCTATGAAATAAAATAGAGTTCTTTACTTTTGAGAATTCAAGAAAATTTCTATTTTTCTTTTGTAATATATATGGTTTAATCCCTAAAACGTATTTGTTTTTTAAAAAAATAGATCAATTACGTCTCCACTTTTTTTCTTCTTAAAATCCCATCAGCAACGTCCACTATGCGTTAAAAGTCATTTTCTAAACAATGATCTGCCATCCACGTCCAACAACGTTTACTAAAAGACAATTTTGTCAAAATAATTCCATAGGAAAAGAATAGAATTGATGCCACGGAGCAAACGTATGGTGTAAGACTATTTTGTTAAATCCTTATGAAAAAGAATTGATTTGATGCCACAAAGGTGACGTGTGGTGTGTACATTGTTGAAGCAAATCCTTATATTGCTCCAAAACATCTTGTGTTGTGCATCAGCTTTTCAATCTTTGCTGAAAAAATATTCATTAATTTTTATAATAATTATCTTAAAATTTATATCTACCGTAATCTCTTATTAATCAACAGTGTAGTACATAGAAAATAAACTTTTATAAATAATATGCAATAATTTCGAGATATTAATCAGCTAATATAAACAAATAATCAGTGACCGATTATCTTAAAGAAGCCAATATACATAGCAGTGTTTGCCTGCATGCATCTTTACAAAGAAATTCAACAACCTTTCTTTCAAAACACCAGTAGCATTGCCAAATAACAACTAGGCATGCAAGTTCCTCATTTCATAACTACAATCTCTATAAAGATTGAGAGCAGATTAGCATAATTTTGGTCATTATATAAAAATGGTGTTTCTAGCCAACCAACATTCAGTCAGGATATGTACACAAATCCATTGGATCTTTCTCTTTCCCAAAAGAAGTGCTTGTTATGTAGTATAACTGTAATTAATTAGTGCCACTCTTTAGTCAGCATCACCTCCCTCAACTATTTTAGCATGCTTAAGCTTTATGTTTGTCCAGGATCCTAGTGCCACTCTTGGAAAGAAGAAGGTCTCTCATCTCTTTGTAACCCCTGAGCTCTTCGAGTGCATCCGCCGTCTTTCGAGGCATGAAGAATCCAGAAGCAGTGGCAACTCCTCCCTCAAGTTCAGCCTTTGGGGAATGGGATGAATAACAACTTGGATCTTGGCGCAATGGAGGCGCTGTCCTGAGCATGTGCACAAGAACACCAACTTCAGCATCTTGTGATTTTTTTCCCATTGGCAGTGATGTTGAAGTGATCTCTGCAGCCCTCTTCCCATCCGCATTCTGACTGTTTATGCATAAAATAAGCACAAAAAGGAGAAAACAAAATAACATGATTAGATACTAAAGTACAAATCATAATATTAGAGAAGATTTAACAAAAGTTGGTCAAAATTAAAGCATATGATTAAATAAGAGTAATGTGATTGTGATGAAACAGAGTTCCCAAACATCTAGCAATTTGCCCATTCTGTATAATTTCTTCTTCCAATTAAACATACTAATAGAGAATATATGAATGGCCATAGGCCATAGCACAACATTGTTGGATACCGAGCAATCACACAACAATCGAGATAGGAGAAAGAGAGAAAGGGAAGAAGAAAACAACACACAGAGTTTACCCTGGTTCACCCAATGTAGGTTACGTCCAGCTATTCACTATATTTCCTCACACGCTCGTACAATTGCACTCAGATTATAAGGAAATATATAGGCTTAGAAACCCTAAGCACCGTAGCTATGTATGGGTCCAAGCCCAAACTACAAATAATAAAACACGAGGCCAACAACAGTACTAAGCCTCGAAAAAAGTTCCGGGGGCAGCCCCAGCCGGGGAGACTCCCCTGGGCCCCCGTCCGCTCACCGGGGAGCAGGGCCCCCATGCCTATCTGTTGACGGCACAGTATGAGCCATACCCAACAAGCAAAACATAATCCAACAAGTTATCATCAGTTCCCAAAAGCCAAAAGGATTGGTTAATAATAGTCAAAGGCTTACAAAAAAAGAAACTCTGGGATCATATTACTTGCAGATAAATGACATGCAACTACATGTTCCTATTATTGTATAGCAAGCCAGCACTCTACAAGTTGCTAAAGTAGAATCCATCATGGTAAATTTCAGGTGTAGTACTGGATACCAAGCACAGGCAAATGTAGCTGGACAGGCACCTCCTCCCCAGTACTAATATATTAAAAAGGCAAGGAAACCAAGAGATATCAATGCTATTGAGCAAGGTTTTAATTATCGATTGAGGTTGCGTTGCGATTTCATCGTGTTTGTTGATATCACAGCAAGCGGACAAACGCGGCCCCAATTGCAGTCGCGGACAGTTTAAAAACGATGTTGCAGCCCAAATCACGGTCGTGGGCCGTTTTTTAAAACCTTGCTTTTGAGCAATCGCAAATTTTCTTGGTGCGTAAGCAATCATATGTTAACAGAACTAAGTAAAATCTAAAAACTGCCTAGTTTTTTTTTTGCAAGCTATTGGATAAAAAAGGATGACCATTAAAAGCCATGTTCTGGCAGCCACATGCAAGTCAAGAAATAACTATCCCATAAAAGATGGTGTCGTTCTCTCTAAAATCAGATGGTCTCATATTTAACAATAAATACGGCTCATCTATATTTAGAGAAATAAAGAGGACAACCATCCTGTTGTTCTCAAAATAGACCAGGAGATCTCAATTTTATCCACAGAAGTACAAGCAATAGTTTTTTTATTAAAGTGGATGGACAAACAGGTGAAAAAGGTATATCCATCTAGGGATATGAATATCACTAACAACTACTCTGTCAAACTTGTTATCAACAAGCAAACTTGCCAGGGGATAAATTAGAGATTTAGTAAGAGACTATGACAAACTAGGATTTTGGGGATGAGCTACTTGCTCACAAAAATAATCTTCTGGTTTCCTGGGATTTAAACTCTGCAAAACACCTCTGTATGTAAAGCAAAGAGTCAATATATGAAAGTTTTATTCTAATTATATATGATTCTGACTCTGAACTTTGATAGATTACATAAAACAGAGGAATCTATTAGATCAACAATGAGAAACTTCTGTTATTTATTCTTCAGAATTCCGTTATAGGAATTAAGATCTTTATAATCATGAAGTCTTTTTGATCTCTTAGTTTACAGGGCTAACATAGATCACTTATTTGAATTAAAGAATGTTAGGAAGTATTCTTAGAAATTTTTAATTACCTTATGCCCAATTACTTTGACTGGAAAAGGATTGTAGAGTTATAAAATAAATCTATGATGATCAAGAAACCTCCACATATGAACTTTTCTATTAATTAATTAAATCTTAATTTTAAAACCTATCAGAATCTCAGAAATAATGACAAAGAAGCATATCTAGAAAGTTCCACAAAACAAATTCATAATATCAAATAATATTTTGGTCTTTTTCTTATTCATTAGCATTCCATGGATCAATAAGGTTTTTGACCATCAAATACATATGTCTAGAAGCTTGTCAACGACTCAGCATTCAAAAATATCTCCTGAAAATGCAGATTTTCTTTACCATTCGGAACATGTAAGCAGATTACACTAACTTCTAATGTGGCACAGGTTACACGTCCATTATAATCTTTAACAACAAGGAATGGTTTTAAAAATTATAAATTCGTTATAGGAGGCATTGCTGAAATTATCATTGAGGAAGGAGCTTTGTTAAAAGTAAAACAGTGATCATATCATACAAACTCACAGTATGCTTAAAGATGCATATGCCTTTAGTTGTGAATGATAAAGTCTATCAAAGTACCTAGATTGAGCATCTGGTGGATCAACATCATCAACATCAAAAGGACATGAAAAGTCACCATCATCCAACTCATCCTGAAATGATAATCTACTTGAGGTTCTAGAAAATCCAATGCGTGGTGAGTCACTTGAGGATAACAATCCTGAGAACCTCCCAGAATCTTCCTTGCTATCTCTGACAAACTATGAAGCAAATACAAGGATTATCAAACAGATAAAACACATTTGATTTTAACTGCAGAGTAGAAATGAAGGAACAAGGTTACCTTTTGGCCAGTCCTTGAAGCTTCTAATTTCCTGAATGACCTGATTCCAGATGGAGACTCTTGTGATGAACCATCAGTCCTTCTGGGGGATAAAGGGGGCAGAGAATTTCGACTAGGATCCGAAAAATTAGGAGAAAGATTTCTAGAGCTTTTGCCCATTACTGAATGAGGTATAGTAACAGGGGCTGTTTCAGAGCACATGCGAGTTTGCATTGGATTGCCACCACAGAAGTATGTAGGCGGCGATGGAGATGGTGAGGGTGAGAAGGGAGGAGAGAGGTGATACTCATCGTAACTTGGAGATATTTGCCTATTCTGCATCCGATAGTTGTGCAATCTGACACCGTAACTATCAGTAGGTGGGGATGGATAATCATATGGCCTGGGAGAACCTCGATACACCGGCGGGGAGCCAACATGAGGATGGTTCTGTACAAAAGGTGCTGCTTTATGGAAGCCACATGTCCAGCTATGAGGGCGATCAAGTGGCACAGAAGACGGAGGTGCTTTCCCTCTTAGTGGAAAGGAAGTGGCACTAACACCCTTATCCAAGACAGGGAAAGACCTCAAAGGGTCAGTATTGGGGCTTCCAACATAATCAGTAATTATTTTTGTTGGCAATGAAGCTGAACACTCTAGGTTGAAATCAGATAGCGCAGTACGGTAGTTCACAGATATACAAAGGCGGCCTGGAAGGGCCTCAACAGGAGTGAAATTATATTCTTCCATCATTCCCCCTTCTGCTCGAGAGAACGGATCACTAAAGGAAGAGACCTTGTAAATAATATCAAAATTACAATTATGACTAGATGTGCTTAACTGCTTAAATATCTTATAAGCCGGGAGAAGCCTCATTTGAGAATAAAGAGCACGGAAAAGCACTATTGACTTCTGGTATGTCTTCTTGTAAGAGCTAGTAATGTCACCAGTTTGAGGAGCCACTACACGGGGACAATCATACTGAACAACCCACCTCTCTATAACCGTCTCAACAGAAGAACCAGCCTCTTCATGAACAAGTATAATGTCAATAATCATTGGATCCATCAAATTCCTGTGCCAGAAGTGCAAGTTATCCAGAGCAGCAGGCCTATCACCTAAAGCCAAGTTAAACCACTTGTCACTCCTCTTCACACGAGGACCCATCGACAAGTCACCACTGCTTCTATCATGCGGGCGTAACAAAGGTACCCTTGAGTCCAAAATGATGTGCAAGCACTTCAAAAGAAATTGATAAACAATTTGCTCCAATTTGCCCAATTCAGGCTGCACATTATTATGCAAATCCATCCTACCCAGAGGGGAAAAAAGATTCAATTCCTAATTAAAAATTCCCCCCTCCACCTAAGAACATATCTTTACCACAAAAAGAACAAAAACCACCACTTGTCAAACTCATAAACCTCTCTCTTCAAATAGCAAACTCCACAAACACACGAGATAAGGACCAAATCATATACTTCTCACAGCATCACCACCTCAGCGATCACCACAAATGAAAAATAACCCCATCAGCATCAAGCAAAACCTGAATCTCGGATCACTCTGGTAATACAAAAAACAACAATCAGCAAGCATGTCCACACTCATCACCAACAAGCAAATTCCAACTACAATGCAGATATACACAACCCCATGAAAGAAAAATCAATTGGACACACAGATCACATGGGGTTTTAAGCAATCAGCAACAAACTAACACAACTTAATAATTTTCCAAAAAAAAAAAAAAAAAACATCATCGTCTTCATCAAGAGCGACATGGAGATCTAAGAAAGAATAAAGAATGAATTTTTATCATGTGGGTAGCACCAGAGCATCTCTAGAAAGAGGAAAATGGAAGCACTCACACGTTAGGTGAAGCGGAGACGAAAAAGGGGGTGATGGGTATGGTGGCATTGGAAGAGAGGCGCCATTGGAGAAAAGAAAAAGGTTGCGTAGAAACACACAGTGCCGTAGCGTTCTCTCTCTTCAACTCCTAATTATCATCGTTGTTATTGTTATCTAATAAATTAATAACAATTATTAACAATAATATACTAGTGTTTATTTTAATTGATAATGTTTAATGCTAGTAGTATTAGTTAAAGGTGTATGATATGAATTTAGATTAATGTTGAAAATTGCAGGCACGAATATAAGAAAGATATTTCTTGCTTAACCTCAGCTTCTCTCTGTTCTGTCTTGGCCAAATTTATTATCCAAATTCCAAACTCTATGATTGATTGGTGCTTTTTTCATTTTTTTTCTTGGTTTTCTTTTTCGAAAAAATAGGACTGATTCTGGTTGGTGGAGTGATGGTACAGATTTCACCTTGCAGGGCCATATAACAACAACAAAAATTATTTGGATTTTTTAGATTACTTTGCGTAAAATTAAGGTGGAAATTTTGTATTTACACAATTTTTTATATACAAAATGTACAATAAAAAAACAGGAAAGGAAGAGTGTGTCAAATAGAATGGTTGATGTAAAATAATAATATTAACAGTATTTATTAGTATTAAGTACAGTATAATTTTTTTTAGATTACAGCTATCATCTTCCATTGAAATAAAACTAAAATAATTTTATGTGAGTTTTTTGTGATACGGTCTCAATTCTTTTTTTTTTTTGGATGAAATCTCAATTTTATTTCTAAAATAATATAAATAAGAAAATATATGATATTGTGTTATCTTTTCTTTTGTTTTTTTATAAGCTAGTTTTTCCTCTAATAATAATAGATAGTTTCTAGTTCTATGATAATTGTTTCCAGTTTCATGGTTATTTTTTTGGTAAAAGATAAAGTATTTCTCTTACTTTATTTTAAATTTGTTAATTTTTTTAGATTTAAATAACCTACTCAATTATCGAGTACGAATACTTGTCAATTTCGTATCTGTTGGTGGAAAAATTGGAATTGTGGATTATGAGATCCAATGGATTTGGAAGGAGAAACCCATATATCATAGATATTAATTGGAGTATAATTAAAGGGTAACACATTTATCACTTTGGTCTAGAAAAGCAATTATGGCCTTTTGACTTTATTAATTGTTGCCGTAACACTGTGCTAGAAATTATATTCACGCTTTTCTCTTTCCCTTTCTTCTATACGAAAATCAACCGTGCACGGGTGTACGTTGGCATTGGATTAATCCTTAATTATTGTTTTCTCTTAAATGACATCTAAAAATATTTGAGATTAATCTCTTAAAAATGAATATTTATTTTTTTCCATAAAAATTGAATATAATATTTTCTTTATGTTGAATGATCAATTTGAAACAGTTTTTAAAATTTTAAAAATGACTTAACATGATTCCTAATATTTAATAAATTATTTTTAATCATCCATAAAATATTCATAGATAGATAATAAGGTACAAGGAGTACCAAAGAGGAAGGTTTAAGAAATTATGTATATAACTTCTTTTTTCATTTTAGAGACAATATTGTAGGAGAGAAAATAAAGTAATAATTTAAGAATAAAATTGATGGTTTTTTATTCTTTTCTATGCTGATATTAATAGTGCAGCTGTTTCTCATGAAAATTCTCCAGACTGTTGCAAGTCATGAATGCGTCCAAGAATACAACACCGACATGTGTGACATTCTTGTTAGCAAAGAGTGTGTAACCTACAAAATGCAACAAATATGCTCTAGTTGTTACAGTTCATTGCCTTGACTCACATTTGAGATGATAAATATCTCAGTCAAGAAGGTTGAACATATGTCTCGCGGCATTAATGCGTCTCAGCTTTTGCTTCTTCTGCAATGACTTCAAGCAACTCAACTAATAATTGTATCTGCCTCTTCTACATTTATTACATCCATAGTTGTAAAAATCGGTTTGGACTGGCCGGTCCAACCGGTTAGACCGGGAATCAGAGCATCAATCGGGCTGAGTTGGCTAATGAACCGGTCATGCATGTGGCCCGATTTGGCCCGGAGAAATCTAGTCGGTTTTGGGAAGAACCGGAAATCCGACCGGTTTTTAGGACCCGGACTGGGTTGGTGAAGAAAAAAAAAGAAGAAGCTTCAGCGCAGGAAGAGAAGGACTGTAATAGAAAGAAAAACTTTTGCTGAATAAGCGCTGGAATGGAAGACAAGGAAGGCGCAGGAAGAGCGAGGAAGGAGAAAAGAAGAATATATATTGTTACAAATCGGCGCAGGAAGGAGAAAAGAAGGAAGACGCGTTCTTGCTCTTAGGCACGGGAAGTTGCATCAAATTAGGCGCAAGAAGGAGAAAAGAAGAATATATAGTGTAGGGTTTTCTGATTTAGGCCTAATTTGCTTTTTGTACCCATTTTTTGCTTTCTGCAGTTTCCATATAACTTTTTGAAATGGGCTTTTGTGTTTTTTATTTAGATAGTTGCTATTTACAGTCATTTTTAATTTTAATATACTTTACTTGTGTTATCAATTTTAATACTTCAATTTTTATTTTGGATTTTTCAATATATAATTATGGATGAATTTTTATTGATCAAATAATATTAGTTATATACATCTATATAATATAATTTTGAATTTTTTAATATAGACCGGTTCAAACCGGGCCAATTACTGACCCACCGGTTGAACCACTGACCCAGTGACCCACTCCCTCGACCGGGTCAATGACCGGATCAGTTTTCACAACTATGATTACATCATAGGTTTGGAAGACACCTATAATTGGTAGATGCAACAATGATGTCATATCATCTAGGGTAATAATCATGTCTCCTACAGGCAGATGGAAACTGCTAGTTTCTTTGTGTCATCTCTTCACAAAAGCAGACAACAGTCTCCTATCTCCACTGAGCATCTGCTTAAGCTTGTACCAACTACTAAACCTTTAATCTCAGTTACAGGCCTTCCAAATTTCTGCACCTTCCTTCCACGAGAAGCCAACTTCAACTCATCACATTCTTGCAAAGAATTATAATTAATTACAACAATTAAAATGACAAAAATATCTAAATAGATAACTAATTAAAGACATTAGTACCTCTCATGCCCACATTCTAACTGCCACATGATCAACATACATTGTCAACACTGGTGTATTTTGCAGCCTGCTTGGAAAACCCTCTAAATCAACACCTCTCTATCCTCCATAGTTGGAATGTGATGCTCCTCTTGAGTCTCGTCAACAAGAACATCCTTAAGAACAACAGCACCTGCTTGTTGTCTTCATACCGACATTGTTGGCCTTCAGTGCTGAGGGTTTCTTCTTCATTACTACTAATCTATCTACTTAAGGCTCTGTTTACAACTCTACCTAAAACCCAACACAATCCTCTTGTTCTAAGCATAATCTACAAATTTTCCAAATTCTTAGTCTTAAGACTTCAAATCAACCTCAAACTTCAACAAAATTCAATTACAAATATTTACAATTAATTTCAGTTATTTTCATAAAATTTAAAGTTTTTTTTAAAAAAATACATACATATTATTTTATTATTATCAATTGATTTTTTTAATAAACAAATTCATATTAATTTATTATTATCAATTCAAATTTTAGAAAATAAATACGGATTAATTTATTATTATGAATTAAAATATTAAAAAAAAACAAATACATGTCAATTAAAATTATAAAAAATAGAAATTAATTTATTATTATGAATTAAAAGTTTAAAAAATAAATAAAACACATAAACATTATTTGATTATTATGAATTAAATTTTTTTTTAAAATAAAACACATACATATTAATTTATTATTATCAATTGAAATTTTATAAAAAAGACACATTCATATTAATTTATTATTACCAATTCAAATTGAAAAAAAACACATACTTATTAATTTATTATTATCAATTAAAATTTTAAAATATAAATAAAACACATAAATATTATTTTATTATTATGAATTGATTTTTTTTAAAAATAAAACACATACTTATTATTTTATTATTATCAATTGAAATAAAAAAACATATATGGATTTATTTATTATTATCAATTCAATTTTTTTTAAAAGAATAAAACACATACACATTAATTTATTAACTATTAAATTCTCTTAATTAATATTTAAGTTCTTAGTTTTATTTTTTAACAATATTTTCTTTTTTCCATATAAAAATAAAAAATAAATATCATAAAATTTATATAACATAGTTCAATCAATTTAACTATACCTTTTTAATTACTTTTTTGTTAATGTGCATGTAAATATTTTGGTTAAAATGTATTTAACCATTAGTTATAACTATTTAACAATATGATAACATAATTAAGTAACTAAATAATTTTACATTATATATGAATCAAATATATTAATTTATTATTATCAATTGAATTCTTTTTATAAAAAAATACATATGAATTGGAGAATCTGTATGAAACTTATGAAATAAGAGTTAGTATCACTCCTTGCCTTCTTACATGACAGAGAGCTGGAGCAATGAATAATGACAATGGTGCGAGAATGAAAAAGAAAAAGAATGGTGCACCGCGAAAACGAAGAAGAAAAGGCTGAATGGTGCAATCTGTCCGTACTTAAAGTTGTTAAAAATAGCCATTTTGGAAATTCACTATTTCATGCTGGATGAATAAGAAATTTGCATAGTGTTGGAAGAAATTCTCATTGTATCAATAAAGTTTCTCATGGGCCGAATTAGTATTGGGCCCAAATCCACTTCTTCTTCTGTCTTAAATAATTGTTTGTTTCGTTAACGATGCAATAAAAAAATGGTATTTGTATACACGAAACGACGGAGACCAAATCTCTAAAACGCTTGAAACCCTAAATCTCTGTCCTCCGCCGTTCACATCATCGTCGACGTTCGTTCAGTTGCTCACACTCTCAACAGGTGCGTGCCTCTGCCTCTTCTTGATTCTATTCTCAATATCTGGTTTTTAGCCTTGCGAAATTTGGTGTTGTAACTAAAGAAAATGCATTATTGAATCTTAACTTTGTAAGATAATCCTTATATTTGATTGGTATCAACTCCCTAGTTAGTTTTTGGCTTGAATTTTGTAAGAGAGAGAGGGGGTTTTGTTCTGTGATTGCTATTGTTTTTTATTGTAGTTATAGGCAGAAGAGAAGAGGTCTGTAGTTTTTTATTTTTTTTATTGGCAAATGTTAGTTTGGTTAGAAAGGTCAATTGGGGGATTCAAACCCGCGACTTAACCCCCTCCCTTATCCCTTCACCCTTCCCCAACCACTGGGCTAACCTTATATCTCCAGAGGGTTTGTAGTTATTGAGAGAGAGAGAGAGAGAGAGAGAGAGAGAGGTGGGGGAATTAGGCTTCGAAGACAAAACTCTGCAACCATTTCCTATTAGTGATAATGAGAATATGGACAGGTTATGTGTGATAGCAATTTAGTATATGTTCTCATGCTGGTTATAGTTTATTTTATTGGTGCAGAGAAGAGAAGAGAGATGAGAGGAAGGAGCTATAGTCCATCGCCTCCTCCTCCACGTTACAGCAGAAGAGGAGGAGGAGGAGGGAGGAGTCCCAGCCCTAGGGGCCGCTATCCTCCCCGTCCCCGACAACAAGATCTCCCTACCAGCCTTCTTGTTCGTAACCTTCGTCATGACTGTAGGTATGCACGGACTCACACACTCGTCTCTCTTTCCCTTGCCTTTCTTTTACTTGTACATTATCTGTATATATCATTCCAATGAACGAGCGAGCAATTTTGCAGGCCTGAGGATCTTCGCAGACCTTTTGGTCAATTTGGTCCTCTCAAGGACATTTACCTTCCTAAGGATTACTACACTGGGTGAGTTACCATATTCCCTTCCCTTCTTTTCTTTTCACTCCTCCATGTATCATGCATTCTATATCATATTTTTAAACAATACAGAATTTAGATTCAATTAGGGTCTGTCTTTTCTTTGAGACTGCTACTATTATTATAATAGCCAATTTCTTAGGTTTAGCAGTGATTTAGAGTTTTGAAGACATCAATCAATCAAGTAAGTAGAAGATGTTATTGGTAGTGAAGAATTCAAGCTATTTCACTTTCATTACATTATGAAGATGTTCCAAGTCTTGAAGATTTTCCACTCATCTTTAAACTGACACAAAGGTCAGAAGCCTAGTGCTTGCTTGCTTTATTATCCCACATCATTGGGGCACGTAAACTGCGCACGCTTCTCATTACCAATTTCCTCTCTAATTAACCCTACTGCTCCGTATTCTCATGCTGCTTTTGCATTTTCCTTCTCTTCACAGAGAACCCCGTGGCTTTGGTTTTGTCCAATATGTGGATCCTGAGGATGCTGCTGATGCCAAATATCATATGGATGGTCAAGTTCTTCTTGGTCGGGAGCTCACTGTTGTTTTTGCTGAGGAGAATAGAAAGAAGCCAACTGAGATGAGAACAAGAGAGAGAAGGTAGTAGGATCTTTGTCTTTATCTACTTTTCTTGCCACTTATGTATTTGACTTTTGACTAAATTGCTTTGCTTTCACTTCTGTCTTCTGATCTATTGTCACATAATCATAGTTAATCTGAACACTGACTAGGTTCCGTCAGCGTATAGATCTTATTATCATAAATGATTTTATTTGTGTTAACATTTTATTAGGGTGTTCTAATTTGTCCAAAATGACTTTAAACCCTAAAGGTTGATGTGAATGAAATGCCCACCAGAATTTTGCTCTTTGAAAAGTAGTGTAGATATTGTGGTGCTACTGTCTGTTTGTTTCCTAATTTTTGGTATTTTTACCACTTGTAAAAAATAAAATAATCATTCTATATGTTAAGCTTCATTTCTTTTCTGCCAACTTTTCAGTTTCTGCTTATTGCAGCTACAAGGTCAGGTGAAATTCTGATTGTCTATTTTTTATGTCTCTTCTCAGAGGTCGATTTTATGATCGCAGGAGGTCTCCTCCTCGTTACTCTCGTTCACCTCGCTACTCCCGATCTCCACCACCACGCCATAGATCTCGTTCTCACAGTCGTGACTATTATTCTCCTCCTTCTAAACGAAGGGAGTATTCAAGGTATGTGGCCTTTAATAATCAATTACTAAAAATTATTTTTGTTATATGTCATTGTTTTAAACAATGCCATTACTTATGATTTGGTTCTTATTTAACACACAAAAGAGCTGGTGTTGTTAAATAGGTGTAATATAGGCCAGTGCACCCTGTTGTGTGGTATTTGTTTGAGTTTGTGCCATGGTGGACTATGGTTATGGATATGATTATCTCTCCAAAATTCTTGGTTGAAATTTTATTACCTATTTGTTGATAAGGCCTTTGATGCAATAACTGGCTAATGTGGGTGGTAAAGACCAATATATGTGAAGTTAGTTTTACACTTGTTTGATGCATTGCCTGCTTTGTAGATCTGTCTCCCCTGAGGGTAGAAGGTACAGTCGGGAAAGATCATATTCACAGCAGAATAGAGAGAGGTCATACTCACGTTCCCCACCTTATAATGGGGGCTCAAGGAGCCGGAGTCAGAGTCCAGCAAAGGGCCCAGGTCAGAGCAGGAGTCCAAGTCCGAATCGAGATGAAAGGGAACCAGCCCGGGGTAGGTCCCCCAGTCAGTGAGCATGGGATAAGACTTGTCCTGGACTATTATATGTTGGATTTGATCTTAATATTGGGCAAATTACTTCTGTTTAATGTTGTCTGAACTCTGATACAATGGAATTGGATTTTGGTTTGTTGTTTCATATACCAGTTATGTTTGTTGCATGAATTAAACATGGTGGGTACGTCTAGACCTAGTTGTATTTTGAAATTGATTACTATTTTTTATCTAGTTTTAGTTGGATATTGATAGACTTTTCTAGTATTTTATATTTTTATGTTTTGGTCTTTTTAAATGCGGCTGATGGTAAGTTTTGGGTCGTCAGCACTTTGTCAAACCACTACCATCAAACCAAATCTCCAATTCCTATTCCTATTGTGCCATGCCATCAGACTAGAACTACCCTTAATCAGAACTTTGCTAAAAGTTAATTGAGTATTTGCGGGTTGATTAGAGTCTATTAAATAAGTTGGTATCAAAGCTTTTTCTAAAAGTTCATTTAACTAATTGTCTTTGTTTTGGTGTTTGCTTTCCCGCATTCCGAAAAATTAAGCGCGATGTATTTGCGTTACTAATGTTTTTGTTGATATCTAAAAGGGTTTTTTGATTTTATCACTCTTATATTGTTATTAAATTAAATTAATATTTATGAAGTAAAAAAAATTGAATCTAATGTTTTATTCTGTATACAATAAGATGGACCTGTTCATACAAATTTTAATTTGAATGTAAATACAGGGTGCAAAAGATCTGAAATGATTATAGAATTACAAGATTTTAAAGTTAAAAGGAATTTATTTTGTAAGCATTCAAAATTATAATGATCAATTAAAACAATAACAATAAATAAATGATAAGAAAAGCAAACTACATAATCTGATTTATTTACATTGTCACTAAAAGAAAAGTACACTATTTTTTTAGTTCTTGACCGATTTTGGTGATTTAGATACACGGTTTGTGGATGTCACTAAAAGAAAAGTATACTATTTTTTTAGTTCTTGACTGATTTTGGTGATTTAGATACCAGTTTGTGGAAGTTTTTACTGTAAGAGATACTAAAAAAGCATTTCGTAAATTTGAATGTAAAAATTATAAATTTAAACTTGGAAGACAAAAAGATAAAAAGAAATCAAATTACACGTATAATTTTATAAAAGTTACACCAAATAGCATCGTTATTCTATTTTAATCCAACACTTTTTATAATATTACCTATAAACACCCGGGATGCGCTTCCTGCACCATTTGTTTTTCTACTACACCATTTAATGAACAGTGCATTTCCAAAATTACCCTTCGCGTTTTTGCGGCTTTTATACACTTACGGATTCGTATGATTCACACTTACGGATCCGTCAATCCGTAAGATTCTTATGGATTGACGGATCCGTAAGTTTCTTACGGATTAACGAATCCGTAAGTTTCTTACGGATTTTCCAATCCGTAATTCGTAAGATTTTTTTTTTATATACGGATTGGGCAATCCGTACAGTTTTTTTTTTTTGTAAGTTAAAATATATTTTAGAAAAGAATGGTGCATGCAGGTATTGAACTTGTGACCTTGAGGTTACTAACACGATGCTCCAACCAACTGAGCTAATAGACCAATTA
>CM023942.1:17562727-17684929 GCA_013407115.1 Glycine latifolia | reverse complement strand
ATGTTAAAAAAATAATTAATGTTTATACATATAACACTAAATTTTTTAATGTATATTTAATACACATATAATTTTAACATAATAAATTATTTTAAATTAAATAAATTTAGTTATATATGTATATATATATATATATATCAATATTAATTAAGTTTTAACATAATTGGTCTATTAGACCAGTTGGTTGGAGCATCGTGTTAGTAACCTGAAGGTCACAAGTTTGATACCTGCATGCACCATTCTTTTCTAAAATATATTTTAACTTACAAAAAAAAAAAACTGTACGGATTGGGCTTACGGATTGCCCAATCTGTATATAAAAAAAAAATCTTACGAATTACGGATTGGAGAATCCATAAGAAACTTACGGATTGACGGATTCGTAAGTGTGAATCATACGAATCCGTAAGCGTATAAAAGCCGCAACAACGCGAAGGATAATTTTGGAAACGCACTGTTCATTAAATGGTGTAGTAGAAAAACAAATGGTGCAGGCAGCGCATCCCTAAACACCCTCTTATTCAATTTTCTCTCTCTAATCTCAGTTCTATCAAGCAAGCCCACACCACACCTCTTGTCACCTTCTCGACCTTTCAAGCATACGTCCTAGTATATTACGTCAATTCATCACGTACGTTACAACATCGTTTGCTATCTTTCTATTTTTTTTATTTTAAATTTGTTTATAATCTCAATTCTTGATTATGTAGGCTCTTTCTCCACTGCTCTATTTTCCAATTTTCCACTAATTTCAATCATATGTTTGACAAAGTCTCGGCTTCGTTAATAATGCACAAGGTAATTAGTATATTTAAAGCATACTTGGCAGAAGATAAATATGAATTTAGGAATTAGTGTGGGTGAGGAATCTGCACCCCTTGATAATGTACAATACCATTGATATATCCATTGTTTTGAGATCCTCATTTGTCATGCGATTGAGTGCAGGCATATTAGCTCTTAAGGTCAGATTAAAATTCACTTAGGCCTAATAGAATTGACCATTGATATTAGGAGATCAAATGAAAAAAGAGAGGAAGCTCATGTGATCTATTTAAGTAAACTAACTATAAAGGTTCGGTTGAAGATTGGTGGAACTTCGAAAATTTGATCAGATCCCCAAATTTAAAAGAAAAAACATATTTAAGTCTTACATAATTGACCTATAAATAAAAATGATAAGAGATTTAAAAATATTTAAAAACTTTAAAATTATAAATACTCCAAATATATTTTTACTAATTAAATAAAATTAATTTTCATATAAAAGAATTATATAAACATATCCATTTCTGTCACTTCACATTTATTTATTACTTTGACAAATAAATAAATAAGAAGCAATTTTTTTGGAAACAGATATGAATTGGTACACGATATCAACAGTACCGTAACAAACATGTTAAAAATACAACCTAAAAAAATGCTGCTGTATTATAGATATCATGGTAGATCGCTAAAATAGTAAATATACATTTAAGATAATTTAAGTATATAAATATTTAAAAAACAAAATAAATTTTTTACCGGTTTAGAATTTATTATAGTCAATTCATTGTAAATGAAAATTTTAACTATTGTGTAATTTTTTAAAATTAAGCATATTAATTTTCAATTTTTTTTACAAGGGCTATTGTTATAAAATAAAATATATCAAAATATTATAGTTTATTAAAGTAATTTAACATACATTTTCCTTATAAACTATATATTTTATTTTTATATAATATATGTTCGACAAGATATTTTAATTAATTTTTAATTTTTTAATTAGCTTATTTGATAGTTCGATAAATATTTTTTTATAATAATTTTTAACATTTTTTATAACATTAACTTCTAATTTTTTTATATTTTCTTCCCTTTTTATCTTTTATATATTTATATTTTTTTTTCTTAACCTTTTAATCCATTTTGGACCATTTGCAAAATTAGTCCACCGGAGCATCCCCTAATATAATGTGTTTATATAACTAAAATGTTTTATGCAATGTTTTGTTATTCAGTGTATAACTAATATATTATATGATCAATATTATATTTAGTTTATTATTTATTTTAATTAACATTTAATTTACTTTAATTTCAATCACTTTATTTAAGTCTTTTAATTTTATTTTAGTTTTTTTTTAATTTTGGAAAAATCCATCACATAGACTAACAATAGCTACGTGATATTATATTTTTATTTATTTAAATTAAGTGCATCCCACGTGTTTTTTTTTTAAGTTACGCTGCATTGAAAATATTTTCATTGCCTAACCACTTACATATGGCAAGGCAAAAACAACTCTAATTCAATAATAAATTTCAAAACTACTGCTTTTTAACAATTTATTTATAATTTACCTCATTTTAGTTAATGAACCATAGCGTAGAGGACATGTGGCCCTAGGACGACATTGAATCAGATCATATACCACTACCATCCAAGGATAATGTTGTATTAGATTTTTACATTTATTTAAATATTAAGTACCAATTTGCAAAGTAATTAATAGTAATTGACGCAATTACGAATAAACTATTTTATGCCTTATATTACCACATTACTTGATTCGTTGATGGCGTGGTGGCTTCTCCATTGCGTTTTAGATTTACATATCAGAAGCTGTCCAAACCTTGGCTTCTTCTTCTTCTGAGTCAAACATTTATTTTAATCAAAGTGAAAATCACTAGCCATTAGCCACACGAAACGTGTCCTCGTAAAAGAAGCAAAACATGTAATTAAACTTAAATTGTTCATGATATAAATTTTTAGTACGTGTATTTTTATTAAGTCCGAGTTGTTATAAATTTTTAATGTTTGTTTTTTATTTTTAATGGATAAAAAATAAAAAATAATGGATTAACAATGTAACTTTTCCCCTGCTAAAATAATTTTAAAGATAATTTTTGTTAATTTTTTTATTATATATATATATATTTGTGATTGAAATATAATATAAATTAGTTTACATCGTAAGTTTAAAATTTGTTTTTAAATTTGATTTTCTTGTTTATGGCATTTCTCTGTACTAATTAACATTTCTAAGATATTAATGCTAGCTTGAGTAATTATGTTATATTGAGGAGATATTTAATTAGTTTTATTCATTAAGCAAAAAGTTATGTTCCAACACATCATCCACCACCGAATTTAATAAATCACCTGTGCACTTATAATTGTACTATAACTTTAGTGTAAAAAAGAGTATATATATTAATAATCAAAAGAAATTAAAATGAAAAAAATTCATTTTATAAATAAAAGAGCATAAAATACATTATGGGAGGACGATTTTCAATCTCTCAATAAAAATATTTTTAATTTAATTTTTTTAATCAATGTTTTTAAAACACTTTTTAATATTTGTCATATTTATTTATCGCATTCCAACATTGATTATCTTTAATTAAACATACATATAATTTAAAAATATATTTAGTCTAAAATAATTTCAATTTCATGACTAGATGTGATTTTTATGTTTGCGTGTATGTTAAAGTATCTTATTATAACATCTTGAATGAAAAATTTTTAAATGAGTTTTTTAATTTTTTTTTATCCCAAAGTATTTTGTGTGGTGCTACAATATCATGTCATTGTAACAAATCTATACACAATTTTATTTTAATGGTAAGAAATTCTAGGAAACTTAAAAAAACTCATACTTTTTTTTAATTTTACTTAATTATAGTGTTATTATGCGTTAAATAAACATTATTTTTTATTACTAAGAAATAATTTTTTACAAAATATATAAATCTTATTTTTAAGAATTTGTTCTTGCCACATGAATTTGCTCCAATGGAGAAAGAGTTTGCTCCAATGGAGAAAGAGTATTAAGACTTCACTCAAAAAATCCTTGAAGAAATTTCCATTGAAATGTTGTTAATATGTTATTAGTGTAGCTTTGTAATATCCATATAACAGATATTAATTTTCATTAGATACATGTTCTTCCTAGTTTCATTTTGTTTGATATTTTAGTAAAAAAAAAGGTTACATTTTGACTGTAGTGTTACAATACCAATGAAACAATGAATATATATTTTCTTATTATATTTTTAACCATTTATTGTAGAATGAAAAATATATATACATGAGAGATAATGTAATTAATATGAATGATTATTAAAATATTAATTATATTAATTATATTTTTTAATTATTGTTTTAAAACTTTAAACAGCAAACAAAATGAGACAAAGGGAATATTTCTAAATAATGACATACTTCCTAAAAAAGTGATAAAAATGACATTTAGGACATTGTTTAAAGAATTATTTCCTATTATTCTAGCTTCTTTTTTTAATTACTGGTGTATTAAAATTTTACATTTCCTATTTTTCTCTCATATATATACCCCTATTTAAAATAGTAAATTAAAATGCTAATCATTACATTTAGGACATTGTTTAAAGAATTAAAAACGAAAAGTTTTAATGGAAACGTGTACTTTTCCATAATCTAAATAAAAGTTTTCTTTTTATTGATTTCTTAATCAGTAGTTTCCTTAAGAATAGGGCACTTATTAGCAATATTCTTTAAATTAAATACTACATTCGTTCTTGTATAAAAGACTCTTTTAATTCTTGTTTAAGAAAATGATTCTTTTAACTACTTTATATTGATTAAATCATTCATTTGATATCATGAATAAAAAAGTAATTGAGGATAAAATCATAATTATATAAAGAATATTTTAGAAGTAATATCATTAATAAAAGTAAAATTAGTTAGGTTTTCTAAAGTTCATCATATATGTGTTTTGTTCAGATTTCACTTGATACCCCCTTCATTCTTAAACACTGTTTAATAATCTAACAAAAATTAGGCACCTGGTCACATGTTTTTAATGAAAATTTATGTCTAAAATACCCTCATCTTCTTCCTCTCACCCTGAAAATAAGACTCTTGCTTCTTTTTTGTTTTTTCTTTAATTGGACGTAAACTCAACTTTTTGTTGGACGTGAACTTACTTTGTTGATACTCAGTGTTAACACCCTTCCTCTCATCCTTTGTTCCACTAATATACATATGAACTGAATTTTAATTATCAACAAATATTTTCAGCACATCATGATCAGTCTTAAGGGGAATAATTTTACCACTAGCAATAGAATAAAATCACAAAATAAAAGGGTGACATGATGACAAGTTTAAATCATTAGCAATGTTGTTCACACAATCATGTATTTTATGTATTCCAGTTCATCCACTGTGTTCCTGTGGTCCCAAACATCAACACTATTTTAATCAACAATAATAAACAAATGATTTTTTCGTTCATCCATTGTGTTTCCTGTAGTCCCAAACATCAATATTATTTTAATCAACAATAATAAACAAATGATTTCTAGTTCATCCATTATGTTTTCTGTTGTCCCAAACATCAACACTATTAAACAGTGGTCACTTACAAGCATAACCTTAGAGTGAACAGAAATCATGGAACATGAAGAGAAATAAAGTGTTCGTGAACGTCGAAGAGGAAGACAAACAGAGACGCTCATGAACGTCGTGAACTAGAAGTGAAACAATGGAGAATTTGTGAACTGGAACACGAATTGTGAATAAAAATATGTTGTAATATGATAAATTATATATAATCAACGGCTAAAATAAAGAGAGACTACAATGGGCATGCTTACACCAAATAATTTTTTTTAAAAGATAGAATGCATCGTCCTCCTTCCCTTCATCTTCCCCGTTATTTCGTCGGCACCGTCGGCACAATTCACAGTCAAGTGCGGCCTACCCTTACGGCTCGATTTTTCTCACCGGAAAACCTTCCCCCACTGCCCGAAATCCCTAAGCTTGAACCTATAGACATATGGTTCAACACCCACACACCCCAACAACAAGAAGAACAACAACCTTTCGACAAAAGCTCAAACCTTTTGTGTCGAAGTGTCAAAGACTGTCACCTCAGTCACTATCCAATTCATACGTCGAATCCGGAAACGCACTTCATCCTTCAGGTCTAAAAATGCACTTGCACCTCAGACACATAATCCATGGCCTCAAACACAAATAGATATGGAATCCATGGCCTCACACACAACAGCTTTGGAATACGTGATAGCGTGCATGGGCCAGCCAACATCGCAACCCACATCGAGGATTTTGTGGTTGAGCTTGGCCTCAATGTAATGCTCTTCATTAAAATAAAAACTCATATTAAGTAGGATATAAAAACTCAAAATTATATTAGTCTTAAAATATTTCATATATAATAAATAAAATCAAATAATTTTTTACATAAATAAAAATATTATTCTAAAATATGAGCTTCTAAAAATAACTAACGCTAAAAGTATAATGCAATCAAGCACATTCGGCATTTATTTTGAGTTCTAACAAAATTAAAAAAATGTATCTAAAGGTAATTAAGTCTTCGAGTCTCCTCATTTCTTACCGCTTTTTCTTTTTCTCATACTCTAAAAATAACACTTTTAATGAAATGATAATCTCAGTGAATAAAACAATCTTATAGAATTTGTAAATAGTGTTATTCTACAATGAATTTAAAATAAGATACTACATATATATATATATATATAAAGGAAGAAAATGATTTATATATATACATTTTGTAAAAATAATATTTTTTAAGACGGTTCTTCCAAAAAATTGTCTTAGAATCCTCTAATTTTTTTTATAAAAAATCCTAGAGAATTTGTAAATAGTGTTATTCTCAATCAACGTAGTAATCCAGAAAATCAACAATAATATCTACAATGAATTTAAAATAATATATATATATATATATATATATAAAGGAAGATAATGATTTATATATATACATTTTTGTAAAAATAATATTTTCTAAGACGATTCTTCCAGAAAATCGTCTTACAATCCTCCAATTTTTTTAATTTTTTTAAAAAAGATATTTTAAGACGGTTCTATTAAAAATTGTTTTATAAAGTCCACATTCTAAGACAGTTTTCGCAAAAAACGTCTTAGAATTCTCAATTTAAAAAAAAAAAGAGATACTAAGATGGTTATCTAAAAAATCATATTAGAAAGTCTACATTATAGGATGATTTTTGCATAAAATCATCTTAGAATCCTCAATTTTTTGTATTTTTTTTAAAATACATCATAAAATGGTTCTCTGAAAAATCATCATAAAAAGTTTATATTTTCTAATACGTTGTTTGCAAAAACTATCTTAGAATCTTCAAATTTTTTTTATTTTAAAAAGATATTCTAAGATGATTCTCTAGAAAATTATCTTAGAAAGTCTACATTCTAAAACGATTTTCTAGAAAATCGTTTTAAAAACTCTACATTCTAAGACGCGACTTAAAATCCTAAATTTTTAAAATATTTTCTAACTTTTGGATGGGGATATTCCCCCTCCCCAACTTGGTTATTGATCGCATAAACGCTTCCTGTCATAATTTTCTGTGGAGCAAATCTGATGTGGGCAAGAAAAAGCCGTTGGTTGCCTGGTCTGCAATCTGCTCTCCTAAAGCGGAAGGTGGGTTGGGTTTGTTCAACCTCAAAGAGTGGAACCTTGCCCTCTTATCTAGAGTTCTGTGGGACTTCCACTCTAGGAAAGAATCCCTTTGGGTTCGATGGGTTCCTCATTGTTATTTAGTTAAACAGATCGATCATAGGTCATTCAAAAAGTCTCTAGACCTAACAAGCTGATTTTTTTTTAAGTTTAAATATCTTTTTGGTTATTGTAATTTAACATTTTTTGCACTTCATCATTGTAATTTTTTTGGTTTAAATATATTTAAGGTCATTGATAAATGATCAAATTTTGTTATGGGTCCTTAATAATTTTTTTCTTTGGTTTAAGTCTTCGATATATGAAAACTTTTGTTTTGAGTCCATACTATATATGTGATGATGTGTTACCTTATAAACTAATCTTTCCAACATTTTCAACAGTGATAATGCCACATCATCACTTAACAATATCAGAGACTCAAAACAACGAAAAAATTTATTATCATAATAGAATTCAGTCAGGTATTAATTAACATTTTTATGTCATTTTTTTAAATCCTTATAAATTATGTTTGTTTTATTTATAGTCCTTAAAACATTTTAGGTAGCACTTTAAAGAGCGAAGAAGATGTTATCTAAAGTGCTATGAGAGAGAAAAATAAAATAACATAATTTACAAGGACTAAAAATAAAAAAAATAATTTTGTTAGGACGAAATGCAAAAAAACTAAATTACAAAACTAAAAATGTATTTAAGCCCTTAAAATTATAAATGAATACTCGTTGTTATTATTACTACAAGGGGAAGAGAGGAACTCTGTTTCTCTCTAAATTTTTTAGATAATAAAAAATTAGAAGTTAAATATAGTTAATAAAGAAATGATAGAATAAAAAAAATAATGTAATGTAGTGGGAAGTTAATATAAGTTAAAAGAAAAATTTAAAATTTAAGAAATGGTTTAAAAGTAAAATTGTCTAGTGAAAGTGAAGAGTGATTAATAGGTGGTTAGTTAATTTTGATTAGTGGATTAGTTTTAATTTGCATAATTAAAGATGATTAATTATTATTACTATTTTAATATTATTAAGGATAAGGATAAAATGGTCTAAAAAATTTTAAAGACCAAAAATAGTTACACAAAATTGTATTCCCTTTATATATTATCATTATTATTATTATTAATTATTATTATTATATTAAATTTGTTATAATACATTAAAATCTTACATTTGTAGTCCATAGTGACCTTTCGTCTCAAACAATATTTTCTCCAATATGATACTTGTGACCTCGGTAAAAAATAATTTATTATATTAAACTTGTTATAATACATTATAACCTTAAGTTTATTTATCTTTTTAAATGTTAATTAGATTGATTTATAGCATAAAGTACAACTAGTATCAATCCCTAACACAACTTGTAACGCAATCAGTAGAGGGCAAAGGCAAGTATATGGGTGGAGTAAAATATTTTGCAGTAAAGAAAATGAATTAGTATATTTTGACAAACTATAAATATTCACCAATATAGCAAGGTATTTATGACAAAATAAGATCAAAATTATACACAACAAAATATATAGTTTGGTTTATTATCTGTTGTGAATTAAAAAAAAAAAGATTAAAGTTTATCTTACTCATCTTTTCTTATCCTTATCCTACTTTCATATTTGATGTATTTTATTCTATCATAGGGATTCATAAATTAGCAAAAGCTAAAAATTATAAAAAAGTTTAAGAATATATAAAGCATATAAAATAAAAGATAATAGTGAGAGAAAAGTTAATGTTGAAAATAAAACTAAGATGAGGGTGAGTATTAAATGAGGAATGCTAAAAGAATACTCATAACACTCTTTTAAACACAATGACAAATTTTTTGGGACATACATAATATTTTCTTTTGGTATTAGTTTCACATTATATTAATGATTTTCTCTTATATTTAGTTGAGATAAAGGTCTTGTTAACTAGTTTCTTAAAAATAAAAAGATGATAATGAATATTAAAAACATTAGTTAAGAAATTTAAATTTTTTTTTTATTAAAATTCATATGCATTGAAAATCAGAAGTATATTAATAATATTTTGAACAAAATTTATTATTTAATGATCCTAAGAGACTGTGCATTTGCCTTAGATAAAATAACATTGAGACTTGAAATCCAAACTCCAAATTCCATAGGTTTCTTGAATAATTTAATTTAAATAACAATGATTATTTCAAAGATAAATGCATAATTATGAGAACAGCTACCTCTTCACCCAAATATAAGAAAAAATATTTTTAAACTCAAATATAAATAAATTTTAACTACTTTAATTCTATTTAAAAATATCATCCCAAAAATACCCTTTAATTAATTATGATTATAATTCTAATGACTCATTCTTATTCTTAATAACAAGTTTCAATGAATTTTTTTAAAAATGTTATTATAAGAATTAAATAAAATTAATCAACTTTCTTAATTTTTGTGAGTTAAATTTCTTTATCGGCTAAATAGTTAAATTCGTTTTGTGAGGTGTTTACAAAGTGGTCTCTGAAAGATGAAAAATTTAAATTTAATCCCTAAATATATAAAAAGTGCAACAAATTAATTTGATGACAAATTGGTCTCTAAACCTTAGAACTTAATGCAAAATTACTCCTCAAAACATATAACTTATTGTCAATTTAGTCTTTGAACATTACAATTTAATGATAAAATACTCTTGCAAATTTAAGGGCAAAATTAATTTCTCATAATTTTGAAACTAAATTTGTATTTTTCATTTTTAGCGATCAATTTGTCACTGTATCACTATTTTGATGATGAATTTAACTATTTAATAACTATTTGATAATTAAATTGCTTAATAATGTTGCAAAGAAAAGAGGAGGTAGTACCGGAGAGAATCAAACCACAACCACCCAAAACTAACAAGGAAAAGTAAAGATTCAGAAATGAGTCAATTAAACAAGTTCCATAGTTTATTCTTTATGGTATGTATTGTTATACTCAAATATTAAATTTGGTCATATAACACATGAGATAACAACTTTGAGGGTTCTCATATTCCTGGTTACATAACAAATGACTTCATGACTTGATGTTTTATTCCAAAGGGTTTTTTTTTTTTTTTTTGCATTTACAAGTTATCTTGAGAGTATAGTGGGAAAACTGAAATTATGGCTAGATGTTTAGTGGATGGCCATTGGTTATTAATCAGTACCAACTTGTTGGAGTTTTGGAAGAGTAATTTCTGCACTTATTTGTTTCCTTAGGATCCTCATGTGTTCCACACAATTTTCTCTCTCTTCCTTTTAAGAAAACACTTGTGTGGGATTCTCTTCTGGCATTTTCTCATATCAATGTCTGAGTCTTTGCTGCAAACACAGAGAGAGTGGCAACATAGAGAAAGAATGTCACTGGACAGGGTAAGAGAATATCTGAAGAAGAATGGACCTGCTGCTGAACCTTCTGATCTGGCCATCCAATTGATGGTGGTGGAGGTGGAAATGCACCATTTGGTTTTTTAACCCTGTGTCGTGGTCATACAAAATAAAATGTTTAATTAGTTGAGGGTTAGGATTTTGTTTTGCAAACATGTGGTAATAAATTGAAAGAGAATGAAAAGCTAATGGGAAATGATATATATATATACTTGTTGCCATTGGGACAAAAAACAATGTCATATTCAAAAGCTTTGCAAATGAAAGTGCTGGTGGCATCATCAAATGCATAGCTATAGGCTTTTGGACAAGCCTGCTTGAAAAGGGTTGAATAATAGGAAGGCTGGCATGTCGTTGGATTGGAAAATTGTCCACTGCAGCAGTACTGATCCGATCCAAATGCCTCACAAGCACTCTTACACCCAACTACACCATCTTGGTATGCATCTCCACCAACTACTTGAAGTTCTTTTGGACAATCTATAAATAAAATTATGATCATTCTATCACATGTAATGGTTAAAGTATATCCTAGTCCTTGTACATTGTACCAATTTTTGATTTGGTCTTTATATAAAGAAAAAATAATTTAGTGCCTATAAATATAATTGTTTTTGGAGCAAATTGCATCGATATTTCTTGTTATTTCTATGAAATTCACACAATGCCCGTCTTTTTAATTTTATACTAACCCTCTTATAATGTGTTTTTTTTGTAAAACTGAAGGTGTTAGCATAATATATTTCAACCTATTAAGGAACTACTATAGATGAGAGTATCTAAATTTAAAAAAAAAAATATTAATGTCAATGTAATTTGCTCTTATTTTCAATTTAATCTATAGTGCATGTAATTATTATAAAATCCTCTATTGGAGTAATAACATGTCAAATAAAAAACTTATACCTAGAAGGTAAGATTTAATTTTATTTTGATCCCTATATTTCATGGTAACTCCAACCGCATACGGTACTTAAATGGACCTATATAGTTATAATATATGACTTTCAGAAAACCTCTTACCTCTATTGATGTCAGTGACACAACCCGTGGCATTACAGACCCCAGTACCATATACACCTCTTGGTTGCACAAGCAGTGGCAGATTGTAGCCATCCACCATGCTGACATCATAGTAGTTTTGATCATTGCCTTTACCAAGTGTTATCTCAAACAATGAGGTAGGAGGAGCTGCACCATTTCCATCACATTCCAGCCTTCCACCACAATCACCAGTTTGGCACTTACCAATTCCTGTTGCATCAAATGTGCAGCCAGTCCTAGCCCATATCCTTCCTGACCACCCTGGCACACTTGTGAGTTTGATCATTTGGCCTTAGTCCAGCCAGAATCCGGTCGTTGGAAGTGGCGGTGAGCCGGCACTGGAGAGTGTCCCGGGCCATATAGTATGGGGGCAGTTGTTGGTTATGGTGAATATTGAAGAGAAAGAATAAGTTGATAAAGTAAACAAAATAGCTAGAAAACCTGGGAATTTCCATGATGTCATCACTATAGGCCTTGTCAATGATTAGTAATATTGGTTTTGTTGTGTTGTGTCCTTGAGGGAATTGATGATGTGCCAAGAATGACCAATCCTCCCCATATTTGTATCAAGAAATTGTGTGCTATATGAAATTCTCAGCCACAATAACCAGCTACATGGGTTTAGTATTTCTTTTATTGTGGATGGCCTAATTCATAAAACTATTCTTTGCCTTTGCTGTTTCATGGGAAATTGAACAAATAAGGAAATTATCTATGTAATCTCTATGACCTTAGAATATATCATGAATTTCCTTCAAAGAATCTATGGAGGAAAGTTGCCTAGGATGATCCCAAAAAGAACTGACCTATGATCATAGTTGTGAAAACCGGTCCGGTCATTGACCCGGTCGAGGTAGTGGGTCACTGGGTCAGTGATCCAACCGGTGGGCCAATAATTGGCCCGGTTTGACCCGGTTTATATAAAAAAATTTAAAATTATATTATATATAAGTATATAACTAACATTATTTAATTAAGAAAAGTATACTAAAAAATTCAAAATAATAATTAACGTATTAAAGTTGATAATAGAAGTAAAGTGTATTAATAATAAAAGAGAGTGTAAATAGAAACTATTTAAATTAAAACACAAGTTCAATTTTTAATTAAAAAAAATAGCAAGAGGAGTAAAAAAAGCGAAAAAGAGGGTGCAGGAAGCAAATTGGCCCAAATGTAAACCTAGTTCCTAATTATATATATATGTTCGTTGTATTGGTGCCTCATCTTCTCCATTCAGCTTCCGCTTCCGCTTGCTGCAACTGCGTAAGTCCACTATTCACAAAACATGACATGAGGAATAGAAGAGCCATAACAAAACCTCGAGATTGAGCTCAAGATCAACAGCTTCCACGCTGGCGACAGCGGCCACAGAAAGTGTGAACGAAAGCGTGAGGATGAGGAAGACGAGGGAGGGAAACCCGTGAATGGTTGCCGCTGTCCAAACGATGCCGTTTTGGGCATTTTCCTGTCCCTGCATTAACCCGGTCCGGGTCACTAAAACCGACCGGGTCGCCGGGTTAAACAAAAATCGGCCGGGTTTCGCCGGTTCAAACCGGGCCACTTGCATGGCCGGTTCAACATTCAATCCGGCCCGGCTCTGCATACGGTTCCCGGTCCGACCGACCGGTTCGGACCGGTTTTCATAACTATGCCTATGATTCCTCCTACATAAAAAAAGTATATTGACTAGACAATACGTAAAAGGGAAACTTCAGTGTGAAATTATGCATATTTTATTCCCTATACACCTAACAATAACATTAACAACGCTGGATTTCTGTGCAGTGACTTCAGAACATTGACATGTACCAACTATTGACCTATCATCACGGGAAGAAAAGAACAAACTTTTCAACAGTGAATTTGACCAAAATTTTCTTTGAACATACGCTAAAATTATTATCAATGTTTCAATGGGAACTGAGAAGGCTACCGTTAGGAGACTGATAAAGTTTGTGGAATTTTGGTGTGAGTTTTTTTGGTTTAAACAACTTATAGGTAATACTAATGATGAAAATATAACCTCATGAAATAAAAAAAGAATTGCAAATTCACAGAATCTCATCACATTTTTTTCGTTTAAATTCCATACTTTGGAGAAAGAATAAAAAGTTCTCTCTACTCCACCGGTAATCAGGTTTCGTATACTTACGGCATATCTCATCATATTGTTTTTTTTAATTCATTTTTATTTTTAATTCTTGTAAGTTTTAATTTATTTTAATTTTTAATTTTCAACCTAAAACCTTTCCAAAAATTCCATATTGCATTCCCATCGTTTACTCTCATTGACGTGTTTAATGAATACACGTGACATTGCCACATTGGCTATCCAATGCCAAACCATTTTTGCCATGAAATTTTGAATTATTTTAATTGATATTCTGATTTGTGATAAAAAAAAAAAAACAAAATGATCTTGATCGCTCATGTGCGTTTATGGATGTGTGAAGGTAGAAACATTTTACAAGTACAAAATTTTGCAGAAAACAGTAACATGCCTATTAGGAGAGAATTCATTTTCAATCCTTGAATACAATGAATACAAAGAGGAACAATATGCAAGTTTGAAAGATTGATGGTGCTGGTGCTGCTAAGTATCCCTCATAAGATCCCCCTTTATTTGCCCTTGTCACCTCACATCTACAAACACAAGTAAATAAATCATATAAAGGAAATCAACCACAATTTCAAAGTATATTAATAATTAAGATTAGGCGTCCCTACTTTTTCATCTTTGAATAGTGTGTCTCTGTCGTATCTGTACAGTATCATAAATGTTCTTGCCTCAATTCTTTTGACACCCTGGAGTGTTAGGATTTCCTACTTAGTCTTTAAAACTCTTTGTAGTCCCATAACTGTTGGCTTCTCCAAACTTCAGCAAAGAAAAACTTGAGCAGAAGTTGCAGTGCCTGCATTCATTCAAGAAAACAAGACATTTATCAATAATTGATGTTCAAACATACAACAATTTTATATCATAAGAATTAATTCAGTGATGCAACACAAAGTTTTGAACGCTCCTTCCTAGCATATGCTTCAAAACCTGCACAAGTTACATTAACCTCAGACAGCAAACCATCAATCAAATCACAGAAAAAAAAATCAGAAAATGATCAAGACGAATGAAAATGAGAACTAGATCATCTCCCTTGAGCCTGTAACAGAAATAGGACGAATCAAGCAGCAAAACCAAAATCAATTCACCAAATAGCATACCAATAACTTTCTTCATATGACAAACTGGAAAGAACCTCAGCCTACAGAAGTCAACGTTATAAATATGACCCTAAATAGATTTATTAGCAGGGACAAAATAACTGTTTGCTGTTCAAACAGAATTAAGGAATACAAGCTCATGACAGTAGTAATAGTAATGAATATATTAATAGGCTGCTTTGTGATTACAGATACCCTAGAAACTTGATGGTCAAGCTAAAAAAAGGATTACAGTTAAGTATATTGCTCATATATGCATCACTGAGGTCCAAATCAAATTCAAGCAATGTAAAAGGCCAGAATGCATTCCATAGTTGGCTACCACAATCAGCTTCTCACTAGGTTTAGCAGAAAACTGAAGTCAATTCAAGTGTCATAAACGTGTTGCGTACAAAGACCCTGCCTCAAATCCCCATTCAACAGTCAAGCTACTTTAAAGGCTACAATTACATTAATACTAGAAATATAAGGATTTCCTACAGCAGAAGGGGACACATCATGTCCACCAATAAATAATCCATAATTGTTCAAGTTCTGTTATCGATACTCATCCAATAGAAAAAAGTGTAAAACTTCAAAGGGACAAGAGAAATGATAAACAAGAGTATTCGCAGTTATGTAATAGATATCTATTTCATATCCATGACATCTCCAACTTGGCTGCAGATAGGACTGACAGCAGAGAAAGATCTCTCGAAAGGAGAAGGATGGAATTGAGCATCTCGTCTACGCTTAAAACCACAGCTATCGGAGGGCGAATTCTCCATGTCAAGCTTCCTGCGAACACCTCTCACTGCTTGTTCCTCTTCCTGCGTAAGGGGGAAAATTTGACCACTTGCTAGGCAAAGTGAGCTATGGTTATCATACAGAATTCTCTGGTTACAGTTTTTATCACAGATGTGAGTTAGCCCTGTTAGCTTGCAGCGATACATGTTTCCACAAACATGTTCATTTTCACATTTCCAGTTGCATCTGTGACTGGGAGTTGGACCGCCTTGGCCCAAAATACTGGACAGATAAATAACATTTGAAGGAGCTGCCACCATAGAATTGCCATATACCTCCATTTCTTTGGTCCAAAGAGAAACTTCTAAGATTCCAATCTAATACTCTCCAACTTCAAGGCCTTGCCTGAATTTTCTGCATGGCCCAGCACAACAATACATAATTCAGTCAAACTTAACAGAAACTGACTTGCTTGGCTCTAAAGAAATGTAAGGACTCACACCTTCTATAACCAACCAACCTTATCTCAAAGTAATTTCCCTCAACACAAACAAATTTTACAGTCTTATGAAATTACTCATTCCCATTCAGAGAAAGGTTCTAACATGTGTGTGTTCAAAAGAAAACTGCTTTCATCAATTGGGTTAGATCTTATTCCGTTGGTGTAATAGCCTATGGAAACAGGAAAACTAAACACAAAAACTTAACATGCTTTTGACAAGCATAGCCAAAAATGGAATTTAGCAGTTCGAAAAAGAGCAAATTCAAATGGTTTCTTATTAAAATTATAATTCACAAAACATAAATAATTAATAAATTAATAAATAAATACATTTGCAAACTTTCTATGTCAACTGTCAATAATACAAACCATATCTATAGTAGGGCCAACCAAATACCCCCATGAGGCAGATCTAAACCAAGGCGAATTAAGATTACCAAAACAAAATAAGACATGAAAATTAACACAAGAACCATGAAAATTTAATAAGCCATCCACATTTTAACATCTTATAACCCCTGATAGGAACGAATATGTGAATGACAGAGACAGGAAACTATAGAAGTGAGCATGTGAAGGGAACATAAATCATTCTCATGCACATAAAAGTTAAAACAACCCTACCAACAATACTGATTCTTATCCACCCCCACCATGAATAATAATTAATTAATTAATCTCATAAATAAATTAAACAAATTACATGAATAAAAAAACTTGTTATTACACAAACATGATAAAATGGAAAGAAGATGAAATTACGATGACAAGTGGACCCAACCCCAGATGAGAAAATGAACTTACATGCTCTCCAACAAAGTTATGCTGCCAAAGGTTCTTCCCAGTGCCTACAAAAACGATGTAAGAGAAACCAAAAAAGAAAACCGAAAAAACAATAAAATTCTCTCTCTCTCTCTGCAGAACAGAACCTAAGCAAAGCAAAAGCTAGAAAAATTAAAATAAGCAAGGAATGAGGCACAATGGGTTTGAGTATTTATAGAAACTAAGCAGTGATGGACACTGTGCACTTGTGGGACACACACCAACGTAGGACAAAACTAACTACCGGAAGAAATGCGCGTTAAATTTCGGGTAAATTGTGATCCAAATGCAAAAACATGTCACATTCGGGTCGGGTCTTGTCAGGTGACAGCGTTTCCTTCAATTTTGGGTTAACTATCGGATCTAAGTCCAACGTTTTTTCTCCACCCACCAATTAATTTTTTACTTTATAAAAGATATTTAATTAAAACGAAATAAACAATATTCCATGCGAGTGTATGTATAGGATCATTGAAGATATCTTTTTTTATCATTATCGAATATATCTTTGATCTATAAAAAAAAATTGTTATCTAATTATTAATTTTTATGAAAATTATCTTAAAAATCATAAAGAAATATATCCATCTGTACAAAATAGAAACTTATTATTTTTCTTATTTTAAAATTAATTAAAAATATTTATTTTTCCTCTTTGTCTTGATTTTGATTTACAATTTGTTTCAAATTAATTAAGTTTTTCTATTTTTAAATTAAACAAAATTGACGTCCTCGTTCATTTTATTTTAGTTAATTTTTTCTGTTTAAATACTTGCGAGTTAATGATAGAATTGGAATATAAAAATCTAAAAAAATAATTAAGAAATATAGTTAAAATTTAATAAATTTTATAAAATTGTATAATATAAAAAATTAAGATTTAAATAAGAAAATGTTTAAAAAGATATTTTCATTGGTAAGTTTTAAATAAATAAAAAATATTCGGTAGCAAATTTATAAAAACATAAAATTTAAAAGAATTCAAATTTATTAAATTTTAAAATTAGAAATCTTATTATATATATCAAATCAAAATTTAAAATAAGACATTCGGAAAGAAAGTAAAAAACATAATTAAATGGCTTTCTTTTTTTTTTGAGTTTGTTTGTGCACGTGTCCCGCAACGGATCTTTTCGTCTCTCTCATTTTTTAAACGCATCACAATTCATAAAGTCTTCGAATTTTTTCAAAACGAACCGGATTACGAGGAGAGATAAACAAGGTCGTACCACGTAAACGAAGACTTCGTTCAATGTCTTATTACAACTTAACACGTGTATGCACGTGCGTGTTCTCGCCGTACACAGTAGTACTACATGCGAACGCGCCACTGGGCCACACCTGGCCCACTTTGCACTATTGGGCTTCACGGAGTAAAGAAGCCCACGGTAAATACCCGACCCGTTTCTCACAATCGGATCTTATCTTCTAGGGTTTCTATTGCGCCAATGGATTTTTGTTCTGAGAATTCGAATCTAGGATTTGTTTGAGCGTGCGCGAAGGATCATGGTTGGGTTCAGAAACAGATACATGGTTATGGAGGTTTTTCTGAACCCTAATAGGGACAAAGGTGGGGATGATTCTCTTATAGTTACCCAGTTTAATGTCTCCAAAGCTGTAAGAGACAGCATATTGGTCAATTTTGGGGAGTGTGGTTTGGCTTCTTCATTGGGATCATTTCAAGGTTAGTATTAACATGTTTAATTTATTGATATTTTATGCAATTTCTTTTAAATATCGGTCGCATGTGGTTTGGTCGCATTTGTTGATATCGTGGAAAATCACGAACAAATGCAGCCGATACGGTCCTAATTACGGTCGCGGACAGTTAAAAAACGCAGCTCAAATCACGGTAGTGGACCATTTTTTTAAAACCTTTATTAACAATTTGTGTGTGTGTGTGTTTGCAGTTAAGTATGTGAATCCAATCACTAATGTGTGTATAATTAGGGCTTCAAGGGAAGAGCATCAGAAAGTATGGTCCGCCATTACAATGGTCACAAATATTGGAAACTGCCCGGTCATGTTTAACTTGCTGGATTTATCTGGTAAAGCAAAATTAAAAATACTGCTTCATTGGTTCTTTGAGTTTTTATTTTTTGTGAATTTCTTTGAGGATATGTTGGAATTAACAAAAAAAGGAAAAAAAAGTAGTATGTTAGATAATATCTTATGGGAAAAGAAAGTTGCGAAATTCTGGTACTTTTGCATTGTGCTATTTCTTCTTTGTTGTTATTCAGTTTTATCCTTAGGTCTGTGTGTACCCAAAAAACTTGTTGGTAGAGGTTAGTCCCTTAGATTTCAGTACTTCGAGGGATTAATGTGTTAGATAATGCCTTCATGTTTCTTAACTAGTACATTGACCCCTATTTCTAAATTGCGATTAGGTTGTGATCCTTGACATGGCGGAAAAAATCGGCTGATGTGGCTGCTGGTCGCAATGCGGTCGTGGTGGGTTGAAAAAACTTTATATTGTGGCCGCAGATGTGGCTGCTGACTGCAATTTACAACCACACATTGACCCCATCTTGCTATGGTATCATCATTTATGATGAAATTTATTATTTAGTATCAAATAACATGATACAAAACCACCAAATGAAGGTCTACTCATCAGGGTACCAATAGAGTCTGTAATACTGAAAACAGAAGACATGTTCCTTATAAGACTATAGAAAGAAAATTGAATTTTTGGATATGAGGCTTCCAATAAAGAGGGGAGTGAAGCTTTTGGAGTTGGAGGGAAGTTGGTTTGCAGGAATTTGATATGTGCAATGGTTGGTGTGACATGGTCACATGGATTGTGTTTTGTAATATGTGGATATAGATTAGTTATGCATTGCTTTTCTTACTTGCCAGTTAGGATTAGGAGGAATAAGGAACTTTTGGTTGATTTATAAAACATTATGTTTACAGTAATATAAATGAAACTCCAAAAATCTTTTGACTTTTTTAATCAATTTGATTGCATCTAGCCATTGGGCATATTCATGATTTCCATCTTCTCTTTCACTTAAAGATTTGATGCTGAACACACAATTATAAATCCTGATATGGAATGTTACCTTTTGGTTCAGGAAGTGTAAGGGCTTGTAAAAATGCTGCCTTGAAGTGTGAGGAGTCAAAATTTGAGCAGTACAAACTCATGCTTGGTGATCGATTCTCTTCTGATCATACTCATCGCATGAATACCTATCTCGACAGGATCAAAGTTTTGGAGCACTGAATAATTGGCCTACGAGGAGTGTCTCATTGAGATTTCTCAATTTTCTCGCAATTAGTTTGTGTTCAATCACAAGTTGCCTACAATTATTGGTTAAATTTTAATCTCACTAATCATAGTGTATGTGTGTTATCTACGTGAGTTCAGTGCACCCTCTTTTCACAGAAGATGCAGCTCCCGTTTAGTTTGTGCTCTGACATACCAATTTTTCTGAAGTGACATTACCTAGTGTATGGTATAGAGTTAACAGCTTTCAACCATGACAGAAGGGGCCTGTGAAAATATGTAAATTTGCACCTAAGTGTGGTCAGATTATTACATATTCATTATAAATTACTAGACTATTTCTAGTTATAGAACACATGATTACAAAGGAAACTAGTTTTTTGAGTCTGCAGCTAGTTTCTTCTATTGTTTCACTTCAATTTTCTAGATGTATTGGAACTAGGAAGAGATGCAATCTACTATAATTTGTTAAGATTACTAATTTTTTGTCACTTGTTAGATGAAACTTCACGTTTCTCACCTCACCCCTCAGAACATTAGCATCACTTGGCAAATGATAAATCATGTGAAACACATTGGGTTTTATATTGAAATACCAAATCATGTGTTAGGAAGGACAGGATTAGAAATTAAACGAGGGAAGTGTTAAAACTTTAATATTTTTAGAAAATAAAATTTTAAGATGCATAAACTCGTTTTTTTTTAGTGCCCTCCCTCTCTCTGTTGCACAATGTGTTTCACAGTTTTGTTTTCAGTGCCCTCTATTTCTCTAGTTAGCTACTTTCAAACTTCATTTCTCTATACGTTGCCTGTAAATTGCCTAAAAGATGAGACCATATTTCTTTATTTTTCTCTTTTATCTGTGCCTCCACTTTGAACACAAGTCTGAATAGCAAGATGCAAGTGACATAAGCTTCTGGAATTTAAGTGTTAAAATCTTTATGCATTTGTATGGATCTGTTTATACAGGAGTCCTTACAGGAGAAAAAAACTGAGCTTACTCATAAGCTCAAATTAATTTATGTACATATTAATCAGTAGAAACTCATGTTTTATAGTAATTATGTGAAAGAATTTTTACAAATTACTTTGTATTAAAAAAAAATAGTTTATGGAGTAATTCATTTTATTGTATTTTCCTTAGAAGTGATTTTGAATAAGCTTGCCCAAACAGGAAAGATATTGTAGAAAGAATATTTGACAAAAAAAAAATAGAAGGGAGTGTGTTAGAATAAAAAAGGAGTACAAAAAGTAATGACCAATAAAAAGCAATCATGCCTCCTAGTAACCCAAAAGTTAAGCTAAACCAACTTAAGGGTCCAAGAGCTATGTCTATACTCTATTTTTCGGCATGGAAGGAGCAAGTAAAAACCACTACTCTTCCAAATTGAGTCAAATTAGTTTTTAACATTATCAGTCTAATTAATTTGGTTTCTGAAATTATAAATGATTGTCATTTGAATCTTTATTTTTTGCAATGTTAGGAAATAAATTAATTTATCAATCATAACGTCATAAACTAAAACAATTGTCTTTTAATAAATCCAAAAGTTAAAATACTTTTAAAGACCGAATTGAACTGCATTCATAATTTTAAAAACTAATTTGACATATCATTTGATCGTTGTAATGCAACTATTCATGGATAAGCTTTTGAGGAATAAATTTTTTTTCTAAAACCATGCTCAATATATAACTTTTGACCAAAGTCATCTTATCTGAATGGAAAATGATAGTCGAATAGCTCTCGTCCCCCCCCCCCCGCCCACATATACTGTTGATTTAACTTTTCATTTTGTTTTCTAACTTGATTTAACTTTCACGACTAACATGAATACCTGCAAACATTTGTTGTTGTTGTTGTTTTAATTGGTTGTTTTGGTCGACTCTACTATTACTTCAGATACTCAATAATCCTGATTACACCACTTAATCATCGAATGAGCGATAATAATTCAATCCCCAATCTATATCTTATTACTACCTGCAAACTTGAATGTTATTATCATTATTTATAGATCAACATTATTTTTAGTTATCTGGTATGTTTGGAAATAAAACCAAGACAAAAATTGCGATATTGACGTAAAATCTATTTCTAGTAGCTTCAGGTTGAACGTGAAAAACCGCATGACGGATGCGTGACCAAAAATGTCGATATGCGCATTTAATTTACTACTAATCATCTCCCTAGTTTCCACCTATCACTGGTATCTCTTAGTTCTTCTTTATTGGACTTCTTTGTCATTTTTTTCTATAGTAATGGAAAAAGACTCTAGACTCTTATGATAATTGTTATTTATACGTAAATTATACATTTAAATTACATAATAATTATCTTCTTTTTTCTTTTTTAAAGTTTTTTTGTGATTAAAAATATACAAATTTAACTTGTTTGAGCTTTTATCTAATAAATACTAAAATTAGTTGATTTATAGTGTGTTGGTTGTATTTTCTTTGCAGAAATACACATTAAAGACTTGGAAGATGAATTGGGGATTTGAGCTTAGCGTGCATATATGGACTTAGAGAGTCGCCAATAAAAAAAAGTCCAATAAAACAAAATTTTGATAATAAAAAGGGGTGAGGAGTAAAACATTTTTTTTGAGAAGTCAAAGAGAAATAGAAAATACAAAAGAAAGAAGAATTCACTCCACATAAGTGGGCTTATACCCCTTTTCTATGAGTTTTCTTCCATTCTCTTTCATCAATTATTGTTATCCTTTGTTTTATAAGTTTCTCATGACAATGAGAGACTAAACAACTCATTATTGGAGGTTCAGCAACCAAGTACTTCTCCTGATGTAACAAATTTTTACTATCTATTTAATGTTATTTTCATATTATTGTTCTTTTCTAAATCTTCTGTCATGTTTGTGGTCTGATCATCCATATGCATGTAATGTTATGATGGTTTATGCATTGGAAAATGTTTATACTTTGAGAACTGTGAAAGAACATCTAGACAATTCATATTTAGGGATATAATGACATTATTTAGCCTTAAATATACATATCTATTTTTAAAACAAATTATTTAATGTAACTTGTTGAGAGACCAGGAGTGAAATTAAGTCATTTAGGCTCTTTCATATGAGGAATCATTGTTAGAGTAAATTAGAATATAAAGGTAATATGTAATATAATATTAAATAGTGAAAAATCATTGACATTGCATCAATAGTACTTTTGGTAGGCTAAACACCCAACATATTACATAATCTTGCATCTTGTCTTTAATCTATTTTTCAATTTATTTTATTTTGCATTTATATATTGACATACATCATCACTTGAAAATCCCAAAAATTTATTCTGTTTATTGCTTATAATTAGACGTATACAAACTCTGAGTACAATCAAAGTCATTGGTACGCTTACCTTTATTTCAAGTATTTTATTTTATTTGAAATGCAAATTGAAATCTTTTAGATTTGATTTTATCTTTTAGGAATTAGATTAGGTAGTTATATTTAAATTTATTAGGAACTATCATAATCATTATCTTTCTAGATTTGATTGTTAGCTTGTTATTTATATTAGATTTTGTTTTTTTTATCTTATTAGATTTAATATCTTTCGAATTTATCTTTTAGAATTTCAATATTTCCCTTTTAACTAACAAATTTTGAATTTATTTTATTTATTTTAATTTTTTTAAAAAAATATTATTATTTTTATTTTTATCTTAAATCTATTCTTATTTATTTATCTTTAATCTATTTTTCAATTTATTTTATTTTGCATTTATATATTTACATACATCATCACTTGAAAATCTCAAAAATTTATTATGTTCATTACTTACAATTAGACGTATACAAACTCTAAGTACAATCAAAGTCCTTATGAACTTGATAAAGACATGATCAACAAAGAATTGTGGAAAAGAGACTAGAAAATGTTCTCTTATTTAAGCTGTAAACAAAATTATATTAATTAATTATATCAAGGCTCTATTTTAATTATAAGATAAATAATTGAATATATATATATATATATATATATATATATATATATAGTGATTAAAAATAGTATAAAATAGTACATACTTCCTAACAAAATAAATTTAACTTAATTTTATTTAGAATAAACCATCAATATCATTTCTTTCTCAAATAGTCTCTAAATAAAGTAAGCAAATTATATAAGTAATCTTCCAACCATTAGAATTTATATTAAGTAGTTCTTCAAATTAATCTTTATACGCTAGTAAAATTTATTAACGTAAGAAATACAATGATGAATATTCAATACTTTAGAGATTATTTATTGTATATACATGGCCAGATACCCCTAGCTCGCCTTGGTCATGGCCGAACACTCTTGACAATAGTAAAATACCATTAGTACATGGCCAAATACCCCTCGCCATAGCTAAGCATCACTTGACTTTAGAATTTATCCTTGATCATAGTCAATTATCCTCTAGTCATAGCTAGACAGTCCTCGATCAGCCATGGCCAGACTCCACTTGAATATACGTTGAAACACATATTGACTCTATTGAAGATTATGGGAGAAAGTTTACTTAAAAGCTTAGTTATAAAGATCGAATTGGCTCGGCCGGTCTGGTGTCTTAAGGGGTCCAATTAAGGTGTAGAATTGAAAATATAATTGACCTGATTCGGTTTAATCTGTTCGGGTTTAATAAAATCTAAATCCATATCATATTGGTTTGATTTGACCCAAGTGAAAATTTTTTTAATTTTTTATTTTTTAACAATTCTTATAACATGTTAAATTATTAGTATTAATTATTGAATAACATCTAATATGCTCCTTTAATATTTATTTTTATCTTAATAACAACAAATATATAACAATTAATTATTATCATATTAATTATGGTATGTTTAATATTTATGTATTTTATACATCTTTGCTAGATTTGTTTATGGTCATCCGATAGCTTTTGTATTAAGTGCTAAAAATAATAGTTTCCTTAGTTATTTAATAATAATACTCAAAATAATTTATAATAATAAATAATTATATAATATTTATAGTTTGATTGTAACAATGAATTTAATATTTGAGTATATAAATATGGATTAATCATATTTCTTTAGTTACACACATACACACACACACATATATATATATATACACACACACACTGGACCAATCAGATCAATAAGTGATCCCTCAATTGGACTTCTAATCCACTGACCTAATGCCTCGATTTGATTAATGATTGAATCTATTTTCATAATATTACTTAAAAGTAATATAGTCACCATCAACTTCATCACAACCATTAATTAAATTTCTCATTAGTCTCAAAGGTAAGACCCATAGATCTTAAGCTCATTATATGTATATATAAAAAATGAGATTCTCAAGAAAATAAGAAATCCATTATTTTGAGTGTTCGAATATCATATTTTTATAAATACTTATCATATCGATATTTTATAGACATTATTACCTAAAAAGAACGAGGAGGTTCATCATACAAAAAAAATAATATCTTAACAACTCCAACAGTATAGATATATTTATATAATTATATTATTTTAAAAATTATCTGGAATAAAACTTAAGAGATTAAATTAATAATAATTTATTCTTTTGTTTAGTTGCACAAGTTTATTCGTGTGGGGTGCGTCATACTATGCCTTTCTTGCAGCTGAAATTATATATATATATATATATATATATATATATATATATATATATATTAAAATAATAATAATTGATTATACAAATTTTATGATAAAATAATTTTATTTGACTAAATTAGTATTCGTATTCCATAAATAAATAACTAAACTGTGCAGTTACAACTATGCAATTAATGCATTTATTTTTTCAAAGATACTAGAAAAAGTAATTAGTACTTTCTTAATATTCGATAATAACAAGTAATTCAAACAGAAAAATATTTTAAAACGATCAATATAACGAGGTTGTACTCCTTCTTGAAAAATAAAAGAGAAGATTATGTAATGTAGATAATAAGTTTTTGTCGTATAAAAAGAACAGTTAGATAAGCATTAACAAAAAAAGAAATTAGTTCTTCAAAAACAAGAAAAGAAATGATTTACTTAGGTCTTAAATATAAGAAAAATATATCATACTAATTAAGAAAATTAATTAATCACATTTAATTATATTAATTTTAATTAAAAATATTATTTTTCAAACTGATTTAATTGAAACTTAATATATGGAAAGAAAGAATCATTGAAACTAATCATTCTTAGAAATAGTAATATTAAATAAAGTAAAATTAATTAAAAATTAATATTTTAATATTTTTCTTATATATAAGATAAAGTAATCACATAAAATAACTCCACCATTCATAAAAAAAAAAACCATTATTAATGATTCACGGGAACATAAAAGTTATGGATTTGGATTAAGCAAATTCATATCTTGCCGTTTAATCAAGAAATACAAAAGTCAAAGTCCAAATTCCAAAAGCAACTTCAAGCTGACTCCAATGGAACTGTTCTAACCTGCTAACTAAGCAGTCATTAATTAGTCTTTACGTTTATACAATTTGAAAAAGAGAAATGTTAACAATTAAATACTACTACTAGTTCAAGCATTTTTTTTGGTAGGAGACGTCTATCTTTAACTACAAAAAAAATCATGTAGATAGGATAATTATAAGGAATACAAGTTTTTAAAAATATTTAATGCAATATCTTGTTAATTGATACATGTTTTGAATAGTTACTTGTTCATAGTTAGTGATTAAAAATTAAAAAATTTAAGAATATTAAAAAAGCATTTCATATTTCAATTTTATGTTATCATGTTATATGTGTGAAGTATTTACTTGTTTTGTTGACAATTAATTTTTACTAAAAACTTAATTGACTAGTAAGAATAAAAATGGATTGAATCGAGTCAAATTTTATTTAAGTTTGATTTAACATGTGTTTATAATTTTACATTCCAAACTCAAACTTGTTATTTGTGATGAACTTATTTTTAGGCCTAGCTTGGTTATATAAGCTCACATGACCCAAGATCTTGTTTAAAGGCTTATTTAATGTTACGACCTTAAATTAAATTATGTCAACCAATCAAATGACACCTTTTTCTTATGTTTTCGAAAACTAAAATCATAAACAATTTAATAAAATAATCACCATATATTTTGTGCATATATATCACCTCTATCAAATCAAATTTGATTCTTGCCATCATGTTGCTCACTCTTCCATTTCATTCTAATCACATGCTTTTAGTTTTTTTATAAACAAATTAAAATATTATTATTAAAATCAAATTTAACACGTGTAACATTATGTGACAAGGATAAAAATGAATAATGAAACAACTATAATAACACCTTTCTCTTCCAAAGATATTAATATTTTTAATAAAAAACATTTTAATTAAACGAGCCCGTCCATTGAATCTAATAAATTTTTCTTAAGGTCCATGACTTGATCTTTCTAATTAAACAAGTTTTTGTTAAAATCCTAGAATCTAACCTTTTTTTCTAAATGAATCGAGCGAACCAAGTCTTTATATCCAATAATTAACTAAAATTTAAACATTAAATCATTTAATTAAAAGATACAACTCATTATCACAAATGTGCCAATAGTTTGTTTTTATTATCTATAATCATAAGACTTTAACTTGAAATCTATATCAATTTGTTTAATTTAATAACAATAAATACAGTTATAAAATAAGAGGAGCCTTCAAATGTGAATATTCTCTCGAAGTTAGTGGGTTGGCCGTGGCCATGTACATTGCAGCCATTCCGGAAGTACACGTGGATCCCATATATTCCTTCTCGGAAACTAACATTCCTATCTAGCAAGACAGCGGGATCACAACAAAGTTTCACATTTGCAGAAAAAGTGGAATCACAAATTTTTTTATATAAAAAAGATAATGATCAAAGCTAGCATATATTAGTACTATGAATATAGTACATAACCTAAACATTATTAATTTAAAATTTAGCCAACCACAATGCAATGCCATGTGTTTGTTTGGTGCCTGTGTGTACATATAAACCCCTCCACGTTTGGTGCAAAGAGATTGATCTATACCAATTTCACTCTTTCCCATATACACACGGCAACACCCGTGTTGGACTTGCCCTCTCTTCCTTGCTATTCCTACAATCTTCCACCACTTTTCATCTTTCCACACAATTGGATAACAGTAGGCCACAAAAAGGAGGAAGAGAGAAAAGGAGATCAGATTCAATCTCGAAAATCCATTTTGTGCATATATATTTTTGTCTCTTTTGCGCAATTTTCTTTTGGTTAATCAAACACATTGCCATTAAATGGAAAAGAAAGTCCTTGATCTCATATTAGTCCCAAGTGGCTTCCTTGTGTTGTTGGCTTACCATTTCTGGCTCCTCCACCAAGTCATGAAACACCCCACCAAAACAGTCATTGGTGTCAATGCAATCAATCGCCGTTTCTGGGTCCAAGCCATGATGGAGGTAAGTTTGGATTTTGATTCATGGGTTTTCATTAATTTTAACATTTCTTTTATGGGTTCAAACCAATACCATAGCACTTATAGTGTGATTGAAAACACGTTCAACAATGTTAACGTGAGCGCAACTAATAGTTACTTGAGTGTTTTCTGTGTTATCTTTAACGTGATTTTGTTATAAATTGAATAGAAAACAAAAACGACTTTACTTATCACTTTTAAAATATTTATCGTAAAAATTAATAATTTTCAAACAATATTTTTGTATGAGATTAATAGATTGCATTGTGTAAAGTATATTTATACTTTCGGTATATTTTTAATTAAATGATTTTTTCACTATGAGTGTGTTCTAATTTAATTCTATGTTTATGTGTACTAATTAACATTGATTTTGGATCATGCATGTGATGTGAAGGATGTGTCCAAGAATGGGGTTCTAGCTGTGCAATCATTGAGGAACAACATAATGGCATCGACCCTTTTGGCATCCACAGCTATAATGCTGAGTTCCCTCATTGCTGTGTTGATGAGCAGTGGCAATGAGAGAAAAACCGTGGTTTCTGAGGTTTTTGGGGATAGGACTGAGCTTGGTTTGTCCATAAAGTTCTTTTCCATATTGGTGTGTTTCTTGTTGGCATTTTTGCTGAATGTGCAGTCCATAAGGTACTATAGCCATGCAAGCATCTTAATCAACGTGCCCTTCAAGAAAGTGTCCCCAAACCAAAGGCACCAAATGCTCACAGCTGAGTATGTTGCCAACACCGTGAACCGAGGCAGTTACTTCTGGTCCCTCGGATTGCGTGCCTTCTACTTCTCTTTCCCTCTCTTCATGTGGCTCTTTGGACCCATTCCTGTGTTCTTCTCTTGCTTTGCCCTTGTTTTCATGCTATACTTCTTGGATGTTACATTTGAGTGTGGATGTGCTGGGGTTTCTGACACGGATGATAGTGTTCAAGTTGTTGAATTGAACAAACACAATGTTGATGTGGAAATTGGAAAGGCCAATTAGAAATTAAAGTAGGTTGATTAATTTGTTGAGTGTAATGGCTATACACTTGGTAAATTAAAACCTTTGTACTGTCAATCAATCAAATCAGACATTATCATTAATATAACTTTAAATATTTATTATAAAATTAACAAATTTATTATATATATAATAATTTATAATCGTAATTTATGATCGAAATGAAAATATAAAATTATTTTATATTATTAATGCATAACCTATTTTGTTTGTGGTGGTAGGTACACAATTAACCTTTGGTTGATTGTATTGGTTAGCTTGTAGGCTAGTAAAATGTGTAACATGCTGCTTCTGATGTATATGATAATAGAAATGAGGATTCAAATTCAACTAAAGTTGAATCGGATTTCATGTATACTCGATTTGAGAACTCTTAGATGGTTATATTAAAACTTATGGAATGAGTATTTTTGTTGGTAATATTACTAAATGTAATTGGTACAAGACTCATTCATAAAGGAAGAGATTTGTATCCTTTTCACTTTGCTCTGTTTCACTTGATAGATCAATATGTTGCACAAGCACAAATGCACAACACATTGCGTTTAGGTTGATGATTTTTTCTTCTTTCATTTTTTAATTAAAAATATCATTTTGCTTTAATTCTATTTTTTTAAGCTAAAAATTAACATTTTAAAAAATATTATTTTAAATCACATTTAAAAAATATTAAAAACTATTAAAAAATATATTTACCAAACTAGTTGAAATACCTTTCAACATAACCTTAATCTCCCACAAAACTTTCATCCTCATAAATGCAACAGATCGATGGGAAGATACACATGAAATATTGTGTTTGTTAAAATATAGGAAATATTTTGTGTTTGTTAAAATATAGGATATATTTTGTGTTTGTTAAAATATAGTAAATATTTTTTTAAAAAAACAACAAAAAATTATTTCAAAGATGTTTGTATATTAAAAAATTAAAATTTTAAAAAATTATATATAATAGCACAATTGCACAAATAATATTGCTGTTCCAAAAAAAAAAATAGCACGCATAATATTAATTTTGAGACATGTTGGCAGAAATTTTCAATTTAAAAAGCGTGTACAAATACCCTAATACGGACGTCTACAGTTGGCATAAAACTTTGATATTATCACGTCAATCGTTTTCAACTTTTAAATATGTTTTTAAAGGTATCAAACAAGTTTATGAAAATTTGTCAATATAAGGTAAGTTATATTTCATTAATGAGATTTTTTAAGTATGCAATTTATAAGTTATAACAGTTATTTCAGTCGATTGTATACTACTACAAATGTAGGATTCATACTGATGACATATAGCTTATCTGATATCAGTAAACTTTTTATAAACTATACCAGCTTAATTTTAAAAGTTGAATGGTGATTTATTAATAATACAAAATAATTTTAAACTTTTTTTAATTATAAATTATCGTTTGCATAATTTTTAAGATATAAATATCTTATTCTTGAATGAAAGCATTTTTAAGAATCATTAGCTACACGAATTTCCTAGATTAAATATTTTTATTTTTGGTTCAAATATACTTCTTATATTTAATTTAATTTTTAATTTGAGTTAAACTTTAAATCTTGATACACTGTATATATATGAACAAACATATTTATCTTATATAATTTTAATATTATTGTAATATTCATTCATCCTAATTTGAATTTTATTTTAAATTTTGAGTTTTGATACACTGTATTAATGAAAATGATGTATGTGGATTTTTAATATTTTATTCCATAATTTCTTTCTCAATTTTAAATTATTTTACTCTTCAATTTTTATTTCTTTAATATAATAGAATATTCATTATCAATAGTAAAAATATCTACTTATCTCTTTTATATGCTTTTAAATTATACTTAAAATTTAAATACACCTGTAAAATATTAAAAAAACGTGTTAATTTTAAAGACAAATTCCTCTACTGCACTATTGATGAATAATCCAATTTCTATTCTTCATTTTGGACAAATTGGTGGCTCAATTATTACTGTTCTTGTGTGGGTCAATGGTTTTTAGCTTTCACACGGACAAAGGGCATATTGTCAACACCAAATGTTCATTACCAAAGAAGACTCAAAGTCAAAATTAAATGATGCAAAGAATAGCATCTCGACCCTTGCCTTTAGCCATAGATGTAAACTCAGGCTAAAATTGATGTATTCTTTTTCCGTATAATTCCAATTTAATTTGAGTACCACACAATTTTTTCACAATTATTATTGTAATTTGGGGGATAGATATGAATAAAAAGAGAGATGTACATGATAAAATGAATGATGTGACGAATAGGAATGCAGGACACAATTATTCATTATTAATAGGACCTTTCCTCTATCAAGTCCTAAGACAAAAGAGCTTTCCATGGCATTACAAAAGAAGAGAATATTCATATAAGTCAATTTAAGACTGTTAAGGAAATTTATGTAAACTATCATTTCTCATTCATAATATTGTGAATAAAATATTCTGGCTTTTTATTTTTTTTTTCTTTCGTTCTTCCACTTTGGAAGCGGCATCAATTTTCACGTGCTTTTTTTCCTCTCCGTCTAAAGTAATTATTATTAAAATACATATAACATTTACTGAATGTGTATATCACTACTTTTTATTGTGGGGAGTTGCTACTAGCTACTATAGCAGTTAATGTTGTATAATTTAGAATAATCAACAAGGTTTGCCAATTAAAAAGATTAAAACTATGGTCTATTGCTAACAGCTTGAAATTTAGTTGAATCTGTGCACGTTAACATAAGTGGTGTATGATGTAGAACAAATAAACAATGCCACAAAGTACAACGACTAATACAAAAGCAAATTCCATTAGTGGTGTGTGATGCAAAGTGGGAATACCTCGTTCTGTGCAATATTTGTTAGGAAGCCAAGTCAAAACATAATGCAAATTCAAAAGAAAATGCTAGTTCCACTAAAGTATGATATTACATTTCTTGCATACTCATTGGTTTATGGAAAAAGTATTGACGTGACTCCTGTTTAAAAAAACTTAACCAAAAGCATTTTGAGCTTTGTAGAAGAAAAACAAAAAATCTGATTATAATCTTACCCAAATGAAAAGATAATAGTAAAATTCGAAATTTCAACCGGAAAATTATAAGCAATACTTGATCAACACGAAATGCCATTAGCACCTGCAAAAACACAAACCTAGTAAGCTCTCTCTCACTTATCAATTTCTTTTTAACTACCCATTAGTGCTTGATGATTAAAGTTCCACCAACTTTGGTGGATGTTTTGAATGCAACATTTTTGCATTTTTGAATTTGATCAACGTTGTTTTATAATAAAGTCAAGTAGGCAATTGCCTCCAACTTGACCATTTGAATAAAATAAAAAACATTTTTAAAACCTCAAATCCAGTAGGTTTACTGTATTCCATGCCTAGTTACAATTGCTACAAAAAATACTCCTTTCTTTCCTGATAATACCAATAAAAAGTCATAATTAAACCACTTGATGGGAGAAACAACACTAGAGTCACTACATGTGTGTTAGGGCACATGTTTGAGAAGCATAAAACCACATAAATTTCTTATAGCATGTTTGTATGTCCGTTTAAGACCCACGTTCACTTGAAAGTTGGAATTTGTAACTTCTCACAAAATTGAGCTTTGGATTGTGTGTTCATATAGTAAAACAGGGATACAAATGAGATTTAATTCAATTGATAGAGTATGATGTGAGTATTATAAATCTCCTGTATTTGATTCCTATGGATAAAAAAATACAATAAAACAAAGAAACAAATACACTTAAAAATGTAGAAATTACACTGGATTGCTTCCAAAGAGATCGGTCATGTTTGGTTCTGTGTTAGAAACCATAGGACGTGCATAATTTACGTGAATATGAAAAGTCACAAAGAGTAGCCTTTGCTTTGATGTGGAAGATTAATGTGAAAACGTAAGAAGTGAATGCTATACCAAACACACTAGATGTATGTCGCATACATTTTTGACGCACGACCAAACACGCTATACAAAAGTGTTAGGAAAAAAAAAGTAAACAAGTTTTATACAAAAAAATTAGTTGTGGTGTCTTTACCACACTCAGAGTCATAGTCTTTCTACGTCACACCAAGCTCCCTTTTCATTAATTGATTTTTAGGGGATGGAAGGTGTTTTCTTAATTAAAGGAATCCAAGGACATAATAGGAATCCGTTAGTATATTCTTGAAGAGGGTGCAGGGATATTCCACCTCCAACACTGTCAAAAGGCCTAAAATAGATAATAAAAACAAATTAGCACAATTAAGTAATCATATGACAGTGTACCAAAAACAAAAGGGCACCTAACAAATTCTCAAAGGAGGGTTCATTTCTTTATAAAGTGAAAAGAAACAATGGGTAGAATACATAAACCTTTTTTGTTTTCTATGAATACCTGTCATTGTTCTTTCCACTAAGCAAGCACCATCAGTTGCCCATAACTTTCTTTAACTGAATCGCTTGTTTTCTTCTGTTTTTTTGGCAGTTTTAATTTATTCTGACAAGGAGACAAAGGCAATAAAAGGGTAATATTTCTTTATTTCAATTTGCTAACAGTTTAAGTTGCTTAAATTGCATTACAGGTAATTTTATATGCATCACCAAGAAAAATGTACCTTGCACAATTAGTACACCAACTATTTGTATTGCTGTTGACATTGCAAAACTGTAGTTCTTGACACATCCGGAGAAATCTAGGAACTTTAGTTTCTGAAGCTGAAAATGCCCCCCACCTTTGCTTTATCTTACGTCATTATCATATGATAGCAGTTTCAATGCACATTTCCCTTTTCAAGGGCAAACAAATAAGTTAGAAAGATATTTTGAAGTTCCAGAGGGTAAGGAATGTTAGAGATGTAATATAAAATCATTCATACGTCTTCATCTATCTCCTTAATGTTTTGGGATAAATGGTCAATGACATACTATCAAAGTCTCAATGGCCAAGTGGTCTAGTGTTAACTGCTTTATTCTAGTTTTAAAAAAATATATTAAAAAAGGAAAATTTTAGTACAAGATAGGTGGGCTTGTGCATTATCCATGCTTTAATCCCAATGGGCTATCATGTGAGGGAGCACATTAGAGATTCAATATAAAACTATTCATGTTTCTTCACTTAACAACTTAAGCATTTGGGATTGTCGGTTCATCACAGAGATGGAGGAAGGACCATCTATAACTAGGGGCACAATAGACAATACAATTCACTGATTTGTAATATGTTAGGAAGTCCCACATTGTCTGTTCAATTCTCAGGGTGCAGCTTATATATTGAGCAACTTTATGAGCCAATTGGTTTTAAACTGAAATCTAACATAATATATGTAATCAACTTTTAATTCTTGAAACTTGATGCTTCACAATTTCTATGAAAATATGGATTTTCATGTAGTGCTGGGTTTATTATTATTACATTCTGCAGTTGGGAAAAAGGCACAACATAAGGTCTTGTGCACAAAGAGAACACTTACACATTTCTGACCATGGCCATGATTCCCCCGCTTCTATTATCTTTGAATGTCAGTTAGTTTCAGCTTCAACTTCATGTTTCCAGCTTGAACTACAATTTCTCCTTTGGATGAATCCACTTTTAAAACAGTCACCTGTTTCCCGAGGGAAGAGACATGTACCATATCACCAACCTTGGGAGGCCCAGACTTATCTGCAACATCAATAAGGTGAATGACAACTGCATCAATATTCCTATGATATTATTCCTTGTTACAAGACTAGACAGCACAACTTTCGTGTGCGCTATGCTATCACCAGGTAAAAAAAAAGTAGAGCTGTACACTTAATCCAGATGCAAGAAATTGAACACGAAAGCATATTATCACAATTCTGTTTGGTTTCCTTTTATTTCCCTCGTGTTTCATTATCTTTGCATATACCTGATCTTGATTGATTAAAAACTTTAACAGAAGATGCACTTTTATCAGCAATAGTGGGTTCTTTGTTCTCTGCAACAGTTTGGCTTTTGTTGGTTGCTGATAAATTAGAGCTGCTAATGGTTTTATTGTTCTGTGAAGGTTGCTTAGCTGATGCATCCAATTCCCTCACTTTCTTGTGAAGGATGGATCTTGCCGTCGCTGCAGCCTCGGATACATCTCTCATCTTCTTAAATCTTAGATTAGTACTATATTCCGTGATCTTCCTTCTGGTGTTCAATAGACTATTGTAAAGTCCTCTGGAGTGCCTACAAAAGCAAAAGAAATCCCAATAAAAAATTTACAGATGCTCCAAAGTATGGTGGATCTTAGTAATTATTATATGCAATAATTAATTATTATCAGCCAAGAAAAAGGAGAACTACAGTATCGGGTGGCATGAGAATTAAGAAAATTATGTCAATTATAAAGAATTTTTGCACAATAAGTCATCATAATACAAGTAATTGGAAGATGACATTAAAATTTCTTTCCCCCACCTTCCTCATTCTTGCAATATGCTAGGCCCTACTACAAGAATCTGAGTTAGTTTATTTGGATTATGTTTTCAAAATTTATTCATAGAATGGATTATCTATGAGTAATATACAGCACAAACTCTTGTATTTATTACTAATCATTATTTTGTCACTAAATATATGGGTTCAATGCTCTGATAAATGACGTGCTTTAGTTATTTTCTAGTTTAAGCTGTGTTGGCAAATTTTATAACCAAAAATATTCACCAATTATTAAAACACGGATGGAAGCCTTGTAAAATACCAACTATCAAGAATTAAAAGCAATATGCAAATATGATTACATGGTCCATTTTTCCTTGAATGCATTAACAATTGAATGAACTTACTCCATTATCTGTTTGATTTAGAAATAAATGCCTATATTATCATCATGAAATGACCTCTCCTTAAATTGTATGCGAAATGCAAATATATGGGGATAAAGCATGCAGAATTTAACTTCTTTAAAGCAAAGTGTCTCACCTCAGATAATGACGTGCTTCATCCAATAGTTCTTGGTATTCTTGTTTTAACCTTTCCATATCCGTTATAACCTACATGAAAAATAAACCATGTTGAAAAAATTGAAATACTTCTAATGCATAGAAAAGATTTAGATTTGATTATTATGAGCAAAATAGATGGAAGGACAGAGCCCTCTATAATTCCACCTTTTATATGATATCTTTGAAAAACTATACCACAAATGTATTACTTGTCAATTTATTTAAAATATCCACTTTAGTCAAAGCATAAAATCAATGGTCTATTCATTACTTAAAGTTTGAAACAATAATATAAATACAAATCATGTTCTGAGGACACCGTACACCACCATTAGCAAATAATAAATACAATTAAGATATATTACAAAGTATGCATACCTCATCTATCTCTGCACTAGCAGAACCATATAACATACGAGCAGTATCTACAACAACAGATGGTAGTCCCAACCTCTCGGCTATATTTATTGCATTTGAGCGCCCTACAATTAAAATCTCTTTTTGAGTATATACATTAAGTGTCTACTACATCTGATTATCATTTAAAATGATACATGAGATATCCAATTTCCTGTTAAGAACCTAAAATTTAATACAATGCTTCTCACAGAATATATTGTGAACATAGCTAAAAACACTGGTCAGGACTGGTTAAACCAGATACTGGTCCATCAGCTGGTTTGGTCCAGTCTCTCAAATAATCAGTTTAAAAACCGATCATTGAACTGCTGAACTAGCTAGGTGCAAACCATCCTGAATTTTACAGTGGTCATCATTTAATTGATGAAAAATTAAACCTTGTTTAAAAACTATCAATTGAATTGGTAAACCAGATGCAAACCGTTCAGAACTATATGAACTACTCATGGTATAATTGATGATCACTTCAAGCTTTATGTCACAAAAAACACTAAATTTCTTCCATTGAGTGTTGAACCTTGGTCTTTCAGGCTTGGAGACGTTTTGACTTTTGACCGTGTTTTTTACCATTGCTCCACTAACAATTGTTATTTGCTGGGCAAATCCTTTATAATATAAAAAGTATTTAAAATTAATATGTATTTTTTTACTAATGATATTTACTTAAGTTACATTTATTTCTCAATTCAACTCTAGCTATTGATTTTTTTTTCCTTGTAAAGCATATAATATGGTCCTTTTAAGTTCATTTAAAATCTAACCTAACTTGATTTCTTATGAATTCATGTTAGTTTATTGCTTCATTTACTGTTGGATTAGGAACTAGTGCCTTCATCATAACAACGACCAGTTCAGTTTTGATAACATTGCCATAGAATCCCCCCCATCGTTCATGTCCCAAATTCAGATTGAGAAACAATCAGATAATTGTGATTTCTATAGATTCAAAATAAATTTATACTTTTGTTTGGATAAGAGGAAAAAATAATAATAATAACTGTCACAACCCACCCATTATGACTAGATTTTGTACGAAAATATTGCAATAAATTTTTTTACTAGTGAATGAATGGTACCTTCTTATGGTCTGCCATGCACTGACAGAACCTTTTATTTTATTTCAGTTAGAAGGACTATAATTTGCAAATGCAAAAATGTAAATGTATAATTCTATGTGAACATGATATCCCTAGCCATTGTAACCTTAAAAAGGAGTTGCTTTTTAGGCTTAGCACTTCATACTGAACCATTTTTTGGGATTGTAATATTCCAAGATTTATCTCTAGCTTGTAGATGCTTCAGATGAGCACAAATACACACAAAGGAAGGAGACAAATCAAAGAATAAAACAGGGTATTTGAAAGCAAGTGAAAAAGGCATAAAAAAATTGTATACATTTTTATTATTCAGCAGTCTAAGAGTGCTTACCTGGTACACCCCAAAGAACCTTGTAAGTTGGCTTCAAATTCACTTCATCAAACTCCATACATGCATTTTCAAAGGCCTCATCACTGCTCATGAATAAAACTCAGAAATGTCAAAGCAAAACTAGGGGCTGCAGTTTTGTACTTTTCATAAGAGAATAGCAAAAAGGATAATATATTTTCAATGACTTAAAAGAAAAGATACATATAAATTAAACAACAATGGATTTAATTTAATTTTGATCCATCCATACAAAGTTTAAAATTATCAGTGAACTATAAAGGTGCCACTTGTTTAAAAACTTTTATTACTAGTGAACTTAGTTACTTTAATGATGTGGAATTTCTTATTTGTTGATACTTGATAGTGTAAAAGTTGCAGTGACAATGGATCAAATTTAGGTATTTGTGCCCTTGAAAAAAACATGGGCACATGCCAACTAGACTATAAACAAAACTGATTTTAAATCATTTCCATTCTATTTCTTAATTTCTTTTTTTCTTTTTATCTTTTTTCTATTTTACAAGAGAAGATAGTTTCACGCAGTACATAAAAGTCAAAAAAGTTATTTTTTCTTTTAGAAAAGTTGTCTTCATCAATGAGTACCTGTATTTTAGTGTTTTCAATTCACCATGATGAGTTGTAGCCATAGTCAACAAACAACTGTCTTGTGCAAAAGATTCCAATAATGCCATTCCTAGTGCTGCTCCTTCAAGGGGGTTTGTTCCTGCACCAACCTAACAATTGCAAACAAAGTACTATCCATTAGACTGTCACATACATATATGACATTACATGTTCAAACTGTTAATTAAACACATAAGATACATGCCTCATCTAGTAGCACTAGTGACTGGCTTGTTGACTGCGATTTAATATTCTGCAAGATAAAATTAAAACAAGAAATAAGAATTTCTTTTATATTTTCAAAATAATAAAGGAAAACTATGTCACTCTAAACCATAACCTAAGAAAATCAACATCTAAAATGCACTGATAAAACCAAACTAAAATGTTTGTTAGTTACTAAATTTCATGAGCGGATGGCAAAGACCAAAATTCTGCCATATAAACACACCATTGTGCCTTATGGCGCCGCCATGGCAGGTTCCCTTCACAAATTGCCTGTGGTGGTTGGCAAAAAATCCGCCACACCATTCCGCCATGGCTGCTATTTAACAACACTATTTTCATCATAGCCCTATCATGCATTGAGGTATAAAATATATAGAAAAGCAACAAAAGAAATTGAAAGGTGTCTTCAGCATTTACATTGTACACAATCAAACCACTATTCCTTACACTTATCTGTTTCAAGTGGCCAGAGAACGTAGACAAAGATTGCGATAAGGACTGCTCATCACCAATGTCAGCAAAAACAGAATCAAACCAAGGAAGTTGTGCAGATTCAGAAGCAAGAACATAGAGACCTGCAACATTACAGGTTCAGAGCATATAAATTCAAGTATTTTAACAGAGTTAGCAGAAAAATTATTTGATGCAAATATATGGCTTCACTAATCAATCCTGCATAGCTTATTCATGAATAACAATGGTAGACTAAGAAATTAAATGAAGATTCAATTGTCAAGAATAAGTTACAATGAGGAGACTATAAAGACAATTATTTCATCTCTGTATTATTTCATGTGCGCAGAGATACATTATACAAAAAGGAAAACCAAAAAGGAAATTATAAATAAGATATTCCCGGAGTTAACTAAGAATCCCAAAATTACACTCATAAAATAAAAATAGAATAGTTGACTATATTCCTTCAAATTGAAATGTTTTGATTGATTTCTGACCCCCCCCTCCCTCCCCTTCAACCATGGGGAATAAATATTAGTCATTTACATTTCACTGGTTGCCGACATTAGACTCAGTCAGATTTCGAGGCCTTTGTGAGCCTATATCCTACAACAATCATTTTATTATTATGTTTAGGTGCATATAATGATGCTAAACGGGGTGGGGGGTGGTTGAAACAATGAACACACCTGATTTTGCCATCATAGCAGCCAATCCTACAGTCTTCAAACATATGGTTTTACCACCAGTGTTAGGGCCAGTTATAACTATAACACGAGTTTTCTTAGATACCAAAAAATCAACAGGTACTGGCTGAGCATTGTCCAGTGCAGCATCCTGAATACCAGAAGTGTTTTATCATGAATGATCATGAAATGCATGATAAGCAGTAGTAAAGAACAGCCTTAAATAAAATAAAATATGATATACAGTGGTTTCAATGAAAGAACCCTAACCCAACTTTCTAATCCCCCAAGTTATGTTTCTCCCCTTTATGATATATTCTTTTTGTCCAGTTTTCTCCTGATGTTTTCCCATGGGAAGAAAATAAGAGGTAAAGGGAAGTAATGGGTCAGTATAAGCAACAATCAAGAGGCTTTATTCTTTAAGCATCTCTTGATTGAAAAGGGCACAGTATTACTGACAATCAACACAGAAGCCTTTTTTTATCAAAGATTCCCAACCCAGGAAAAGCAATCACTCTCCTATCCATCCCCAAATAAAGCAGAAAATAGGGAGTACAAACTAATAGTGAAGAAAACAGTAGTTTTGTGTTGTTCAAAACAATGGAACTTAATGTACTTAGAAATAGTTTTTCGTGTATCTCATGTTTAAATGCATTTAGTGTTCATGGTATTAGTGTCTAAGGGTTGCATCACTTATAATCCTACGGAATAGTCTCCATTAAGTCTATAAGAGTCTACATATATGAATGCAATGCAGAAACTATGACTACTTTCTTTTGAATAAGAAAGACGTTTCATTCTCTAAATTCTCTAGATCATTTTCTCTTTATTCCTTGTCCTCCACCTTCAAATTCAACACACGTCATCTGTGACTTAACTGAAGTAGCAAGATTGACATTCTTTTTGGCCTTCCGCAATTTCTCCTTATGTCTCTGGAGCAATAAAGGATGATAAGCTTTTAGAAGATATAACGTCCATTCCCTTTTGCTGGGTAATGGTCCATAGGGATTTTCGTTCCTTGGTAAGAATGCTTCTGCAGGAGAAGAGCTACTCCTATCTGGCAGAAATATATGAGGACTTGACCCTCCAAATGAAAGACCATAAGTAGCACGAGCATTGATCTGCATAATAGGAACCACATTACTGACCATCTTTTGCACAAAGCAAGATTATTTGATATAAACTGTTAACAGAGGTCACCTACCAAAGCAAGATCAGCAAGTTCTTTAATTTGTAAGCAACTAAGCGGGTTCTTTAGGGGAACTAAATCCCAAATTTACACCAATACCATGGTTTATGTTTTATATGGTAGCAAAAGATCATTTCAAGGGTAATTATATGCATAGTCAATTCCATTTTAGCTCTTTTGATGATGCAATAAAAAGTGGACAAGATGCATAATTTTTTTTCAAATTCAATATAGGTAATTTACCTGTCAAATATTGTAATACACTTGCTGAATTTAATTATGCTTATCAACTTACCTTATTTACTCAAATGATTTAATGTAAAGTGTAACTAGGGAGAGGAAAACAGCAACCCAGACCCTTTGTGGGATACGTTTTCCTTTGACTTATATCACCATGACTTAATGAAGTTGGAATTTTTTTAATCAACCAGTGATGCATATTTCAATTTTGCGGAGCTACAGCTAGTTACCTCAGTTGATTAAACTACAACTCTTAATAAAAAATTGTGAATGAGTTTTTATTCACGAAATGAGAAATAAGCAAACTCTCAAGGAGATGACCATTGAAAGGAAAACCAGTAAGCAAACTCCTTGGAAGGCAACAAAAGCAAATATCACAGGTGAACAAGTACACAGGGAGGAATACAGAGAGATGAAACAAGAAATGGTGATCCACTTCTCTTCAAAAACATTACAGGGTATGTACCACATCTAGTTCAACCAAACTGTTCAATGTCTTCTCAATATCATCAAGGTCCAGCTGCATCTGCACACGAATTATGACATTGTAAGAGAAGAAAAGAACATGACCTGAAGAATGTTTATCAGATCATGGCTGAAACCTTTTTGGTTAATGCCAAAAGCACATCTGCTTCAGCCTTTACCACCAAACTTCTTGCTCGCTGCAACTCATCATTTAAAGGAACAGCAGAAAGTGGCTCTATAGTACTTCCGACTCCGGATCCACTGCCAACAAATACCATCTTTAAGGAAAGGAATTTTATGCCTACCTACTAGCTTTATTGATAAACATTATTCATGAACAATGAATAATCAAAGCTATGTTGGCAAATTTTAGGCACCTGGACAACAATAGACCCTTAAAACTTGTCTTCTGTCCCGAATCTACTCTTACACACCACCTGCCATCAATGTTATTCACTTCCTGTTTGAATTATCACAAAATCAATAGAGAAAGAAACATGCAGGAGGAAAAGAAATATTTCTAGAGTCTAGTGAATCTTACAAGGGTTGATGTTTCACTCTTTTCACTCCTGATTATGCTCTCTATTAACTGTTGTACCTGAACATAGGAAACAAATAATCCTAAATAATGGAATGTATACAATGAACTCTTTTAAATTAAACTAACAACTTATATAGTATGTCTGACCAAATAGATAACCATAGGAGCAACCTACCAAGTCAAAATATAAGGCAGAACGTATTTACTAATCTAGCATCTTACATATTTAGTGTATTTGATAGAATTAATTGTAAAATAATAACAAATAAACAAATATAACTACAAAATGAAAAACACCATGATATTTAGCATGCACTATGAAAATATCCCAACTAGGACTCGTCTGTAACAAACAATAACTGAGCCCTAAAATGATAAATTTTATTTATCAACATAGGATTGAATAATACAGTTACAGTTTTGACCCTCTGGCCGTTTTGAGCCAGTTTATTAATTACACCATGGCTTCAGCAAACTTATTATGGGGTTTAGCCTAAACCTCAGGTAGATAGTTTTCAGCTTATGCCAACAACTATTGTGACTGAGTCCTAATATCCTAATCTTGAGACACCCCTTTAGAATACTCATGAAAGATGTGAATGTTAATGAGATAGCCAGGAATATATCTGTTTTTTGTCTAATTTCTTTGTCAAACTTTCAAATGGCATTAACTAGATTGGTTGCTGTAAACTAAACTATAATAAACCATTAAAACTCCATACATCTCTGATGGAGCCAGTATCTCCAGAACCAGAAGTATGAAATATAGTAAAATAAACAGGAATTACCTTTCTCTCAATCACTTGCACTTGTTGCCGTGCCTGCTTAAGGGCTGGACTCTGTAAGAAGAATGTATTTTATGTTATACATGTATTTGCAAAAAGAGAACAAAAGAAACTGACAGTCAGCTGTATGGCAGCATGAAAGGAGAGATAAATCTCTGAAGTATTCTCTCTCACTGAATGCTATGTACTGAAGAATGAAAACTAAGACATGCCATCTCAAGCCAAATAAAATGAGTTAATCACTGTCACAATATGCAGAGTTAGAAAAAGGAAACTTGAATGAGATATGAAACATGCCGCAGAGTCCTTAATAGAGCCATCTTCATCAACAACTTGCTCTATCGCTTTAATTAAAGATCTATTGATGACAAACTCCATTATCTGCAAGCATGTTTAGGTGGGTAAAAAAAGCCAGAAAATTTTAATTATATGAAATGGCATATTCAAAATCTTATTTCACCATTTACCACTTCTGTAAGAGGCATGAAACGATTATGCCAATCTTTGTCTTCCTTAATTGCAGACTTGAGATCACCCTGCACGATCTCAGCACACTGCAGAAGTGCCACAATGGCCCGTGCCTCATAGCCACTCACCGGTATACTTCTCCGGGCATGTTGAATGGCAGTTTTGACCTATAAGAACCTTGAATCAGCAACTAGGCAGGAAAGAAAACATAAACACTAAAAACTGTCTTGCATTCAATTGTCAGATTTATATTAAAAAACAATTTTTTACAGACTAATTTCTGACCAGCATAGCATCAAGGTGCCCCAAGTGCAATCTGAGAGTGCCATGCTTGTTCATTTCAACGGCAGCATTGGTTTCCTCAAGAAGTTTAAGACTTTCCTCAAAAGTTTGATTAAGAGACCATAACTGATCCTGTCACATGAACATCCCAGAACATAATATCTAATAAGACCATGTTTACATATCTAAAAGAGTAACAGTGAGTGGAATGTAATTGAATGAAACAAAATGGAGTAAAATACAATAAAGCTATAATTTCATTATTTAGATAGCCTATTTGTTTTACACCGGGAATTATTTTCTAACACTGCACACATGTCAATGTAAAATATGTTACTGAGGTTAATTTAATCACATTTCAAATGCATAATCAACTTTATCAAAATCCAATTCTTTCCAACTTTACGTGTTTAGTTTCACGTTGTATCATCCAAAATCAAGAAATATCATCTAACGTGATTTTAGGTAAATGTTCACATGTTTGGTCCCACATTGAAGAATTGATCATCAGTTCAAAGTTGATTTTGAATTGAAGCAACTTTAGATGCCTTTTGCATTTACTGAGTTTTCTATTTAACTTTAAGGATTAAAACACCCAACCATAAATTGCTTCACTCCAAAATCAATTTTGCAAACTTTCACCCAAACACACAGAAGGTCTTAGTGTGTGTTTGGATGGACCTCGGCAAAATTGATTTTAAATGGAACTATTTTTGTTAAAATTGATTTTGAAGTGAAGTAGTTTGTGTTGGGATTTTTTATTATAAAATCATGTTAGGAGTAAAATCCAGTACACAATTTTGAAACTAACACAGAAACTTTGTTAGAAACTACTTAAAGTCGTTTCAACACATAATCAATTTTGGAGCCGGAATCAATTCTGAATTCTTCTCCAACATGAAACCAAGTGAAAATGTATCCAAAAATCAATTATGGACTCGAAATCAATTCCCCTACGTCAAGCCAAACACAATTAAACGGGACAAAATAAAACACATTCTATGGCAGTTCTATTTTACATCATCCTATCAAACAATTTATCATTTAATTCATTCCTTTATAAAAATTACAATGAGAAAAGGCAGAAAAAAGGGACCTTGAGGGCTTGACGGCCCAAGGAAGTGGTGGCGAAGGAAGCGACCAAGTCGCAAAGCTTGTCCCATTCGAGCACTCTCAAGCTGTCATGGTGAATGGAAGCTGAAAGTGACACCCTTTGCGTATGTCTCTGCTTCCATTTGTTAATGGTAATAACGGGGAAAGCATGTGTGGTTGTGGCCAAAGATAGCATTTTTATGTTATGGGTAACTCTTCTGGCAATTGGGTTCTGAAGATTGCACGGTGTTGTTGTTGCTGACACGAGGAGCAGAGGAAGCAACACCACAATCAAGGATTACAACAACAGTGGTTGGTTGGTTGGTTGGTTAACGTAACCAGTTTTGGGAATAAAAAAGAAGTGATAAATCGTTTTTTAATAATAATTGGATTTTAAAAAAATACACAAAAGACAGGAAAATGTTTAAATTTCCTAATTTTGTAAAGAAAAAAGACGATAGAAAGATTTTAAGGTGGAAAAAAACATATAATTCTTATGGATTATAAACAAGATGTACTTTGTGTTAATAAGGGAATAATATGTTGTGATTTATTTTTCAGTAAAAAAAATGTTGTGATTTATTTCTTATTATATTTTGTATTAATTGGGAATAAGATACAACTCATCAATTATACTTATTTAGAATTCTTAATTTATACAGTATTGTACATAATTATAATATTTGTTAATAATTAAAAGTTGTAAAATATTCCATTTTTATTTACGAAGGAAATTAGAATGGAAGAAGGCGTTAAACCAAATTTCCTAACATGGTATCACGTGCCTACATTTGGTTCCTTTTTCTCATTAATGTTACAGAATCATGCTCAACTACTTGCTTAGTTTTTTTTTTTTTATAGATAATACTTGCTTAGTTCTTTGCACACAAGGTTTTGCATTCTTGGTTAATGATAGGCTTTCTAATCGATCATGCTCAACTACTTGCTCGTGGTTTTTTTTTGTCATGTTCTCTTCATCGCTATTTTCTTGCTTGTCACTTAGTTTTTGCATTTTTGTTTTACCCTAAACCATCCACTATATTCACATGGTTATGGAGAATTTTTGTGTCTGTTTTACCAACAAAAACTATGTTGCTCAAAGTTTCAATTCAAGATATTCATGAAAAGGAAAGGGGTAGGGTCATATTACAAATAGGGAAATCTATTTTTTAGGAATGTTACTTTGAATTCTTGAATTTGTGAACTAAACATTTAGGGCATTTTTAATGTGAGATTTTGGAGATGAATCTTCGGCTGAAGATCTAATCTTTCCCGGATTCAGCAATAAAAAAGTGATGAAGATCTCCATGTGGAGATCCGGTTCTTCCACAATAATTATGAAGATATGTACTCCTTTAAAAAAAGTTATTCATCAACGGCACATCGAAAACACACACGGAGCAATAGGCAACATGAAAAAAAAATGACGAAAAATAAAACATACCAAGGGAGAAGGGGGTTGGCACATCGGAGAGAGAAGATGAGGAGGGGGGTCGTGCGACGGAGGAGGAAGGGGAGGTGGAGGGTCACGCACAGAGAGGAAAGGTGGTCACGCGGGAAGGGAAAGGGGGTGAAGGGGAAGGAAGGCAGAGGGGGAGGGGGAGGGGAGGTGGGAGGGTCAAGAAGCATACACGTTTTTTGAGGAGGGAGGAAGGAGAAATTAATTAAAAGAAAGGTTTTGTTCTCAAAGTGTATAGACAAGAGAGGGAGGGAGGAGGGGGAAAATATTGGAGAAAAAAATGGATGGAGGAGAGGAGAAAAACAAAAAAAAAAATTGTAAAAAAAATGATTTTTAAATTTTTTTTTTTCATGCTTTATTAATTAAATTTAATTACTTAATTAATTAAATAAAAATTTAAATATTTAATAGTGTGGTTCATGTGATATCCATTAAAAGTTATTTAGGATCTCAAAATGAAATTTAACACAAAAAAAAATGCAACAAATATTAAGAGATCTTTAATCTTTCGCAATAGTGTGAAATTCACCATAGTCTAAGATCTCAATTTAAAATCCATAACTAAAGGTACTATTAATCATCTAACATTGTGATATCGATGTACCTAAATATTCACTACTTTTCATTCAAGAGGCCTTATGGATTAATCAATGAGACCAATTTCTCATGAAACTTCACCTCATATATAATTATAGTTGATATTAGGAAAATGTTAAATAAATCCTTAAAATTGAAATTTTATTTATTTCCTAACATATACAACTTAATTATTATCATTATAGTCCTTAAATTGCATAACTCATCATCGTCATAGTCTCTAACGAAACTATAACACACTTAAGGGAGGGATTAAATGAGAGGGATTAAATGAGTTAAAAATCACAGTTTTAGGGATTTTTTTCAGAATTTTTAGGAACTAAAATAACGAGTGACAATTATAGGATAAAAATAAGTAATAGTCTACTAATATATATATATATATATTAGTTAGAGCGAGTGGTTTTTTTTTTCAAGAAAAAAAAGAGCAAGTGCTCTCCCAAATGTTTTACATGACAATTATGTTATTTAGTAGAAGAAATCTAACACGATTAATGCCAATTACATGACAATTATGTTATTTAGTAGGTAGAAATCTAACACGGATAATGATGCTGACTTGTTTCCATTAATAAATATGTAACCAAAGAAACAAGTATCGAGGGAGTTTAACCCAATTGGTTAAATGCGAATTATTGTAAAACTTTAGGTAACTGTCTTCGATTTCTATAAAAAAAATTTCCTTTTGCATCATCATTGGAGAGTTTTTTCATCAGTGAGAGATATGTCAGGAGCTGGGGTTCATGTACTATTGTCCTAGTAGAATTATGGGCTATTAATTGAGGTTACAATTGCATTGTTATAGAATTGGATTACAATTCCATGAAAAACAAACAGTATATATAGATCGACTGATTTGGAATTCTTTCAGTTTAACCAGTTGTCGTCTAAAGTTCAAGTCTTAAAAGTATATTTCTAAATTGAAGTTTTGTCTTCTATAATAATTTTATTTTATCCAATTGGAATAAAGTTGTCTTTCAGGCCTTCACAAAGAATACATATGGTTAGTACACAAAAAGAATTGGATTCCATGACAGCTATCCATTTGTTAGATGTTGGTTGCACTTAATTAGTTACTTTCTTGTGCAGCTTGTGATAGGACTTACTGAGGTCGAATCCTGTGTTCAAGACTGGAACATGTGCCATGGAATATTGTCTGCATCAGAGAAGGAAATCATGCAGCTTATGATTATGCCATGTATGGGCAAGGCAAGGCATGCCTTATTTTTCTAGGATTTTCTTTTAACCATTTATATCTTTTGCTTATTCCCTATACCATTTCTGATTTTATCTTCAACTCCATTTTTCTCTCACACAATTACACAGAACACCACATCCCAAATACATAGCCAGTTAGCCACACCACCAAATTCAACTCCTCCAATTTTCTTAATGGTTTCCAATGGAGATGAAGAATCAGGCACACAAGTCCAACTACCTGAAACCACAACAAAAAATTCACCTTCACCCTTTTTAAGGTACAACTCACCACTAGTTCAAGTGATTCTCATTGGTGTGGTCTGCTTTTGTTGCCCCGGCATGTTCAACGCCCTCTCAGGAATGGGTGGTGGAGGCCAAGTGGACCACACTGCCTCCAACAACTCCCTCACTGCCCTCTACACCACCTTTGCCATATTCGGCATCCTCGGCGGCGGCATCTACAACATCCTCGGACCCCACTTCACCCTTCTCGCAGGTTGTTCCACCTATGTCCTCTACACATCCTCCTTCCTCTACTACAACCACCACCACCACCAAGCCTTCGCCATTCTTGCCGGCGCTCTCCTCGGCGTAGGAGCAGGCCTCTTATGGGCTGCACAAGGTGCCATAATGACATCTTACCCTCCAACCAATAGAAAAGGTATTAACCAGAGTATATGATTAGTTAGTTTGTTAAATAACCATATGATCTATAAGAGTAAATAGTATACATAGAGACAGTACAGTTTTTCATTGTCATCCAATAACAAATTAACATATATGATAACTATGTTTGGTTTTACAATAACTATTGTTTAACGTTATAAAACTTTTTACAGTGACACAGCAATTAAACTTGATTTATAAAGAGGAGTATCGGTAATTTATTTTATCATCTTATAATCAACCAATATGTTATCTCCTAAGACTTATTCTCTCTATTTGACTTATGCCTATGATCTCTATTCCTCTTTGATTACCAACACGAAAGGCACTTACATATCAATCTTTTGGAGCATCTTCAACATGGGTGGAGTCATTGGTGGCTTGATTCCTTTCATCTTGAACTACCATCGTAGTGAGGCTGCTTCAGTCAACGATGGAACCTACATAGGCTTCATGTGCTTCATGTCACTGGGGACCCTTTTGTCATTAGCCATCTTGCCTGCATGCAAGGTTGTTCGTGATGATGGTAGCAGGTGCACCAGCCTGTTTTACTCCGATGTTTCCACCGAGTGTGTGGAGGTTCTCAAGTTGTTTTCCAATTGGAAGGTGCTTCTTATGGTTCCAGCAGCTTGGTCCAGCAATTTTTTTTACCCTTACCAGTTCAATGATGTGAATGGGGCACTGTTCAATTTGAGGACTAGAGGGTTGAACAGTGTGTTCTACTGGGGGGCTCAGATGCTAGGCTCGGTTGGGATTGGTTATGTTATGGATTTTAGTTTTGAGAGGAGAAGGGTTAGGGGAATGGTTGGGGTTATAGTGGTTGGTGTTCTTGGGACTGTGATTTGGGGGGGGTGGACTTGCTAATCAGCTTAGGTATTCTTCCAATGATTTGCCTGAAAAATTGGATTTTGAGCAGTCAGGGTCTCACTTTGCTGGGCCTTTTGTCTTGTACTTTAGTTTTGGGTTGCTAGATGCCATGTTCCAGAGCTTGGTCTATTGGGTTATTGGAGCCCTGGCTGATGATTCTCAGATTCTTAGCAGGTAAATTAATCTTGGTGTTATCCTTCACTTATACATATTATTTTAATCATATCACAGAATTTTCAAAAACATTTCCTTCATACTGCGAATTGAACACTTGCATGTGATGTGATAACAAATGATGACGACGTGATAGACCAAATAACAACTATTAAGATATATAAGTTCTAGATACCATTTTAAAATAATTTGGATTTACATCTTTCTTAATCTTAAAAGCTAGTTATAACTCATGAAATTATAATTATCTTTCATTTATATACACTATTTTGATCATATTATTAGCGAACATAAGATCTCCTCCAAGTAGAGGTTGTGCATGTGGTCATCAACTGATCTTGGTTCATTCTTTCTTCTGTGTGCTTTATTTTCTAATTTCTAGCATATTTGGTTAATGAAAAGAGGTAGTTAATTATTAGTTATGTTGATTGTGCTTGGAAAATTGGAAACCAAAACTATTATTGTCTGCAACTTTTACAGGTACAGTGGATTCTTTAAAGGAATACAAAGTGCTGGTGCTGCGGTTGCTTGGCAAGTAGATGAACACAAGGTGTCTTTCATGTCCCAATTGATTGTGAATTGGGTGCTCACAACAATAAGCTATCCATTACTGTTTGTTTTGGTCATGTTGGCTGTGAAAGATCAATGACAATAAGGATGGATATATATAATAACAATATTCCTGTTGTAAGGGAAAGGCAATATATAGAAAGTTTGTTGATGTCTTCTCGTTGCCTTGTACTTTCCCTAGTCACTAATGTTCAGTTTTTGAAACAAACTGAAATGCCCATATGAATGTGTCCCTGACATTGTGGAACTCGTTTTGTATCAGGAAAATGTTCCTTGACACCGCAGGGATTGTTTACAAGTACACAAAAAGAAATAGAAGAGACACTACAGATATATATGTAATAACAGTGAAAGATTCAGAAATCTTATAAAGGGAAATTGATTTTTTTTTTCCTTTATAATTTTTAAAATATTTAACTTTTAATAAATAATTTTTTTTATAAAATTACTATTTTTACACAAAAAATTGAAAATAATTTTATATTAAAAACCTTATCACAATTAGTTATACACAGCTTTAAAAATACACACATATATATATATATAAATAAAAAGTTATAAAAGAGAAAGAACTCAAGTTTTTATTCACTTCCTTCTAGATCCGTCCTTAATGATATAATAATAATAATATATATAAATCATTATTTATTTTAAATATATCTCACAAAGTGATATGATATTAAAATAAATAAAAAATGAGATCAAATTGTCAATTAGATATTTATATTTATGGATTTCTTAGAGTATTTCCAATAGAAGAAGTTTAGTTGGGTTTCTTCATCATCATTTTATGATTTTCGAAGTATTTTTTGTGGTCTTCATAGTATTATGTCACTTATAAGAAATTCACAAAATTTTGCTTCAATGCAATAAATCGCAAAAAACTTTAAAAAATCCACACATTTATATTTTTTTATTAAAACTTAACATTTTTTTAGTTTTTATAAATACAAATAAAAAATATAAATAATTGAAGAAAAATTAAATATAAATTAAAAATAATAAGATGACTTTATTTTTATCAATCCATATTTTTTTCAAAAACGTTAATGGCTTTATTTTATCAATTCATCCATGGCTTTATCTTTTCTCACAATTACTCCTTCATACTTTTTTTTTTCCAAACCTTCCCATTCTCCCGTCTCTTTCTTCACCTCCTTCTTCACGCTTCTTCTTTCCCCTTCTTTTCACACTTCCCCTTCCCTTCTCCTCATGCTTCTCCTTCTCTTCCATCCACCAAGGATGTTCATCGAGCTAACGACACCAACAACATTCATCACCTCTATGGTATTTCTCTTTCTTCCCTTTCTCCATTTGTGTTACATGTAGTATTTATTTTATTCTGATTCATTTTTCTCATTTCCCTTTCTTCAATTGGTGTTTTTGTTCTGGAAAATAATAAAATATTTGAAAAAATGATTTCTTATATTAGAAACTCTAATTCACGGGAAAGTACCTCGCTTGCCATGTAGTTTCTCTCCAATGGAGAGTTTCTTATAAGAAACCGTTCCTTAGACTTCCTTAGACTGAGACATCCATAAAGTACTTCCCATTGAAGATGTTCTTAGAAAATATTGTTCTTTGTATAACATGTTAGAGATACATAACCTTTGATTCACATGTGTTTCAAAATGCATTATTATGAATAGAATAAATATTTTATAAAAAAAAACATAATATAAATGTCATCAATTGTAAAGAATTTTAACAAAGAAGTACATCATACACAATTTTACACTTTCATAATTCGATGTTTTTGTTATTTTCTAGCCATCTCAAAATAAACAAATTACTCCATTGTTCATCATGCAAACTGGATTCACAATTATTAAAAACTACAAAAAAAATGTACACTTAGTTATGCATTCACCCGAAAATATGATAAAATACGTGGCTCATATATATAACTTCTTCGTTCACCAAGTACATGCCACTCTTTTTTTTTTCTTTCTTCTAAATTATCTTGATTCTTTTTCTTTTTACATAAAACAATCTTGATTCTTATACTACATACTTTACTTTCCTGAAATAAAAAAGAAAGGAAACTTCCACATGTTATTTTGCATAACATGAAGCTATTATTACTATTATTTTTTAATACATTACCTTCCTTGATTCGTTTAAACACACGCATTTTTTTCCTTACTAATTCAAAGTCCATACACACTTATTCTCTCTATTTTTATATATAAAATTCAATTAATTTATAAAAATTAAAAAATAATTAATTTAATTTATAATTATAAATTTATATTTTTCAAAATTATTCTCATAATTAATATTTTTCTTTTTTAATTATTTATTAATATATTTTCTTTCTTTGAATATTTTAAATATAAAAATAATTAATAAAAAAATTATAAATTGAGTTTTGTAAATAAGAAATGAAGGAAGTAATTTGCATTAACATAATTTCATTATTTTTATTTTTTTCCCTAAATTAGGTGTAAATTGATTTTCGTCCGTTTAAAAAAAAAAAAAAAAGAAACAAAAGACTAGGACCCATTCTCCAACCGTCCAACGACAACAAACAAAGATTCTTTCTACTTTCTCACCTTCCCTTTTTCCTCGCCAACACGGTAAACTCAACCCCCAAATTCCCTCAATTAGGGTATCAATCCACATTCCAATTCCCCAACCCTCCTCTTCCCAATCCTCCAAATCCCGAACCTTTTCCCAACTGGGTCCTCAAATCCACCACGGCGAGCCGTCGTAGCTCGCGATCTCCTAAACCAATGATGCCGAAATTCTCACGATTCCTCGCCGTCGTCGCGATCGCTGTCGCCGCGCTCTGCGTGATCCTCCCCGTCGCGGAGGCGGCGGATCTCGAGGATCCCGGCGTGCTGCGGCTGCCGTCGGAGAGCTTGTGCAGCAAAACGACGCCGTCATCGTGCCCGGCGAAGTGCTTCCGAGCCGACCCCGTTTGCGGCTCGGACGGCGTGACGTACTGGTGCGGCTGCGCGGAGGCGGCATGCGCCGGCGTCGAGGTTGCGAAATTGGGGTTCTGTGAAGTGGGGAACGGTGGCTCGGCGCCGATTCCTGGCCAAGCTCTGCTTTTGGTGCACATTATTTGGCTCATTGTGTTGGGGTTCTCCGTGTTGTTCGGTCTTTTTTAGTTAAAATTGGGGTTCTGTGGTTTTAGTTCTTTGCAATTCTTTGAGGGGTTCTTTTGTAAATTGATCACACGGCCATTCTTGTATTGTATGTATGATTATTGTTACTATTGTAATTTCACAACTTTCTTGATTCATGATGATGTTGCTGTGATTTTAATTGGAATTGGAATACACTTACTTTCTATCTATGATTGCGTTGCGGTATAATTGAAAAAAAATTGTTAATTTTTTATAGTTTATAATAATTACAAGTTATATCCAACATGAGTTTTAATTTATGACATTTTAAGAATCTTCAAATCTATACCGTATCAAACTTAGACTCTTGTTTGCTGTATTTCATGTATGTATTGCATTAACAGCATCGGTTGGCACAAGTGGTAAAGGTTGTGTTCCTTAACCAAGTGCTCTAGAATTTGAATCTTGGTTGACCTTTAGGTGTGAAATAAATCGTATTGGTAGGGATATACTCACCTCGTGTGCATTTAGGGTTTCCGACGAAGATTTGTCGTTACTTTTGACATGAACAACTTCGTACCAAGACCATGGTTACCAAAAAAATGTATGTATTGCATGTGTAACTGTAGAAAGACGAGTTCAAATTGAAACAGATTGATTCCCTGTATTCTCACATTCATGCATTCATGAATCAAGGTTGTGGTTAGATGAAGATCGGATGGTTCACATTTTAGATGTGTATTTTAAGTTAGATTTGTTGAGATATAATATGAGTCATTCAATCTTCATCTAATGGTTCTGATCAAGGTTTTGAATTGCAGTTGTGGCTTTATCCTTCACATTGTGGTGGCTGATGTGATTGCAGACCATTTTCTAGAACCATGGTTCAGATTAGATGATTGTAGGAACTCCAGGTATCCGGACCCAAGCTCAAATCTTCTGGTCTCTCCAATAAGATTTTGTCTCTCTCTTCCTTGATTGCTCGACAAAAACTCAGTTAGAGATAATCCATGTTGGTAGAAAGACATGGGCAAGAATGTGTGCACTCATTAAGTTAGGGTACATTCATGCATCTTTATACGTATCCTTTGGATTCGAAAAAATTATGTGTCCTTTCGATTGGAACAAAATTTGTTTGGATCAAAAGACACATATAAACTACTTGAATGCATCCTAACTTGAAGGGTGCACGTTAAAACTTAGAATTACTGCAAAAATGTAAATGGTAAATCTAAATTATCTTGTTAGAATGACTGACTGTTTAGTAATTCTCTAAGGCAGAATGTATGCAAAATACTTGAATAGTAGGTATGAGCATTTGCCAATGCAAGTGTCTCCTACATGCTTTCTAATGCATTCAAAACTAGTAAGGATATACTATATGTATAGTAGTTGCCAGATTCTGTTTCCTTAACAATATTTAATGTGCTTGAGACAGACTACATTGTTGCGAAATTGAGCTGGCCTACTTGCATATGATTAGCTTTTATGAATTTTATATTTGTACATTGTTTAAATAAAAAAAACCTGCCATTGTAGATCAGTACCCTTTTGGTTTTATAATTGGTGGTCATAAAAACTAAGTTACGTGTGAACGAATATGTGGAGTGTGAACATGTCCTTTGAGCGTATTCACTTGTTTCTTTGTTTAGGGCATAAAATGATCGGCATTCATGTGATGTGAAGCAACAAGCTTATTGTGTAGGCAAACATCAATTCATTATTTAGGTGGTGTTTGATTTAAAGGAGATAAATAAAGTGAATTTTAATTGGAGAGTTAATTTGAAAAAGAAAAAATAGAATAAAAATAAACTGATATGTTTTGTTGTTTGGTTTAAGAAAAATATATGAGAAATAGAATAATATTGTAAAGTTGTTTGGTATGAATAAAATAGGAAATTAAACACTCGGGACCTACAAGAACATAACTCTTTAAAATCGTCCCAACCAAACATACCGAACGTCTCTAAGGCTTGAACAAAGTCGCATTTCTGTCTTCCGTAACTTGTCTCCGTCACACCAATCGAACACAACATTAGGAGGAAAATTTTGTTTAACATAAAAGTGAGGCTAATAACTTTTTTGCCTTTCCTTTCTCTTGATTTTCATACTACTCATAAGAAATGTTGAAACAATTTGTAATCCCATGATCAATGCTAATTATTACCAATAAACTGAAGTTAAACTAAAACCATTTTCTTCCCTCTCCGAACTCAAATTTCACGGTAATATCCATAAAGCCAAAATAATATAGGTCAATTCATTAACATGACACATTTGTAAAATCAAATACTATATTTCCTTTTTTCGGACTCTGAAATGAAAATCCTGATTCTTTATGATAATTTGGACTTTCAACAGTAATGGTACCAATTGTTAAACATATGCTTAACCTCATCAGAGGAATCATCTTCTATTTCTGTCATTGCAAGAGGTACGGTTTCACTAAGCTTTTCATTGAAAACGTGACACTCAAGAGTCTCTGAAAATAGTACCATCTCCTTGGTTTGAGTGCATTAGAAAGCATGTAAGAGACACATTGGCAAATGCTCTTAGTCTTAACTGCTACTCAAGTATTTCACATCCATTCTTCCTTACAAAATCACTACTACAACAACAATAAAGCCTTATCCGCCTAGGTGAGGTCGACTACATAGATTACACGACGTCATTCGACATGATTAAAAATCAGTTTCAGAGATATTTCCAAAAAAACAAAGAGGGTTGTGTTATGCCTTTCGACAGCAAATGTAAAATCCGTTGTTATTCTTATCATGGATTATAAAATCACTACTACTCAATCAATTTGCACTGATCAATTAGACTTTGTACTCCTTACCTCAACTGTGTGTCTTTCCTGAACTTCTACGTGTCCTATGGTGATAACTTGGCACAAAATGCCATCCACTCACTCCCAACGTGGCAGACAACCTTGCTCTAATGTTGTCCTTTTTCTGAATTTGAAAATATCTACCACTATGTACTGCATATATGCCTTGATAGCATCGTTGAAGTCTTCCCTTGATGCAAAAAAGGTTATTCCCATTTGCAATCAATAATCTGTGTTGCCATTTGGAACAAGCCATGTTTCCACATTTTTTCTCTGCTAGGTTCCTCATCAAAACTTCCCCCACTGTGAAACTCTTCAGATAAATACTCAACTTCAACATTGAACTTGTCATCATCATAAAATTCACAGATTTGGCTTCTCTAAAGTATGAAGAATACACTTTAGAAGCTAAAGTGCACTTACATTCGTTGATTAAAATTAATAGTTAAGATTTCTTAATCAACTATTATGAGTGCATGTTATTTTCTAACTAGAGGAGTCAAATCCAAGCTTTAGAAGTGCCCATTTGACATGGTCTATTCATGTTCATTCCCTAATCTGAGTCATTATCAACCCTTTTTACTCAAGTCACTATCTTCAAATGGTGTAGATGGAACCTTTTGTTTTGTACGCCTCACCCCTTTCCCTTGATTGTTTCTGAACAGCTTCATGATATCATCATTAACCTTCTCATTTGATTTTCCCTTCTCTACCTCTTTTTCTCTCTTTTTTTGCTATTTTTTCCTTTCCCCTTCTGTTCTTCCTGCATTGGTTTCCCTTTCCCTTGTTCTTATCTTCCTGCACTTCTTTTCCCTTTTATATACTCTTAGAATTGCCCTTCCTTTTCCTCTTGCCCATCTAAATCCTCTTTCACTTTTAGCTTTTTCTTTCCCTCCAACCCTGCTTTCTGGTTAACATTGTAAAAAATATCATCATCAGTATTTGCATGATTTTCAGTGTCACCAAAACTGATTTTAGCAGCACTATCCTCTTCATAACCAACATTCAACCTCTTCCCACCTATTTTATACCAGATAGTATCAATTTGTAGCATATCCAAACTCTTAAATTCCAGCAAGACACTCCCAGTAAGACCAAAAATCTTCATCACACTCCCATACAACAGCATTTACAGGGGACTTCAAAAACTGTCCGCTGAAGTGCATTTCAACACAACATTTAGACATATCTACAGCCAAAAAAAATAACAAAAAAATTAAACCTAACATGTAAACGACAAAAAAAAATACAATAATATGCCCTTCACCCTAACCAACACCAGATATTATAGGACCACAACTAAATAAAATAATCACTAAACCAAATCATAATCCTAAAACATGCAGCAGCATCTCACAACAAGCATTACAGTACGTACGTTCTAAGCTAAAACACATGCGATTTAAATGCTAGATGGAACCACCAACCAACCACCAAAAATAATATATTTTCACCCTTGCAAAAGTTCCTTCTATCTGGATGTAATGTTATCAATATAAGCATAATATATTGCAATTTGCATTCTACAGAAATGAAAGAAAGAAATCACTAAAATGCTAAGGAGAAAGATGAACTCACTCAGATAGCATAGCTCTCATAGTGCATTTTTTTTAATGTTATAATGACATGTCAACTAGCAATATTAATATTTTTTTTTTGTCAAAAAAAAGCTAACCATATTTTTTTATTTATTCCTATTATTTGGCACAAACCCATATGCTATATCACTATGATAGAATCATCACTAGAGTATTCCAAGTCAACCAGTCTTGTTTATTAACACATGATTCTAGCCCAAATATAATTTCATGCATAAAACAGAAACAGGAAATAATAAGAGTAATAGCCTTGGGGCTGAAAAAATTTGGGGAGGAGAGGGGGGCAAACATAAAAGAAAATGCAGAGAGAAGGGAACAATTGAGCCGTGCTTCACATAATTTAACCTTTATAAATAATAATAACAATAATAAGATTGACTCTACTTTCCCTTTTCACCATTATCAACCATCTTTCACTTTCCATATAACAAGAGGATCCTAAACAGAATCACAAATAATCCTACATCGAGGCTGTGATGGTAAAGCATACTGAAAATGAATCCCCAAGGCTAATACAATATAACATTTATCTACCATCTTCACAGACACACAGCACTTTAAGAACTTGCAGCATTTGGAAAATCAATCCGTTGTTGCAGACCTAAGAATAGTCTTTTTTCACATTTATTCATACATCTCCCACATAATCATTCAGCAACGTCATGCATGGCTCCACTTAAAAAGTGCAAGAATATGCATTGCAAAGTCCCGTGTTGGCGCTATTATAGGGGAACAAGGCAACAGGGCGAGTTCTTGGCAGCTCAGGAATAGGCTTATCCATATTGAGAAGAAACTCCACCACTTGTTCCATTGAGGGCCTTCCTTTGTTCTCATTCAGAGTGCAAAGCAACCCAATTTCGAGAACACGTATCGCCTGCTCCAAGTTGATCAATGACCCCATCCTTCTGTCCACCAGCTTCACCTTTTCATCAATCTGATGCAAGTTCCAAGCATAATCCAGTAGGTTCCTCTCTTCTGGATTTCCCTCCTCTTTCTCATCCCTTACCCTTCCAGCTATCACTTCCAACACAAGGACACCAAACTCAAACACATCAGCTCCTTGGCACACTTGTGACTCAAAGTGTTTTGACTCTGCACCCATCAACACAAACCCAAAATCACCCAAAACAGCTCTGAAATTGACATCTAGAAACACACTGCTGCATTTCAAGTTCTTGTGGGCTAGTTGTTTGGTGTGGAGGAAGCTCAAGCCATCAGCTACATCTTTAATTACTTTGAAACGTCGAGTCCACGGAAGAACACCGGCCCCGAATAGCCATTTGTCTAGGCTGCCATTGGGGACAAAGTCGTAGACTACCATGATTTCATGGTTGTCTTGACACCACCCTCTAACTGGAAGCAAATTCGGGTGGCGAACGTGGCTAACGCCTTTGATTTCCTTCAACAATCGCTTCTTATCCGATCCATGTGTGCTGAGAAACTGAGGTGAGAACCTTTTCACAGCCACCTGGCTGCCATTAGAAAGCTTCCCTCTGTAGTACTCTCCTCTATTATCACTGCCGAGCAACTCTATCTCACTGAATGACCTTGTTGAAGATGAAAGTTGAGAAAAGGCGAAGCGTCGTGGCTTGTTCGGAGGCCTTGGCATGTGAAGCTCTGCCTCCACTGAAGTGTTCAACTTAGCAGCGTTTCTCCTGTGCCTGCTGATGAAGTAAAAGCCAAGGAAAAGAGCCAGAGCCAATGCCACAGCAGCCACGAAAATCAAAAAGCTTCGCGGTGGTTCATTCTTAGAAGACTTGTGTGAAGTTGGTGGTACTTCTGTGGAAGCAGTGCTATTCTCAAGTAAGATCTTACCCTGGCAGGTTTCAGATGAAGGCAAGCGAAGAAACGCTTGGCTTGTGGAAGTGAAGTTCCAAGAGAGTATGTTGTGGATTTGTGTATGGTTACCTGTGGAAGCTGAGAACCCTACAAACATGTACTCATTAAGATAAGGAGAGAGATCCATAGATTCTGAGAAGAGAGGTTTTGAAGGATAATCATAATCCTCTTGGTTTGCCCTTCCAAGACGAATGTCCATTCTTCTTTGAGGACCATCATAGGTGATCCAAGCACGGTGAACAGAACCATCCTTGAGGGACAGTCCAACATCAGAAACATTGATGACTTTAGTAGACACTATGGTACCTAAGTTGATGCCAACATGGTTGTCGTTCAGATCTCCGAACTCCGGGTTCTTTCTCGTGTCGAATTCTACTGCCACTGCCTTATAGTGATTCTCACAAGCATCATTGAGCATGCCGAGCCACGGTCCTGGCCTTCCCACGGTGAACTCGTCAGGGACAATGATGAAAGTGAGGCCACTTCCTCCATAAGCAGCTTGCTCAGAGGCAGTGGAATTGTTCATTTGGAAAGAGAAAGTGGTTTGGAATGAAGCTGGAGTCTTGGTGCTTGGATCCAGCAGGCGAATTGGGAAGGAATAGATGCCTCTGCCAGCTTGGTGTCTTATGTCTTCTGATTCATTTGGGATTTGAAGAGCACCCTTTTCATTTGAGAACTTGGCACTGCCTAGGAGCTTCACATCATGGACTAATCTGGGGTTGTTGCTGAAGCTGAAGTTGTAGAAGGAAAAGTGCTTGGTCACATTAATTGGAACTTCACCAGCTGAATGAACTGAAACTAGGAATGCTAGAAGATTCAACAAACAAAACATAAGCAAGATATTGGATAAGGAAGCCATAGCAGCATGTGAGAGAACGAAGGAAATTCCAATCATATTCAGCTGGATTATATATGGCTTCTGCTACTGCTAATAATGGAGGTAGTAATGCCACAGGATAAAGCTATGAAGATGGTTGAATTAGGTGCCAATGGTTAATAAGCCAAAACAGTAGAAAGCAAATCTGACTAGACTATTACTTGGAATTTGTTTTTTTTAGTTAGAGATCACGAGTGTTTTTTCAACTATTGAGTTAGGTTAATTTTGCTCGTGGTGTGGTGTATCATCAAACAAAAAATCGAATGAGTTTTTCCAAATAGATACTTCAACTAAATAATTGGACTTAAATTTAATAAACAATAAAGTACTTGAAATTATGTGATATAAATTATTTGAAGAGGAAAATGATGGAGGATAATCAACGTAAGTTTGATTAATATCACTCATATTACGGAAGCAATGCAACGTGCTATGTGGGGTATGATATGACAGTAGAGATATATGAGGAGCAAAATTGGAACCTCAGGAAATAGCTGGTCCACTCACGTTTTGTTTTTGCCCAATCTACCAGTTTCCGTAACCCATATGAATGAAAATGAAATCCAGATCACAGTATTTTTATTTTAGATAATAAATAATAAATTTAGATCAAGGAAGATTTAACACGTGTCTATGGAATATTCTTCACTGTAATATGTGCATCATAATAATAATTGAGAAATATAATTGTGGATCAAACTAACAAGCAGAGTGCCGTCTGGTTATTGTTTTACGGGATCTGATTGGTGTAGTCAATATTCAATATCATTGATTGATTAGGAGAAGAGCAGATGGAATAGAGAATTCATTAATTCAATTATAAAACCTTGTAAAAATAAGGCTGCAACTTGCAGCTGCAGTTTTTTTGTTATCTTTGATATTACAGAAAATTTCAAATAAATAAATATGATTAATATAAGACTTTAATGTTGATGTATGAACATTGTAAAACAGTTTTATAATGTTGTATAATTATAAATCATATTTAGTATGTTTTTTAAAATAATTTAATAAAAGTTAATGAACTTATAAATTATTTTACTGTGCATAATCTTTTTTCTCTTAATATAATCATAGTTATATCAACTAGTAGCTTATTTAAGTAATATTGAACTCGAACACTTAAATAAGATATCAAATTTAAACGTTATTGATGATAAAAAAATAATACAATCAATAAAAGAAATTCCTCTAAAATAATTATCCATAAAGCCCTTTCATACTTTTCACAAATATTATGAGGAGTGATGACCCAAAATTATGATAACTATGATTTTCAAAGCAATAATAAACTCAACAAACTTATTATAGATGTTAAATTTACACTTAGAGCATTTTATTTCCTTTCAATATAGTAAGAATGTAAGATGTATGCTATGCGACGAGAAAGTTGACTCGCTTTTTGTGTCTTTGGTTTTATTTTTCCTGTTGACGTTTACGGTTTTAGGAAACGAGCTTTTTCTATAATAATGCAGTGAGGATGATGTTATTTGCAAATTTCAGAACATTTAACTTTCAATTTTACTTGAAATATATGAAAGGAATTGTTCACTTATGATCAGCTAATCATTCTTCATGTTATTTTAACATTTTTTTTATTTAGTGATGTGATTAATTAACGTGCATCCTAAAACAAAGTTATTAACGTGAACTTAAATTTGATTAGAATTAGTGTAGATGTCAGAACTTATCCCTGTCGATTAAGAAATACATCACAGTTTACAAACGAACTAAGGTTATTTCAAAAAGCTACATTTAAAAAATGATTAACTTACAGTTCGTTTGTTCGGAAAATTAAAAACAAAATTATTAAAAGGTACATTTAAAAAAAATTAATTTGATGCAATATTTTGTTAAACAAAGCATATATAAAAATACGAGAAGCTAGTTTAATTTTAATACTTTCTTAATTAAAAAAAAATGAAAACAATAATTACTAAAAGAATTCTACAAATGTTATTTCATAAACAAATATTCGTAAACAAAGCAAAAAAAAAAAAAAGAACTCTACAAATACTTATACTTATAGATCCTCTTTCGTTCTCTTTTAAAGACCACATGCATTATTTATCAAAAGTAAATTTTTTAAGCTAAATAAGATCAATATGAATTATAATTTTTTTTAAGTATTTAATGTAACAATATATTTAGAACACGAATTCAACACAATGAAAGAAAATATCGTCAATCCAATCAAAGGTGGACCATCTCTTCAAAAGGTGGAGACACTGCAAGGAAATCTCTTCGAAAGAATTATCACAAACCAACCAAGGAACACATTCTCAAATTCAGGTCACTTGTTTACGACAACGGGTGTAATTCATCATATCAAATATCTCGCAACATAAATAAATGGAATTGTGACCTTACAGCTAATACTAAAGAAAATAATTTTTATATTCTGATTAAAGTTTTTATGCTATCATTATCAACCATTAAAAACCATTATAAGTGTGAATTTTAAAATAATTATTACATAAGTTAATAATTTACTTATATACTCCTTCAACACCGCAATAATTGTCATCTAAAAAATGTTATTTTATATTTTTAATATAGTATTAATTATTTTTTTACTTATATCACTTATAATATTAATTATAAACAAATAAATTATAAATAAATTAATGATGAACATCAATAATAATCTTTCTTAGATGTCTACTTTTGGAACTGCTTCTTTAAATTCTTGCTAAAATAATCTTGTGAAACAAAAATCTAATGAAGAAAAAAGATTCCATCTTTCATTAATACATTATCATATATCATCTCATTAAAAATCTTGTAAATAAAATTTAATGGGACAAACCGTAACAAAGAGAAAAGAGTATAAAATATTTTACTTCTTTTCTCCTTAGAAATAATTATCTTTAAGACGTTAAAGGTACATCTTGAGTATTAGTTTTCAAGTGTTTTAATTAACAGTAATTTTGTGAAAAGATTGACTAATTAATTTCTCAAATGAATGAACTTGTTGAATATATGTAATGTCATTTTTTTGAAGATCAGTGAACAAAATTGATAAAATATCTTTTTCTATCTCTTTTAATATATTTGTATTTCAAATAAATAATACATACTATATTATCTCCATGTATAATTATCGTGGATGCTGTTTTTTATAAAAATAAATTATAAAATTATCTCAATCATTGAATCACATATATCTTAACCAAATATTTTTTATGTTTTTTTGTCAACAAATATTAATTATTGGTTTATTAATTTTGATCAATAGAAAATTCAAACACACTACCTTTTTTTTTCCTCTTTTCTTCTTTAATTTCCCCAAGTCAATCTTATATTTAAATATATTCTTAACTTCTATGGTGTAATGCTAGAATTTCTATGATTTAATTAATGATCTAACTGTTTTGATTTGTTTCACTTATTATCATAAATTAAATTAAAACTAGTGTACTGTCACACTCACATGTAAACAAATATTTTATTTGCAAATAAAACATCTCTCATTTTGTATTTGGGCAACTATACCATTTTCCGGAACTCAGATGAAAATGAAAACAAAACCATAATATTTTAGATATATAGTTAGATCAAACAAGTTGTATGTAACACGTGTCTAAGGAATATTAATAATATTCACTGTGATATGTGCATGATAATAATTGAGAAAAACAATTGTGGATCAAATTAACAAAGAAGCAGAACACCGTCTGCTTATTATTTTATGGTATCTGATTGGTTGGTGTAGTCAATAATCAATATAATTAATTGATAAATTAGGAGAATATATAGAATATGTGATAGAGAATTCAATTATAGAACCTTATCAAATAAATCCATGCGGTTGCGGTTTGTCACGACTATTGTATTATAGAAATTTGCAAACAAGCTAATGGAGATTGTTATGACCACAATTGTGGTTACAGAACATTTTTTAAAACCTTCACAAAATCTACTTGTTCAACGAGGTGTCTTTCTCTGTTACAGTTTTTTCTTTATGTCATTTTGATTTCCATTCAATATAGTAAGATGTATGAAATGCAACCAGAAAGTTGATTCGCTTTTTCAGTCTTTTTTTTTTTTCCTGTTGACGTTTACGGTTTTAGGGAAACATGCTTCTACAATAATTCAATGATGATGATGTCACTTACAAATTTAATACTTATAACATTTATTACTTTCAATTTCACATTTTTAAAAATTAATCAATTACATCAGCTAATCATTCTTTATGTTATTTAAACATTTAATATGAACGTTTTTTTTTCATTTCTTCCTTCAAATTAAATATTTTATTTTATTTATTTACTTGTCCAAGTGAATATATATAAATAATAAATCCTACAAAATCAAATTATAATTATTAATTTTCTTATATCGGTGGTAACAGTCACTTATCGTGAATCAAATTAATCATTGATCCAATTAGAAAACATTTATGTTTTTGATCTAGGACAAAAAATATTATATATGACAATTAAACTTGTGTTTAAAAATTATAAATAAATAAAGTGTGACTAGAATTTTTTACTTTTAATATTATATATATAAATATAAATAAGCACTTATGAGATATTGTCTCATTTTAAAAACTTAAAAAAAAAATTACAAATAACTTATTAAACTTTATAAGCACTTGTCAAGATATATTCAAATACAACTAACTCTTGTTAAATTTTAAACACTTATAACTAAATCTAGTTACTTTAGCTCTTCATTTTATTATATGGTAGTGAAACAATCAAACACTTTCGTAAGACAGTAAATGATGATAATGAAGGTAGACAAACGACAAACCTTAGCCATGAGATTAGTGTTGAATAAATCATGGGTCCGATCCAATCGTCTAGGAATGATATGGAAACTGACTTGTTGGATATAGTTTAATTTTCAAATTGTATCATATCATAGTTGTTTTTTGTGTAATTCATATATGACTATAAGTGTTGAATGCTTTTTGATTTTATCATTTTCATGTGTGATCAAGAAATAATGGTTTTGTTTTGTTTTCTGGCCGCGTATATTAAATTATTTTCAAAACTTCGATATTCATGCATGCTATCATTTGTGTCACTAACATTATATGTTATAGATTTCAGACTCTTTGATAGTTAAGGGGTAAGTTAAGTGGTCACACAAAGGAATCAAACACTATCAAGTGATCAATTAATTTACATGAAATTATTTTATTTTTATTTATTATCTCAAATTCAAATTTAAGTTTTTGAGTATATTGCATTAAATATTCTTGAGAGTTTTTTGTTGTTCATAATAATACACACAGAATTGTTTTTTTATGGAGAATATTTGTGTTCTCTAACAAAAATAACATACGAAGGAAACAAATGATAACACTAATACTGAAGTTTTGAAAATAATTCAGAATACGGGGGTTACAAAACAAAAATGAAACTTCTAGGTAAAGCCATTCTACAAAATGTATTTTAATCTTTGCACAAGATTTTTTTTATATAATTCATAAATTTAAAAAGCATTAAAGATTCTAGACCTCCTAAAAAAACAAAAACAATGCTAGAGATCATATATATAAATTGAAAACCAATTTATGAATTGCGCCTAAAAACATCATGATACCATTTGAAAACTAAACCATGTCACTCCTAAACGGTTAGGAGCACATGACTTGTTGGGCACTAATCTCATGGACAAGCTTTGGATAGAAAAGACATTCGTGCATGTACTTGTGGGGGCCGTTCTTGTTTTTAATTGTTTTTAATTTTAGTAATATATGTTTTTATTTAGTGATATAATTAAAACTGTATTAATTATTCTTTTTTGTTTTCTACTTTTATAATTCCTTTTATTTTTATTTATAAGTAAAATCATGCACTATCAAAATCAGCGGATCAATTGATGTGTATTTGTTCTACCATAACCAAAAAAACTCAAGTTTGAATCTTGAGTAGCAATTGCCTCCAATGAAACCTACCTCTTTTTAAGACCAAAAAAAAAGAGAGAGTAAAATGATGCACATATTTTCTCTTTTTAAAGAAAAAAAACTTAAAAGTAATATATTAAAAGTACTTTATTGTCTTTAATTATAAGACTTTTTTTTTATAAATTTGTTTATTCCTTTTCATAACACTTTTTCAATTTTTTAGATTCATTAATTACTTTTTTCTTTGTATACTTTTACTTAATTATTCTTCTCTAAACATTAACGAAAACAATTAAGTGGATAAATAGATGAGAAAATGGTAATTTTGAAATGATAGTATAAATAAATAACATATTTTATGATTAATTAAATTAGCTAATTTCTTTAAGAAACGTGAATTAAATGGAACCTACATGTTTTCTTCAGTATAATTTGTTTACTTCCTTCCATACATATATCTTTCGTTAAATTTAATTGAACATTCTTTCATAATTTATTTTTTATTATACCTTATTCTTAAAAATATATTTGTTTAATATTTTTACTGTATTATTATATTTTAAACATAAATTCTATTTTAACTAATTAATATAAACTTACACTCAATATAATGGTCCCGTGTATTGCACAAGTAAAAGGGCTAGTTATTATGCTATAAATAGATAGAAATAAATTACAACCAGAAAAAATAAATGGAGAAATATATTTTGCCATTTAGATAAGTCTAAGTAGGATTGACCATTGTTCCATTGTTGATGCTGAGTTATGGTCAATATTTTAGGGACTGCAAATGGCAGCCGACTAGAAGTTAGAGGAACTTCTTGTGGAAATTGATTCTCTATATATCTATGCGAAACTACTTATAAGTTATAATGCTTTGGATTAGTGGCTAAAGTTAATAGGATGAGTTCTTGCTTCAAGCCTCGTAGCTTTATGCATATAATGAGGATTTACTAGGTGTTGTTCGGTTGGCAATAAATATTAAGTTTGTGAGGAATTATGTAGGTTTGATTCTTGTAAAATTTATTTTTAGAGAGAGATGAAGAGTCTTAAATATGATTAACTCTGAATCAGTAATTGCTAATAAAAACAATGTATATCATGAGGACAAGTTTGCTAGCATTGGGGTGATCCTCCAATATGATTATATGCTTTTAATTTTATTTTTTGATTTCTGATTGGCTCCTTTCATGAAAGTAGGGATGCCAAAAAAATTCGTATATGTGAATATTTATGGATAAAATCTACCAAAGATAGATGATAAATACTTTAAATAAATATTTGTTACCTACGCATAAGGTTTTTTTATATTTGCTCGTAAATGGATAGGATGTGGATATCATAGTATTCATACCTTATGTGAAGTTACAAAAATACTCTTATATATTATCAAGGAAATAATCATTAATAATTGAATATTTCTAAAATTTAGACTTGTTGAATTTATTGAATTATGTATCTTTAATTTATTTGGACTTATATTTTTCTTTGAAGTTATGCTTTTGAGATATTGTAATTTTATTTATACTTTGGATTTATTTTATTTTTAATTATGTTGTATTGTTTCTTTTTTTATCTTGATTTTTGGTTCACTAGTTTTACTTGATGTTCTACAGATATATATTTTTCAAACGGGTTTTCTCCAACAAGTGGATAACAAGTATTCTTTAATCTACCTAACCCTACCCATTGTCATTCCTACATAAATGATCCATCTTGAACTTTTACTTCCTGCACCCCAAAGGACTTGAACATACACACATACTCATGTCTCTCCCAAGCAAGCCTTGTCTCCACCCAACACCATCGTCGATTCAAACACCACTATTGCCACCACCTTACCCACTTCTGAACAATCCTAATGTAGGAAAGAAAGCACATAACCAAAAATGGAGTCAAGAACAAAAGAAAGGTTTAAAAATTGATCCTATTCCAGAAAGACCTTTCTAGAATACACTTATTTTTTTATTCTTCCATAAAGGCCACCCAAAAGTATAAAAAAATAATTTTGAAAAGCCCTTTCTCTAATAAAGTCAATTTTTACAACTCTCTTTTGTTCTTGACTCCATCTATGTTTTTTTCTACATCAAGGTCTTCAGCGGTGGTGTTGTGTGGTTTTGGCAGCGGTGATTGGGTCAAAGGTGGTATTGGGTGGAGGAGGAACTTGCTTAAGAGAGGGAGGAATATTTGCCTGTCTTTTGGGGGTGCAGGAAGAAACATACGAGGTGTAGGAAGTAAAAGACCCAATCTTGTACTTGTCCCATTAGTGGCCTTAATTGATATCTTGGGCTTTGGGGCATAAAAAAAACTGTAAATAGTTTTTTTGGCAGTTAGGGTGGACCTAAGGATGTCCAAATACTCTCTTAAAATTAAATGGCTAAAAAATTATATAGGATAGTTATATATTTGTATTATAAATTATAATTTTATTTTAAATAATTAGATGTTGACGCATAGATAAATAGTATCCATTGGTTAACATCCACTATCAGCATATAAATATATCCCTTTTTTTTAGGATAATCAATCAATCAAATTTTTTCTTTTATCTTCTTCTTTATTTGAGAGAGAGAAAAATTATATCAAGATTTGAAGATTCAATTGTTTTTTTTTTTAAGTTGAAAATACATTATAAATAATCTATTGAATGAATATTGAACATTGAATGTCAAACTTTGCAATAATTTCATCTTCTACTTTTTTCTAAATATCACTATTACAAGTTTTTACCTGTAAGAACTTCCTTTGTTTCTTCTTTTTTTACTCTTTTATAAACATCACTATATTTATTTTACTATTATTGAATTCATTTTTGTATCTTCTTTCTTTAAGATAAGTTTCTATCTTTTGGAGCATATTGTCATGTGGAGTTAGTGATAGATCAATGAGAGTTGTATATTAATTTTGTTCATGTTTTTTTAATTTATTTAAGAGTTTTTGTATAACTAACTAATTGTATTTGTTGCTGCACAAATGTGAAGTATTACGATTTTTTTTATAGTAGTTGGATCTTCTTGGCACATCTTATACTTTGAAAATGACATATTTTAATAATATTCATTGCTTTTAAAAATATTTATATTAGCATGTTAATATTATTTTGTTATTTCTACGTAAGAAAGAATAAAAATACTATTTAGTCAATTTCATTCATATCAAATTAATTATAATGTTTGAACAAAAAATAATTAGTCATGAAATTAAAAAACCAAATAAGTATATGTTTCGTAAAACAAATAATATAGATTAAATAAATAAAATAACCTAATATATTAATATTGATTTCAATAATAATAATTTATCTTTTAAATAAATAGATTTTTTTTAGATTAAAGAAATAGATGTATATGTATCGTTTTCATATTTATTTTCTTACTCCAAACTCAAATTAATTTCATTATTTTTCATAATGATTAATAAAAGGATACAACATCAACATCAACAGTACTTTTAATCCAAATTAAATGAGATCAATGGTAGATGAACCCAATGATATATTGGAAATAAGACAAAGAAAGAGAAAAAAAGAGGATAAGAAAAAAGTGACAATAAGATAAAAGAGAGAAAAAAAAACTAAAATAAAAGAGAGATTATTTTTTATCATTAAAAATTAAATATTATAACAAGACATTATACAATGATAATAATTTTTTTATTAGTTTCAGTTTTATAAATGAAATCAATAATAAATTATTTCTATAAATATGAAAAAATCAGTAAAAATAAAATTTAATTGGTGTTTTGTTTTAATATTGTATATATATTCACATATTTATAAAATTAATTTATAAAAAATATGTTTTCATATAAAACATTAAGCAGTGTAAGACATTAAAATTTTAGTATCATGGTTACAAGAAAAAGTAAAAAAAGTCATAATTACAAAATATTATCATTAAAATATAATATCATAAATATATAAATGAATTTTGGTCATTTATGGCATGTTAATTAAAAGGCATTTTTTTTAAAGCACATATAGAATTTTTTTTTCTTTAAAAAAGCATAAAACTATTTTTTAAGCAAAAGAAATTAAACAAACAAACCAAAAAATAAATAAAACTGCTTATTTTATATAAAAAAATGTCTTTTTAACAAATAATTTAACAAATGACAGATTTGTGATTTATAATTGCATTAAAAGATAATCATATTCAATTATCTTATGTTACTTCTTATTAAAAAAATTAATTTTAAAGTTTTTCAATAATATAAAAAATTATTAATATTATTAATATAAGTTTTATACAATCCAAAAAATTCTCTCTCCAAATTGATCTGTGTATCGCACGGTACTAACTAGTATTATATAAAGAATGTTTTTATAAATGAAAGATGTTAGGTGACAAGCTCCAAGTTAATTCTTCAATTAAATTCAATTCTAATTATTTAATTTAAAATAATTTAAATAATAAATAATAAATAATAAATACATATTTAATAACCGAGTTAATAAATTTATTCATTCAGATTAAATTGATTTAATAAATTAAATTCATTTGATAAAATAAAATAAAATCTTAAATTAATTATTATTATTATTATTATTATTATTATTTATTATTTATATTAATGAAGATTTTATATAAATGAAAGATGTCATCAAGAGTTTCAAATTTATTCTCCAATTAAATGCAATTAATTCAATTTTAATTAGTTGATTTAAAATAATTTAAAATAATAAAAAATAAATACAAATTTAATAGTTTCATTCATTCAGATTAAATTGATTTAATAATTTTGTGAAATCTTAAATTAATGGGCATGATAAATCACAAATTTCTAAAACTCAATTGTGATGGAGATAAATATAAAAATTATAAATGTACTTTTTAAATTAAATATTTAAATTAAATATGAACTTATCATGTCTTCTTTAGGGATAAAGACAAAGAAAGTCAAGTCTATCACTAATTCATTCAATTGTCATATGACTCATATATATATATATATATAAAATATGTAATTATTTCAGGAATAAATTGAATAATAGATGATAATAAAAGAATAAATTGAATAAAAATGTAATATATCATTTTGAGATCTACTAAAACTAAGTTATCCATTTAATGTAAGAAAACATGTAAATTTTAATGAAACTATATGTCTATTTTTTATATAATATATATTTATATTTTTAAATTCTAAAATATAAAGGACTAAAATTAATTTTTTAAATACTCAAGATCATCCCTGATTAGGTTTAGTTTTCTTAATTTTCAAACTATGTAGTTCAGTTCCATTTGCGATTTGACATGAAAAAATTGAACTAAATCACACCATTATATGACAAACATCCCTAGAAACTATTATTATAATTAATGTTTTGTTGTTGGATATCTACTATTTAAGTTTTCATGGTTGGAAACAAGTATTATGAATATTATTTTACTATTTTTTAATAAAGGATATTTTTAGTCCAAAAATAATTAATGCAAAAAGTATTATAAATTAAGTCTTATAAAAAGGAACAAACATCATTTCAAACTTGAGTCTTATAAATAGGAACATAAGGAATACTATTTTACTTTAAGTTCAATTGTTAAAACTTTTGTTGTCCATTTATATAGTTATTGTTAGATTTTTTCATGGTTTATTTATTCCTATTCCAAAAATCACATTTATTACAAGAAATACAATAAAGGATTTCTGTTAGATTATAACAAAAGATTTTAATTCAAATTAAAATTTTATTTACCTATAAAATCTATAAAATATTTACCAAATAGAAATATCAAATATCTTAAATAGCTGACATGACTTTACTTCAACCATTGCCATCATCACTACTAACACCACCAACTTGATTGTTGTCATTTTTACTTCAACTACCACCTCCATCGTGATCTTGATCGTTGTCGTCGCCACCACTGATGGCGATAGTAGTAGCAAATATGGTGGTGATGGTTGTGGTGACGATTTTAACATAATTTTTTTAATAAAAATATAAATTAAATCTTTAAGATAATTGATTTCTTAAATCTTTTAGAGATTATACTGTCAAATAAAAATTTTAATTTGAATTTAAAATATTTTAATCTTGACCTTTCATTTTAATCTAACATAGGACGTTTCATATGAGAATGATCCTCTTATGTGAGAATGAGAACACTCATTGTCATTCGTTAGATTAAAATGAAAAACTAAGATTAAAATATTTTAAATTCAAATTAAAGTATCATTTAACTACCACCACCATGATAGTTGTTGTAACCATTGTTGTCGTCACTACCACCACCATCATGATTGTCGTCATGACCACCGTTGTCGCTACCACCATCGTCGTTGCTGCCACTGTCACCACCATCTTGAACGTCGTCATGACCACCAACATGATCACCACCGCTGATGACAATAATGGTGGTCATGTTGGTGGTCTTGACGACAATCACCATGGTGGTTGTTGCAGTGATGATAGTGGTTGTAGTGACGATCTTGACATAAATTAAATATTTAAAATATTAATTTTTTGATAAATTTTATAGAGATCTTATAGTTAAATAAAACTTTAAGTTAAATTTAAATATTTTAATCTTGATTTTTCATTTTAATATAACATATGAGAAAAATCATTATCATTTTCAAATAAGAATGTCATTCTCATATGAAATGTCCTTTATATATACTAGGGAAGAGATGCACTTTATGTCTCTTTAAAATTTTTAAATAATTAAAAAATTGAAGTTAAATACAGTTAATAAAAAAATTAATAATATAAAAGTAATGGAAAATTTATGTAAGTTAGAAGAAAATTTTAAAATTTAAGAAATGGTTTAAGGATAAAATTGTTTAATAAAATGTATACACCAAAAATGAATTAATTTTGACTAATAGTTTAATATATATAATGATATTGCTCAATCGAAAGCTCTGCGCTTCATCGTTAATATTTCAAGGTAACATGCATTCCAGATATTTTTTTCTTCTTCTTTCACTCCCTTGTATATTATAGGCTGCTGAGGATTTCGTTTTACATTTTAAAATGGGTCCAATAAATAAACCTTGGAGTTGCAGAGATTTGCGAATACATCGCTATTGTTGCATTTAATTTGATAAATCTTCAAAACGATTAAGTCATCATCATCGAATCCACTTATTCAGCTCTTTGAAAGTTCTATATATTTGCGGCTGAAAAGGTATCTTTTTTCCCTATCTCAATTCATGTTTACAATATATATGTGGTTCATAGTATACAAGTTTTATTTTATTTACAAACACAGAACAAATTAAGACCGAGGAACAAAAATCCAACGAATAATTATGTTTAAAATTGCACAATGGAAAACTTCATATTAAGTTAGACGTACATGGTAATTTTAGCATACAAGAGTTATTTAAATTTGCTTTTTTTATTCCCCAGTTTGTTGCTTTCATCGATTTCATTAACCTGCTGTTTTGCTTGTTTCTAAAATTTAGTATATATCTAATTATCCCGCACACTTGATAAGAGGTTTATAAAAGACAATGAATAAAGGGATGAAGTTGTTATGGCACTGGAAGAAATCTTAAGGTTTTGGAACTGAGCTAATAGTTAAATGAGTTTGAGAGAATAATAAGGGAGAGAGGGGGAGAGAGAGAGAATAAATTTCATGAGGAAAAAAAATCTGAGATTATTGAAAAGTTTAAGGGTTTGTTATTCGGTTAAAACTCTCGTGTTTTGTTGTGGTATTAAACATATATAACATATATATTTGAAAATAATATTGAAAAGTTATGTTGGATGATAAGGAAAACTTACTGGTGAGTGTTTTAAGGAAAACTGTTTCGTACCATTTAACATTTTTCATCTGAGAAAATGATAAAGTTTGAAAATTGTACCACAACTCATTAGTTAGAGCAATAAATGAAGATTTTTTATATCAAAGATTTGTTTATCAGTTAATTGTCATGTTAAATTTTTTGTCTTTATTCTTTTTTTTCAAGTAGTTTGTTCTATTTTAATAAATAATTTATAATTTTATCTGCTTCTCTTATTATAGTAAAATATTTCCACACACTTAAAAATCTTTTGAAAATTAGAACATTTTTTTTTCTTAGCTCTGCACAATTAGCACACTAGTTTGGCAGAAATTTGGATCCAAAAGGACCAGGGGATGTCTTAAACAGATGCATTTCGTAAACATTCTTGCAAATGAACACGGATTGTATAAAACATGACAAAACGCAAGTAGCCTATGGCATTGTAAATATATATTAGGCGTAGAAACTGATTTTTTTGCTTAATTTGAGCCCTGCCTATATCATGGAACTATTAATTAATGTAGCTATGCATATTAGTGGATATTGACTACTCACTTACCTGTACAAAATCCACTTATAAGAAGTTACTGGGCATAATTCGAGAGACTTCTTTACATGTTGCCCTATTAAAGTTATGTATAAGAGACATTGCAACAACAAAGGAAAATAGAATTGAAACCGTTTAACATCCCAAACCCCAGGCTTAAAGAGTAAGCTATCTCATGCAAATGCTTCCTACTTGGATATTTTTTGTTTGATAGTGGAGCCTCCAACCGACATTTCATGTTTAATTGATATATCTCCACTATCACGCTAGTTGCTAGTTTACGCATACCAGAATCCGCTAAAGACTAAATATTTTAAATTCAGTTGATTTGGTATCATATTCAATTTCTATGAGTAATAAAAAAAAGAGTCCAATAATGTATTTTGAGTATTTTGCTCAAGTGTGTTCTCTATCGTGAATAGACAAAAGTTCAACCGAAATTTTTTGTCTTATATGTTCACTATCACATTAATCGTTAGGCCGGCACGTAATTAAATTCACTAAAGTATTTTGAGTCTCTCTAACTTTAGGATTCTTCAAAGTATATTCTCTATCGTGAATAGATGCGATTCAACATTTGTGTTGTTTTAACATGAAAATTTCATGTCGTCATTCGCAGGTTAAATCAGAAGAGTACCAAAAATAAGCCAAAAAAAAGAAGAAAAGGGAGGTAAGTGCTGCTTGTTATCGCTAGAATGCTAGCAACGTTTGTTTTCATCATCTTTCTTAACTTACCATGGTTTCTTCACACTTGAACTTTATCACAAGAAAAATTTTCAAATATTGACATTTCCTTATATAGAGGATATTAACTCTCCTAGCATTCAAACACGGCACCAATTAACCTTCAATTACCTCATGAAATGTCCCAACCCAACTATTTAATACAAAGCATATTATTACTATTATTATCATATATACCACAAATGGCGTACAGCACAACATGTAACAGTGACAACATGGGAGAAACCATTAGCAAGTTGACACAGTTTCCTAACACAATGGTTTTGCTCTATCGTGCGCAATCTGTCTCCATGTTCATTTCCTTCCAAATTAGCTCTCTTCATTAATTTCTGCACTTCATTTTTTTATTTATAATTTCACTAGTGTCTGTTATTATGTGTTTCACAATTCACATAGTTACATAACTTGCCGATAGCCAAAACCGTTTCTTAATTTCTTCTAACACACATTTTTGTTAAGTAGTGTATATATATTTGTGTCTCTTGTGGCAAGAGATAATTTATAGATCGAGCGAGTTCAGCATCTTATTAATTTGCTTTGTTTCTTTCTTTTGATTTCCTTAGAGGGAGGCAAAGAGTGACACAAATAGCAATGGAGAAGAAGAGAAGGAGAGGTTTGTATTGGAAAAAATTCAAATTTCATATCAATTAAAGATAAAATTAAAAATAGAATATATAAGCAAGAAGTAATCCTTACTCCTATAACTAATTTTTAAAGTTGAATTAGACTCAAATTCACATTAATCTAAAATGAAATCAAGTGTGGGAACCAAAGTAGAGTATTGCAGCTACTGTCAAGGGTCATATTGGTTCGTGGCTCCGTCATCTTTTCCCTCATTGCATATCCTCACATTGTTGCTGCCATTTGTGTTGCCCCCTTTGCTCTCTACGTTGAGAGGTATGTTTTTCATTCTAGTTATTATTTGTTCCTTATAAAACTTGTTTCTCTCTTACTCAAGGTTTTAAGAAATGGTTTGCGTGTGACCGTGATTTTGGCAGCATTGTTAAGATTTCTAAACTGTCACTAACCGTAATATGGCTGTAATTACGGTCTCATCAACTGTATTTATTCATAATTTCCTTCAATATCAAGAAATGTAACGAAATTGCAATCTAGTATATATGTAATATTAATACTCATGCGGAACTTGGCTGTTTTCTAACATTATGTTTGGCATAATTTTTTAAAAATTTAAAAGTTATTTAAAAATTAGAATTCATAAGAGTTTTAAAATAAAATAGAAATTTTTATGATTTTTATTTTTTCAAATTAAAAGAGATGATTAGAAAGATAGCAAAGAGTAACTGATAGGAATTATTAAAAAGATTGAGGGGGAGAGACAAGGGAATTGTATAAGAGAGAGATCACAATAAGAGAGATGTTCATGAGAGAATAAAGAAACAGAGTGAAAACGTGAAGACAAAGAGAAAAGGAGAGAAGAGAATAGAGAGAGTGTGTGGAAAGAATGGAAGCTGGATTTTTAAAAGCTATTTTTACCTAATTTTATTAAAAAAATACTTTTTTCTTCATAAAAATTAAGCTGCTTAGTTTTTAAAACATTTTAGAAAGTGTTTGATTCATTTTTTCTTTTTAAAAAGAAGAAAAATTCAAAATAAACTGAGCCAAATTATATTTGTTGATGTTATATTCTCATGTTAATTCTTCTAATATACTTTATAATAATATTAAATAGTTTTTTTTTGTTAACATTAATTTTGAAGGTGATTTTATGTAGTTTTAATATAATAAATCTTCTTTCCTAATAATTCTTTTCCTTAATCAGTTGCTTAAATCTAACTCTAAAGACTCAAGTTAACAAACTAAATAAAAATATAAATAAATTAATATCTTAACACATTAAAAAAATATTTTATTCTTTTAATCACTCTTTGATTGCATGTGGATTCTCTCACTTGCAAATGATTCTGGGTTGTTAATGCATAGGCCGCACAAAGAAGTATACTCCGAAGGTTTGGTTTTGGCTCTTCGTTAACGCATTGATGGGGTACGCATTCTTTACTTCCTCAAAATTGGATTAACCAAATATACAAACATTCATTGATAAATGACACGATGCACTTTTGATCTTAGGAAAATATATAAAACTAAGTGTCTTAAAGTAAAAAGATTTTACAAAAAGAGAGAGAGCAACACTTTTCTTGTATTAATTCATGTACTTCAAACTGCAATTTTTAAATTTTAATAAAAAATTATTTACTAACTTTTTTTTTAACTAGTATCCTTAAAACATTACTTAACAATATCGTTATTTTTAAATACCAGGTTGAAAATGAACTTCTTGAAATGTGACTTGTGAGACTATGTTTGGCATGGCTATATATGATGCAGGTGTTCAAACATGAATGCATGTCCATTGTCGTCCCTTTAATATCCACCAATAATTAATAAAACAATTATTTGACCTGTGAATATGCCGTTTATTTTCAAAGTTTATTTGTAATTAACACCATTTTTCTAATTATACAAATTAATGAAGAAGTGTGATAGAGTAAGGTTGGCCTACCTCTAATTTTCAGGTCTTCGATTGCAACTAATCAATCGTTCATTAAACATAGTGAATGTGATCGAGCTTGTGGTTTAAAAGTCGGTGCCACTTTCAACCTGGCAAAATATGGATACTACAAAAAAGGAAAAAATATTAATTGCAAATCAAATTTTGTAGTGACACTGTTGGGTGTGAACCTGCAGTATCAATGTTATATATTTTTTACAGAACTTTACATAGATTTGCGTCCAAATTTCTTTTTTTTTAAGTACCATCTACAATTATTAGTAAATCTAGTCCTTGTTATGATGAGAACAACAAATAAATGTTACTTTTTTTTAGATGGTGAGGCAAAATAGATAATAATTGAGCCAATTCAGCCGTAACATTTCACATGCAACCAAAATATAACCATTTCTTTTGGTTGATGGTAATAGGTATTTGTAGCTCTTCCTCGCCACAGAAATAGAAGAAATTAACTACTTCTATCTCAAATTACACATTCCATAATACTTTCATTTCTCATAAAAAATAATACTTTTATTTATTGGTATCTTACCTATTATTCAAATAAATTCACATTTATATTTTAATTCTTTTTAATAAGAATATTTTTAACAATATTTTTTGTTAAAAATATTTTTCACAATTTGTGTAATTAATATATTTTTTAAAAGAATGTATATTAGTACCTTAAAAGATAAATAATATGAGATGAAAGGAGTATATATAGAGATTCTTTCTCCCTTTTAATGATTATCACACAAGTTCTTTTTTCCAAATGATTTGTGCCACTATGAAATTCCATACTAAAATTAATGAAGCTCATAATTTCATGGTCTATATGTTTGACAGTTGTGTTTATAATTTTATTTCAATTATGCCTATATAGAAACTAAATCCTCTCCCCCAAACCACCTAGCAAATGTATAATATTGATAGATTGACTGAAAAGAACAACATCACGTGAGTTAAGTACTTTATCTTCATTTTACATTCAATAATCAAATAGACAAAGGTGTTTCATACTGGATAAATAGTTTGAATTACAAGAAATTATAATTGCAATATATTATAGGCATCATGGCATTCCTTATCTTAAAAGGCTTAAACCATGTCAACACACACATACTCTGTTCCTTTTATACTATAGCATTACAAGTTTTATAAAGTGGATATTTATGATAATTGATGGCTTGTCATTATGATTTTCTAACAATGTGATGATATCAAATTCATACATGATAATTCTGGCTCAAGGATTATTCTATTATGGTCTGAGAGACACTTCTGCTACTTACTCTATCAATTTTCTCAACTTGGTTTCTATATGCAACTTCTTTACCTCTATCATATTCAAGTATCTAGAATATACCATTTTATTTGTATAAATCTGAAAAAAATTTCCGTAGCATTATTGCATAGCTAGCACTAGTTGATGAACCAATGCAGATTGGAGAAATTGAGTCTGCACACTTGGGCTGGTAGAGCTAAGTGTGGAGGGGCAATTTTGTGTGTAGGGGGTGCATTAGCTACCAGTGTTTACAAAGGGAAGAAATTTTATCTTGATCATCATAGTCATCATGTTCAAATTGCTGTTGCGGCACACAAAAAATCACATCCTTCGGGGCACTTTATTTTTTTTTTTTTTGCAGTTGCTTCTCATACACAGCTTGGTTTCTTGTTCAAGTAAGAATCATATTCTTTCTATAGTCTATTGTTTTACAACATACTTGAATTTTCTTATCATTTTCATGTATAAGAGCGTCTTACCAGAGAAACTTATATATTAATTAACAAAGTCATGATGAATTGTGTTACCTTATATAATATCAACCATCTAATAAGAGTATAAGATGGGTCGATTAACCCTTTTCAGTTTACTGTCATAATTCTCTTTGCTAATAATTTCCTTCAGTTTTGTTAGAAAAAAGTCTTTCATGTGATTATTAATTTACTATCCTTCTCAAATGACTATTTTCAATTTAATAAGCAGGTCCAATTGCTTAAAGTATTTCCACTAAGGTATACGGGAACAATGCTAGCATGCGTTTTGGCAGCACAATTCAAGGAGGAATCATAGGTGTTTGCATAGATTCCGGATAAGCTGCTTGGAGATTATAGTGGAATCTACAATTGATCACTAAATTGTACTCAGTAAGATACTCTGAATATCAAATAGATTTTACTGCTAAGAAATTATGATTTAAAATAATAATTTGCTTTATCAACAAATTGGAATGGATAAAATCATGAATCAAGATGTAGCTTAGTTTCTAAATTTGAAATTCATCAACTGTGATTTAATTTGACAATGAACTTTGAAAGAGGAACATGAACACTCTGAAGTGATTATTAACATTTTTTTTTTGTGTGTGTGTGTGTAGGGAGCACTGGCTACAGCTGCTACATTCAGCATACTATCTTGGGTAATTACAATCAAAGGACCAAGTTATCCCCCAATGTTCAATCCCCTAGCTCTTATTTTTGTGGCCTTTTCAGAAGCTATGTACTTGGCGAACCATAAACCGTTGGAACGTATGAATATTTCTCCTTCTAGACATTATGCCAATTTCAATGTTACTTTATATTCTTACCTTATCTAGGTATTCAGCTACCATCACACAATCACTTGATCATCTTCATTAGGAAGAGACCATTTAATCTAAAGTAGATTGTCTTTTCTAAACTTATATCCAATTCCTTGAATATTTTTTGCATTATTTTCTAATTAAAATTGAAGTTTCATCTTGGTATTCTGTATAATAAAGATTTACAAAGTTTGATCTATATGTTACAAAGTTGAAACACCAATTCTTAATAAAAATAATACTTAAAGTTCCTAAGAAATTACATCTAAATTTTGTCCTTCTCAACAATATAGCTTCGGTATTTCCTTATGATACATGTATAAAAAGTACTAATCTAAGATCTATGTGCAGGTTGCTAGGCATGATTTTGATCATGGTGGGATTATACTCCTTTTTGTGGGGCAAAAACAATGAGACTAAGCGCATGGTTCAACAACCAATTGTATCAGCTGCAGAAGTATCAAACGTGACTGATTTGTCTGCTGGGGCAGAATCAACGGCCATAGTAGTGCCAAGTTCTTCACCTATGACTTCAGTAGTTCTAGAACTTGAAAAGTCTGACAAAAACTGAAAAAAATAATAATCCTTTGAATGTAGGAGAGCTAAAGTTCAAGGCAGAGATTTGAAAAGTGCAATGTTTTTTAACCAAAATATGTGATTGAAATATGATTTTCTGTACTTAAGCCATTTTCCCAACATTTTTTCATACAATATAACAAGACTTTAACCAACCCTGGAAAAAAATTAAGTGGGAAAATCAATTTCCTATTTTTATTTTGTTATTTAGATTTAGATCGATCACGTACATATTTGGATTAATGACAAATGATTTATTTTAAATAGGGTCGTGATTTTTTTTTTTATGTATATCTGCGGGTTCGTAATTCGAAGATAATCCTACAGAGGTTGAATCAAGAACCTTCTACTTGAAAGTATCCCTATACACGTTTTTTATTCAGTAGACTAGCTTGGTAACCTCCTTGCTGGAAAATGCCATCATAGTTTACATATTTGAATTCAAAATAGACGCTAAACGTAAACGTAAACGTAGAATAATAACACCGCAGTAAATTTTTAGTATCAAAAACTTTCTCAATGTCAGTAAGAAAAAATTATAGAACTACTATGCCTCTTAAATCTTCCACTATAATAATAATAATGAGAATACAAAAATATAATAATGTATCTTCAATTTATGAACATGACACTAACTAATTGGCTCACTAATTTTTTCTCTTAAAAACTCTTTGAGGCTCTCTCTCACAATTCTGACAACGAATGTTAGGATGTTCTAATACTTGATGCATCAAGAGTGAAGAAGGGAGAATATTTGTTTATAGAATCATCCTCCCACAAAAAATTAATTAAATGCCCTCAACAATCAATAACTTGTTTCTATAAATTTGTCAATTTTTAATACACCGAAAATTGTGCATTTGAAGGATGACTTTGCACGTTTTTAAATCATGCATCCACAGTGCATAAAATTCTTTAACTGCATCCACACTCTGGATTAACCCTTGAGTTAATTAGGGCCATGAAAGTTTCAACGAGTTCAGATTAATCAATTTTGAAACTTATTCTCCACTCCACTCTAAAGACGAAAGTCCCTCCTTTACTCTCAATTCATTTAGGGTGAGTTTGGTTGTGTAAAGAAAAAAATATAGAATAAGTATTTAAATTAAAGTAGAGAAAAACGTGTGAGATTCATGCTTGAATAGTTTAATCCTTTCCCATAATCAAAGAAACACTTATATCCAAGATAATTGTAGAATTTTTTTTTTTACAGAACCTTTGCAATTTGTAGGGTTTTGGAACTCTTGGACAAATAGATCAAAGACACCTCCTTTAATGATGTCATGTGTCAGGGTTTTAAAGATTTTTTTTTAAATTGAAATGTAATCCTTTATACTTTAAATTAATTATAACTAAATTGTTATCATTAACATTAATAAATATTTTTGGATGACTAATAGAATTAAATAGGGTTTTTGTCGGTGCCAATAATTGATGATTATACAATTAGAACAATTTAAATAAAATTCAATTAATTATTTCTAAAAATCTTCTAAAAACGAAAATAATAGGATACTTATATATGACAAATCCCAAAAATCAAAATCAACACATTTCATTTTCATTTTTCGCGACTTCATCTTTTTTGTTCCCACAATCACTAAACTCACATTTGTCTTCTCACATAAAAAAACTCCAAACCCCCTTTATTCTTCCATTACGCTGTTACTTTGTAAATGTGAGTGCGATTTTTGAGTGCATCCCGCTAAAACTTCTCATCGGGTTCGAACACTCTTGTTCCACCAATCTCCGCAGCTTCACGAATTCCCCGTACACTGCGTCGTGTACATTGATGTTATAACTTTTAATTGATTTAGGGTTTTGGTTTTCATTTTGCTTCAACACGTTTCATTCATGGGACCAACCCTTGAGTTAAATAGGTCATGAAAGTCTTAATAAACCCAGATTAATCAGTTTTGAAAGTTGTCCTCCACTCCACTCAAAGCTGGCGAATCTCCCTATCTTCCCCTCTCAATTCATGTATTTCCAAATACATGATGCGAATATGACTATATTTTGTTTTATTAACACACACTGTATAAGAACCAATGTTCTCCTAACTTCGTAATTGTACCAATGATCGAATTGGTGAAATCACTTATTTAAGAGTTAATGATTCAATCAGAATCAAATTAGTTTTAACAAAATATTTTTTAATATAATATGTTAATAATATTGAACAAAAAATAATATAATGTGTATAAAATAATATTAATAATAAATAAATTTCATTTAAAAGTGTCATGAGTTATAATTTTTTCTTAAAAAAATTCAAAACAATGTCATGTTGAAATTTTTGTTAAAAATAATTTTATGCAAAATCAATTACTTCATCGGATTTTACCACTATTTAACCAGTTCAATGGGTTTGAACCGATTTAAGGACACACTAAGTTTTAAGAAATGTTGAATCACACACATGATCAGTTTTAGGTCGAAGCACTATAAAAAGGCAGAGGGGAAATATTCAACCGTAAAAGTATGTTTAAAATTTTAAACAAAAAGCTTCGCATAAGTAGACTGAAAATATTTGTATTTTGTTTTTTTAAAAAAAGCTCTCAAAATTTCCTCTTCTTTTTTGTTTCTTGGATTTGTTGTTTTCATTCCTTTCTTTAACTTTTTCACATCCTCAAATATTTATTATTAAAGCTAATTATTTTGTGCAAGCTAAATACGAAGTATAACTTTTATTCGTTTCCGGTTTCTCTAAAGATTTTAAATATAATGTATACATGTATTTACCAAAATTTGGAGCTAATAAACATTAAGATAGATGTGACCAAAATGGACTCCATAATCTTGTACTTCAGTGAGTATCATTTGTTAGAAAAATAGGAATGAGGAATTGCAAAACAAATAATTTTGACCCAAGTAAATATTAGTTGAGAATGGAATAAAAAGAATAAGATAGAACCTGATATTTACATAATAAGATGAGAACTTTGGATCCTTTTTTTGTCAAGGATGTTATAATGGCGTTAATTGTAAATAATTTTTAGCTTATAAATAATAGTTAGTAGATAAATTGTAATTGAAATATTAAGATATTTAGAAATAACATTTAAAATGACTAAATTCACATATTTTTTAAAGTATAAAAACTAAATCACTTATTTAAAATTATAAGTATTAAAATCAAATTAGTTTAACAGAAAATACAATGATAAAAAACATATTTTACGCTTATTACAAGTAATGGAATATAACATAACAAGTAATGATGACAAACTTAGAGAAACCCGTGGCAGTGTGACAGATTTTCCTGACATAATAGTTTTGCTCTAATGTATGGCATTTATCACATATTCATTTTCCTTAGAGAACTTTCCAAAGCTGTCTATCATTTATTTTTGCATTTGACTTTTTAATTTTTCACTCGTGTAGTGTGCATCACATAGCTACGTACATAAGCTGCCGAGCCACAACCGTTTCCTTCATTTCATCTATATCTATGTTAATATGTGTCTCTCTTGTAGTAAGAGACAAGAAAGACAGCAAGTTAGCACTTACTATTTTGCTTTTAATATTTCTTCTCTTCCATCTCTTCTTCTTAGGCACTTACAATGAGTCACACAGAGTTTGGTGGAGCAATTGAGGGAAAGATCAGGATGAACACTTTGAAGAAATGGTTCACTTCTTCTCAGGCTATATTGAGCATGGTACTAGTGCAACTTTTTGTAACTGGGTTGCAGCTTCTGTCAAGGGTTATATTGGTTAAAGGCTCTTTCATTGGTGCACTTATTACTTATCGTCATATTGTTGCTGCTATTTGTGTTGCCCCCTTTGCGCTCTACTTTGAAAGGTATAAGCTTTTTATGTTTTTCTAGTTGCTTTGCTCTTATTCGAATTGTATATTTAATCTTGCTTCCCCAACTTTTTCGATAAATCTTTGTTCCTTTTTTTAAAAAAACTTTAAATGACGTTATATGTTCTTAGAATGTTCTTCTATTAAGTTTCTTAATATTTCATTAAAAGGTATTAAAAGAATAAATATATTCAACATTTAAAAAATAAAAATAAAAACATTCGATATTCTTACTTCGGTTGCTGCAGAATTGAGAAAGGAAATTTTTTAGATAGGAAACTGTCGAATAGGTTTTAGTCGATCTGTAAGTTTTTACTAAACTTAATACATCTTTCATGTTGGAATTTTAAGACAAACCTATTCAATTTTCTCTTAGTGCATGTTACTTTTGCTCTTGTTATTTTTGAGAAGTATTCTTTATTATGATTTCCTAATGCAACTTTCGAAAAAGAGTTATTTCTCTAAAAAAAATCAATGCCGAACATGCATGCACTCAATTTATTTATGTACTCTACCTGAAATTTGGTTCTCCAATTGTTCTCTTTAATTTGTAAGCTAGATCTTTGTTCATGGTTTTTATTTTTATTTTACCCCAACACTTGCTTGTTGATGTTCTCTTGAACAATGTTATTGTGGTTGCAGAGGCCTCGCAAAGAAGTTCAGTTGGAAGGTTTGCTTTTGGCTATTCATTAATGCATTAATGGGGTACGTGCGCGTTCTTTTAATTCCTATTTAAAACTGCAGTTTTTGTATTTAAATGGATATAATAAGAAACGCTTTTGTTTTTAAATACCCTCCGGAAATAATGAACCTCTTGAGATGTGATATTAAGTTTTTGTCCTTATCCTTATAATTACAAAGATAGTATTTAAATATCATTATTTTATTTTTTTTGCATGCTGAAGTGCAGTGAATCTCCATTATCTTTCTTTTAAGATATATGTGGACCCCTAATATTAACTCTGATAATGCGTTTTCAATCAGAGGAAGTAATTCTTCGTGAAGAACTATGGTAAAAGTTCTGGTGTTGCTGGTCATGTTAAAGTTTCATCTTTGGTGGGACAATTATTAGACCTATGGTTGCGCCGTTTATTTTCGATGTTTATTAGTAATTAGCACCATTTCTATAAAAATCAGATAAAGCGAGTGTGAGAAAGTGAGGCTAACCTTAATCTAATTTCAAGTCTTTTAGGGCAACCTTTAATTGGTTCATTTTATACATTGGATACATTAGTTTTTTTGGCTGTACTGGAAAGAATAGTTGGTGTGGCAGTGACACTTTCGATTTGGAAGCATTGGAGATTACGAAAAAAGAAGAAAAAGAAGAATATATACTAATAACCTTATTTGAATTTGCGTCCCAAATTCTCCAGTCTACTCTTCTAACAAATATATTCCTGTTTATGTCTAGAAGAATCAATAAATCTTACTATTTGTTTAGATAGATAGGCCAAAATAAACAAAGAATATATGAGAAAGTTTATCCGTAACATTGCATATTTAATAGAGTTTTAACTTAAGAAGTTCACGTAATCAGTGTTTTAAAGGAAATAATTAAGAAATTAATGAATAAAAGTTTTGATTAAAAGTTACATTAAAATATATTAAAAAAATAAGACAAGAATACGAGAATGATAGAAAATAAATATTCTTCATTTAAAATTGATTGACTTTTGACATTTAAAAAATCATATTAACTGTGTATTCAATTTTTAATAAAACATTAAAAAAATTATTTTAGTTTTTTAGTTTTGTCTCCTAATATATATTTATTATTATAATCTTGGAATATTTAATAACATGTTTAAAGAAATTGAAAAAAAATAAAGATATTTTAGTAAAATAATATTATTAATTAATCATTTAGTTTGTACATAAAAAAAACCTTGACAAATGACAGTCTTTTGTTTACATGCAACAAAATTTGTAGTATATTAATTATGGAATACTTTTTTTTGTGGATGGTGCAAGTATTGGAGCATTTTCTCGTCATAAATAGAAGAAATTAACTACTGTACGTACAAATATGCACCGCCCCTTATTAATGATTACTGCACAAGTTCTTTTTCCAATGACTACTTGTTCGACGGTGAATATTTCATGGCAAAAGCTTAATGAAGTTCATAACTTTCTGGTCTATATGTCAGACACCCGTGTATATCCCTCCTTTCATTCGGATTACTAACATTTTTTTTAATCTATTTTCATCTTCTTTAATTTAAAACACTATATATAATATCATTTTTATGTAAAACAGGTAGTAATATCTTACTTTTATCTTTTTTTTTTAAATTGAAAAAAGGACAAGGATTGAAACATGCATATAAAACAGGTGGGAATTATTTTCCCTCTTTTAATAATCAATGCATCAAAAACAAAAATTAAACCTCCTCTTCCCAACCATGCGTGATACAAATGCATATAATTAATAGACACGACTTCGCACGAGTAAAGTAGTTTGTCATTTAGCATGTTTACAAATGCATTAATTAATTTTGAAAAGTAATTACTCCTCCTTAAACCCTTAGAAGACAAAATACTAATTATTTCTTTCAATGGCGTGAATAAGCTACGGAGTAATAATTATGACTACTATAATGCGCTAGTACTAGAGTTTATTTTTAACAAACTAGTACTAGAGTTATTCATTTTGAAATGCTTAATCCATGTTAATCACACACAATTCCTTTTAACTCTAATTTTTCTATAATTGTTACTTGTTTTGTAATTAATTACAGGATGACCCTAGCTCAAGGATTGTTTTATTATGGTCTGCGAGACACTTCAGCTACTTACTCCGTCAATTTTCTCAACTTAGTTCCTATAACCACCTTCCTTACGTCTAGCATATGCAGGTATTTGGAAACAGTGACATATAGAGTTCCCATTTTTGAGATCCATGCATTATATATACCTAGTTGATATTCTTACTGTTCTCTATCTTTTTTTTAATTAAATTATATATATAACCTATCATATCTATACTTTTCTCTCTACTCTCTTTATTTCTAAGTATCAAATAATTTTGGATGTCAAATTAAATATCATTTTCATATAAATAAAGGATACTAATACTCGCTGACTAGTGTCCCAAAACATTACTTATAAACTAATCTCAATAAGTAGAAAACATTTGATATATTATTAGACATTCTATGAAAAACTTTATATTTTTTATTCCTTAACAAGGATATTAAGACATTGGTAAAAAAATTTCATCAAATTATACCATTTCTATCTCATAATAAATGTCATGTAAAAAAAAGTATAAAAATAAGTACAAGATATATTATTTTAACTTTTTAATGTAGCATTAAATTTTTTTTTCATTAATATCCCTAATAAATATCATTTAACTTTTTAAAGTAACATTAAAAATAAGATTATTAATTTTATAAAATTATCTCTTTTTATCTACTACTTAATAACTTTTCTTGACTTATAGCATGAAAAAAAACTTATGACGACACTATGTTATGGAACATAGTAAATATTTTCTATCCTTTCCATTATAGTAGTACTTGCATAATAACCAGCATTGATGCATGATTAATCTATTAATGCAGAATGGAGAAACTGAGGTTGCAAACATGGACTGGTAAAGCTAAGTGTGTAGGGGCAATTTTGGGTGTTGGTGGAGCATTAGTTACCAGTCTTTACGAAGGGAAGGAGTTTTATCTTGGTCACCATAGTCATCACGCTCAAACTGCTACTGCAGCACACAAAACCAACATGCTTCGTGGCACTTTATTTTTGATTTGCAGTTGCTTCTCTTATACGGCCTGGTTTATTGCGCAAGTATATATGCAGCCCATTCTTTATAATATTAGTCTACTATATATATTATTGAATCTAATATAGTTAACAAATGTTAAATAAAAAAAGTTAATGAACAATTATCTTCTCACTCTAAAAATGCCTTGAATGTGATTATTAATATTATTATTATTATTATTATATATGCATCTTAAATAGCTATTTTCAATTGAAAAAGGTGAAGTTGCTTAGAGTATTTCCACTGAGGTATTGGGGAACAATGATAGCATGCGTTCTGGCAGCAATTCAAGCAGCAATAATAGGTGCCTTCTTAGATTCCAGTAAAGCTTCCTGGAGATTAGAGTGGGATCTACAACTAATCACTATAGTGTACTCGGTAAGATATTTTGAATATATGCATGCCTGCAAATTGAAGCTACTATATAAATCCCATGAATTAAGACCTTTTATTAGGATGCTTAGTTAAATTATAAAATATATTAAAATTAATACTTAGTTAATCATTATTTGACTCCTAGGATATTTCTTATTATTTAATATATATTTAAAATAATTCACATATCAATTAATTGTAAATTCAATATGAACAATTACTCTCAAAGAAAGAAATAATTACAAAAAGAAGTACAGAAATTGAACAAATAATGCACAAAAAATTGCTTGATTCATCTTTATTTTGTTGGTCTTTCTTTAATGCTATAACATTCATATTAGTACTTATATTTTGAACTTTTCGTTATTAAACAAGTGATATTTATTTGTGTAGGGAGCACTCGCTACTGCTGCTTCATTTTGCTTACTATCTTGGGCAATTAAAGTCAAAGGACCTAGTTATCCTCCAATGTTCAATCCCTTGGCTCTTATTTTTGTGGCCGTATCAGAAGCTATCGTACTTGGACAACCAATAGGAGTTGGAACGTATGAACATTTTTCCTACTTTACATTACGCTAATTTTCAATTTTTCTTTATTTTTTATTTTTACCTTGTCTGGGCATTGTGATGTTTTGACCTTGTAGTTATTTATGTATTTATAAAAGTTTTCTCATATTAACTTATGGTTTTTTTTTTATTCTCTCATAAGTGTTATGCATGGAGAAGTTTATCTAAGCACAAGATCAACAGCACATTTGCATTAAGATAGTGTAGAAAAATTACTAATTCAAAATCTATGTGTAGGTTGGTGGGCATGGTTTTGATCATAATGGGATTATACTTCTTTTTGTGGGGCAAAAACAATGACAGAGAGAGATTGCCTCAATCAAATGGACTAACAAGCATGCCTGATACATCTATAGTTGCACCAAGTGCTTCTCCTACCGACACTAGTGTGCTTCTTCAAATTGACAAGATTTAATAATAAAAACTGATAAAAGAAATATAATAAGGTTGGTTTGTTTTTATTAAGATGTTGTCTAGCAAGGAGAAAATAAATTGCTAGTGATATGCGCATGCAGAGAACTACACTAAAATGTAAACGTAAAGGATTATGTTGTGAGTTCATAATTGCCTTTGCCTTTTACCAAGTGGACAACTTATAGCTAAGTACATATTACTTTGGGTTTAAATGATTTCAAATCACGTTGAAAAACAACAAACGTTAATTTAGGTACAAAATCATGGTTTGTATCATGTTACTGAATTAATTTTAGATTTAAAATTGATTAACAAGGAGTTAAACACAAACAAAGAAATAAATGCTTTACATATACAATATATACTTATATATGTAACTCTTTTTTAGGCTTAATGGCATTTTTACTTTTAACTTTTTATCTTTTGGTAAATTTTATTCTAACTTTTTAATTTGATATATTTATTCCAAATTTTTAGGCTTAGTTTGATACTAATGAAAGTGGAGGAGGAGGGAAGAGGAAGGAAGAGAAGGAAAGAAAGGATGACAACATCATTTGGTTGAGCTGAACATTAAGGAAATTTTTGAAATAAACTCTGAAAAAAAAAACTTCTCAAGGGAAAATTAGTTTTATCATAAAAGTAAAATTTATAAATTTCTTAAAAGTTAAGGTAAAATATTTGAAATTAATTTATTAAGAGTAAAATTGATTAAAAAAAATGAAAGTAAAAAGTTTATTTAAACTTTTTTAAAAAAATAAGTTAATGTCATGAAACTCTCATGAGTTGAGAGCAATGCAGAGCAGTCATGAACTTTAATTAATTCCCATTGTAATGTAACAGAGAGCAAAGGATTGGGTGAGTGCTTGACACATTAATAGTATAAACTATAAAGACTAAAGAAGCAATGAAACACGAAGTCAACCATTGTAGAAAGTTAATGTGCACATGAATAGAGTTAGGGTTCAGTCCTAACTCCTAATGCATCTGCATCTACTGCCCCTGTTCACTCCTAGATTTAGCCCTTTTGTTCCAAAGAAGAATCTTTGACACAAAAAACACTATTTAAATAACGGCAATCTCTACGGTGTACCACCGGTGAGAAACCTTTTTCAACCGTTGGATTATGGTGAAAAATAATTATCGGCCCAGATTTAATCCCCATTGCTCAGTGAATATAAATGTGTGTAATGATTGAGCAGTGACGGCAGTGATGAGAGAAAGGAGGATTTGTCTAATTTATCCCTCGTTAGAGTCCAGGGTTATTCTAGTAATTTTAGTAGCGGACGCTTCTACCTTTTTCAACGTAGAGTAAAGTGTTGGCCCAATCTTGATGGATGTGGATTGGGCCAAATTGAAGGCAGTTTGTACTGACTTTTTTCTGCCGTAGTCCTTCCAAAGAATTGTTAAAGAAATGTTACTTTTATGTATTTAATTAAAATAAATCATGTAAAAATAAAGGACTTTGGTAGGCATTATAGCAGGATTATTCTAATATAATTTTGTGGTGTTTAAGTTTTAACTGAAGTGTACACTTCAAAAGAAAAAGACTGAAAAGTAAGTTTCTAATATAAAGACTTATTTTATTTTTATTAAATACCTACAAAAGTCATTTACTGTTCTTAATGATATGGTAGTAAACTTAATTCTAATTGACCTGACGTCTTTAAATTTTATTGTCGATGTTAATCTCGGATTTAATTTTATAATTTGTAATAATGTTTGATTAATTGATTTTTTTCTTTGAACTTCACTATGGAAGCAATCCAAAAGGCACATACCCATTTCATATGGAAGAAACCATTTTTATATACTGTGTAAGCAAAAACCATTTTTATTTCTCCCTTAAGTTAAACGCATTTGCTGGTTTTTAAATCTCTAGAATTGGAGTTTGACTTATATAAATCAGTTGACGATAGAAAAATACTAACATTACTATTTGCTCCTAGATGAAGTGTCAATACAATGCCAAAGTAAACAATGTCAACTCATTTGCTCCAATACTATAAAACCAACTAAGTACCGTTGTTTAGCTCTAAGAATTTGATATAACCAACCCGTTGAAATTGCTCTAAAAAGTGGTTGTAATTTACAAACAATAGAAGATATTCTCTTTTACCACTCACATCGAAGTAATTATCTTCCGCTGGCTTCCCCTTTGTCAAATGAAGTGTTTTTTTAATTTTATTTTTGAGAAGTTGTCTAATGAGGTGTTTGTGCCTAAAAAATGCATTATCTTTATGTCCAAATTAAACTATCCACTTCAACTATGTTTAATGATGAAGTGTGTACAAGATAGTAGGAAAGGAATATAAGAAGAATATAAGATCTAACTCAAAAGGAAAATATAAGATTGATTGAATGATGAAGTAAGAAGAGAATAAAAAAGATCATGAAGAAGACCAATTTAATTCTTCTTATTAATAAAAAATTAACATATTAATAATTAATATTTGTAGATAAAAAAAACCTAACTTAAAAGAAGATAAGACTTTGAAGTGAAATTTTAGTCAAATGTAGTCCCAAGTTGAAATTTGAACTTCTTGTTTAAATGCTTGCCTATTGAACATAATTTCTAACTTGGTTATGCAGCTATACTTTACATTTAATAGAAAAATATAAGAGACCGTCGAATCCTTAATCATATATATCATCCGTTAGTTTCCTTCAGAAATAAGACATTGATTCTGTGTTTCTTTTTCCCCTTATCCTTCTAACTTTCGGCCAATAGGGTCGGTTCCCACTTTCCACCACTTCTCATTCCTAAAAGATTCCGTGGAGAAATTATTCTCTTCCCACTATTCTCGTCATTATTTTCTGACTTAGAAAAAGTTATTTTAAACTGATGTTTTTGTTACACATTTTTACATGTACAAGTTTTGCAGCAATTATTACAAGTTCATATGGCCACTTTTGAAATACAAAATCTTGTATTTTTCTATATAGGTTGTGCGAATAACAATAAATGTGTGGCAGAAAAAAAATGTATTCGGACCGTTAAATTATTGGTCTCGATTAAGCTGAGTCTATTGGAATTTGATTTTAGAATATAAAAAAACTGAATATAATTTAAACTATTAAAGTAATAAATATTTACTGAATATTACGATTTATGTCTCAGTACTTGATATGTGCTTAATCTATCAAATCAAATATGTTATATAGTATGAAAACTGTTTGCACGAAGACGTACAGTAAGAAAACATACAATTGTTGTTATATATTAACTTAAAAGAATAAAAAAAGCATTTGATGGAAATTAAAGAAAATGAATTTATAAGTGTTTCGTGAGTGTTGTACAAAATTGTAAACATTATTTTTTCCTTATTATAAAAAAAATGTATCAAGTTATAGAAGCTCTTTACCAATAAATTCGCTAGTCTGAAAAATTAGAAAAATATATTTGCTATTATAGAAGAGAAAATAAATTATACAAGGAATATAATAAGTTTGTCAGTTTTTTAATAATCATTTTTAACAAGTGATTTTTAATTAATTGATAATATATAAAAACATACATTAACAAAACATAATATAGCATTAAACTCATCATATAACAGTATCTATTTTCACATTCTTATCTAGATTCTGACCTACTTAAAAGGATAAAACTTTGTCCCATGCTAATATATTTTGTGGGAACTCTTTAACTATGAATTAGAAACTGGTTGCATAACTCGCAACCTACATGTGATGTGAGTTGTGACTCAGGTGAAATCTTGGTTCATTTACACCACTACTGCTACACTACACAGTATATTTTAATTAGTTTTGGATGATTTGGAAGGGAATAAATTATGAGGGTTGAAAAAGAAAGTGAAATTTTTTTTGGTATATATAGTTTGATTGGTATGGAAATAGATTGGAGAAAAAATAACTTATGCTGGTCTCACCAAAATTTGTTTCCCTTTCATCCATGAAATGCAACGAAAATGACTGAATTCCGTCAATTGACAGTAAAGAAGTGCAACATTAATTTTATGGTTCAAATTAAGTGTGTTTTTTCCATTTTTTAAAATTAAATACATTTTAAACATAAATAAATAAATATTAATTTTGATAAAATATAATAAATCCACCTTCAACCCTAATGAAATAAATTCTTAATTACTTTTGCATTTCATATATTGAAATGTGCAAATGTTCGTTTACATGAATGCGCGCCAACGGGTTGCAGACATGCATGTTCTAAATCACGAGCCATGAGCCTATACAAGTTATTTCTTGAAATATGCAATTTAAACAAATTTGATTGTTTGTGTATTGCAGTTTTGTTTTTCTTTATCCGTTGTGTATTGCAGTTCTACTTATTTAATACTATTAAAAAAAATTAAATTCTTTTACTTTTTTAAAAAGCGCAAAAATATTTTTAGTTTTTACAAAATATACTATATATATCCGCCCACAAATTACATATTGTGTAATAATAATAATAATAATAATAATATTATTATTATTATTATTATTATGCTTATCCATTTAAATGCAAATTTATTTGTTTAACCTATTTAATATCTAACCCCTGCATGTTTAATATAAATATTTTAAGTTACAATTAGTTTTTTTCTTAATTTATAAATTATTCATAACATCTTGTTTGTTTCTTTTTTATTTTAACCAGAATATATATTCTTAGAAATATTAGTATATTGATATGGCACAATTACCTACCAGACAAACAGACACAACGACATCATCACATGTTGGTTAAATGAATGAAAACTGAAAGATAAAAATAACTAAAGAAAAATTAAAGTAGTAAAAAATGAGCTCAAACACTTTTATAATTTTTAATTAAAAAGTGAAAAGTGGATTTTATTTCAAGTTTTGGCATTCTTTTTTTTTTTACTTATCCTTTTATTAAACAAGTGAAAAGCAACTTTCATGTTCTCTTTTTGTCATTTTTAGCAAGACATATCTCCCATATATATATATATATATATATATATATATATATATATATATATATATATATATATATATATATATATATGTTTTCATTAACAATTGATCGAAGTATATAGTCCACTTTTAGGAACACTTTTATGATCTCACGTTTTTTTAAAAAAAAATATCGTCAATCCAAAAAATACTCTTAGAACTTAGAACAAAACATACATATAAGCCACATTTTTATTATAATTCTCTAATCAAAATCGAAATAGGAGGGATAGTAGATATATGAGTGTTAGTCATGAAAATTGTATATATTCATCAAAAGTAAAGTATTGGCAAAATAGTAAAGGAAATTTTAGTAAATAATTCTATTAATAAATAAATATTTAAAGATAAGATATGAAATTTAGTTTTTTAATTCTTTTTTTGTTAAATAAATAAGTTCATAATCTTTAACTTAACAGAGAATTGTTTTAATATTTAATGCAAAACATGATTATAATTTTAATAAAAATATCCATTTGAGTTATAATAATGTGATAATTCATAAAATAATAGAATAACTTTGATAAAAGTGTTTTCGATTTAATGATTAGTTTTTAAATAATTTTATAATAATAAAAAAATAGGGATTAGAAAAAGTTAAGAGTTAAAAATTGTGCAATAAACATTAATTTATAAAAGATAGGAATTGAATACATACTCAATGACCTATGGAACCTTTTTGTCAATTTCGATAGTAAGTGTGTTGGTATTTTGAGGAATTAAGTGATTGTGTTTCAACCGTCTTTCCCCGAAATTAGCAGTCAATAGTTTTATTTATAGACTTATAATATTAACGATCGAAATATATGATTTCGACAAGTGTATAACAACATTCTTAAATCTCATTGATCTAATGCTATTAAACGTCTTCATATAACTTTTTTATAATCGCTTCAACTGATCTTTCAACATTCATAATAACCTTGCATCTGATGCTTTTAAACTCCACACATGCTTGAATAAAGTCTTCAAAAATGTCCATTTCTATCAAAATAAATTCCTTCGATGACGCATTCAACCTCTCGAATTTTGTTTCCTATATTAATCACTTTTGAATGCAATATCATGTTTCTCTCTAAACAAATTCATCAAAACTATATATAAGTTTCATTACTTAGACAAATTTTACATAACAGAGGTAACATATATGCCCCATATATAGTGTGTTCGAATATTACTTTTTTGAAAACATAGTATTTTTGTAGCAATTATTTGGATGTTATAATAATATCTTACCTAATTAAAGCATTGTGCATCTAAATGTTCTAGAGATGTAATCTCCCTTCAAACAAATTGCACTTTAACTTTTTACATGGTGGAATTGCTCACTTCAGTTATTGTTGGTCTATATGTATTTAAGTACTTTCCATTTATCGAACCAATATAATTATCTATATTTACTTATTGAATCGCATAAGCATTCTTTGAAAAAATATTTTCGATAGCATATGGTCCATCCCAATTCAGTGACCATTTACCAAGAACTTTGAATTTCTTATCCATGGGTAATATAACTTCCCACACCAAATCTCCAATTCGAAAAGATTTTTCCCTCACTTTTTTGTTATGGTGCTTAGCAACTTTCTCTTTTTGACAAATAATATTTTCTAGAGCAATTAAACATTCCTCGTCTAAGACATTCAACTGGTCATACATCATATCCAAATAGTCTTGGACAAGGATTGTGTTTTGTCTTTGAATTCAAATTGAATTTAAATTTATTTCGATAGGTAAAACTGCTTCATGCCCATAAACCAACTTGAAAGGAGTAACACAAGTGACACCTTTTGGTGAATTTTGATAAGTCCAAAGAACTTGGTCTAAACTTTCATGTCAACTCCTAGGTTTTTGGCTAACGTGTTTCTTAATTAAGTTTATCAAAATCTTATTTATGGCTTTGACTTGACCATTTGCTTGAGCATAATAAGGGATAGAAGTTAATAACTTAATATTTCAAGAATTGGCATCTTGGATCACTTTTTGACCAGTAAAATCGATGCCTTAGTATGTTGTAAGTGTTTCTAGGATACCAAATTGAAAAATAATATTTTGTTCTATAAAGTTTATTATATCCCCTTGATCAGCATTTTTTAAGAGAATTGTCCCTACCCACAAGGTAAAATAATCAATAACAACTAAGATGTACCTATGTCCTTTCAAATAAGATGGATGGATTTGACCTATCAAATCTAATGCTCTTCCTCAAAAGGGCCAAGGTTTTGTTATCAAATGTAACTCACTTACTAAAATTTGTTTTATGGAACCATGTTTTTGGCACTCTTCACATGATTTTGCATAATTAATGCAATCCTTCAAAATAGTTGACCAATAATAACCTTGTCAAAATAACATCAACTTCATTTTTTCACTAGTTTGGTAAGAACAACAAATTTCTTCATGGGTTTTAGCTAAAATTATATAAGCTTATGATTCTCCCAAACATTTTAATAAGACTTTATCCATAATCTTTTTTATAAAGTATTTGGTCTTTAAAAAAATAATTAAAAATCTAAAATTATAATTGCTTAGTAATATATTTTTCTAAAAAAAAAATAATATAAACATGTGTTCTTTGTTATTTACATTTATCCTCCAATACTATAGCTCATTATACAAACTATATTTGTGATTCAATAATTTAGTTTAATGGTTTTAGTTTTTAGTTAATGATTTTTAACTAAAAAAATATTCTTCCAATTTTCTTCTAACATTTTAGTTATAAGATAGCTTATTAAATTTTTGTGCTAAATGAACCCATAGTGGCTACCCTACTTTCAAGAAATATAATATCATATATTAACAAGTTTTTACTTTTTAATACACTGTACAAATATTTTAAAATTTAGATAAATCTTAAAAAATATAATTTAAAAATATAAAAAAGAAAAGTATCACCATTGTCAAATAACAAAAATATTAATTATTATTATGTTTGTATGAGTTAAACTATATTTTTTGACAAAAATTAGTTATCAACAAAAACATTAAATGTTGAGAAAAAACAAAGAAAATAAATAATTTACATCTATAACATGTGAAAAAAATAACTACAAAATCATATAACTTAAGGAAAAATAACATGCATAGAGATATTTTCATTTTAAAGAACGAAAATTTTATTTTATAATACATGAATAAATTAAAAAAAATGATAGTTTTAGAATTATATTTAAGATTAAATTTAAGGGATAAGACGGATTATTCTAGACGAAAATTGTGTGAATTAACTATACATTAATTTATTTGATATGGTGTTAATATTTAATTTCATTAAGTTACAATTTAAATTATATTAACCTCAGATAACTGAAATTGATAAAATTTAAATAATGATATTTGAAAGAGAGAGAAAAACTAAATTTACGATATTCGATGTATGACAAAAAAATTAGATTTATTAAGAAAAAGTCGTCCAAGAGAAGTCAAAAGTAAAGAGTGAAATTTAATTTAATAGGGAATGCTAATATAGAATTGAACTTGTGCATCACTCTCTCAAGTCTCAAGTCTCAACAATAACAGAAACATGCTGAATTTATTTTATTACCTTCCCAAGAAAAGAAAAAACTGGTTTTGGGACACATTAATAAATAAATAAAGGACACTTTATGTGAATGGCTCGTGCTTAGAGCATCATATTCAAGTTGGTACTAGGTGGGGTATGAGAGAGATTGTGCGAATATATTTCTCATTATATAGGTAGTATAAGTGTATAACATTGCTAGATTTGCACTTGACTAAGAATTGAGAAAAGTCATTCACTCATCACAGGAGTTGTAGAAGATGGGAAGAATTTCAAGGACTGAGAGTTATGCAATTGCCTCTTCAATAGTACAAGAAAACCAACAACAAACACCACCTTTCATTACCTGCACAACTTTTAACATTCTTGCACCCCTATACAAGCGTCTCAACCATGAGGTTCTTCTTTTGTGTTATGACTTATGAGTTTCATATATATATATATATATATATATATATATATTTGCATTGGTCCACTTGCTTAAATGGGGTGCTCTAAATTTGGATGCTTGTTTCCACTTATTTGTGTTTTGGTGGGTGAAAACAGGATCAGAGTTGCCGCGAAAGCGATTACAAAACGTATTGGTTGGCCAGGAATCAAAGGATATTGGATTGGTTGTTGTATGAGAGATCTTCCATAATCTGTCTTCAGGTTTGCATGATCTAAATTAAAAGTCAATATGGTAGAATGTTTTTATTTATTACACACGTGTTGACTAGAAAATTAAGGATTATATATAGATTATGATAAAATACATTAACATATTGTATAAGGTCTTAAGTTCAAATCGGTTCCATGAGAACTGTTTATTTCTTCTTTGTCATGAAATCTGTTTTTGTGAGGGTGGTGGTGCTAATAATATGTTGGATTTGCGCAGGAATTTTGGATTGGAAACGAAGAGCTTGTTAATTTGTATGACAAGAGACTTGGGGATGCTGGTTATATTAATTTCAAGCTTGGACGAACCAACAATCGTGGTGATGGTAAACATGAAAAATACCCTGTTGGATTCTTGTTCTGTTTTTTTATTTCCTAACGAGAATAACTCTTGTTAGGTCTTGGTTCAGATAAATTTCTCCAAAAATACTTACAGGAAAAAAAAGAGAGAATGCATTGAGCTTCTTTGTAAGCTAAAAATTAATCAACCTTTAGATTATAGGGAATTTCAATATGCATAAGTTGATTTTAAGTGATGCGAGAAGCTCAAATCATTTTACTTTTTTCTTTTATAAGTGTTTGTGGAAAAGTTTATCGAAAAATGACCATAGACATCTAATGCAAACTAGGCTTTGATACTTTTATTTTCCGTATGCATGGTTTTATTAGCAACAGTTGTTGAATTTTTGTGCACAAGCACAAATGTTCAAATGTCTTTTTTCCTTGTGTCTTCAGGTCTTCTGATAGCAGTGCAAAAGGAATATTTCACAGTTGTTAACTATAAGGAGTTGCACTTTAATGATTGTGGTGATCGAGTAGCTCAATTGATACATCTTGAGTTATCTTTTCCCTTTTCACAATGCCAAAACAGTGATATAAGGCACGAAATTCTCATTGTCAACACCCATCTACTGTTTCCTCATGATTCGAGTCTTTGCCTTGTACGACTGCATCAAGTATGTAAGCACTTGCTTTTGGTATTTAAGCACCATTTATATGTGACGTTTGGTATCTCACTTGGATGTACTTTGAATTATGCTTTTGTGCAGGTCTACAAAATACTTCAAGATGTCGAATCTTATCAGAAAGAGTACCAACTTAAGCCTTTACCAATCATATTATGCGGGTAAGCATCAAGTATAATTCCATTCTTTTAATTTAAAGAAATTTGAATCATTATTAATATTTTGCAAATTTAATTAGAAAACAAAGGCTCTTTATATTGTTATTCAATCATATACTGTCATATAATTGAAAAGAGTAAATCATTAATTTGATCCTTGAAGTATTATTCTGTTTCCTATATGGTCCTTAAACTAAGAAAAATTACTTTAGAAGTCCAAGAAGTATTAGAATTCACGCAAGTAGTGTCTTCAAATTCGTGGTACTGAAATACATCAACTAAGAGACTAACCAGATGAATATTCAATACTTCAAGGATTACTTAAATAATTTTATTACCTTAGGGACTATTTAGGAGGAAATTGGAGGTTTATTCGATTTGACATTGTTGACTTTTGTTATAATTACTTTAAAAGTCAAATTCAGAACTATTTCTAATTGACTCAATGTAAAAATCTTTATATTATATTGCCCAGTGACTGGAATGGAAGCAAAAGGGGACATGTTTACCAGTTCCTGAGGTCTCAGGGGTTTGTATCATCATATGATACAGCACATCATTACACTGATGCTGATGCTCACAAGGTAATACAACTAACATTGCATTCAGAATTTTTAAGTTGGATAATATTCACATCACCATAATATTTGTTTTACTTTGTGCCAATGCAGTGGGTTAGCCACCGCAATCATCTTGGAAACATATGTGCTGTTGATTTTATATGGCTTCTTAATCCTGACAAATATCAAAAACTACTAAAAACAAGTTGGAGTGAAGCAGTATTTGGCATGTTTAAGGTAATCTTTAACCATCTTTGCAATTTTTGTTAACGTGTATATCTTTAGAACACAGATTTTTTTCCCTATATTTTAATTTTTTTTTATCCATTGAGCAAAAAGGCATTGAACAATGAAGTTGAAAAGAAAAAAAATCCTGACAAAGGATAAGGGACCAGGTTTTCTAGTAAAATCTTCTGGAAAAAGTGATTATTATAACACCTGCTACCTGCTACTGCTGCATCATTTACATGGACATTTAAATGAAACATTATTGCTCTAAGCCTATAAAGTGCAACTTTTATTCAACAACTGAAGATTTTCTTTGAGTTTTTTTTATTGCATACATAGGAAAGGGGAAGGAATTGGGGCAGGAATCAAGTTTGTACTTGGTTGAAATAATACTTACTTGTTCACAATTTGCTTAGGCTAATGTGATCATGTTAATTAGCAATACATAGTCATAAAGAAATAGCACTTTCATTGCATTTTATGTCTATAGAGCTTCTTTGGACCTATCATAAAGGGTGTAGAATTTATTTTTGGGGGTGCCAGGAGGTTTTACTATTCATGTAGTTGTGGAACAGAATTATGTCACTGACAATAAAGTTCACCTTTATCAGTGTCTATTGCGAAGAGCTTCACTGACAGAGAGAGATGCATTTGCTTTTCTAAAGGTTGACAGTGAAGATTGTATTACCTATTCTGGTTTCTGTGAAGCACTTAGACAGGTATGCAGTGTTATCCATTACTATTACATGACTAGATGAACACTTCTACGTTTCAGATAGTGCTTGTGCTCGTCTGAGAAGTCCTCATGTTAATATAGGTTTTTGGATTTTCCATTTTGTGCAGCTTAATTTAATTGGTCATTGCCATGGGTTAAGTGTTGAAGAGACCAAGGACTTGTGGGTTCAAGCAGATATAAATGGAAATGGTGTTATTGATTATAAAGAATTTCTGGTAAAGTAATTAAATTAACTATTATTTGAGTTTCATACAGGTTGGTATATTTTTTCTGTAAAAAATTGTATTAGGATTAGTATAATCCATTACTAAAATTAAGGGTAACTAATTAGTTGAAAGTGTCCTTTGAATAGTTTGTTTGATTTAGGAAGGAAAGAAAATTGTAAGTTTTTCTTTCTCTTGTTTGGTGGTATAATCCATTACTAGAACTTAAGGATATAATTAGTTAAAAGTGTCCTTTGAAATTTAATGGTTTGTTTGATTTAGGAAGGAAAGTGAAAAAAAGAAAGTTATAATTTTTCCTTTCTCTTGTATGATTGTGAAATTCATTACTAGAAATTAAGGATAAATAATTAGTTGAAAGTGTTCATTGAAATCTAATTATTTGTTTGATTTAGGAAAAAGTGAAAGGAAAGAAAGTTGTAATTTTTTTTTTCTTGTTTGGTTGTACAATCCATTACTAGAAATTAAGGATATAATTATAGAAAGTGTCCCTTGAGGTCTAATGATTTGTTTGATTTAGGAAGAAAAGTGAAAGGAAATAAAGTTATAGTTTTTCCTTTCTCTTATTTGGTTGTACAATTCATTACTAGAAATTAAGGATAAGTAATTAGTTGAAAGTGTCCACTCAAATCTAATGGTTTGTTTGATTTAGGAAAAAAAAGTGAAAGGAAAGAAAGTTATAATTTTTTCATTTTCTTGTTTGGTTACCGTGAAAGTGATATATATATTAAAAAAAATTAATATAACAATACATCTTCTGTATCCTTCTCAATTTTGGATAGAAGCAAAAATGCAGGGATTCCACATGATTTTTTTTTTCCTTCCATATTATAAGGATACCAAACAAGGGGAAAAAATCATACCTTTTTTGTTTTTCATTCCTCTCCCTTCTTCCCCTTGTCCTCTCTTCCAAACATAAGATATGATTATAATGAGTAGTAGTATTGCTGCCATGTCATTAGACAAAAAATGTAAACCATGTAGTTCTCTCATGTGTGTAATTGCTAATGAAGCATGATTGATCCAACTTGTCAGCTTAAACAAACAAATATAATATGTAGGCCAGTGGGACACCATAGAACACTAATCATTTAGTGAAGTAAATTTTTTATTTTATTTGGATAACTTCCCGTAAGTACTTATAGAGGAAGAAAATAAGATAAAAATATTTAACTTTCTTATAAGCTAAAATCAACTTATGCACCTAAGGTTTTGGAGAAGTTAAATGAAAAGAAATAATATATATAAAAATTAAATGCATGAGTTGATTTTAAGCTTATGTGCACAAGCACAATTTATTTTACCTTCTTATTTTTTTTTCCTATAAGTATTTATAAAGAAATTTATCTAAGTAGAGTCTTAGGCCGATTGATTAGACCATTTGGTTTTTCATCTAAAACTTTGTTGTTTAAATCATGGATTCATGGTCGTAATATTGTGGTTTGCAGCAACAAATCTGGAATCCAACAGGATCAGATCAAAGAGATGACAAGAATGGGCAACACGATGATGATGAGACAAATGACATTGAAGAGTATCAAACAATTGGTTTTAATATAAAAAATGCAGTTTTTTTCCCTCCAGAGGTGGAAAAAGGTAAATGGCCTGAAGACTACTCGCTATCTGATCATGCAAGACTTACTGTGGTGTTCTCACCAACAAGAATGTCATGCCATTCTCCAAAATGATTCCATGACCAATGATTGGGAGCACTCTAGCTTACAACTTAATATTAAGGCCTCACATTACATAATTAACACAAAGGAAAAGGGCAAGGAAATATAAACCGGTGATTACTGAACCATCATTGACAAGAAGTGATGTCATAGTCATGACAAGCAGCAAGCATAAGGAAACTCAAGGGGCAATTTGAAGCTATACCACTCTAGCATGCTCATACACACCATACACTATTAATGGCCTTTGAAGTAGCAACAGTCATCACTCAGTTTGTTTTTTCCCATTTACCTGAACTGGTTGAAAGGAAAGATTCAAGGATAGAAAGAAGAATAATCATACTGATCTGTATAGTACATATGGTTTTTAAGCATCAATCATTTTGTTTGTAACTTGGTGAGATGCATGCAGCATGTGTCTTGTTACATATTGACATGGAACCAAAAGAATTACATACACCTTTTAAGCAAAGCCAACAAAAGATTTTTTTATAAATAAAATGTAAGGATTAATTCTCTTTTATATAGTCTATCTCAGCACTATCAATCAATGTAAAATTTCAACATATCCATTTTTATCCACCACTAACATCATGTGAAATTTTTAACACACTCTTCTATCTAGAGGTTGTTTTTTCAACAAAATGCATTGCAAAATAGTAATATATAGATACAAGTTAGAACCATTAAATTAGGTAGATTACATCTATGCTTGTAATTTTTTGCAGCGCCTAAGTTTCAAAAACCTTGATGTCGGACAATCAATTTGCTAACTTTTTTTTTTTTTTCCTATCAGTCATCAATCAATTTGCTAGCATACGTAAATATATAAACATTTAGTTTAGCACCCACGAATAATGTCCAACAATGGGATTGTTTGATTTGTTTTATGTTTTAATTTTACAATAATAACATTAAAAGATGGTGTTTGGGTATGGATGTTTTTGTGTAAATTGAGTGTTTAAAATAATAATTTCAAAAATATCAAATTATTTTTACTTATATTTTAATTTTAACTATTTTATGAACTTAAAGGTTGAAACAGAAACAGAATGTTATCTCCTTTTTTTCAGAATTTGCTCATAAAAAGATTAAAAAGAAGAAACAAAATGAACTAACATGTTTTCATGACTGAAAAAAAAAAATAGCAACATATTTTCATAATAATGATAACATAACCAAAAATGAAACTAAAAACAAACTCAATACTTTCTTTTTTGTTTTCGTTTGTGTGTATGTCTACTTCTGTCTTTGAAATTTATGAAGGGAATTCTAACGTTTTCATAATTTCACTCATAAGATTTGAAAATAAGAAACAAAACCCAATAATGTAGTATCTCTATAATAAAAAAATAATAATAATTGTAAACCAAACGACATGATATTTCTACAATTACTAATTAAAATACTATATGAAATAAAAATAAATAAATGAATTAAGCGAATGGCACAAACTTGTAAGACTCGATCTTTGTATCATTCATTTCATCGTGGAGGTGCTTGCATCAAGGAAACTAAAAGATGTGCAGTCATCTTTTAGTCATTATTTGCGTTATTAAGTTTCATCTTTGTGTCAATCCAAACAATTGAAGTTCATGCTTTAACACTGAACTAATATTGCAATAACCTTGAAATCCCCGTGTAGGATTCTAACTTGTACAATCATACTTTATTATTATGGCATGTTTTATTATAAAGTTGAAATGTTGCGTCTTAGCTATTTTAATATTTTGTTTAGATATTATGATTATATTTTGTAATATTAGTTTAGTAGTGATAGGTAAACTATTGTGAGTTTAGAAATTCATGAATTTATTTATGTAAACTCTTAAGTTTGACAATCTTGACTACATCATGAACAACACATAATATAGAAGGATAATGTAATATATTTTTCCTAATGTTTTATTAAGTTTTTTAATTAGATTTCAAGAATAACTACATTTAATTTAAGTGATTAATAAGGTTTAACATAGTTGATAGACACTTGGTTTCCCTCCTAAGTATGTTAGGAGTTCAATTTAAGTGTAGGTAATTAATTAAGATTATTTAAAGTTGCAAAATAAGTCTTGAATTTTTTTTTTGTTGCAATATGTTTATAATAAAGATTATTTAAATTAATGATAACATTAATACTTAATATTAGGGTTAATAAAGTTTATAGTAGCCTCAATTTTTTCAGACTTTAAATCTTAGTCCTTCAAATTTTATTTGACAACTTTTAGTCTTTCATTAAATTTTTGATAGTGTTTTTAGTCCTTCATTTATTTTTATGGTTCAAAATTAGTTCAAAAAATATATAAAAATGAGAACTAAAATGGACAAAATAAGAACTAATTTTGAGCAAAAAAAATAATATACTAAAAATGGGTAAGAAAAAATTTGAGAGACTAAAAATGTTGATGAAAAATTAATAGAGGACTAAAAATTAAGATTTGAAAAAGTTGATAGACTAAGAACTTAATTAATCCTTTTATTCCAAAAGTTGTTACTAAATGATAACATGAATATTTAATTATGTGTATAAAATCTACTATAAATAGTTGAGTTCTTTGTGAGACGTCTCATTTACTTTTGTGCTTAGTAATCATCAATAGACAAGAAAAATCGGCAAAAAATCACTATTATTGATGTTACTTCTCTCTCATGTTAAAAAAAAAATATATATTCTTAATACAAAACAAGATAGATTAATAATGTTGCATAGTTGAAGAAACATAATCACACTTGAGAATGAAGACACACTTGAGATGTGAATGTGACATCAATTAATAAGTTGGTGGTGTACCATAAGCACACTTGAGATGAAAGACATAATCACACTTGAGATGAAAGACATTGTTTCATTTGTTTCCCCAATAAAAAGTTTAGATGTAAAAGAAAAAAAAAATTAGACTAATTTATATGGGTAGCACCCTACTCCAAGGACTAAGACAGAGGAAAATACTAGGGGTCAACATATGTTTACCTTATAAATTAAATATCTATTTTAAAAATTAAAAAATTAAAATGTTAATAATGAGTTTTACATGCTGTCAATTTTTTATGAATTTATAATAAAAATTGGACTTAAATATATTTTCCATTCCTATAGTTTAGTATTTTTTTTTTGTTCCTATAATTTTTTTGTGATAAAAATATTATATTTTAGTGATGGTTATTATCTTAGAAAACAAATTCAACATATGTCCATATATTATATGATATTTTATTTTTGTTTATGAAAGAATAGAAAATAAAAGAAAAAATATTTGTTAGTATGTTTTATGTTCAAGTTGTCAATAGTGTTTAAAAGAGTACTCTATTTTCAAATATTAATAATATATATCTTTTAATTCACCAATTAATCATAACCAAATCAATAATGATAATAAAGTCATTTAATTTCATAAGATATTACAATTAACTTATAAAAAAAACTAACTTCAGACAAAAAAACTAACTTATAAACTACTAGTTCTTTTTTTTTTTTTTCATTCTATCTTCATCAATTTATTTGATATTTTTTACCTTGTTTAATAAAATAATTAATTATATATTTTTATGTCATTTTATATTTATCAACTTATAATAGTTAATGTATAAGTTTATAGATTTTCAATTATTTTATAAATTATTTTATCAAACATAATTTATAAATAACTTTTTTTACAAAAGTAGTTAAAATTAAATAGTACTAAATTTCATATACATGCGATGCACAAGTTTGAATAAATTATAAACTTCAAAATTTTACTTAGTATTATTTAAAATATATAAAAAAAAATTGTCATTTTTTAAAATATTTAGTTTATATAAAATATAATTACATTACAATTGAGAAAAAATTAATTATCATTTAATTGAACATATATTATCTTAAAAAATATTATATATATTAAAATTTATCCTGATTTGTTCTTTCTCAATGTAATAATAGTGATATAATACCTATATGAAATGTATAGGTTGAAAAGCAAAATAGTAAATATAAATTTATAATTACTTAAATTAAAAAAATTTAAACCAGTGTGTTATAAAATATTTAAAAAATAAAATTGTTATAAGTTTATAATTGATTATAAACAATTCATTGTAAATGAAATTTTTAAGTATAATGTGTATTTTTTTTAAGATTAAGCATATTTATTATCATTTTTTCATGAGGTTATCATTATAAAATAAAATATATTAAATATTATAGTTTAATAAAGTAACTTATCAAATATTTTCTTATAAAATAAATATTTCATGTTTATTAACATCTAAATAAGAAAAAATATAAAATAATAAACTTACCTCTAAAATCATTAAAGATATGAGTCTAGTTTTGTAGCATATAATCATAATAATGGTTCTGGAAAAAAATCATAATAATAGTGTGAGTAAATTTTATAATTATATAATTTCTCACTCACATAATTAATATGAACTAAGAGGGGAAAACATGATAAAACATTTATTTTTCCTTATCAAGTCTATTTTTTTATATGAAAAGTATAAATTCAAAAAGAATGTAAAAATAATATATTTGAATATCTAATACTATATAATCATTAAAATTTATTTGTTCATTTTATTTATTGTTGATATAATGTTAATATATAGTAATTTTTAATTGCATTTATCATCAAAATTAATTTTTTTTAAATAATTAATTTTTTATTAAATAATATTTTTCATGATTTTAAAGATATTAATTTTAATTATGTAATATTATTGAAGATTTGAATTGATTAATTTTATGTATCATAAATTGAACACTCACATTTAATGTTATTAAAATGATATATCATCATCATTATTATTATTTAGAGAAGTGAGATGAGTAGATACTAATGAAAAAGTGAAAATAAATACTATTTTGAAGATGATTTTAAGTTTACCTGCATAACAAGGCAGCCTACATTCTTTCCTGAGTGTTAATTTGGTAGAGCGGAAAGAAAAAAAATTTATAAAATCATAAGATGATTGATAAAACAATACTAAATAAATATAAAATCACTTAACTATATAACATTAAAAACTAAAATATAACAACACTTTACAAGTTTTTAATATTCACAATATACATAAAAGTCTAATCAAATGTACTATCATACTTAAGTTTAAATTTTAATAAAATAAAATGTCTATTAACAATAACACATTTACATTTAAAATAAAAATTGATATAATATAAAATTATAAAAATTAAGATAAAAAATTATAAATTAATATAAATGAGTAAATTATATTTTATAAGAAAAAATTAATAATAATTGATAAAATTATTTATATCTATTTGAAATATTTTATTAAACATGTTTCTTTATTTATCTTTAAAAGATTTTATATTAAATGTAAAAATTTAAAGAAAAATAAATAAAAAAGGAAGTATCGGTTCAAACTGAATTTTTAGCACCCATTATGGACAGGTTTGACCGACTCTGAATACGTACAGTTTCTTTGAATGTCCAAATCGATTACCAAACTGATTCTGAATCGAACCAACCGATCCTGTCCGGTTTCTATAACCTTAGTCCTTTAACCTTCTATAAAAGATTTTTTTATTTGTGTTCAACGCTATTTGCTTACCCAACATCTTATCCGTGAAAGCAGGAGTGGATGCACATATTAATGTATGAGGGCAATTGCCTCATCACATATTAAATTAAAATTAAAATATAATATGAGAGTTTTTTGGGTGAATGAAAGGATATCTCCCAATAGGGATTTAAGAAGTAAGAATCGATTCATTGATATATTTAAATTGGTTTAAATTAATGATATTTTTTAATAAATCTTTTTTTTATACCTACAAACTTGAAAACTGAACTCCTATCCTATTTAAAGGATAATGTGATACGACCTATACCGCAATATAATGATATATAATTCCACCATGTTCTATAACGATATAACCTGAGTTGTGGTATATTCTAGTTGCCTATACATACTGTAGTGCATAATTCAAAGATTGTCAACTTTTTAATTATACTAGCACATTTTAAGATTTTTATATCAGTTATTTGTCAAACATTCAAACTTACTTTTAACATGATATAATATTAATATTTCATTTATCAATATGGTTTTATTATTTTATTTTATTTTAAATACGATTAAAAAAATTCTAAATAATTGTCCAACAGCCTCGATTTGTTATTGATTACATTGCCTTTTATTTTTTTGAGTAGCAATTGTACATTTGTACATATGATTAAAGCCATCTAGGCATCTACCAACTTTTATGATAACGTAGATTATAGAATAAGGCCTTTGCCTTTTTTTCTTTTTTCTTTTTTTTTTTGACAGAATAAGGCCTTTGTCTTAAGAAATACAAAAATATTAAACCGATTTTTTTCCACATTAAAAAAATAACTATTTTGTGTGTTAAGTGCATGTTTTTCCAATGTATGTCACAAGTCTTCTCTGATATGCCACACCAATAACGTTTCGTGTATATACTCACGTTTGTTTAAAAATAAAGCCAATACCGAATTAAATATTAAAAATGATTACTTTATTTATTCAATCTTAAAGCATGATTAATTAAAATAAAATACTTTAAACATTATTTAATTATTATTTAATATTAAATTAATTAAAGGCTTTATCAATGGTATTTTAAATTTAGTGGCATGCAATTTGCAAAGATACAATTTTAGCGTTATTTTTTTATAACTACAAGACAATTAATATTGAATTATTGAATTTTTTCTATATACGTTACTCACTCCAATATATAATTTAGAGTGCATATTTTTCTAAAAATTGCTTAATATCTGCGTTTATTTTCGGATATAAAATAATAGTTCATTTCCAACTTATCTTCTTTTAAAATCATATATAATTCTATATATTAATTTGAAATATACTTTCTTTAGAGCGGCTTAAGTTTTTAATTTATTCGTTCCAAGAAAATTACACATAATAATTTTTAAGTTTTAAAATATTAAAATATTTTATTTTGAATTAAATTATGTGTGTATATATATTTAATTAATATTGATTCTCAGTAAATTTATTAATTTTCAAATAAAATTGTCATTCGTAGAATGTCATTAATAAATCCTTTATACTTTGAATTATACTTTAATTTTTAATTAAATAATTAATGTTAGTAAATTTAGTAATTTTCAACAAGACTTTAATCAGTTCGTGATTAGAAATGTCATTAGTAAAAAAAATTTATTTTATGTTTTCAAGTTTGCTTTAATTCTATTTCCATCGATCCGAAGAGAATCCAATCTGAACATGTATTGAAAAATAAAGAAAAGAAATGGAAAGAATCAATTGCTTTACCCTTTATTGAGCCATCCACCACAGACCATTAGCGATTTCTATAAAGGTTAGATTATAAAAAATAACATGTCCAAAATAAAAACAAAATCTATAATATAATATACAGCACTATAGTAAGAAGAAAGCAACAGTGAAGATAATCTCTAGCCTAAAGGGAGCTAATGTTCTGAAAAAGAAATAGTATTTGCACACTATAACAAAGCTGCACCTTGAGAGAAAGAAAGAGGAAAAAAGAAAGAAAGATTGAGATTATGAGATAATTTTATAGTGTATAAATATGTTCTTATACTATTAAATTACAATGCATAATTTTAAAAAGTAAGACTCTCATTTAAACACTTTTAATATTTGTTTTCTTCCTTTAAATGTGTATTTTTTAATGGTTTAAATCTGAATTTTAGATACTATATCTGTCCAGTAAAAAAAATGTAGTTAAGCTAATTTTTTTTCCTTCTATTATCTATGTTTTTTCTTATTTTGATCTCGATCTTAACTATTTATTTATTTGTTTCATTACCATTTTATTTTAAGGGTACACTAGTTTACACTCACTTATTTTTAAGGAGGAATGCAATAATTCCAGTAAAAAAAAAAGGAGGAACGCAATAATAAGCATCTTGCGTGTATGTTATGATAACCATAGTTATAACTGATTTAAAATATACTCCTTTTAAAAAAAAATTAAAATAGGTGAATGTTAGCACATCTCGCAAGAATGTGTTAAAATACACTTATTTTGTAATTATGTTTGAAAAAAGTAACTTGAAAAAATTAATAAAAAATTGAAAAGTTATTTGGAAGGTGGAGAACTAGTTGAAAACTGGAAGCTCAAAATTAGTTTATTAAATTAAAAATGTTTAATAAAATTATTTGATGAAATAGCTAGAAATATAAAATGAAAAAAATTATAATTTATTTTAAAAAAATAACAAGGAAATCAATAAATATACTGATGATAAATGATAAAAGTGAAAGAAAATATATAAAGATAGAAGATAGCGCTTTAAAAAGTTTTACTTCAAATAATGTTTCAATAATCGTTAGAAACTATGAAAAAAAAAAACTTATTTATCAACCAATCAAATAAGTTTATCAGTTAATAAAAAAAATTAAAAATTAAGTCAAATATTTTGTGTAACTTAACTTTTCATATTTTAGAAAGATTAATGGTAACAAATTATACTTTGAGTGAATTTTAAAATAACTGTAGATATAATTTTCTCACCAGACTCTAACTAAAAAAAAAAGAAGCAAGTATACATTAACAACTCGTCTATTTTCTAATTTAAAAAATGAATATTTATTTTAAAAGATTAAACAATTCAAAAGAATCTTCTATTGTAATTTAAGTAGCACTTAGTTATAAGTTTTATTATGGTTATTGTTAGGATCCCAAATTTAAGGTATTATTAGTTTAGATATTTGATGGATAGTCACGTTTTTTATCCTTACTAAAAGATGTTTTGATGGATTGAGCGAAGAATCATCCTAACTTCTAACTTTTAAAATATGTGAAATTTGATAGTTACTAAAACAATTATAAATAAATTTGAATACTTAACATATTTATTTATTTCAAATTTTAATTAGACAAAAAATAAATATACACATCCTTACAAACTAAAACACCAATAGCAAAAAAGTTTAACTTAATTGGATAAATAGAAAATATAAACATTAGAAATTCTTTTATGTCGTGTTTAATTCTTTTATATATATATAAAACAACTAAAACACCAATGTTAAAAAAAATAAAAAAATAAAAAAAAAAAAGCAATAGGAGGACAACCATGAGTGTAAAGAGAGAGAAGCATGAGGCAAATCAAAGGTGAACAAGTAATAGACGGAAGTGATGATGAAGAGAGAGAAAGAGGGAAAACTCTGATGTGGGCATTGGTGGACGCTGTCGTTTTGTGTATGCTACTAATCTTTTCATCTTAGCACACGTTCACACACTGGTAAGTAACTCACACGATTCCTTACTCACCAAGTCATTTGCCAATTGCGACCCCCGATGAGCGCCACGTGTCACAATCTCTTTCGAGGCTTGTTTTTCCACCAACCCCCATTTCCCATTTTACCCCTTCCCCACCATCTTCACGCGTTCGACACATCAGCTTCGGACACTGGCACAACCGTGTGATTCCGTCGAAAACCGAGGTTAAGAACAGAACACGCGTTGTATTCAGTGCATATACGAGGAATTTATAATCTTTATATTCACAATTTCACACTGTGTAACAAAAAAATACCAACACACGCACCCACCTCCCAACCTTCAGTTTCTCAGCAACTTCGCTTTAACCCGTGACGGAAAAACTCAAAAAGCAGCGTAAATCAAAATCCTCAGAATCCCTTTTGATTCCCTCACTTCAGTTTTCACCTTATTTATCTCAAAGATTTATCCTTTCTCTCCTTTCGCCTTCTGGGTGTTTTCAAAACGCGCTTAAACCGTGATGGGTGCCGTCGTCGAGTGTTCCCCACAGCCGCGCACGGCTGTGCTGTCCCTGAACACCTTGCCGTTAGGGTTCCGTTTTCGTCCCACCGATGAGGAGCTTATTGACTACTACCTCCGCTCGAAGATCAGCGGAAATGGTGATGATGTTTGGGTTATTCGTGAGATTGATGTCTGCAAATGGGAGCCTTGGGACTTGCCTGGTATAAAATACTTCTTCTCTTTGGAAATTTGATTTGGGTTTTTTGTGTAATTGGGAAAGTTTTAGTCTTTTGCTTTACTAATCTTTTTGGTGCTGTTGATGGATTGGTTCTTCTTTGTTTTCATGATGTTTCTTTTGAGCTAAACTTAAGTACTGTTAATCTGTTATTGTTGTTCTATAATCAAAATCAGCATTTTGATCTTGTTGATTAATGGAGATTATAAAAAGTGTTGGTTTTAATTGGAGATCAGATATCTGTGGTAGTGTATTTAATTTTTATCCTTATTTTGGGGGAAAAGGGTAGTTTGGAATTGTTGGATATGGAATTAATGGTAGTAAACATTGATGTGGATGCTATGCTGTTTGATTTGCTTATTTTTTATATTTTCCTTGTTGGGTTTGGTGGGGGCTGGGGGTTTGTTTGTTGTAGATTTGTCAGTGGTACGGAACAAGGATCCAGAGTGGTTCTTCTTCTGTCCGCAGGACCGGAAGTATCCGAACGGGCACAGGTTGAACCGAGCTACGAGTCATGGCTATTGGAAGGCGACGGGAAAGGATCGGAGGATTAAGTCTGGCTCCACCTTGATTGGAATGAAGAAGACTCTTGTTTTCTATACCGGTCGTGCTCCCAAGGGTAAGAGGACCAATTGGGTTATGCATGAGTACAGGCCTACGCTGAAGGAGCTTGATGGTACCAATCCTGGACAGGTCTAGTCTTATCTCCTACTTTTATTGTTTGGTATTTTTGCTTTTGATCTTTGTTGTGAACTGTAGTAGTTGTATTCTTTTTTCCTTGACTGAAGTGTATAAGATGCTAAGCTAGTTTTTATCCCTCAATGGTTGATTTGATGAACGATGATTTACGTTTCTTCTTCTTCCTATTTGGTTTGAGATTGGTTGATAGAGTGATCACTTTACATATTTGCGACAATTGAATAACCCAAAGTCAATTCACTCCGCTATTAGATTTTTGTTTTAAAAGATTTGTTTCTTGTCTTGTTTGTTAAGTCCCAGGGTTGCTCTTTCACTACATTTCTCATGCTTTTAATGTCTGTAAGAAACTCTTGTTTGCTGGACTTTGAGTCAAACCATGTTGACTATTGTATCTAATATCTCTTTAAATTACTTCTCCACCTAGTTATTTTGATTCTAAATGTTCTTGGTTTTCTTATATTGCATTTTTCTAGTTCAATGTACTATTATGCATTTCCATTACCTCTGGTTCAACTGCTTGTAACCCTTATGCAGTAGTACCTACAAGTCTATATATATTATTTAACATAAAGCTACTGCAATTGATGTTTATCTTAGATTAGAGTGTATATGATGATGATGGTGATATGTTGCTGACTTGTTCAATTTGATTGATTTGACTTATCACAGAATCCATATGTCCTTTGTCGATTATTTAAGAAACAAGATGAGAGTCTTGAAGCTTCAAACGGTGATGATGTGGAGCGGACTGCTTCAACTCCTATGACTGCCAATTACTCTCCAGACGAAATACCATCTGATTCAGCTCTGATTCCAGCATCTTCCTCACAGGTTACTGAAGATGATAAGCCTCTACCAGTTATTTCTGAGAACTCTGAGGAAGCAATATCCAACATTATAACCCCTGGTGAGATTCATAGTGACAGATTTGATGCTCCTGATGCACAAGATCAAATTGTAGGACCAGCTGCAGAGGTTAGATTGGCTGATTGACTTTCAATCTATGATTGCTTTCTTCCTCTATCTTGTTTTCACCCTCCCCCTAATTTGACTTCAAAACACGGAATTTGTTGATTTAGTAACTATACTTGATGTTGACTACTGCAGGAGGATCAGCCGTTCAATGTGGACATATATGACCCAACAAATCAGCCATTAGACGACAAATTATTCTCCCCTGATCATGCACATTTCCCAACAGATTTTTATTATCAAGCTAACAATCAATCAGAACTTCAGTATGGTACAAATGAGAACATTTCAGAATTTTTAGACTCGGTTGTTAATTGGGATGCATTCTCTCATGATACTAGCAGTCTAGATCTGAGCTCATCCTTCCTTGTTAATCATAAGGACAATGGATCAGGCAGTGACTCGGATGTTGAAATGACCAATATGCCGGTGAGTAATAGCTCCAATCCCTTTTATCTTTTGGTCATTCTAGATTTCTGCCATCAAAATGACTTCTATTAGTTTTGAAACACCTAGTGGCATCTTCACCCTTTATTCATAAATGTTTTAATGTTAAATGCCCTCTATGTAATCTGACATATCAAATTGCAATTTTTATTATATCTGTTATTTTCTGCTGCAGCATCTGCAAGCATTACATGATTATCCCAAGGAGGCAGTTGAGCAGAAGAGCAATGCTGGATTATTTCAGAACAATTTCCAGATGCCGTTCTCAAATGATAGTACTATGGGCCAAGTGCACAATATGGTCAACTATTGCGAGCAACCAAGAAACTTTGATGCATTTGTTAATGGTAATACTGGAATCAGAATAAGGACTCGTCCAGGAAGAAATGAACTGCCAAACATGAACACGATGGTACAATCGCAAGGTATTGCAGCAAGGAGAATACGATTGGGAGTTGTTAGGCGTCCGCTTGATTCCCAGGATGGGACTTGTGCTCATGCCCCTGAAGACCATAATTCAAAAACCATCATTACTGCGGTAAGAAGTTTGCTTATTCAAATTGTATATCTAACTCATACATGTCACTGCATGTGTGCTGAGACTTTTGCGTTCCTATTTTTGCAGGAGAAGAAAGCTTCAGAAAACCATGCTGCCGATGGGAGTTCCACTGTTTCTGAAGTGAGTTCCACTGTTACAGATGATGTGGATGAACCAGAGGAGGCATCTCCCGAGTCAACCGACCTAAGAAAGATTAGTAAGAAACATGTTGCAACTGCAGAATCCGTCTCAGGGTCGAAAGACCTTCTAGCAAGCAGAAGGGTCCACTACACCTCAAATGTTTCCTCTAACCGTGCCATGTGGTCTAATGTTCTAGCAGTTTCTGCCACTGTATTGGTCTCAGCAATACTCCTTGCTAATATATGGGCATATGTCAGATCTTAAACTGCTTACATGTAGTAGAAGATCATTTCTTTTGTGCGGAATTTGCCTCCATTGTTTTTTTGCCCAGTTAAGGAGGCGTGTAGGATTGACTTGTTAGAGACTTGTTGATAACAATGCTGTACAATATATATGTGCATATGTGTGTAGTAGTCATTGCAGAATATGGTAACAGAGTATGATAGACAAGTCGATGTGTTGCCGCAGTTAGATTCACAGTGTTTGACCGTATCCATTTTTGTTTTGAAGTTAAGTTTAGCTTTATCTCTTGGTTAGTGATAATAACCCGCAGTTACCCTGTGATTTTGAGTGTCACTTTACCACTTGTGCTTTCTTCCCTTGTGGTTTTGTTGTATCTTTTTTTAGCTATTTTAACTTGGGAAGGAGGATTTTGTGTAGCTTTTGTTTAACTGTAGATAATCTCAACCCTTGAATTTACTTTGTGTATGGAAATAAAGTATTAAAAGAAGCACATAGTTTGTTGAATGCTAGCAGCTAGATCACAACTAACACCAGCAGCAGTATTTTTCAGCTCATTAAAATCTGGGTCTATCTACTAAGTGTTTATTTTTGTTATAATCTGTTACACCACCGTGCTTTTTTTTGCCGTCAATTACACCATGTTAACACACGTAGATGTGGATAATTTGCATACATCAAGATGTGACTGTAATTTTGGCGACTTCCATTAGTTATGAATTTGTTGTCCAAAGTTGAGGGAAAATTAATCCACCATAGGTTGGCACTTTGCAAAGTGATATTAACCAAAATCGACCCAACTATAATGGAACAAATTGAATATAACCTTGATATATACTGTAATATCCAAGGTATTGTGGTTAACGTTTACTAGTTAAATCATGGTTATGATTGAACCGCTAATAATTAAATATTTTTACTATATTTGTGAAATTTGGTCTCATGATTGATCCAATTGATGTAGTAGATCAATGGTTTAATTGGTGAGTCATTAATTGATTTAATTTGATCTAATATATATTAAAAATTTAAAATTATATATGTATCTATTATATATAAATATATAACTAATATTATTTAAGTAAAAAAATTCATCTATATTCCAAAATCTAAAATAAAAATTAATAATAATTCAAAATCCAAAATTCAGTTTTTTTTATTTATAAAAAATCCAAAATTTGTATAAAAAAAAACAAAAGAATTGTAAAACTAGTCGGGTCCAACCGGGATCTAATAACCTAATCAGTTAGGTTTCATCCTAGGTCAACTGTTTAATCAGTCCAATAGTGAAACCAACCCGATTAGACTACTGGATTCTGATTCAATCGATCCGATCGGTCGAATCAGACCGGATTTCACCACACTGATTTTTACAATATTATAATATATTGAGTAATTAAGTAATAAATTAACATCATGATTATGCTATATTTTAAGTTAATATAAAAGATCATATTATATGCCTTGTAAAATACAAAATAATAATGAGAGTTTAATTGATAAACAAATATAAATTGAGTAAAATTATAAGTGAAACTAAATATACATAAACCTGGAATATAATTTAGGATGTAATGTATAAAAGAATTTAAATAACTAAAATCAAGCAGGTTGTAATAAGTAGTTGATAGTTCGGTCTTTTCTTGGTACTTTATGTATGATGTATCTAGTAGAGACTAGTACTTTATTTTACAGCAATGTTACTCAATACTCATACATTTCACTTTTCCAATTCCTTATTGTATTGTGTAAAAAATACCTAACAATTCTTTTTTTCTTCTGTAAAAAAACACTTCCTTTTCTTGGTGTAAGTTTGAGTAAGTGGCAACGATGTTTTTGTTTCATTCAATTTCATAGCGTAAGAGAAACTTACCATCGAAAGTTTGGTATTATTTCTTTTCCACAGAGATTGTCACCATGGTTCCTTCAACAAAAATAAAAATAAAAGTATTTGTCGACTTGACACATCAAACTGAAAGTCCTCATAAATTTTAAAAAAATATTGAACGGGACAAAACAAAAGTCACAACACAACTCTGAGCATAGACTAGAAACAAAATAAACAATTCAGATGTACCCATCAATTAAAAACGAGTTTGGTATTATTTTTTCACTGCTCAATATGTACTACTTATGGTTATCATATTTTAATACTTTTAGAATAACAAGCTACCTTTTAAACCATCATTAACACAATATTAACCAAATGAGAATAATAGCAACTTGTCAAATACTTTAGGAAGATTAGTTAACCAAAGTTTTAATGTTAAATCATCTGCATTATATCAAATACTTTGTAGTTGAACTTGACATATAGTCGTGACTCGTGCGTGGATAGAAAACTAGTGACAAAATATTCGTCACTTATATGTACAAGAAACAACTTTTTTTAGCAAAGTGGAAAAATTCGCCTTAAATTTACAAGTTGCCTTGAAAGAGTAACTACGAAATGCCTAATGGGTAGTAAAACTGTTGAAATGAGTAGTCAACTTGTCATTCTCACTCCTTTTTTTTTTTTTGGCATAGACCTTATACTGGATCAATTTTGCCTCAGTCAATCCACACATTTGGTGATAATATTTCTTTTTATTAGATTTCTTTCCTGATTTTATTATTCATGTTTTTTCTTAAATTTTGGTGAGCCAATTAATTTGACCCACTAATCCAAGTGAATTGAGTCTGTTGATTTTTTTTGGCTCATCATTAAAATGAGTCAGGTTAGATTAATTCATTTCAAACTCAACCTATCACGAATGAACCATTATAATAGCATTTGACATGCAAACAAAACAAAACATCTCTTTTTTTATAGTGTGTTTTCTTTTATTTATAAAATAAAACAAATATTGTAGTTTCATCTTGTTATAACACGGTTATCAAATCTTACATATGAAATGCTCATTTGATTCAATTTGGTTTTATAAAAAAAAAAACTATTTATTTTTGTCAATTTAATTTTCTTAAATTAAGTTGAACAAGTCGTTTTTTTAATGGACTAGTCATGTTAACATAACTAAGTTTCTCTAACAGAAGCCCATGAAGCAGTGCACGATGAAGGTAGCTCTTTATGTCCCCAAATTTATTCACCCCGGCCCATTTTATGTTTTGTACACCCCCAAAGTTCCTAATGTAGAGTTTACATTGGGTGGTGGCGGTAGCTTTTGGGTGGAGGTGGGATGCGATGGTGATGGAGATTTGGGAGAGATGCTAGGATTGGATTGAGAGAGGAAGAGTATTAAGAATTTTGGATGTGCATCAAGCAAAAAATATAGTGCATAAAATAATTGTCCAAAATTCAATAGCAATTAATTTATTACCCATGATGTTTCTGGGACCAAGGGAGTAAGGACCTAGCTATTGTGGTCCATGTTCTAGAATCACCATGGTTTCAAATCTTCATGCAACACGTGACATATATCGAGTGTTATTATTTTTTATTAATTAAATTTTATTTTTTATTAATTATAAATCACATAATAATCGAATCGTAGATATATCATAATTCAGAACCATGAAATATTATATCATAGTTTAGATATATCCATCACATAAAGATTAGTAGAAATATTATTTATTTTCATTGTGGAATCACTTCATCATGGGATCATTGTTGGCAATTTCCAATAGGAACAGATAAACTTTTCTTTTGATTTTGATAAGTTAAATCTATTATCAAGAAGTCTACTATACATATATACATATATAAAAGAGACTCCTAGCATAATTACAGAATTGGACATGACACTTGGCAAAAAAATGGACAAAATGGTAATTGGACATCAATTTTCTAATTACACCCCTTTTTTAATAAGTGCACTCCAATATGACAAATTAAAACTTGTTAATTGCACACCTTTTTTTGTAAGTGTACTCCAATATATCCAAATTAGAAATTTCTAATTGCATCCCCTTTTTGATAAAAAAAATCTATATTTTTTTCATCCTTCTCATATGTTATCTCTTTAACACGTAGCAGTGGTATTACCTGTGCATGCAGAGTATCGTACTAGCTAGTTACAAAAATACAAAATCTCAATATTATTTTAATTTTTCCTTCCAAAAAGACTCTAAACCACTGGTGATATAGTAATTCCTCCCTTATTTACTTAACAAGTGTCTAAAAACTTGCTAAGTGCATTGATTTCACTTATTATATAATTTATTTCATCCATCCCACACGTTATCTCTTTAACGCATAGGCAATGATATTACTTGTTTATGTACGGTATCTTATTAGCCAATTAGAAAAATACAAAATCTCAATATTATTTTAATTTTCTCTTCCCAAAAGACTCTAAACCACTGGTGATATAATAATTCATTTCTTATTTACTTAACAACTGTCTAGAAAACTACAGTGATTTCATTCCATTTTATGTTATGATTTTCACAATCTCCTACTTTGGGTCCTTCATATTTCTCAATATTGTTGGTTCTCATCTTAATTAACTTAGTCTAACCATTGGCATGTTTGCACAAATGTAACAAGAGATGGAGTCTTAAGTAGATCCATTGTTTAATGTCCGATTTCAACAGAGGTGTATTATCACAAGAAGAAG